>OU342966.1:419046-1669046 GCA_910592155.1 Ypsolopha scabrella
ATATCAAGTAGTATACGTCAAACCAAATTCAGGCCGAAGATTTGATATCAGAAGTACAAGTTAATGTCAGGCGGAATAACCGAAAGGGTGATTCAGATTCTACTATTGGTGGAAATATTTACTTCGCGAGTCACTTACCACGAATGGAGCTCCCAAAATTTGATGGTGACGTTGTGAAGTGGTATCAATTTTGGAATCAGTTTTAGTCAAATGTACATAACCGGAACAACAGTGACGTCGATAAATTATTATAGGTACCTTCAATAGATTCTTGAGGGTGATGCGAAGCAACCTATCGTAGGACTAGATAGTACTTACAAAGTTACAGTACCTATAGCAGTCAGGACACTAAAAGAGAGGTATGCCAAACCTAGCGTTATTATTGATGCTCATTATATGGCGCTTTATAGAGTAAAACAGCATCATCCAATCAGGTCAAAGATTGCAGGCTCCTTCTTAATGAAGTTGAGAGACTAATATTAGAGTACTTAGTTCCCTAGGGGAAGATGTCAATCATAACCACCTTAGTGTTATGATTATGGAAAAGTTTCCTGAAGACCTTATTTATGAATTAAGGATAAATATGAGACAAGAAGATGAGTCAATGAGTATTAGAAAATATTTAGAGTATATCAGCCAAAGCAACATCGAACAGATTAAAGAAACAGACGGTAGATAAGAATAATGTAGACTCTGCTAATAGCGAAGGCAAATTTCACATCAGGTTCTTTGTATGTGTCCAAAGGTATACCAGCCAGGAAATAAAGCAAAACTAAATTCCCGGAACGTATGGGCGATTTATTATTATTCGTAAAAATATATACATTTCTTTTACAAATCAAACGATTGCGTGAGCTAATAGCCGACAACGCCATCTACCGGCGACTCAAGTAAACTAATCTAAATAAACAAACTCTTATGAATAACAAAGTACTTAGCTACACTCTAGACATACCGCCCACCAAGGACCAATTGTCCTTCAAACTACGTGAAGAAAAGAAGTTATAACAATTTAAAATAATTTGAGGTACATCAATATAATATGGTAGGCGCATGTATTAAACAAAATAAACAGTTCTCTATTTCTTTACATTAAAACATTTACATAGAATTTTCTGTAGGTATGGGACACAGCTTCGAAATTGGTCGTTGAATAAGAGAGTTCTTGTAGCGTAACGTGACAACCCGCGTGATGTTATCTTTTCCCGGATGAACATTGACTACTAGTCCGTAGAGCCACTTAGCCGGAGGTAAGTTGTCTTCTCTTACTAAAACAACGTCACCTATTTTCAATTCTGGGGTCTTGGTCTTCCATTTGTATCTTTGGAAAAAGTTGGTCAGATATTCTTTAGACCAACGCCTCCAGAAATGTTGAACCATCCTCTGAGAAAGTTGCCAACGACGTAAACCACTCGTCTGCAACTGTTCATAGCTGTGGTCCGGAGCCATCACCAGTGGTTCACCTATTAAAAAATGGCCTGGTGTTAATGGCACAGGATCGTCAGGGTCAGTGCTTATTTGAAATAGCGGTCGTGAATTTAGGCAAGCCTCAATTTGCGATAGTACGGTCACTATTTCTTCGTATGTGAGGGTTGAATCCCCAATCACACGACGTAGGTGATGTTTTGTGCTCTTTATTCCTGCCTCCCATAATCCACCGAAATTTGGAGCATGGGGAGGTATGAAGTGCCATTCAGTGCCATTATTAGCTAACGAAGACGCTACTTCATTTGGAAATGAAGATCGTTCGCTCAAAAGTAGAGTTTTAAGTTCCTTCGAAGCTCCCACAAAATTGGATCCGTTGTCGCTCCAGAGTTGAACGCATCGGCCACGCCTAGCTACGAAGCGTTTAAACGCGGACAGAAAACCTTCAGAGGTGAGGTCAGACACGGTTTCAATATGAACGGCTCGTGTCGCCATGCATACAAAGAGGCAAATGTAGCCCTTATATGCTCGATGGCCTCTTCCTTTTGATACCCGGATATTTATGGGGCCCGCATAGTCCACGCCGCAATGCAGAAATGGCTTGTGAGGCGTCACTCGACAAGATGGTAATTGACCCATTAATTGAGTTCTTGTCTTGGCTGCATAACGAATGCAAGGTATGCAGTCATGAATGTGAGCTCTCACCAAGCTTTTTAATTTCGTAACCCAATATCTGGAGCGAATGTAATTACATGTAAGCTGCTGACCTCCATGCATTGTCTTTTCATGTGCATCAGCCACTATCAGCTTAGCTAAATGCGACTCTCCACAGATGATGATGGGGTGTTTGGAGCTATCAGGTAAATCCGAATTTTCAATCCTACCTCCGACCCTTAAAATTCCATTTTTATCAATAAACGGATTTAGGATTGACAATTTGCTTTTCTTATCAACATTTCCATTTTTCAGAATGCTGGCGATATCGTCAGGGAACGAACTAGCTTGATGCTGTCGAACACAACAAGTGACGGACTCTTGGATCTCCGAGGCGGTCAGGTAAGGTAGAGGTTTTGTTTCAGGTGCAGCAGCATTCTTCAATCGCAAGAACCTTCTACAATACGCCACAATGCGTACCAGTTTCCTGAAAGACGAAAATCTGAGAAATATTTCTGTGCTCGAACAGATTTCTACCGAAGTAGTATGAGCCTTTATCGTCTTTGATTCCAATTCTGTCTTAGTACAGACGGAACGTGGCTTCCCATACTCAATACATTCATTGCGCAGCCAATCTGGACCGTACTTCCACAATTTATTTTCGAGTAGCTCAGTTGGTTTTATTCCTCGCGACGCGTAGTCAGCGGGGTTTTCTTTGGACTGTACATATGACCATTGAGATGAATCTAAAAGATTCAGTATTTCGGAAGTACGGTTGGCTACAAAAGTTTTCCATCGGCTTGGATGGTCACTCAACCAAGCCAAGACAATGGTAGAATCTGTCCAAGCATGCAATTGTGACTTAGGAACGCTTAAGACTTCAGCAACCTTTAGAAGTAGCTTTGCAACAAGAACAGCTCCGCATAATTCTAAACGCGGAATGGATATTTGCTTAATCGGAGCAACTTTCGTCTTAGCTGTTAGCAGGTGAGTTTGAATTTTTCCATCTATAGATACGCATCGGATATACACCACGGCAGCGTATGCTGCGTTGGATGCGTCGCTAAAGCCATGTACCTCTACCTGCATGTCACTATTCCTCGTTTGCACCCATCGAGGAATGTGAAAGTTCACCAGCCTTTTTAATTCCTCGCGATAAAGTTCCCATTCTTGCAAAAGCTCTTCGGGTAGTTTATCGTCCCAGTCAAGTCCAGTTATCCATAGTTTTTGGATGAAAATCTTTGCAGTTATGATGCATGGAGCAATCCAGCCAAGAGGGTCATACAAGCGGCAAATTTCCGCGATGATTCCTCGCTTAGTTTCAGGAACAGAAGAATCGGCCAACAATTTGACAGTATAGTCAAATTCGTCAGTCCGGCGATTCCAAGCAAGACCTACTACTTTGGTAATGTCATCTTCTCTAAATTCTCTGTCCTGTCCTTTGCTCTCTTGCAATTCTTCTAACAACTCTGACCTATTACTTGTCCACTTCTGCAATATGAATCCCCCTTTCCCGAGTAATTCATTCATCTCTTTGAAAACTGTGACAGCTTCTGATTCGAATTGGCACCCAGTCAGAAGATCATCCATATAGAAATCAGTTTTGACTCTACTAGCCGCTAACGGGTAATTATGACCTTCATCGATGGCCACCTGTTGCAGTGCTTTCACCGCTAAGTATGGAGCACTAGATGTACCAAAGGTAACTGTCAACAGCCGATAATCATGTATCTCATCTTTGACGTCTGCTCTCCATACTATTCTTTGATAGTCTGCATGTTTCTCGGCGATCTTGACTTGCCTATACATTTTAACAATGTCGGCAGTGAGGCATATTGGATGCAAACGCCATCGCATGATTGTGTCTCGTAACTCTGGTTGTAAGGTAGGACCAACCATCAGCGTGTCATTCAGGGAGAGCCCGTTACTCCTAGCCGAAGCGTCAAAAACCACTCTTGTTTTCGTTGTGGTCTTGTCCATCCGAACAACTGCATGATGAGGCAACCATACCTTTCCGTGAACTGGCTCTGATCCAGGGGAAATTTTCTGCATGTGTCCGAGAGTCATATATTCATCTAACACCTGGGAATAATCTCGCTTCTGTTCTGGGTGTTTGGCAAGCCTTCTCTCCAGACTAATCAGTCTTTTCACCGCAGCAGCTCGGGTATTCCCATAGTCACGGTCTACATTTGGACGGAAAGGTAATTCCACAATATAACGACCGGAGTCGTCTCTGCACGTTGTTGCTTCAAAATGTTCTTCGCATGCTTGCTCTTCAGGTGTCAATATCTTTGCTTTCATCGAACTAGGTTCAGCTTCGAGCTCCCAAAATTTCTTAAGCAGCTCATTCTCATCCAGCTTGACATGCAGATTCACAAGTACATTGTGACAAGTTAGTTCCTTGTCGTTGTAGCCATCCACTTTACCCGACAATACCCATCCAAGGTAAGTATCCTGCGCAATCGTTAAACCAGAAGTGCTTTTTATTAAACCCTTTTTCAGGACACTACAATAAACCTCGGAACCTAGCAAGATGTCAATCTTATTAGGTGAATTGTATTGCGGATCAGCCAGTTGAATACCACCAAGCTCAGTCCAACTCGGGAGAATGAACTTCTTCTCTGGCAAAATCGATGTGACGGTATTAAGCACATGAGCCTTTACCTGCAACTTAAAGGTTGGATCACAGAGTGACTGCACATTGACCATAACCATAAACTTTGAGGTTAAGCCACTCTGACCACCACCTAAACCAGAAATGCTGGTTTTAATTGCGATCTTATTCAGCCGCAATAACTGTACGGCTGCTTCAGATATGAACGATGCTTGTGACCCCTGGTCCAGTAACGCTCTCAATATCTGAGGATAACCATTGTTTGACTCAGCCTTAACCAAGGCTGTGGCTAATAAGGTCTGGCTGTGGACCTTTCCTGTCACAAAATGGTTAGTGATGTTTGTGGTCTCCGTCGTCTCAGAAGACGGTTCCGGTTGAATTTCTTCATTTCCTGGCGCTTCAGTGGCCACTGTAAGCGAAGTAGCATTACCATGGAGCATTGTGTGATGCTTTCTCTTGCAAATACGGCATTTGGTGTATATACGACAGAACTTTCCTGTGTGATTGTTGCCAAGGCAATTAAAGCAAAGTCCTAGTGACCTTACAATATCCTGACGACTGGCTACGTCTTCTTTGGCAAACTTTCCACAAGAATACAGCTTGTGGTTCTCATTACAATGAGGACAGATGATTATTGGATTCGAGGTGGCGTGCAAAACTTTAGTTCCATTATTTTGATTATTAGGCTTAAACTTACCTTTAGTGATAGAGGGCTCTACAAACTCTAGCGCGCGAAACCGACATTCTAAAAAGTCCTTAAACTGTGCAAACGATGGTAAGTCTTCGCATGAGTTATTGACATGTAACTCCCACTGCTTTCGAGTCTCAACGTCCAATTTCGAGCTGAGAATATATATAATTATTATATCCCATGAATCTACTTTTAAGCCTAAATTCGATAACTCGTGTAAACAATCAGAACTAGTGTCGAGAAGATCTTTCATAGCTTGAGAGGATTCACAAGTTATTACACGTTGACTAAACAATCTTTTCAGTATACAATTAGACATAAACCGCTTATTATCATATCTACTCTGCAGCATATCCCAACATTTTTTATAATTAGCTTGCGTTATAGATATATGTTTAATCAATTGCTCTGCTTCGCCTTTCACTTGCGTTTTTAAATAATGTAGACGTTGAACGTCGTCAAGCGCGGCATTATTGTGCACCAGAGACACAAAAAGGTCTTTGAAAGACGACCATTCTGTATACCGACCACTGAAAACCGGTATAGATATTTTCGGTAGTCTAACGATCGACTCTCTACTTGTGTCAGACGAACCAGAGTCATTGTTTCGTGACGGTGCTATCAACTTAAGCGTAGCCTTAAGCTCTCCTTTGTACACTAGATATGTCTCGTAACCTCCGTCGAAGACGTCGTTTTTTAAATATTTGCTTTTATCTAGCTCTTCTTTCATGTACTCCGATATGAGGGTTTCGTGTTTCTTAACAAACTTGCTTATTAATTCCTCTAAGCCTTCTAATCTCGCTATCACATAAGACTCAGTAATTCTCTCCTTAGGTGATTTTTTGAAATTATTTCTTCCTTTCTCTATCTGATTTTTTAAGTCTTCAATCACTCTTAAATCACCTTCCATCTTTGGTTATAACAACAAATCCTTAGGTAAAATTCTATCTCCAAAATTTCGATATTTTTCTATGTCCAAGAAAATATTATGATATTTTTCCTAAGTGTTTGAGAACGCTTAACCTTGCTATGAAATCGGGCATAGGTTCCCCGTATCGTTGTTTGTGAGAGAATTATTCTAAGTCCTAAACTAAACTTTAAAATTTTACAAGTCCCTGTTCTGCTATGAATTTTATAAGTCTTTGACACTTCACTGATGTTAACGGAAAATGTACTCACAGTTTATCTTGCACAAGGTCCAATTTCACAACTTCAATCCAAATACCTCGAACTCCCTCCAATTCCACCAGGCGTCGCCACTAGCTGTCGATCTTGTTTTGCCACAGGATGTATGCAGTGCAGAAATAAACTTGGTGTGAATCCAGCGCCACCACACGACTCCGCCGCGAACTAATGATTTTACTTAGAACTGCCAAGTATTTTTGGTAAACTTGGTACAAATGCGAATTAAGCGCCACCACACATCTCCATAGTAAACTAATAAATTCTTTGGTACTGCCAAGTAAATTTGCTTTTTCTTCAAAAAACGTTCCGACTCGTAGGGACCTTGTCCAAAGGTATACCAGCCAGGAAATAAAGCAAAACTAAATTCCCGGAACGTATGGGCGATTTATTATTATTCGTAAAAATATATACATTTCTTTTACAAATCAAACGATTGCGTGAGCTAATAGCCGACAACGCCATCTACCGGCGACTCAAGTAAACTAATCTAAATAAACAAACTCTTATGAATAACAAAGTACTTAGCTACACTCTAGACAGTATGTTAGGTCGGAAGAAAATATAAATAATATATAATCAGCGCAGATATAGAAATTTTAAAAGAGATCCTATTAAACCTAAAGATAAAAGAAATTTTAATAAATCCAAAGTCACCTTACGAAAACTACCACATGAAAACTCTGATAGAACTAGTGAGCCACCTAAAGGGAGATTTAGTACGTGTATATTCTGTCAACAAGATCATTACAATTGTTAAGAATAGTATTAGTACAAGATTATAATTAAAAGATATTATAGTAAAACAACGTTCTGGTATATTTTAACTCCCCTATAATTCGTATATTATATATTCAAAATTATATCGTTTTTATTACCGCTTTATTTTAGTTCTATTGTTAATTTTTATTTTTTTTGTGTGATCATATGGAACCCAGTTCTGAATTAAATGATTTTTATTTATTATTTATTAATATATTTCCCGTATCATATTTGTTAATCATAAAATATTATTTTTATACAGATTAGATTTGACATGTTAAACGTATACTTTATGTATCTATTTCACAAATAAACAATTTGAATTTGAATTTGAATTTGTGATAAACAACCCTATTAAAATAACTTAAATCAAGAAATTGTAACAATGTAACAATTGACGTAACTTTGTGAACTTAAATGTTATTAATTGTTAAAATAATGTTTTCCAACTAAGTACCTAAGCACAGAGATATAAATTTCATCTCATACAAACAAATATTGGGACTAAATGACTAAACCCACAAAATGTAAATGATCATTACGCAGCAACATTTTACATAGGTAATTATTTCGGTGCAATAATAGCCGTAAAACAGAAATTCTCATTTATAAACAAAGTGTAGGCATCGAAATTGTATTAGAAACACATACAACAAGAGCTAATAAATAATTCAAACAGATTGACAACAACATTATTTGCAATGAAGTAATGTTTCGTAATTATAATATCTGACTATCGTAACGTTGAAATATTTTTTCCTAAATGACAAAAAGAACAACCATCACAAAATACAAAAGTATAAATTCCGAAAACTTAACTTAATCTGAAGATTACAAAAGATTATTCCTTTTTTAATTTATCAGCCCCCTTTTTTCCACGTCCCAAGAAAACATAGACAAGACCGTCTTCTTTTTTCTTATAAACCAAACCACGTTCACAGGCCGCGTTCACAGGTTACGCTCCGACCAACTTGGAGTTACTCCGACCGTACTTCCGACACAATGACGAATGTACAAAGTACAAAACATTGCAGGAGAGGAGGTCCCGATTAAGAAATCGTTGCTACATTTGTCTCGGTGAAGGGCATACAGCTAATAATTGCCGTACCAAAATGAAGTGTAGTTATTGTAATCAATTACGAATGCATAATCGCGCATTATGTCCCATAAAACTTGCTTACAGATTCGATCAGATGTCAACACAGCATTGTTGCAAACTTGCCTTGTCGAGTTTAGCAATCCAGAGACTCGGTCGAGACAATTACAAGGCAGGATTTTGTTAGACTGTGGTAGTCAGCGGTCATACATAACTGACTCCGCTGCTAATACCCTAAATCTACCTGTTACTGAGAAAAATATTTTGTCAATATTTACGTTCGGTGCAAAAGCACCACGCCAGATTGAAAGTCCCATAGTGAGTTTTTAAAAATTACGACTCGAACTGTTGTATCACGCATTGTACACGCGAATGTAGTGCCCCACATTACGAATAGTGTTAGAGCATCAGTACTTAAACCACCTTGGGTATCTTCTGTTGTAATAGCAGACGATGGGTCTTGTGATGATAAAATAGCCATGCTAATAGGTAACGACTATTATAACTAATTCATGTTGATTGAAAATATTGCTGTTTCTCAGGATCTTTTCTTAGTAAATTCAGATTGTTGATTATTATTGACGTTTATTGACAATAAATTAAACAAACTTGACCTGCCATTAAAGGTGGACGATATCAAAACACTTTGGGACCTAAAATATTTAGGCATTACAGATTCCCCCAAAACAACGTGTGATGAAGAGGCAGTAAAACAGTTTAATGAAACTGTCCATTACAAAGACAATAGATACCATGTTAAATGGCATTGCACAGAATTTCCTCCAGATCTTCCAAATAATTTGGGGCTACCTTGGGGTCGCCTTAATAGTTTGATAAAGCTATTCGAGAGCTCAGAGATGAAATCATACGATCAGGTAATTCAGGAGCAATTAAAGAACGGAATTATAGAAATAGAACTGAATCCAGCAACTTCTCAGACACTATCTTCCTCACCATTGCGTCCGAAGTCGTGATAAGCCCGACAAGCTACGCATTGTCTAGGATGCGTCATCAGCCAAAATTTGGGCTGAGGATCATATACGTGTGAAAGTGTTAGGTTTGATATGGGACTTAAATGATGACCATCTTTATTTGAAGTCCAACCTAAATAATCACGATTTAGACACGGTTCAGCCAAAACGAGGTGAATTAAAGATTGTTGCTTCAGTATACGATCTTTGTGGTCTTGCAGTGCCGGTGATGCTCCCAGCAAAGCTATTCTTTCAGAGATTATGGAAACAGAAAACTAAGTGAGATGATAAGTTCGTGATGATTAACTTATAAATTGGCGACAGGCAGCATCCAAGTTTTCTTATGTAAAAGAAATTACTTAATATAAACCGGTATTATGTTATGCGCAAAATATTAGCAAAAACAGTAACAGTGATGGAATAACGCATGAAGTTCATTGTTTTACAGATGCTTCCATCGAAGCATACCTTCTCAGCAGTAGTTTATACATGCAGTTCTTTAGGGACTAATAAGTTTCGTCATTGGCAAGTCTAGGTTAGTGCCCCTAAAAGACCAAACTGATTTACAGATCCGAGATTAGAATTGCTGGGAGTACTTATTGGCTGCAGAATTATCAACTATGTGATGAAGTTTTTGCGTCATAGAATTGAATCACAGATTTTATGGACTGATAGTTTTTGAATTGGTCAAAATCAGAAAAACTACTTCCATCATTTGTTTCGCGTAGAATTAGTGAAATAAAGCAGAACAAGACCCTACAGATTAGATATGTGCCAACTAAACTCAATTCATCAGACGTAGGGCAGAGCATGCAGACTCATATTATAGATGGCTCAGGGGTCCTAATTTTTGTCAAAGAGTTCAGAACTGTGGGCTAAGCTTAATAGTGCAGATAATTTCAGGCTCAAACTTCTTTGGCCGGGGAAGGTCTTACGAATATAACTCAGAATAATAAGTCTGAAACAAATTTAGATAGAGCGTCTTGCATACTTTAGTCAGATTTTAGCCTTATTAAGGCAGAAGTTTTGGGTTCCATACGACGAGCTATTCCATATTGTTTCTACAGTTCAGAAAGTCATAAAGAAGTGTCAACGATGCGTCAAATAGGTATTGTACCTATGATGTTTTGTCGATGTGCGATGGAAGTTCGCTCCCTTCGTTAGGAGGCTTCTATGAACGATTGATAAGTCTAGTAAAGCACAGCTTAGAGAGGATATTGGACAAACATCTCATAAATCACAACCTGTTATCTTATGTATTATAATTAAAGAACTTGAGGCCGTTGTAAATACCAACGGTGTGTGCTGAGTTAGAGCACGTGTTGGCTCCCACAGACTTTTTACGTGTAGGTGAATCAGTAAACACTCAGACATCAGGTCATGATTTTTTCGAATCAGCTACAAAAATCAAGTCTAACTTGATCGAAGGTTGGAAACGTGGTCAGATTATCCTATCATAATTCTCAAAGATGTTTAGCAATCAGTATTTGAGCAGTCTTAGTGAGCGGAGCAACAAGCAGAGGCAACAGTGGTTTGTGTTCAATATTTTACCTAGAAAAGTACAGACTTTGTAGATAAAATCAGATAGGAATAGAATCCATTTGAAGGTAGGCCAGATAACAGTGTTAGTTAAGGGTTCGGATGGACAGATAAGAATGGCCAAAGTAAAGTTACTCAGAGGAAGTTTTAACACGCTCCATAGGCTATCTTTATCCATTCAAACTGGATGATGATCAGGATACAGTAACATTCTTTCTAAATTAGTGCTAAGTGATTCCGCAATTAGAGCTAATAACAATTTAGAGGAACCTGAAATAGAACAGTCTATAACAGATCATATTGATCAGCTATTGATTGAATTGAATTACACTAAATCAGGGCGTAGATGAAGCTCAACGCGATGGGCCTGTTATCAGTAATGAAACAGAGATGCCGGAAGTGGCATCAGCAGATGTAAATAAGCGACCAACTAGGGCATCAGCAGTCAAAGCAAGGGAGAAGTTTAAACAATGGATATCATAGTTAACAATCAGACTATTCGATAGTAAAATATTGAAATAGACGTTATCATATGAGTACCAGAATCATAATTAAATTGTTGGTTAGTCAAAATCAGTCTTTTTACTAACTTTCTTCCTTGTGGGGAATGTCGCGAATGCGAAACATATAGGCAGCTATAGTGAAACGTATAGCGACCGGCCCGGGGGCAGCGAGGCGCGGGGACCGTGGCCGGCGAGAACGTGCGGGCTTGCGACTAGTTGCGACCAGTAGCTGTCTGGACGTCGCGGGAGTGATACGACTCACCTTTTCTCACCTTTCATACAAGTGTGTGTGTGTGTGTGTGTGTGTGACCTGTGTTAGATCAGAACTATTCAGAACCGATGCGAAGCGTCGTACTGTCGGTGGACAGTGGGATTTAGGTAAGTGACGGAGGCATGCACATTCAGACCCAGTGATCAGTCAGTTCCAGGGAGCAACCCTGAATTTAGTTGCCTTATCAGAACTATGTGTCAGACTGTGGGTAGGTTTAGATTAGGATAGTCCCAGAAAACAGCCTGGGTTTAGATGCCCGTTCCAAAGTGTCGGACTGTCGTGGACAGAGGGTTAGGGCAAAGCCGCAGGGAACACCCCTGTATAACAGACCCAAGGAACAGCCTTGGATTCAGTCAAAGCCGCAGGGAACAGCCCTGTATAACAGACCCAAGGAACATGAAAAAAAAATGAAAATATATTTATTGATTTAAAATTACATGTTACACTATTAATTGGAACTCTGGCCATTAAGGTAGGCAGGAACCTGCCTGAGATTTAACGACCAGCGCTCTTCACATAAATTGATACATTTTTTGAATTTGTTGTTGTGTACCGGCTAACGTTAAAAATTACAAAATATATAGATATATACTATTACGTAGAAGACATGAAATTGACTTTATATTAACTAAAGTAACATACATGATGGATTTAATTAATCTCAATTATTTTAAAAATAACAAACATATACAATATTACGGTATTTACAATTTGATGGCTAGTAATGAAATGACGTAAAGCAATCAGGGATATTAATTAATATACATTATAATCAAATTTGAAGTACTTACTCTATAGTAATTGATTTAGTGGGTTAAGTATATCTTTATTAGGAACACTGTTTTATATCATTTCATTTTGTTATTTTATTTTATTTTATTTACATTTTCATAATTCTATGAATATTATCATGCAAGAGGATGAGAAGAAGTAGAATGAATAATGTTATGAACGTGTGTGTATGTATGTAGGACGTAATGTAAGATGTTGAGGTTAGGGTGTGTGTGAGGGTGTGTGCAAGGGTGTGTGTGAGGGTGTATGTGAGAGGGTGTGTGTGTGTGTGTTGAGGGTTTTGAAAGGGTCTGTGACTTGTGATATGTTTCACTCTCCTACGCGGAGAAGATTCTCTGTCTCTTCATATTTCATTTTCATCAACATATTTGACAAAACGGTTTTACATTTGAATTTAGTTAGGTGATAAATGGGGAAAGATTTGCTAATAGTGTTATACAAAAAAGGGCCAATGATGTAATTATGTCTTTTGGCAAATGTTGTTCTGTGAGGCAATAATGGACAAACTTTATCTTTACGACGCTTATTTAACAAATGTGTAGGATCGTACTCCAGGGAAGAATGTATACGCAAGACTGTATTGAGCACAAAGAGCTTCCTGACTGTCAGACAATTGCACTCATTGTATAGTAAGGTTGTGGAGTGTCTGTAATGTTTGTAGGTCATCACTTTCAGCACAGCTCTCTGCGCCCGCTCCAGATTCAACATAGATGTTTTATCTGCACCTCCCCAAGCAGGAATACAATAAATGAGTAATGACTGAGCAAGGGCGAAGTAGACTGTTTTAAGGGTGTTTAGGTCAGCACCACTTCTTAATTTCTTAAAAACAAAGCAAAGTTTTCTGATTCGTGAAGTTAGTGCTTTGATGTGTTGGTGCCAGTTTAAGGTACTGTCAATATGGACACCCAAGTATTTAATGTTGTCTACACGGGACAGTGGTGAACAGGAACAGTTTGTCAGACTATAATCACACCCATGAGCGGTCAACTTAAACTCATTTTGCGATGGTTGGTAACATGATTTCAGGGAAAAGGTAAGGTATTTCGTTTTCGAGGTATTTAAAGTCAGCAAGTTATCACTAAGCCATGTCATGACATCATGAAGTATCTCCTCGGCAGCCTTTTGTGCTCTGGGCCATGTCTTTCCTTGAACAATCAAAGCCGTGTCATCTGCGTAAGTCACGATTTTACAGTGACGCAAATTTAAACAGCATAGATCATTAATGTAGACCAAGAATAACGTTGGGCCGAGTACGCTGCCCTGAGGAACACCAAAAGTCACATTTTCATGGTCATTTGTGTGTGAATTAACTTTAACGCATTGCGTCCGATCACTGAGATAGCTGTCAAAGATACTCAGTGCAAGACCTCTAATACCAATGGTCTCCAGCTTTGTCAAGAGTAAGGGGACAGAGACAGTGTCAAAGGCTTTTGTGAGATCTAGAAATATTCCTATACATTTATTTTTACTTACAAGATTCCTCACAACTGTGTTGGTGAGGTCTATAACGGCATCCTCAGTAGAGAGGCCCTGTCTGAAACCATATTGATTTTCAGCAATGATATTGTTTTTATTAAGGTATTTAACGAGTCTAGTATTGAGAATTTTTTCAAAGATCTTTGATAATGTAGACAGTACTGAAATAGGCCTATAGTTATTGACACTATCTCTGTTCCCACTCTTGTATATTGGATGAACAATTGCTTTTTTGAAAACTTTAGGAAATACTCCCTGCGACAAGGACCGATTGATAATTATTGTAAGGGGCGAAACGAGAGAAAATCGCGCAGCCTTGATTATGGTGGTGGGAATGTTGTCCCAACCAACGGCACAATCACTTTTCAGACTCAAAATGATCCCATTTATCTCTGCCTCATCCGTCTCCACAACGGCCATGGAATCCTTACATTTCTGAAATGACTGAGGAGAACGAGCACGAATCGTTGCTGATCTGCCCTGAACAATTTTTTCCGCTAGACTTTTACCTATGTTAGCAAAGAAGTCATTGACAACATTTACTGATGCTTTTACATCACCTGCTAAATTCAGTAGTTCTTTTGGAGGAGGAGTGGCTTTATTCAGTTGTGCTATATTTTTAATACATTTCCATGTAGCTTTGGCATTATTCTTAGCTGATTCAAAGAGAGACTTTTCATAACTGCGTTTTAATTTTTTTAGTAGTTTATTACAGAAATTGCGATATCTGGTATATATAAGTTTACTTTCCATATTAAGAGAATCCTTTTTAAATATTTTATGTAGGCGATCACGATTTCTTATGCATTTTAGGAGACCAGGCGTAATCCAGGGTTTTATAGTACGATCTTTACGAGGAATTTTAGTGATGTGAGAGTTCTGTGTTATAATGTAGGATATTTGGGATACAAATTTCTCCGCACAAGTCTCCGCATCGCTAAATGACAAAACATCTGAGAAATCACTCTCTAACAGGTCATGTATGATTTTTGGCTTGTCAATACGGATGCCATTAGATTTTGGCTTTTCACGGGATCGCTTCAGTTCTAAGCTAAGCAGAACGGGATCATGATCAGTAATTCTTGTTTCAATCACAAATGTGGAGGCTTTCAGCGGAGTTCTAAGTATGACATGGTCGTAGCATTTTTTTTCTCGCGTTGGATAAAAATGTGTTGATAACAAACCATGAGAAGCGCTAGTGTTAAGGTACTTTTCAACCTGCTCGTCTCTTACCAAGATGTCAATATTCATATCTCCTATGATCGCTAGAGTTTTGTATTTATCTAAGGACGCAAGTACTTTGTTCAGGCTTTTCGTAAATTCGTCTGCAGATTCATGAAACAAGCGATAAATACCCACTATAGCCAAATCATTACCGTAAGTGCATACCAAGCAACTTGCACTACATATTTTTTCCTCAGTTACATTACATGGTAGGTCAACACTTGTGTAAATAACTACTCCGTTATTCTGATTGGCAAATTGAGAAGCATGTGACACGTATCCGTCAAGAACAGGAATATTGTCGGTAACGCTCAACCAACATTCTGAAAGTATAATAATTTCACATTTTATGTCAAGTCTTTTTAAGAGAATTCATATCTGGTTGAAGTTACGGTTAATGCTTCGTATATTAATGTGCAAGATATTGAAATTTTTATTATTTATATTTATTACTTGTTTGCAATATTCAGGTAAACATTTGAAGCAATCTGAAACTTTCAGAGATTCAATGTCATCGGCTATGTTAATAACGTCACACATCTAACTTGCTAAAGTCCGAGGACTCGGATATGAAAGTCTCAGGCTTAAGCCAGCATATTTCACTGTAGTAGATAAATATACCCAAAGGTGTGCATACTGATGTTCTGCTAAAACCGGATGCGGAATTAATAAAAAGAATACTATGAACTGTGTAATTAACCATTTTGCTGGTTAAACAGAGTTGTTGAAAATGTATTTTGTAGGTACTGTGTTTTGTTGTGGGTGTGATCTCGTGAAAGGGTGTGTAGGGCTACGTATAAGAGTGTATTTGTGGGTGATTGTTTTAATGTGCGAGTGTACAGTGGCAAACAGAGTGGCATAAAGCATGCAAATATGTACGTAAAACCTATGTAAGTAACTTAAAACTAGTCATGTTTGAATTATTTTAATTTTTTTCAAGTCGTTCTCAGAATTAACCGTTATTTGAGGGGTTCCTTCCTTTAATCGTAGATATACTCTTCCGTTTGACGTCCAACAAAAGGCATATTTGTTGGTGTTGGCAAATTCTCTGGCAAGAAAGAAAAGCCTCTTTGTTCTGTGGGTTAGAGATTCTGAAATAAAAATCGGTTGAGTGGGACCAACAATTTTCAGATGGCTGGTGTTCAACTTTCCATTTCCAATTTGTTTTCTGTTGAAGCTTTTAACAGTCATAGCCGCAGGGAACAGCCCTGTACGTGGGACGCACTATAAGTTTCCGGAATGAATATGAAAAAATACTATTAAAGGTACAAAATTAATTTATTGTTTTTCAAAATAATCTCCCTTGGCGTCTATGCACTTTTTCATTCGATCAAACCAGTTTTGAAAACTTTTGTGGTGACCTCTGAAACGTGTTTTTCATACTCCTCGACAGCCTCTTCTGGTGATGAAAATCGTTGACCGCGTAATTGGTTCTTAATTTTTGGGAACAGAAAAAAGTCACAAGGTGCCAGGTCGGGACTGTATGCAGGATGACTCATGAGTTCTACATTTTTCGTCTTCAAAAAGTCGTTTGTCTGTCTGGCCGTGTGAGAACTAGCATTGTCGTGGTGCAGGATGATACGGCGTTTACGGTTATTTTTACGGAGTTCGTCAATAACTTCCGGCAAACAAATGGTCGTGTACCAGTCACTAAAATTAAAAAAATTAAAATTTACAACCTGCTTCCAGGTGACGTACTGCAGTCCTCTAGCATGATCATTTTTAAAATCAGGCTAAAGCGTTGGCTTATCCAGCAGGCGTTTTACTCACTTAAAGACTTTTTAGATGGCACTAAAAGTAATTAGTTGGTAGGAGTAGATTATCTTCCTACCTGCTGACCACACAATGTTAATATAAATATTACCATTACCATTTTTATGTTTGACATTAAATCAATGTAATTTATTCTGTATTGCGCTACTTAGGTACAAATTATTCTGTAATTGTATTTTATTAATGTTATTTGTAAGGTTTTGACATAAATTATATTTAATTGTTGACATGTAATGAAAATTATGAATAAAATGATTATGATTATGATTATGATTACTATTCACGGTACGACGATTCTCTAAAGCAACAGTAGCCACGTGTCCAGTTTTATTAAAAAAAGAAGCAATCATCCGCTTAGATGCACTTTTCACGCGCGCCACTTTGGTTGGTTTCGGCTCATCTTGAAAGACCTATACGCTCGATTGCTGCTTTGTTTTGGGATCGTAGCAATAAATCCATGTTTCGTCACCTGTTACTATGTCCCACACCAAATTTGACGCACCTTCGTTGAATCTGGTAAGCATGGCACTGCACCAAATGACGCGGTCCGTTTTTCGAGCCTCGGTCAAGTTGTGTGGGATCCACCGCGAGCACAGCTTTCTCACACCCAAATGTTTGTGTAGGATTGATTGTATTTGACTCATGCCTATTTCTAAGGATGCGCGAATTTCATGGTAGGTCACATGCCTGTCTGTTTCAATCATACGGCGCACAGCATCGATGTTTTTGTTGGTCACAGCGGTGGACGGCCGACCATCGCGAGATTCGTCACTGAGATTGATACGACCACGCTTGAATTCTGCAAACCAGCTATAAACAGTCGTCTTGCATGGTGCTTCATTGCCAAAAGCTGTTTCAAGCCGAGCGATGCTCTGTTGAGCTGTCAAATTACACTTAAAATCGTAGAAAATCATACTACGAAAATTTTCCCGAGTTAAATCCATGTTGATGCAGACACACAATTTTTTAAATGGCGCCACAAGGTAAAAACAAAAGACAGTCAGATGAAACAAACTGCATTCTACAGCCAAAGAGTTCTATTTTCAAATGTTGCAATAAATTTTTAAATATTGTTTATGTAAGTGGCCAGTTCCGGAAACTTTTAGTGTTACCTATGTATAACAGACCCAAGGAACAGCCTTGGATTCAGTCATAGCCGCAGGGAACATACCTTTATAACAGACCCAAGGAACAGCCTTGGATTCAGTCATAGCCGTAGGGAACAGCCTTGCATTAACAGTCCCAAGGAACAGCCTTGGATACAGTGATAGTCCCAGAGAACAGCCCTGGGTTCAGACAGCCACAGGAGCAGGCCTGCTAGCGAGGATCGGGGTGGCTTAAGGGGAGGTTGGAGGCCACAGGGGTTGAGAGCCCTAAAACCATCAGATCAGTAATCAGATTCAGTTAACCAGCCTATCAGTCACTTATCAGTGTGATCGGATCGTACATGCTTGTGCGGTATTCAGTGTTCAGTTTATTATTTTTTATAATCAGTTACCCCAGCTTGTGACATAGAAATCATTACAGATATTCGCCAAGTACGGTGTTTACCTACTTTGCGACAGCGTAGACCGACCTCGTGCTCGCTCAGCCGATGATCTGAAAGACGTCGTTGGTGGTGGCAGGATGAGGAACGGTGAAATCTAGGAAAATATTGCCAGCAGTGGTGATAGAATGATGGATGGATGGACGATACACGTGACGCGAAACGAAAATAATTTTAAGGGACATGCAATTCTCGAGTTTATGAGTGGAAGCGTCTGAGACCTGGGACGACGGCAGCTCGCACGGAAAATGGTGGACTGAAATATACATATTTTAAAAAAATATATAATATAAACAATAAAATATTTTTATCTAACCTCATATCGTAAAATCCTCATTACGAACTCAAAACTACTGGCATAATGAACAATATTTTTCATGAACGTCTCTAAAAATTACAAAATTAAATTATAGTATAGGCTCAGACGAATAAGAGACAATAGATAAAATGTTGGGTGACGTCACACCGGACTACCCAAAACTTTATTTTGACTCCTAATGACTCCTATCCAGGTGGATCATTCTCACTTGTTCCATTGGACAGTTCCATGATGGAACTAGTGAGACTTTTTTTTCTCACTACTTCCATTGGAATGGAACTACAGTTAGCAATGGAACAAGTGAGACAATTCTTTCTCAATTGTTCCATGGAATTTAAGTCTTAGAGAAATACATATTTATCAATCAGTAAAAATAGAAAACATATTTTACTGGAAAGCAACATTGAAGTGAATACGTACTCAAATGGGGGTTTTTGTTTATACACGTACCAGGATTTTCAATTAACGTATTTTTTAGCACTTGCGAAATTTTAGAGAGTGTAAAAGCCTCTTAAAAACACTTAGAACCATTAATTGAAATAATGAAAGAACAGTACATTTTTGACGTCGTGCTCTCTGGCAAATTTTCATCAATATGCACAACACACTACAAGTTCGCAACATTAATACAATATCACAAACGTGAAATATGTGTACAGTAAACCACTAAAATCTGTAGTATCCTGCCAAAATGTCATTTAAAGCTCCTAAGTAACTCTAATGGCAATTTATTAAAAATGTTTTTGCTATTTTTTTCCTGCAGGCGCTTTTCAATAATTCTATCTGGAAGGGTAGGGGCTAATATCGGACTAGCTCACACTTACAGAAAGTACTCGTGATCCGCACGCGACGGCCGAACGCTACCATGAGTCCAGATGTCTTGGCAGGATAATAGTGGAAAGAATTATTGTTTTGTTAATAATATTGTTTAATATAATATAAATGTTATGTTATTAATAAATTGTTATGTTAATGTTCGTGAGCGGCACGAAACCAACTGACTTTTGTACATGAATTTAGACCTTGCTCAATTATGTGTCGCTGGCAGCATTCTTTGGACTTCGTCTTCCGTATAAATAGAAATTGGCCTCAATACCAGCGAATGCCGCATAAGCAACCTTGACTTAAGTTAACTATGTTATAAGGAAACATCAATTGTGTCAAGATAATAAAATGTGTGGACAAAGTCCGTACACTATCTACAAATAATGTCGTTTACTTTATTCGTGAACGCACCCAACGAAAAATGGGTGAAACCCAATTTTTCTTTTCATTTGTTTGTAGTTGGGCGCAAATATTTAACAGTCAATATTATAAAAAATAATTCAATATTGCTTATTTGGAATTTTCGGACGCTTTGGGAAACGATTATAGCAACACGGTAGATAATTATTTTATGCAACTACCCACAACTTTTTTCCTCCATAGTAAATAAGAAACCTTACTTTGTTTCTGCAGTAAGGGAATAAGAATTTTGGTTTAATTGTAAATTATGAGTGAAACAGATTTTATAATTCCAAGGGGACGAGGACATGTCTTTCTATATTCTGGGTATCAATATGTTAGATATCTTAAATAATTAACATTATATTTCTAGGCATTTTACTATAATCAGTGTGTGCTCACTTATTTTAGTATTAAGCTTGTACATTTAAAAGTAAAGTTGTGATGGTTCCGACGCCCACGTGCTATCCGCTTGACAGCGGTAAAAGTCGGGTGATATAAAAAGCGGTTAGCACGGGCGCGCCGGCACTATCGCTAGAACTGTCAAAGCGATAACGTATTGTCAAAATGTTTGTAAATCAATAAACGTTGAAAATATACCAACCTGCGTTGTGATTTCTGGACATAGTTAAAAGTTCAGAAGCCGGGATATTATTGGGTAGCATCAACACTTAATAAAAGGACCTGAAGCGCCTACACAACATGGGTCGCAATTCGTGCAAGAGAAAACGAGACGAGACCAGCAGTTCAGAGGCAGCAACACCGCCGCCACGTAATTGCAAGAAATCGAATCGAAAGAAAAAGAAGACCCGGCGGCGCACGCCTTCACGCAGCAGCTCACGGAGCGCGCATCGCCGGTCGCGAAGTGGTTCCGAGCACGCGCCACACCGATCGCGGAGCGTCACACGGCGCACTAGACGCCCTACACGCCGCTGCTCACGCAGCGCGCATCGCCGGGCGCGAAGTGGTTTCGAGCACGTGCCACGCCGATCGCGGAGCGTCACACGGCGCACTAGACGCCGTACACGCAGCAGTTCACGGAGCGCGCATCGACGGTCGCGAAGTGGTTCTGAGCACGCACCACGCCGATCGCGGAGCGTCACACGGCGCACTAGACACCCTACACGCAGCTGCTTACGGCCCTTGCAACGCCGGTCACACATCAAGTCGCAGCGCTTGAGCCACCAGTCACAGCGTGGTTTTGGCAACGCGCCAAGTCATGCATGGAATGATTCGGAGCGTCAGCAGCGCCCGTCTCATAGCGGCATTCAACACGAGCAGCCTCAGTCGTCTAATCAAGATGTCAATGGAGATAGCGGCATTCAACACGAGCAGCCTCAGTCGTCTAATCAAGGTGTCAATGGAGATTCAGGTACGAGATCTTTATTATTAGCATTTAGAGAACTCATGAACAACATGAAAACAGATTCCGGAAATGAACGATTCCCAAATTTAAATGTTATACCAGAATTCGATCCGTCTAAACGTAATCAGACTGTTCACGTGTGGATTTCTAAAGTAAACGAATGTGCTCAAATTTATGGCTGGTCAGGGGCCTTACCACGGTCGAATTTGCGAAAAGAGCCTTTTGCTCTTTTCTTTCGAAAGTCACCTTCTCTCTTTTGAAGATACTCTTTTTTTTATCCGTAGAATGTGCACACTTTTCTCTAATGCGCTCTTCTCACTTTTGGAAGCCAAGACACAGACAAACATTCATTCAAAAAAAAAATGGGTATAGACAAAAAAGAGTGTCAAAATCCAAAGTGTATGCAATGCTGTTAGCGGTGCTTTAGCGGTGAGAGGTCACATGATAAACTGAAAAATATTCGCTGGATGGGTGACTTTAAATATCGAATCATTGGTACAGTGGCTGACAGTATTAGATGCAAGTAACCAGGGGCCTTATTGTCTAACTTCACTTTTGCTTTCAAATGTATTGCGATGGGCTAAAAATATATGGCTCATAGTTTTAACAGAAATCATGTTACACACAAAATTCCTTCTTGTTTTTTAATTCACGGCACCGCATCCTAACGAAGAACACTACCGCTAGCAGCAACGTATCGTCTTCTTATTCGTAGTTGATACGTTGTTTATTAGGGTACCGCTAGCGGCAACGCATACATTTCAAAATATATATACCCAATAATGTAAGGAAAATAAATAATAGGTACCTAGGTATTTCTTGTCGTTTATACTTATCAAGTGAAAAGAAGGAAACAAATCACTCTTTGATGAAAAAGGAGAAGAATCTAATTATGTTGGAGTGTATGGAGAAGTAAGTAGACGTTTACTATTCTTCGTTTTACACAGGAAAAAAATAGCCTTTCTACTCTTTCCCCGATGTAAGTATACTCCAAGTTTCCCCGTATTGGAGATTGGCTCCTATCCCATTTCAGTGTCGGAAAAGTAGATTGCTACTTCACCTACATATATACACGCTAATGTCGATCATTTTTATTTCAGACATTGCAACCTGTCCCATGTGGTAAATAAGTCTCAAAGTCTTATAAGGTCATGACTCCTGCTTTGGTATTCCCTATCGTGTGGCTAGTGGTGCTAGAAAACTGCAGGAAGGTAAGACAAAGTTTTTGTTGTCTAGTACTTTCTTCTCACTTAAATGTTTGAAGCAGCGGTAGCTTGCTGGCCTCTCAATCTTGCGACCCAGGTTTAATTTCCAGTCTCCACCAATGAGTTTTTCGAAATTTATGTGCACAGTATTTGTGTTCTTAGCTAATATTTACCACTTAATGAACAATGAAGTAAAACATTGTGAAGAAACCTGCATGCCCTAAAAAGCGTGTAATTTTGCCTGAAGTGCAGCGATATGGGGTACCATGTAAATTGTTTGAAATTTATTTGCACTAAGTACCATATTGTTTGCTACTACTGACCAAACTAATGTGAATGTCTCCCAACTAAAAACTCACTCTAATAAGGTAGCATTTCATAGATTCCAAAATTGAATTGGAAATTAGAAGCATCGCCTCAAATCAAACCCTGGTTATTTAAACCTTGTAATGCAAAGCACATATTATTGCCTTCATAAGATCTTACATAGATGTTTTTGTCTTTTCAGAAAAGGATTTGCTGTCAACTAGGTGCAATGACACCTTTTGTCAGAGCCACCGTGCTACTGGTGGAGAGAATCCTGACCCTCATTAAACCAACATTGGTTGGAACTTGAGACAGGAAGGAACTGGAGGCACATGAGTTTTAGTAGAAATCTAACAAATAAAAAGATCTTTTTATCAGTAACAGGTGTTTAAGTAGTAAACATTTTCAAAGAATAAAAATTATCAAATATATTGTTTTACACTTTTTTCCACCCTCACAAAATTTTATTTGATGATGTCTTTCATGGCAAATTTTCAAGCTAGGTAGCATAAAAATTACTGTGTATTTTCTTGCAAAAGTATGAAATTGTTTATAAATAATAAAACCTGACTGCCTCTGTAACGAATGGTTGCTCTGCACTTGCCTGCTAACACAGAGGTTCTGTGTTCAATCTCCACGCCCTGCATATCACTGTTCAGTCTGCGTGCTTCGAAAAAAACATCAAGCTGTTGATCTATTTATGCCCGATCTATAGGGCCCATCACATTTGAGAATAAATAATAGTGTAGTACGTAAAAAAAGTGCATTGAAATATTGAAAATGAATTAAATAGAGATGGTATATATACAGTTGTGGTTGTATAATTAGGAACTACTGGTAAGAAAGTCGATTTTTGACAAACAAGTAGCTGTTACTTTTGTAATAACTTACTGATAACAAATTTAAACCACACAAAATAACAGTTATATTTAGTAGGCTTTAATAATTATTAAATTATAATTTATACCCAATATGCAAAACAATTGCACTGCTATCACTTCAATTGCTATTGTATTTTAAATGTACTGGCCGCTTGACAAATAATTAGGAACGGAAAAAAATAATTCTTAATTTTGAATTTCGAAAATGGTTATCGCATTTTTTTGTTTCCCGCGTATTCTATGGTTACATCGCTTTATATCTCCTTTATATTGACTAAGTTGAAAGTGCATAATTATTCCGAAATCATGGGCAAAAAGGAGAGTTGTGATCCATCGACCCGGAAAATTATTATGGCTCTATGAACGTAATTGGTCGTATAAAAAGATTGCTGATCATTTGAAGTGCTCTAAAACTAAGGTGTTTAATGCTGTAAATCACGTCAAACAGTTTAATACTACGAATAATGTACCTCGAAAGCCTAAATCTAGAAAAACAACATCACGTGAAGATGCTTTAATTGTTCGTGCAGCAAAGGCTTTGATCCTTTCAAGAGTTCTGAAAACATAAAGAGGGAAGTTTTTGGCGACGGAGGAGTATCTACACGTACAGTACGAAGACGCTTAACTGATACAAAGTTATTTGGAAGAATCGCCCGGAGTGTACCGCTTCTCACGAAGGTGCACCGAAAAGCTAGGTAGAGTTCACGAATAAATATGGCAACTGGACAGCAAGTCAATGGAAAAACGTGTTATTTTCTGATGAAACGAAAATAAATAGACTAAGGTCTGATGGTAAACAGTATGTGAGTAGACCGCCTAAGCAAGCGTTGAATCCTAAGTTCACGAAAAAAGTGGTAAAGCATGGGGGAGGAAACATAAAAGTTTGGGGATGTTTCTCAGGTCATGGTGTTGGGCCAGTTAAAAAGATTGAAGGTATGCTAAACCAATTTAAATACAAGCAAATATTGGAGAGAGAGAAAGACTATGCTTCCTTATGCTGAGGAGTGGTTGTTGGACTACAGGTCTGGATATTTCAGCAAGATAATGAACCCAAACACACTGCTCATTCAGTTAAAAGGTTTCTTAGTGATCAAAAAATTACTGTGTTAAATTGGCCTGCAAATAGTCTAGATCTTAATCTGATCGAAAATCTTTGGAGAGAAGTAGAGTGTGGCTGCGAAAAGGACGAGCAATTTGAACAATCTATATGATGCCTTTGTCGAATCGTGGAACAATATTTCAGATGAAACCTGTAAAATCTTAATAGATTCCATGCCCCATCGCTGCAGGGCAGTTATTGTAAGCAAGGGCCACCCTACAAAATACTAATACTGCTTTTTGTAAGCTGTGTTAAAAGATTTGTAATAAATATTGTTTATTTCATTAAAATTGTTTCTGATACAGTTCAATAAATTAAGTTATTTTACCCGTTCCTAATTATTTGTCCATAGCTAGAAAGTTTCAAATAAATAGTTCAAATGGAACTTTAATTAAATTACCAATTGAAGCTCAACAATTTAACATTATATGTAGTATAAAAGCCTGCTTACATAGCTTTATTATCATGTCGTTTGAAGGTAGTAACAGTAATAAAGACTAAAGTTACAGCAACTTGTTTTTCTGAAAGTTACTTTGATATTAGTCGTTCCTAATTATATGACCACAACTGTTTATATGTCATCTCACTCACACTATCTAATTATGATACTTGCATCAGAGAATATGAAGTATTATGTATGTATGATGTTCAAGAACATATAGGTATATAACAATTACATGGGTGAAGTGTTTTGCTTGTAATTGAATCAAATCAAATAATTTTACTGTCAGGCATCTGTGGCCCATGCAAACAAACATTAAAGTACAAAGTATAACAATAATATAGCCTTTATTCTGTCCTACAGTGATTTTGAAGTTAATTTTTATAGAACATTTTATTCATTACTATTTATATTAGGTCACATAGCACAGTGCCACATGGCAAAGGCCTCGTCCAACTCCTTCCAATGTTCTCTGTCCCATGCCACTCTTCTCCAGTATGGACCGGCTGTCAATTTAAGTTTGTTTTCCCAGCATCGCCAACCTCTAGTTATTTTTCTTTCATGTGGGTACCAGTCTGTGATCTTTTTACTTAATTTCTCTGGGTTACTACGCAGGATGTGACCTGCCAATGCTGGTTCCTGTAGTAAGCCACTAGGTGTGCTACACAATTTCTCGTAGGTCTTCATTTCGAGTTCTATCCTTTACTCTTGACTCCCAACATGCTTCTCTCCATGGCTCTCTGGCATCTTTTGAGTTTGTCTTTGTGTTCTTTGTTTAAGGCCCACATCTCGCACCCATATGTTAGACAGGGAAGAATAAATGTGTCTTTTGTTTTCGTTGATAGCCTCAAGTCTTTACTTTTCATCTTTTTTAGGAACTAGTCTCCACCCGTTGGCTATTCGCTTGTTGATTTCTTTGTGTGTCAAGTCATTTGGAGAGATTATTTGACCAACGTACACATATTCCTTTACATATTCTAAGTTACATAGTATATTAGTACAAAATTGAATTAGTAAATAGAGCATCAACTATGTTATTATCACTTCACTTTGCATTACCTATGTCATGGTGCTGTCCTACGGCACTTGTCCACGGAAGCAACGGAGAACTCTCACCACAAACGCCGAAAAGTTGACGTTGCGGCGCAACTCCAGCAACTGCACCCTAGGCGTACGGATGATACCCCATCTTTTGGAGCACGTACTCCGCGATGTCCTCCTTAGTGTTTTAGTGCAGGCGTGTTTGGCTTCGCAGCACGCAGCTTCTGTTTGGGCTCCCTAAGAGCTTTGCTTGAGTTCTAGGTCGTACGTGGTTGGCGCTTTCTCCTTTGCACAGTCTCGAAACCAATAACAATAGCCCGGTTCGGCGCGCCTTCTTACTGGGAGCGGTAGGGGCGCTCGCGGTAACGCTGGCGAAATCTCGATGACGAGGTAGGTACCTAAGTACATAACTAATACCTAGTCCAATTTAGAATTTTTAGAAAAATATTTTGCTTGTCGAAAGTTTTCTCATGAAATTTATTACAATGTACCAATGACCTATGATGGTCGTTGCAATGTAATAGTATTTTGTAATTATAATGTCTTTGAGTCATAAACTCCAATTTCATGACAAAAAACCTACGAAAACTTCACAAAAGGCACTAAATTTGGTCACTGTTTTTTAGAAGAGTAGAAGTCACTTTAGCTCTGCAAAAGGCGGCAAAAAGAAAGACCAAACGTTTGTCAAGATGCCACCGTTCTACGGAAATAAGCAAAAAAGTATCTTTTTGAATGAACGAAACTCGAAAAACGACACTCTTTATCTTTAGAAGCCAAAGTAAAAGAAAAGTCACTTTTTTTGCTCGGCTAATCTAAGAAATCAAGTTTGATAGCTGAAGACTCTTTCAAAAGACACTCTTTTTGTGCCTCGTTCTAGACCCCCAGAGCGACAAACGATCCATTATGCTCTGCCAAAATTAGTGGGACTAGCTCAACGATGGTACCAGGGTTTGCCCAGCCTTTTGTTTTCATGGTCCGAATGGCAACAAAAGCTAAGATTAGCGTTCCCTAGTGACGAGAATTACGCTCAATTGCTGACAGAAATGCTTGCATGCAAGGCGCGATTTGGTGATTCATTGGAAGAATATTTCTACGAAAAAATTGTCTTGCTAAACAGATGCAAAATAACCGGTAAAAGCGCAATTGATTGCATTTTATTTGGAATAGAGGATAGGACAGTGAGGACGAGTGCTGAAGCCGTTCAGTTCACTGAGCCTGACCAATTACTAGTTTATTTACGAAATACTAAGGTTACTAAGCGATCCGATAAAATTAATACGCAGCCTCAATCAAGCACTTCCGACAGTAAACAGCACAATAAACTGGCCAAACCAAACCACAGCACTAGAGAAAATAAATCTCAGGTAAAATGTTACAACTGTGGTGATGAAGGACACCCATTTTACAGATGTAAACAACCGATTAAAAGATGCGATAAGTGTCACAAAGTAGGCCACAGGGTTGAACAATGTCCAATAACAGCAACAGACACAGGAAATATTAAGAATATTAGCTGACTAGATAGCACTCAAAAACCAAACAATGACTCTAAGTATTACAAGATAGCAAAGGTGAACGGCCAAAATATTGAGTGTTTCATTGATTTTGGAAGTCAGTGTACTCTTATTAGGGCATCAGTAGCTAGGAATCTAGCATCGACATGGAATTTGACGGATTTACCAGTTTTAAGGGGATTTGGGGATTCAAAAGTAACGTGTCTAGGAAAATGTAACATTGACGTCACAATAGACAGCGCAAATGCATGTATAGAAGCTCTGGTTGTTCCTGATGACTTGCTTCAAGTCCCTTTATTGATTGGCCAGACTCTCACGGAACTGGAACATATTGTAGTCTACAAAACGGGTAACATATTAAAAATAACAACTAAATCTTCGAATTCAGATAAACCTATTATGCTATATGCTGATGAGACGGTAGAAGTAATTGGGTACCGTGAGATAAGAGTACGTTCTGACGTTCAGTACACAGGAGATTTATTTATCGAACCTAGTTTATGTCAATTTTCACAGCGAGAATATGAGGTCATACAAAGTGTCATAAAATTGATTGATGGCTGTGGGCAAATTTTGGTGAAAAGAATATATCACTTAGGATGCATATTAGAACAAAATACACCAATAATTCGTGCACACCCTTTAATCAGCGCACAGTTATTACATGTGAATAGAATCGAGAATTCAGCTTTAAGCCCTGACTCGATGATCGAAAAATCTATGATTAAAACCAATGAAAACATAGCAAAAAACTATGCAAGCAAACTAACACATCTTTTGAATGAATACCGGAACTGCTTTGCTTTTTCGATCAACGAGTTAGGTTGCATTTCCTCAACCGAAATGAACATCAAACTTAGTGATACAACCCCTGTAGTATATCGACCTTACCGTCTTCCTTATACAGAACGCGAAGTCATTAGAGGCATGGTAAAAGAACTTGAAGATTCTGGTATTATTAGGAACTCTACGTCGGAATATGCATCACCAATAATTTTAGTACGAAAAAAAACTGGCGACTACCGTCTATGTATAGATTTCAGAGGGCTTAACAAGAAAACTTGCAAAGAAAATTACCCCTTGCCTCGCATAGATGATCAATTAGATAGTTTGTCGGGGTACAAATACTATACTTCATTGGATCTGGCATCCGGTTATTATCAAATACCCATGGCTGAATCATCTAAACATATTCATATTCATATTCTTTATTGCACACAGTTATTAATATTTACAAGTAGTCTTAAATTAAATGTGCTATAGGCGAGCTTATCTCTGAAAGAGATTTCTAACAGCAAAACCTAGGTGCTATGGACATGGTGGTAAAAAAGTGCATAGTCCTATGTGCACACATAAAGAAAAATACCCACATAAATGATTTAAAAAAGGAAAACAAATTTGGAAACAATATCGACTTAAAACTAGCCTTAACATACTCGCTACATAAATAAGTATAATATTTATTACATAATAATAAAAGTAATATATAAAAATCTATAATACACATACTTAAATATGTATATAAATGGACATATACCTACATAAACGTACTTACATAATACATATTATGTTTTAAATAAGAACATAAACATATTTACAAAAAAATATTCATAAATAGTGCTCTTTGAGTTTCTTCTTAAATAAGCTGATCGTTTGACAATCGCGAATCGTGTGCGGTAGCGAGTTCCAGAGTTTGATGGATGTCACCGTAAACGAATTCCCAAAAGCACCCGTGTTGTGACATGGAGTTTTTAAAAGGGATACTGTGTGTGGTCTGTTCTGTTTGTCTTTGGAAAAAAGGGAGTCAAAGCATTCACGCAAATATGGAGGGGTAGAAGGACTCCAAAGGATGTTAAAGAGTCTGCACAGAATGTGGAAATTTCGTCGCTGACGAATAGAAAGCCATTTCAGCTTTTCCCTGTAATGAGACACGTGATCAAACTTACGCAATCCGTAGATAAACCGGATGCCCAGGTTTTGGAGACGTTCTAGTTTGTTAAGCAACTCTTCATTGGCATCTAGGAAACACACATCCACATCTCACTGCCTTTGTCACACCCGATGGGCATTATGAATTTAACCGGATGCCATTCGGTCTAGTCAATGCGCCATCAACCTTCCAGAAAGCAATTAACACAATACTAGGTAATGCTCGATTCAAAGATGCCTTTGCATACATGGACGACATTATAATTCCATCAAAATCATTGGACGAAGGGCTACAAAAATTACGCGACGTGTTAGAATTATTCCGGGCATCTGGAATAACACTGAATCTAACAAAGTGCAATTTTCTAATGGAGTCCATAGAGTATTTAGGATTTGAGGTGAATAAAGGAGGCATAAGGCCTGGCAGAAAAAAGACAGATGCTGTAGAAAATTTCCCTACTCCTACTGATCAGCACAAGGTTAGACAATTTTTAGGTTTAGCCAGTTTCTTTAGAAGATTTGTTAGAGGATTTTCTGTTATTGCTAAGCCTCTGACGAATCTGCTGAAGAAAAATTGCACTTGGATGTGGGGTACCGAAGAAAAGAGTGCTTTTGAAACATTAAAGAAGGAATTAATAAAACGCCCCACTTTGGCATTCTATAATCCGCACTATGAGACTCAATTGCATACAGATGCTTCAAAATTAGGAATCGCTGGTATACTTTTACAAAGACCTAACAAAGATGCCCCATTTAATGCTGTAGCGTATTATAGTAGGCAAACGTCACCCGAAGAGTCTCGATTCACGTCGTATGACTTGGAAACCTTAGCAGTAGTAACATCTTTGCAACGTTTCAGAGTATATTTACTAGGAATACCATTTACCATTGTTACCGATTGCAATTCTCTTCGTGCGACATTTGAAAAAAGAGATATGTTACATAGAGTAGCCCGTTGGTGGAATATAATGCAAGAATACGATTTCAATATAATATATATTTTATTATTATTAATTATATATATATATATTTATATAAAAAATATTATAAATTATTAATATATTAATATAATAAAAATAGAATAATAATTATTAAATATTTTAATTATTTATTTATATAAATGAATATTATTGGTAAACATACTATTCTAGTTTCAAAAGAATTAATTGATTTTAAAGTAATTAATGGATTATTTAATTCATCTAATAAATAGTTGGTTGGTTAATTAATAGCCCGTTGGTGGAATATAATGCAAGAATACGATTTCAATATAATTTACAAGCCCGGTACAGCTATGTCTCACGTTGATGCACTGAGCCGCAACCCAGTTTCTGTCAGCCCACATGATCTTTTTATTAGAAATATTGACGTGGATTGGTTGGCTACGGTGCAGCAGGGTGATACCTCTGTATCACCTCTTGTACCTCTGTACAACGAATTTTAGATATACTTAAAGATAAAAATAGTGACAACGTAGTAGAAATCAAGAAAAACTTTTTAGTAAAGCGTGGTTTATTATACAGAAAAACTGATGATGGTGATCGTTGGGTGGTACCAAAGGGGGTCAGATGGCAAGTTGTGAAGGCTAATCATGACGACATTGGACACTTTAGTTTGGAAAAGACACTTGACAAAATTAAAAGTACATATTGGTTTGCTAAAATGAGAAAATTTGTAACGAAATATGTCCAATCATGCTTAGAGTGTGCACACGCCAAAGTACCAGCCGGTAAAAGGGCTGGTGTATTGCACCCAATCCCAAAGGTAGATTGTCCGTTCCATACCATTCACATCGACCACTTGGGCCCTTTTGTACGCAGCAAAAAGAAAAACTCATATTTGCTCATAATTATAGACGCGTTTACTATATTTATTATACTTGTCCCGGTAAAAAGCACTAAAACGGTAGATTCAATTAGAGCGTTAAAAAATTATTTTCATACTTTCGGTACACCCAAAAGGTTAATTTCAGATAGGGGAACATCTTTTACGTCAAAGAAGTTTGAAGAGTATACGAATTCATTGGGCATAAAACACGTTTTAAATGCAGTAGCTACACCTAAGGCAAATGGCCAAGTAGAACGATATAACAGAACAGTCCTGGCTAGTCTTACCGCCATTAATTATGGAAAAACTGAAAACACATGGGACGAAAGGGTTTCGGAAGTGCAATGGGGATTGAATAATACACTTAACAAGGGAACGGGAAAATCTCCAGCTGAAACACTCTTTGGTCTCAAGTTGATAGGCACAAACGATTCATTGATTAATCTAAATATTACTAATGACACAAGCGATTATGCTGATAATTTGGAAAAAACCAGAGCTGAAGTTTCAGAATATATAGGGAAGTCTCAGTCAAAACAAAAAGAACAATATGACAAACATAGAAAGCGTGCAAATTTCCAAGTTGGGGATCTTGTGAGAATAGAAAGGGATATTCCTTCCATCGGAAAAAGCCGAAAGTTGGTACCCAAATTGAGAGGGCCCTATCGTATTGTAGAAGTATTAGACAATGATAGATACGTAGTAGAGGATACCCCGTTGTCACGAAAAGGTAACAGACCATTCAAAGGAGTTTTTTCCGTTGATAAAATACACCCATGGCTTGTATTTCAGAGAAATTATTCGGATTCTGATGATAAAAGTGACGAGTAATTACAGATATTTTGATAGGATTGTATTAAAATATAGTAAAATTTTTATATACAATTTAAAGTTTGTGTAATGTAAAATAAAATTATGATAAAATTAATGAGAGCATCTTATAAACTTAAGATACTTTCATCTAAAACAGAATATGTCAGGTATTATTGATATTAATGAATTAATGAAAAGTTGATTATGATAATGGAAATAAATAAAAACAAAATGTGTCGTACATGTATATACGCACTGTAAATAAATTGGTCAATCTGGCATAAAGGTTTCATTAAGAATAAGAATGGGGTCTTGATGGAGCTGCTCTATCAGTCACGACATGAGCATTAGATGGAAAAACTTTATCAAGAACGTGTATGGGGTCTTGATAAAGGTAACCAATAAAACGCTGACAAGAACGTGAATGGGGTCTTGTTAGAGTTTAAAAGTAAGAACCGTTCCAAGAACATGTCTTGGTCGGTTATTATAGGTATTGTACGTACAATGTGCGAGTTGAAATATTTTTTATTTGTAAATTAAAAGTAGAATTCTAATCTGTATTGAAGACGTGAATGGGGCTTCAGTACAGCGTGTAACTTAGGACTGTTTTGAATTATAATCTGTATTGAAGACGTGAATAGGGCTTCAGTACAGCGTGCAAGTTAGGACTATTTTGAATTGTAATCTGTATTGAAGACGTGAATGGGGCTTCAGTACAGCGTGTAAGTTAGGACTATTTTGAATTGTAATCTGTATTGAAGACGTGAATGGGGCTTCAGTACAATATGAGATAAGAATTGTTTTGATTTGTTACAAGTAATTACGCAGCTTAATAGGCATTATTTCGTAATGTAAATGTTTAATGTTTTAGGATTATTATTTCACTGTTATTTCAATTAAATGTGATTGCAATTATGTACTAACTTAATTATTATGATTACTTCTTCACGGGACGTGAATTTTGTCAGAAAAGGCCGACTGTTAGATATCTTAAATAATTAACATTATATTTCTAGGCATTTTACTATAATCAGTGTGTGCTCACTTATTTTAGTATTAAGCTTGTACATTTAAAAGTAAAGTTGTGATGGTTCCGACGCCCACGTGCTATCCGCTTGACAGCGGTAAAAGTCGGGTGATATAATAAGCGGTTAGCACGGGCGCGCCGGCACTATCGCTAGAACTGTCAAAGCGATAACGTATTGTCAAAATGTTTGTAAATCAATAAACGTTGAAAATATACCAACTTGCGTTGTGATTTCTGGACATAGTTAAAAAATATTATAAACATACCTCATATCGTAACGGTACAAGTGTATGGCGATGCCAATTATACCAAAACACAAAATGTGCAGGATCTGTAACAATTTCCACAGTAAGTGCGGTCAGTTTTATTAATATTCATCATGCAGTGAAAAAACTGTTCGCCAGAAAAGGATAAATGTTCACCAAATACGATAGAAAGTTAAACTGGTTAGTTTAGACTTTTTATTCTTTAGGTTAGCATTTTTATTTTATTGGTTTCGGCTTAAGCCGAACTCCAAAAAACTGTTTTGAATTGTGAGATTGAATAAATATATATTTTTACATAAGACATGTTTTTTGTTTTATAATAAAATATTTAAAATGTATATTCTTACAGGACCGGAAAACAGTTTTGAAAACAAAAGAGCACATAAAAGATTGCAAACCAGATGTCAATCAAAATTTGATCGACAAGAAAATAAGTGACACATGCGACGAAGCAGCAAAAGGTTTAAAACTTTATACATTTATTTTTATATATTTTAATATATTGTATTTCCTCTTTTAAATTTAATTATTTTTTTATTAAGTAAAGGATATATGAATATAATTTGCAATATTCCGCTAAACAATTCTTGTCGTGCTATTCAAAATGCAGACTCGTGCACCGCCCGCCCGCCCGCATAAAAACATGCAACAAGCAAGCAATACAAGCAAAGCAATCTTAAATAACAAGCAAGAAAACTTATCGACACGTGTTTCGCCTCTGAACGAGGCATCCTCGGGATGTGTTACTAGCCCGGCTTCTCCGCAGCAACTGATGTGTTGCTCGCCCAGCCGCTCCGCAGCAACTGATGTTGTTCGCCCGACAGCTCAGCAGCTAGTGACGAGCCGCCGACCAAAACTCGCCTTTTATACACCGGCCTGACTAGTTGTTTGGTGGGGAAAATGGGGAGACGAAAACATGCGTAACAGTGGGGTAGTGGTAAAGTTAGTTTGTTCGTTTAGTAAATCAGGGTTATTCTTGTTTTTTAGTATTTCTAATTGTTCTAACACACACATTCTTAAACCTTTTTTACAAATATGTTTTACTTCAAATGAATGGTTATCAGGCAAACTATGACCGGACTCTAATAGATCTTTTGCAAAGTGTGATTTTTCAGGATGATTATTTCTATAGGCTGAGATATGTTCTTTGTACCTAGTTTCAAAACTGCGACCTGTTTGACCTACATAGACACCGTTACAATCATTGCAAGACAATTTGTAAATACCAGACTGTTGTTTTTTATCTAATTTGTCCTTACCATTGCAAATACGCTTTATCTTATTTTTGGTTCTGAATGCAACGCGAACACCACAACGCCGAAAAATCTTCGCAACCCGTTCAGAAATTGGACATAGATAAGTTATGCTTGTTTTATATTTCTGAATACTCGTACTTTCAGGCTGTAAAGCAGACAAACTGTTTCTAATAATGATATTCTGTTTTTTGTGGACTAATCTATCAACCATTTTTGCACTATACCCGTTATTCACAGCAATCTGATATATTATGTTGAGTTCTTTTTCAAAGTTGTCAGGACTTAGAGGCACCGTCATCAATCTGTGAACATAACAACGAAATGCTGTTATTCCGAAATGCCGAAATAATGCCGAAATTCAATTAATCATCTTAGGTCAGCAAGCATAGCTGAACAGGCGAAATTGTATTTTAAACTTACCAAATTACACAGAGTAGCCGCACAGAATGTTTGGTTTAATCAACAATGTAAGAAAAATCAAGTTATCCCCAACTACATAAAACTTAATATTCGTTGTAACACACACACTAGGTCTTCATTTTTAGCTATTAGAAGAACACAATTGGCTTGGTTGAATGAAGAAATAAGGTATTGGTTTTCGGTAAGAAATAACCTTAAAACTCATCTCAAAGTTCTCCATACTGAATTAACTTTTTCTTTACACAGCACTGAATTTGACAGCTTGGATAGAAAGGCTAGAGATTTGGCATCGAAGGTTGTGCACGAGAAGTATCTCATTCAGAAAAGTAAGTTAGATAGATTAATACAGTGTAATAACGATTTTAGTCGACAGCCCGTGCAAAATTCATCAACTTCTTCATTTTACCCTCGAGTAAAAAATTTAACTAATGTTGTTTTTCCTAATATTGAGATGTCTCTTTTAGAAAAGGGTTTAAAATATAATATTCCTTCTAGTTTGTCCCAAAATTCATTAGAAAATTTAGCTGTTGATGCTGAGATTACTGCAATTGTTTCTAAGCAAGACAATATTGTGAAGAGTTTGGTTACGCATGAAATTCAAGAGTCCGTTGTCTCATCAAGTCTCAAAATTAATCCGGAACTAGCAATATTTCAATCTGTTCAGAGTAGGGTCAACGAAAATAACTTAGTGATTTCCAAGGCCGATAAGGGCACACACAGTAGTAATAATGAATCGTGATGACTATAATATAAAGGTAAATGATGTTATTTAGGGTGACGCCTTTGTTCCTCTTTATTCAGATCCAACTAAGAAATTTCAAGCAGAGTTAAAATTAGCCGTCAACAACACCTCCTTTGTTTTTCCAGACAATTCTCACTATAAAGCAAAATTACTTCCTATGAACCCTGTAGCTCCAGCTTTGTACGGTTTGCCAAAAATTCATAAAGATAATATTCCAGTTCGTCCAGTTGTCTCTTATATAGGTGCTCCAGCTTATGATTTGTCAAAACGGTTAAATCATATTTTGATAGAAAAAACTGCCTTCAAGCCCATTTATTGTCTTAGGAACAAAGATGACTTAATATCAAAAATTCAGAATGTCCATTTGCCCTCTAATGCGAAGTTGATATCTTTAGATGTAGATAGCTTGTTTACCAATGTTCCTTCCGATGAGTGTTTGATTGTTATTAGAAATTTACTAGAAAAACAACGTCTTCACATTAACGAAATTGATGACCTCATTAGCCTTGCATCAGTTTGCATGCGTCAAAATTATTTCAAATTCAATGATAGATTCTATATGCAGAAAGAAGGTTTAGCGATGGGTTCACCCTTAAGTCCATTAATGGCCGATATTTTCATGGATAGTTTTGAGAACAAACACATTGTCAGTAGTTCGAATATTTTGTAACATACCGCAAGCCAACACACACCGATACTGTAATACCTTCTTCATCTTGTCACCCTTGGGAACATAAGCTTGCAGCATTTCGTTGTTATGTTCACAGATTGATGACGGTGCCTCTAAGTCCTGACAACTTTGAAAAAGAACTCAACATAATATATCAGATTGCTGTGAATAACGGGTATAGTGCAAAAATGGTTGATAGATTAGTCCACAAAAAACAGAATATCATTATTAGAAACAGTTTGTCTGCTTTACAGCCTGAAAGTACGAGTGTTCAGAAATATAAAACAAGCATAACTTATCTAGGTCCAATTTCTGAACGGGTTGCGAAGATTTTTCGGCGTTGTGGTGTTCGCGTTGCATTCAGAACCAAAAATAAGATAAAGCGTATTTGCAATGGTAAGGACAAATTAGATAAAAAACAACAGTCTGGTATTTACAAATTGTCTTGCAATGATTGTAACGGTGTCTATGTAGGTAAAACAGGTCGCAGTTTTGAAACTAGGTACAAAGAACATATCTCAGCCCATAGAAATAATCATCCTGAAAAATCACACTTTGCAAAAGATCTATTAGAGTCCGGTCATAGTTTGCCTGATAACCATTCATTTGAAGTAAAACATATTTGTAAAAAAGGTTTAAGAATGTGTGTGTTAGAACAATTAGAAATACTAAAAAACAAGAATAACCCTGATTTACTAAACGAACAAACTAACTTTACCACTACCCCACTGTTACGCATGTTTTCGTCTCCCCATTTTCCCCACCAAACAACTAGTCAGGCCGGTGTATAAAAGGCGAGTTTTGGTCGGCGGCTCGTCACTAGCTGCTGAGCTGTCGGGCGAACAACATCAGTTGCTGCGGAGCGGCTGGGCGAGCAACACATCAGTTGCTGCGGAGAAGCCGGGCTAGCAACACATCCCGAGGATGCCTCGTTCAGAGGCGAAACACGTGTCGATAAGTTTTCTTGCTTGTTATTTAAGATTGCTTTGCTTGTATTGCTTGCTTGTTGCATGTTTTTATGCGGGCGGGCGGGCGGTGCACGAGTCTGCATTTTGAATAGCACGACAAGAATTGTTTAGCGGAATATTGCAAATTATATTCATATATCCTTTACTTAGTGATGGACTTCCGCAAGGTAACGCCTATTTCAATTAATTATTTTTTTATTATTTAATAAATCCTAACGTGCGATAAGTGTATTTGCAGAAATAAAGTATTCATTTCATTTCATTTCGTGTTAAGTGTATTCATAGTACTTTTATTTATTTAATATATCTATTTTCTTTCAAGGAAAAGAGTGTGCGCCAAAAATATACAAAAAAGGAATGCGGTCTCTAAGAAACACTGGCTTTGACCTGCTTTCGAAGAAACCCATCCCAACATTTGAGCAAAAAAAGTCCATGATTTATAGAAAAAGAAATAGAGAAGCAGACGTAAAAAAAACATGCGCCAGAAATATTGACGAAGTCGAAGTGCCAGCACAGTTTAGGGAGTTTTTAATGGCAGGCTACAACGACATGGAAATTCGTATATTGGTGTTCTGTTCTGTGGAAGCTAAATCTCACATGAAGCAAGTGAAGCATATTTTCATGGATGGGACATTTAAAATCTGTCCGACTCCATTTGCTCAGGTCTACTCAATTCACGGGGATCTAGGGAGTGATAGCCGTAACACAAATGTATTGCCTTTGTTGTATGCGTTCATGTCCCATAAAAGTAAAAAGCATACTCGATTTTATTTGAAATAATAAAATCACAAATTCCAGAATGGAATCCAATCAAAGTGAATGTGGATTTTGAAGAAGCAGTAATCCAGGCCATACATGAATTTGATAATAAAATAATAATAAACGGTTGCCATTATCATTTTACCAATTGCTTATGGCGAAAGGCAAAAGCATTACACATAAATAAAAATAAACGCCTCCGAAGAATTATTTTACTATGTTGTGGACTAGCCCATTTACCATTGGATAAAATAAACGAAGGTTGGGAGTACATAAAAGAGCAAATGCCAAAAAACTATAAAGAAATTAATAAATTTAAGAACTATTTCGCCAACTTCTGGATGAAACCAGATTTTTTGGGAATTTGGTGTGTTTTTGGTGAGCGGCATCGCACGACAAACAGTCTGGAAGGATGGCATCATGGTATAAATAAAGACATGCCAAGAAATGAAACAACATTATTAATGGCACTGAACGCGTTATTAGATGATGCTACATTATCTGCCTTTTATGGGGATCAAATTCAAGGGGAAGCTCACCCTCAAAAAGAAGAAAAGTGAGTGTTGAAAACGACGATTTTATAAGAGAAGCGCAGATGGAACCGCTCTCGGGTGATATCAGCATTGGTCACTTTTTGGAAAAAATAAGATAAATTGATTTTGTTCATCTTTGTCTATTATGATCACTGAAATTTAAAAATATAAATTATTTATTATTATGAGTTTTTAGAAGATAATTAACTATATGATTTACGTTTATTATTTACAAATAGATAATATACAATTTGTAGAAGATTATTTATAAAATTTCTGTTCACTGTAACACACAAAAAAAATTTTTTTATATATGATACTGTTGATTTTTTATTGCTTCTAGAGGTTAAATTACCTACTAAATGTATCTTTGCCAATATTAAAATTATGATTTTGTTAGAAAAAAAAAAAATTGTATAAGAAATCTTTTGTTGTATTGTTGATTGTTTGTTACTTTCCAAAAAAGAAGTGACTATATATTATATGTTAAACATTATTATGAATTTGTGATTTTCTTTTATTTATTTATTATATTATGTTATGTTATATTTTGTTCTTTAAAAAATATTATATATACATATATATTACAAAGCATAAATAATATAATAATTGCCTTAATGTTGCTTTTCTATGGGACTATTGAGAAAAAAATGTTTAACTTGTTCCATTGCTAACCATTAACTAAATGAAAATTTGCCAGAGAGCACGACGTCAAAAATGTACTGTTTCTTTTATTATTTCAATTAATGGTTCTAAGTGTTTTTACCTCTAGAGGTTTTTACACTCTCGAAAATTTCGCAAGTGCTAAAAATACGTTAATTGAAAATCCTGGTACTTGTATAAACAAAAACCCCCATTTGAGTACGTATTCACTTCAATGTTGCTTTCCAGTAAAATATGTTTTCTATTTTTACTGATTGATAAATATTTCTCTAAGACCATTTTTTTCCATGGAACAATTGAGGAAAAATTGTCTCACTTGTTCCATTGCCAACTGTAGTTCCATTCCAATGGAAGTACACAGAGGGCGCTGCCATATAAATATCTAGCCCCGTATATATTTTATTTTAAAATTACTTAATTGCAGTTTTTAGTCTCAGTTATCATCAAAACCTATCGTATTAGTGCCAATTAAGCTGTGATATCGAATGTGCCAGTTTCTATCAAAGGAAAACTATGTTTACAAAGATAACAAGAGCGGTTAACTTGAGTTAAACTAAAGTGAAATAAATTCATCCTAAACACAGTGTTACAATAAATGAAATGCAAAAGGGAACTCAATAACAGTGTCACAAGTGAAAATCTAATACATTTTGCTTTAACTCAGTGAAAAAAGTATTAAAAAGTTAAAAACAGTGCAAGTGTTTATCTCATTAGTCCAAAGTCCAATAACTGTCGTTGCATAGCTTTAAAACAATTATTCCCGAATAAGGTTGATCATTTCGCATCAATCTGTAATCTCAAATTGGCGTAGTGGTTGAAGAAGATCGATTTTTGCTGTATTACATCACACAGCTACTAGGACCAGGTTCGATCCCCGCCAACCTCCAACTTTTGTTAGAAGAATGGATTTTCTAAATAATATTACTTTCCGTAAAAAAGTACACAGTCAATTGGAAAGTGATGAAACTAAAAATAACACGTCGTATTCACTAGATGGCAGCACAAACAGCTTACCAAACATTTCAACCGACCAACAAATTAATCTAGAGGACATGCGTCGAGAATTGGAAGACGCAAATCTTCAATTAACTATAGCGCATGAAGAAATAAAAAATCTGTCGCTAGAAAATTCAAGTTTAAAATCAATAATAGAGGAACTGAGAAAAAAATGTGACTTCTTAAAAAAAGTAACAATCGATTCGACAGCCAAAAAGGCAAAACAAAAGTCAGCATCTACTCCTAGGACTAAAGCTGAAAAAGTACAGACTATTCAAGACGATGACATCTCGACCCAAAAAAATACCCAAGAATGTCAGAAAAATATATTTAAACGAGACCCAAATAAGGCAAAATCAGCTCCGAACAGAATTGTAATATTGAGTAGCAAGAAACATAATAAAATATTGCAAATAGCTGAAGAAACATATAAATCGGACTATAAATTAAGTCATCTTCTCTATCCGAATATTGGGACCAGAGGCCTTCTTGAAAAACTGCAACAAGATGAAATAAATCAGCTGACAATAAACGATATCTGTATCATACTTCTTGGCGAAGAGGATTTCGAGAAGACAAATAATTACTTCGATTTGGTTTTGCATATAAGACAAGTTACGGAATCCATAAGCCATACAAACATTTTAATGTGTCTTCCTACTTACAAATACGGCGAACTTAAAAGTATGTACAATTGGAGAGTAGAAACATTTAATAATCTGATGTATTTAGATGTAGTATCAAACAGACACGTATATCTTATGGATCCTAACGCAAATTTATCATACAGTTTTGACATGTTTAAAAAATACTCAGGAAATTAATGGTACAAGCATGCAGATAATATTTAATGACATATTGCAATCAACAAATAAAATTTATGATTTGAATTTAAATTACATGCACATTACCAGTAATTCTCATTTTAATTATGACAATACAAACGAATCTTTAGAACCACAATGTACTAATAATCCCTTTCGTGTTTAAAAAATTAAACATACTCCACCAAAATATTGATGGACTCATTGGTAAATCGGATGAATTAGCTATACAAATAGATGAATTAGCAAATAGTGGTAAGCATCCGGATGTCATTTGCATCACAGAACATAATATGATTCAAGATGACTATACTTTATTGAATTTACAAAACTTTTCACTAGCTTCAATCAGCTCTAGAAAAACTCGGCATGGCGGAGCATGCATACTTGTTAATATTAAGCATAAATTTAGATCCGTTGATGTTGCGAAATTCAATTTACCCAGTGTATTAGAATGCTGTGCTATCGAACTCATTGAACATAATATTGTAATTGTTTGTGTTTATAGAGTAACTAAATATAGAATAGCGGCATATGAAATGTTCTTTACAAAGCTAAATGATATGCTGCACAACCATTGCTTAAATAATAAGAAGAAAATTATACTATGTGGAGATTTCAATATCGACACGCTAAATAAGACCAAAAACACAGAGACCTTGAAACACATTCTACAAAGTTATAAATTGAAAATTGCAATAAATCAACCAATTCGTCTAGCTAGTGGAACTTGCTTAGATAATGTTTTTCACAATATACGTGGCTGCAAAAGTGAAGTTATTGAACTAGCTCTATCCGATCACTGTGCACAACTTCTTACTTGTCCAGTAAAGAAATCATATACACTACGATACTGGTACGCAATAAAACGAGATTATAGTATGGAAAATATAAAGAAATTTGAAGAATATTTACAATCTATCACTTTTTATGACATAAAAAGATCCTACAATGCCAATGAGGCATTTGAACAATTTTACGATATTTTTAAACTCCTGTACTTTTTATGCTTTCCAAAAATCAAAGTAAAATTTTCAATAAACCAAAAACTCAAATGGTTGTCAAAAGGATTAAAACAATGTTGTAAAAGAAAACGAGAGCTTCTTTGGAATTATAGACGATCTCGTACAAACGCATCAAAACTAAAACTTCAGCAGTATGCTAATATATTAAAATCAATAATAAAACTAACGCAAAAATCTCAAAATAATTATTTCATAAAAACTTCTAACAATAAATGCAAAGCTACCTGGAACATTATAAACAAATCAAAATCAAGAGTTATGAAAGAATATATCGACAAAATTAATCATAATGGACAAATATTATTTGATCCACATGAAATAGCTCATTCCTTTAATAGTTACTTTGTCAATGAAACAGCAACTAATGACAAAACCGCAGAATGTAATGACCCAAAAAAATTCAATGTTACAAATAATAATTCAAATTCTATATTTATTAAACCCACAACGCCAGATGAAATATATAAAATAATACAATCATTAAAAAACACAAAAAGCACAGGATATGATGAAATAACAACTGCTATTATAAAACACGTCGCTTTCATCATTGCGCCAATACTAAGCTACATTATAAATCTTTGTATTGATGAAGGAACATATCCCGATAAACTTAAACTGTCAAATTATCATACCATTGTTTAAGAAAATTGATAGAGAAAATATGAATTATTATAGACCCATAGCGTTGATACCAATATTTTCTAAAATTTTTGAAAAGGTAATTTATTAAAATATTTACTCTTATCTAGAGAAGTATAACATATTTTCACCAAAGCAAATGGGATTTAGACAAAATAAATCAATAAACATGGCCATATATGAATTTTTAGTTACAATATTAACAAGCATGGACAAACGTATCCCTGTAGCTGCTCTCTATATGGATCTAACAAAAGCTTTTGACTACGTGAATCATGACATATTATTAAATAAATTAGAAAAATATGGGATCAGAGGTAAAGCACTTAACCTTATTAAATCTTATCTAACAAATCGGAAACAAAAAACTAGAATCGACAGAATATGCTTAAAAACTAAAACTGAAAAAGCTTACTATTCAAACGATAATGACAATCGTTGCGGTGTTCCACAGGGAAGTGTTTTGGGGCCGCTATTATTTCTGGCCTACATAAATGACCTACCTGAAATCACAAAACATCCCATGGTTCTATTTGCCGATGATAGCACGGTGTTATTTAAAAGTGAAAATGTAGATACATTTGAAAGCGAAATAAATACCACCCTAAAAGACATAATACAGTGGCTCAACAATAATAAACTTTTAATTAATTTGGAAAAAACAAAAATAATGACATTTGAACAACAAACAAATAATTCTCCTATTGACATAAAATATATTAACAATAAATTTGAAGAAACTGAAACAATAAAATTTCTAGGTCTACACATAGATAGAAAAATGTCATGGCAAGCCCAAATTGACCATATATGCTCAAAACTAAATAAATTCTCATATGCACTTCACAACTTAACTAAAATTGTTAGTGAAGACGCAATAGTTACTGCCTATAAAGGTTATGTGGATTCCACACTAGGTTACGGGGTTATATTTTGGGGCAACGCAACAAACAGGGAAACAATTTTCAAAGCCCAAAAAAGGTGCATTCGTGCTATCAGTAAAATTAGGAGCACGGAAACTTGCAAGCCACATTTTAAAAATTTCAAAATTCTTACGTTCCCGTCACTATATATCTACGAAATGGCGGTATTTGTAAAATTAAATTTCAATCTTTTTGACCACTTTAAAAGCAAACGCTACGGAAACAAAATCTGTAGCTTTCAACACAAAAAAGCACTCTTCAGAAAAAGTGTTTTTGGAATGGCACCCCCAATCTTTAATAAGTTACCAAAGGCCATAAGAGATGCAGAAGACATCCAAATGTTTAAAACGAATCTTAAAAACTATTTACACGACAAAACTTATTATAGCGTAAATGAATATTTGTCCGATGCACAGTGAGTCCGAAGGTATATGCATGTTAATTTTATTATAACTGACTAACTATTTTATATAAAATGTGACATAATTGTGTATATTTTATTTTCTGTGTGAATATTTGTACGCCATGTGGCAGAGCACGGAGAGACGAAACCTATGTACTTGCTATCTAACCACTAACCTGTGACTCACAAATAAATGATTTGAATTTGAAGTAGTGAGAAAAAAAAGTCTCACTAGTTCCATCATGGAACTGTCCAATGGAACAAGTGAGAATGATCCATCCAGGTCGCCAAATTATAATGATACTGTTACTTTTTCATAAAACAAACTTCCATTAATGTATTTCTACCTACAGTTTTGATAAACATGTGTGTTATCTGTTACTCCTTTAAAAGTTCACGAATAGATTCATAAACTAGCCTTTGCCCGCGTTTTACGTGGCAGCATTGGCAAGTCTTTTCAATTTTGTCGCGTTATAGCTTGTGTTTATGTGCAGAAGTAGGTAGGTACGTCAGCAGTTTTCCGGACAATATATTGTGAAAGTCGTGTTTTATAGCCAATTTTCCTATTGAAGAGAGTTGTAGATATAAAGACAATGTCTGCTATGAGCGCGGTTGCAGATCGCATTCAGGAAATAAAGAAAACTCGGATAACAATATCAGTTTATAAAAGTGAGTATAAAATCACGTTTTCTCGAGTAAATGAACCCTAGGTTTTGAGCGCCAAGCGCGGAACCGCTAAGGTGCAATGTGTTGGTGATAAATTATTAACTATTATTAGTTTTAATCGTTATTTCGTTAAGAATTTTGGATATGATTGCATAGTTGTGTTAAAAAGTTCCAAAGCATTGATAGTTCGTTCTTTTTGTTCGTGATAGGGTCTATGTTAAGAGTTATTCGCATCAGCGTTAGTGCACGATTAACAAAGGATTCAATTTTGTGTGCTTACCTACATATCGTGTCCGATATATTTATAAAATTTATTGAAGTTACAACATACATTTGATCCTAAGCGTCAAATTGAGTTGTGGTGCTTGTGGCAATGTATTTGGGGAGGATGACGTTTTCCTGTCTTGCGCTTGTTGTGTTGGTGTATACCATTTATCATGCTTGAACATGTGGCGCGAAGAACACCGCAACCTGCGAACAAGTGGAACTAAATGGGTTTGCGGGTCTTGCAAATCCAAAACTAGGCCTGTCAAACTGCCATCCTTGACATCCTCGTACACTGAAGGAGTGTCCCAAGTACTTGTTGGTACCCTTAAGGAATTTCTTCAGGCAATGAATAAGTTTAAAGAGCAAGTGGGAGGCCTTTCCGCTACAGTATCGTCACTCAACGAGGAATTAAAGTCTATACGCGTAAGTCTGAGAGATATGGATAATAAAGTAAATGAGGTAGAGCCACTAAAGACCGAAGTAGATGAATTACGAGCTGAAATACGGGAGCTCCGTTTTGAGGCCGTGCGTCGGGAACAACACCAGCTCCAGAACGACGCACGTAGAAATCACTGGGATCCTGGAGCAAAGTGGGGAAAATCTCCATCAGGTGGTTGCTGTGCTTTCGACCAAAATTGGAGTGAAGCTGAGCGAGCAGGACATCGTGCACGTCAACCGCGCCGGTGCACCGTGCGCTGCTGTCGTCGCCGGACACAACCACCGTCCCCGGCCCGTCGTACTGCGCCTGACGGCCGGGCGCTTCGGGACGCTCTCATGCGTGCTGCACGGGTGCATCGAGGACTCACCTCGGACTCGCTCAAGATCGCCGGAAAGCCACAAAAAGTCTACATAAACGAGCATCTTACGAAAGATAATAGTATCTTGTTCCGGGAGACAAGACAAGTAAAACTTGAATGTAATTACAAGTTTGCATGGGCGGGCAATGGCAATATCTTTATGCGTAAGTCAGTGAACAGTAAAGTTTTAAAATCACTCGTTTTGAGGATCTTGCCATGGTCCGCACATCAAGCTTCCTGGTAAATGATGATTCATCGTATCACAAGTGTTCCTAACCAAAGTAAAATGTTGTTGGATATTTAATTGTAAGACTCTTTTGCAAATGCAATATGTTATAGTGAAAGTAGCAAAAAACCGGCTCAGCAGTATTTTTAATAGTGTCTTTGTGATACAGTCAATACTTTTTAACTTGGTCGTATTATTATGGAATTTCTTTTTACACACCTCGTCGATGTGTTTATTTTTGACGCACTTCTATTTGGTAGCATTTTGACCGCGCTCATTTTTACTCGATTTGGTAATAAGTTCGTTTTATTTTTATCTGTATAACTTTAATTTATATTCAATAACATCCAATGCCGTGGGTACACATTGCGTTAGCCGCAATATGATTATACCTATCATTGATATTATAACTCCTGTAATTACTATGATCCTGAATAAATCCATCTCGTCGGGCATCTTTCCTATTATCTTTTTCCGAATACTGTCCTATTTCCATCCTCCCATTCCTATCCAAAGTTCTCGAACGTTTAGTCCATTACCAACTTAGTCTATTCCTTACTAATAATAAACTCCTAAATCCCCTTCAGTCCGGGTTCCGTCCTGGTCATAGCACAGTTACAGCCTTAGTCAAGATTACTGATGACATTCGGCTTGGTATGGATTCAGGTCAACTTACTGTCCTGACATTACTGGACTTTAGTAATGCTTTTAATACTGTGGATTTTGACATTCTCTTAGGTATTTTACGTTCTCTTAACATATCTCCAACGGTAATTGACTGGTTTCGTAGTTACTTGTATGGACGCCGGCAGCGTATTCGCATCGATGATACAGTATCCGATTGGTGTGACACCACTGCCGGTGTTCCACAAGGTGGCGTCTTGTCTCCACTACTTTTTTCAATTTTCATAAATCATATCTCCGATCTCATTTCTTCTTCCTACCACCTTTATGCAGATGATCTCCAAATTTACAATCAGGCTAAACTCGAGGATCTTCCTACTGCCATTAATACAACTAATATTAATATAGATCTAGCTCGCATTCTAGATTGGAGCACTGAATTTGGACTCAAAATTAATCCTATAAAAACCCAAATTTTAATAATCGGTAGCCCGTATTTTATCTCTAGAGTGGACTGGCAGACTTTACCACAAATATTCTTTGATGGAACACATATCCCTTTTAGTCCTAAAGTAAAGAATCTTGGTATTTTCATTGACAATCGTTTGTTCTGGGAGCCTCAGTTGGAAGAAGTCAGTCGAAAACTCTTCGCTTCTGCAGGTTCGATGAGAAAGCTTCGTAACTTTCTTCCAGTTACTACCAAGACTGCCCAATCCCTCCTTTTACCTCTCCTTGATTATGCTGATTCCTGTTACCCTGACCTTACCCAAAAGCAACTCGACCAACTTGAGCGACTTCAAAATTTTTGTATTAGATTTATTTTTGGACTCCGTAAATTTGATCACGTTTCGGAATTTCGCTCCCGGCTTGGCTGGCTCCCTATTCGCTCACGTCAGAATGTCCATATCCTTTCCCTCCTTTACTCTGTTCTTTTCAATCCTTCTTCTCCTTCTTATCTCAAGGAACGTTTTGAGTTTCTTCACCAATCTCACGAACGAACGTTACGGTCATCTGAAAATCTTCAATTAAAGACACCACTACACTCCTCTACCTTTTATGGCAAATCGTTCACAGTTGAAGCTGCGCGTTTGTGGAATGCTTTGCCCTTTTCTATAAAATCTTCTTCTTCCTTGGCTATCTTTAAAAGACGAATAAAAGAATATTTTTTCTCCCTTTAATAGGTACGTTTAAGTAGGTATTTTATATGAATAAATATTAGTTTATATTATAATATTGTATAGTATGTATTTGTATGTATATTGACATGTAGTAGATTGTATTATATAGTATTTACAGTATTTAAATAATTAGTTAATTTACATTGTGCAGTACATGTATGTATATATTACATACATATCTCCTGTACACCACCATCACCTTATCCTTTTTAACATTATCTTCCACCCAAAGGTTGTCTGGAAGAAATCGCTCTGAGCGATAAGACCGCCCATTCTACCCTTTCTGATAAAATATTTTTATTACTTGTTTTTATTTTGGTGAACAATAAAGAGTATTTATGTTATGTTATATGGAATCAAGTTAATTTTGCTTTTGTTTCTCGTGAGTTGCCTGCATTATTGTCAGAATTATGTACATCAATAAATACAAACTGGGCTTTGGAATCTAGTTTGGTTTTTTATAAAATTCATCATGTCAAGCGGTAAAAATCTAAAAATTGGTTTACTAAACGCAGGTTCCCTAGGCACAGGTCACGATGATTTTATAGCAGCTTTACAGAGATATTCACCGGATTTGATAGCTATAAACGAGACATGGATGGAATATGGAAACGATGAGCGTGCTCCCAATGTGCCCGGCTACCGGCTCCGACACATTCCGCGACCTAAGAATCTAGGTAAGAAGTCGAGCGGGGGGGTTGGCTTCTATACTAGGCGAGGGATTAAATTTAGGCAAATCTATTGGTACAGCTTATAGACCAAAATGGGTTAGTGTAAATGATTTCTTCGATGATTTGGCGAAATCTGTTGCATCAATTCAATTCATCGATTCAGTTTGATAAAATCATCTTGGTAGGTGATTTCAATTGTAATCTTCCAGAACCTACTGACGGAAAAACAAAAAAAAAATTTACCAGTTTCTGTCCCTTACAAATTTGACTCAGTATGTTAAAGACCCTACACATTTCACTGAAAACAGTGCAAGTTTAATAGATTTGGTTTGCACTGATGCTCGAGTCCGCAATATTCAGGTGATACCTATATTTAAACACGCGTTTGTTTTTGCAGACTTTAACATAAAGAAAGAAAAAGCTTCTCCAAAAATGATTACATTTAGACCTATCAAAAAGATTCATCTAGAAAATTTTACTAGAGATTTAGATATTTTAAATTGGAAACGAACGGTCTGTTTATCTGCCACACCTACAAGCTGTTCTCAAGAGTTATCACGAATCGTCTCGCCCAACGATTCGACGACTTCCAACCTCCAGCATAGCTAGCACAGTTAATATTGTATCGACTGTCATCTTTTTCTAAACCTCTATCGTAAACCATGATTGTTTCCACTTAGCTAACATTGTACTCGGGAAAAAACGAGTTAGAGATGCTGATACAGTCTCTATCTACTTTATCGCGTTCACAGAACTGTTTGTCGATGAATCGAAAGAAAAATCGATTTTTTGAATGAACGAAACCTCTTCCTAATAAACGACTAATTTAAAGAGTCTTTGTTTCACTTTAGAAAGCATGTAAAAATGAGAGTTTTGGAAATGGCAGGACAGCATGAATAATCCGGTGTAATTTTTGTTAGAAGTGACTAAATAGCCGTTAGCGGATCCTTTAGTTTTAATTATATTCGACCGCTAGGGATAGGTTGCGCACGTGCGACGACGAGCGAATTAGGGAGCCGAGCGAAGCGGAGCGAAGTGGAGCAAAGCGGAGCGAAGAGAAACAAAGCGGAGCGGAGCGAGGCGACCCCCGTAGTTTTAACAGAATTCACGACATGCAGAAAACATCATTTTCCGAGCATTTTCCCATGACTTACGGTTCAATAATTCATTAAATTAAAGGACCGCTTCCCTTTCCGAACTCTACATTACAAATTGAACTGTTTTAGTTCGTGCTAAGGAAGACATTCCAACAGCTAAATGATGACTCACGGTCCAATTATTTTAAAAGGGCCGCTAGCGAACCTTTAGTCACTTCTATTCTTGTTTGCTTTTCAATTTTCATGCATTATAACCTCTCAAAAAAGTAAATGTGAAATGAAAGATATTTAATACCATTAAATATCTTTGGTGAAAGCTATTTGAATATTCTTATTATTTGACTATTTCTCAAGTGTAAAGTTAAATTTTTCGAATAGGTATATAATATCGAAAACTTAGATTCTAAGATCGAATAATAGCGAGTCGGGTCAGTTTTAGAAAAAGAAATAGGTACATACACGAAATTATTTTATAGATCCAGAAAGAGAATCACGGAGGCCCAACAAAGAATTTTGGTAGATTTACATATAGCTTAAAATAAAAATGAGTTGCTTTAGTCGCACAACATTATAAGGCTTAGCCATTTTGTGGTTTTTGGTCTGTTAATCAGTTAATCGATCAAAACGCCACGAACGTATGATATAATCCCCACATTTTCCACAATAAAACAATATTCACGCTCTATCGAACTCTATCACCACCTCCTTGGGTCGGTGATACAGCTTTCCTCCAAAAACGTCAAAAAGTAGAAAGAAAGGTGTAACAATGTTAGATAAAGAGGAAAGAAAAAATTAAAAAAAGCAAAGGTTTTTTTTCGATCTGTCAAAATAGAAAGACTTGCTTATTTCTTGGTACAATGTTAGCTAAATAGAAAGGACGATAAGATTGGCTGCCATCTTGGAATAACTGTCAAAATCGAAGAGATACAGGCTCTATCGAGCTCATATTGACTGCTATGCTAGCTACGCAGAGCAGGCTGGGTTTCGAAAAGGCTACAGCACCGTGGACCACATTCACACGCATTACGTTAAGATCAACGACTCTTTCAGTGACAAAATGCCTGTTACAATGGGAACAGCTCAAGGATCTGTAATAGGACCTCTCCACTACCTCGTTTACGTAAATTCTGTAGTAAATGCATTAACTGACTGCGAGATATTTCAATTTGCCGATGATACATGTTTAATGGTGGCCGACCGTGACTTAAACAGGGCAATTTGTAAACTTCAAAAGGATTTTGACATTGTATGCAAGTGGTCTCACGACGCTGGCCTTGCTTTAAATGCAGAAAAAACTAAATTTCTACATGTTCGATCTAGTCATAACAAGGATTCTTCTAAAAAAGTCAATCTTACAGCGCATAGCCACGACTGTATGCACAACAGCAATATCTTGCCATGCTACTGTCCTTCCATTAAACAAGAAAGTCAACAAAAGTACCTCGGACTGATAATAGACGAAAGATTTAACTGGAGTTGCCACGTAGACCACGTATGTATGAAATTGCGTGCGGTCATGGCAAAACTTTATATAATTAAAAATAAAATCCCATTCACAATTATCTTAGATATATACAGATCATTAGCTGACTCTATAATCTCGTATGGGCTTAGTAGTTATGGAAGAACGTTTAGATCTTACCTAGATAAAATTTACGCTTTACAATTTCGTATGCTAAAAATGATAGTTCCCGTGAAAATAAAAGAAAAGTATCGCAACGACCCAAATGCTCTCTTTAAATTTGCAAATATACTACCCATTACTCTTAGAGTGGAGCTAGAACTTTTAAAAGAACATTTTGTTAATCTAGATATGCAAAAAGAAGTTCCACATAAAATTCACACACGGAGTATAACCAGAAAAAAGCTAAAAGTGCCCACAATCAAAAATTTTTATGGGAAAAGATCATCGGAACATCTGATACCTAAATTATTGAACAGTATGCCTAATAACCTTAAAGAGTCAATTTATCCTAATAACATTAAAAGCAAATTAAAACAGTATTTTCTGAACATCCTATAACCGTAGGTATAAATAACTGTTAATTATGTATGTATAGATACAAAATACACGCCTCGATAACTACTTTAGTGAGTAATTAAAGACTAAAATAATTTACCATCCTGTATACAGTAGCCATGCCAAGCACTAACTGGACTAATTCTTGAATAACACCTTTATCTGCAACTAAAATAGCTTCTACGACATTCTAACTACCGACTACATTTCATATCCAAGTCACCCATAAGTTTGTAACAGGTTTTAATGTCGTATTCTATTGATTCACGCGCATGGTTGCTGGTTGCGATAAGATATTATGTGGGTATGATAGTTATAATAAATTTATAAGTGTAAATTTGTATGATCTATTTGTATAAAACATTTAATATTTTAAGATTAGTATAACATTATATTTGTTTTTGGATAAGTAATACCGGAATCTCGGTGTACGTACAAACCCTAACAGGTTTTTGATACACCTATATATTATTGTAATGTATGTTTTCTATTTTGAAATAAATAAATAAAAAAAAAAGCTAAGGCAGGTTATACAGAGAACTCAAGAGTATAATCAGCCCTTATGTCTAGCGTTTGTGGACTACGAGAAAGCCTTCGACTCCATCGAAACTTGGTCTGTTCTGCAGTCCTTGCAGCGTTGCCAAGTTGACTGGCGTTACGTGGAGTTGTTGAAATGTCTGTATGACTCCGCTACGATGTCCGTCCAAGTACAGGGTGTACACACAAGACCGATACATCTTCAGCGCGGCGTGAGACAGGGAGATGTTATTTCTCCAAAACTGTTTACCGCCGCGCTGGAGGACGTCTTTAAAACACTAGACTGGAATGGACGAGGCGTAAACGTAAACGGACAGTACATTTCACATCTTCGCTTTGCCGATGACATCGTCATAATGGCGGAATCGCTGCAGGAACTAGAGGAAATAATGCGCGGCCTTGGCGATTCTTCGAGACGAGTGGGCCTGCGGATGAATTTGGATAAGACTAAGGTCATGTCCAACTGTCACGTCATCCAAGGGCCAATAACCGTCGACAATGTCAGCATCGAAGTTGTTCAAAAATATGTTTATCTGGGTCAAGTCATACAGCTGGATAAAAACAACTTTGACGCCGAGGCTGACAGAAGAATATGCTTGGGTTGGACAGCATTCGGAAAGTTGCGTCACATATTTACGTCGTCAATACCGCAGTGCTTAAAGGCTAAGGTGTTCAACCAGTGCGTCCTTCCTGTGATGACGTATGGCGCTGAGACGTGGTCTCTTACAAAGGGTCTGATCCACCGGTTTAAGGTCGCTCAGCGAGCTATGGAGCGGGCTATGCTTGGGGTATCTCTGATGGATAGAATCCGAAATGATGAGATCCGTCGGAGATCTAAAGTAACCGACATAGCCTGCAGAATCAGTAAGTTGAAAAGGCAGTGGGCAGGCCATATTTGTCGCCGACATGATGGTCGTTGGGGCCGAAAGGCTTTAGAATGGAGACCACGTACAGCAAAGCGTAGTGTAGGACGACCTCGTGCCCGCTGGACCGACGACCTGAAGGACGTTGCGGGGGGCGGCTGGAAGAGGAGGTGGACGAACACGGGCTGATGGATGGATGGATGGATGGTGGTTTTATGGGTCACAAAAATTATTTTGCTATAAAACTACTAACAGCAGAGATGGTGATGATATTTGATTCCACCTGACATTCTGGAAATAACAACGGAAATTACGAACCCTTTTAGAACAAGCTTTTACAAGAATAATAAAAAAATGGCTAGCGACAAATTTACAAAAATTATGAAAACAAGTTAGTAGGCATGATTCCGCATGAGTTTAGATAAAGTAGTGTGTTTGATATACCTAATTATCCACCAAGGCTACACACACATTTTGCTGGGCCCATGAAGTTGTGAAATTAAAAGTAACCGGCGGTAACAAGGTTTACTAAACTTAAAATTAAGAATTCAAATAAGAACTAAAAGTTTTCATAAGCCGGAGAATATGCAATAGTTCACTCACAGTTTTGGCAACAGCTTTGTTGGAACCTCGCTCCTCAGTTTGCAGGTGTACACCAGCATCCTAAACTCAAATACCTAACCCAAAGCCAGCCTTCCCAAAGAAACCCAAACTAATAATTTCAGCACAATGTGTTTGACGAAATCTATCGGTATCACATTTCACAATCACCGGAATTCACGAATCTTTCCGCGTATGGGTTTCGAACCACAGTTAACACAAATAACTAGTTTATTTCACGTTTTTACTCAAGGATTTCCGAGAAATCTCAATTATATACAAAACTCACAACCGAGTTGTGTGAAAGCTTTTACCGGAAGGACGTCTAACGTCACAATTGACAGCTCGACAACGCGTGTTGCCAGATCAATAAAATAAACACCTTAGCAAATAATATGACGCGTTCCGAAACGGTTTTAAGCCGAACATAGTGTATGAAACTATATATAACTAGGTAAGTATTAAAACACTCGTGTACTATTAAAAACTCGCCTACGCCTCATTTTTTAAACTGACACCCGTGTTTTTAATAACCTTTTTATGTACCAGTTTCATAAACTATTATTCTGTCAATGAAATGTTCTAGATGGAATTTATTATTGACTTCAGTTCAGGTTCGTACTTAGGGTAGTAAGGACGTAAACATACGCAAAGTCCTCGAACCTGCGGGTTGTGCTAGAGGAGGGGGGTAGGGGGGGTCCAAAATTTCCCAACTTTCGCTTCTATCTCAAGAACGGTGCGCTGTGGCTATTTAAACTAGGAATTATTTGGATATTTCGATATTACGGCCTTCAAATCAAATGAAATATTTTTATTTGTTCAACATAGGTTGTAAAAAGATGGTGGGTATAAATGTAGTACCTACCATGCCGAGCCACGAAGGCATACAAATATTAAATTAACACATGATGTATGCATGAGGCAACCATATCTTGGCACCTTGTACTTTTAAACGAGTCGGTCTCAGATTTACCAGTATTTAGTAAGATTTTCGAAAAAATTGTTTTTAATCAATTATATTATAGCGCACTCAAAAAACTGTTACATATATGTGAAGGCTATTCTCGGGAGCACGGTCTTATATACAATGTAAATAAAAGTGAGTATATGGTGTTCAGAGCTAGGAAACGCGCTCCGGATATTGTACCTGAAATATATCTTAATGGAATGGCCCTTAGAAGGGTAAACGAGTTCAAATATTTAGGTCATTATTTGAATATTGACTTAGATGATGATATCGATATCGAAAGGGAGCGCAGGGCTCTCTCGGTCAGAAGCAACATGCTGGCCCGCAGATTCAGCAAGTGTACAGAGGATGTTAAAGTTACCTTGTGAAAAGCCTTCTGTCAATCTTTTTATGCTTGCGGTCTGTGGATTAGTCACCTTAAAAAGACCATGAGAGTTCTGCGCATCCAGTATAATAACGCGTTCAGGATGCTGATGGGACTAAGGCGATGGTGCAGTGCGTCTGGAATGTTCGCTGCGGCGCGCACGTTAGACTACTTCGGCATCATGAGGGTGCGCGCTGCCTCGCTGCTGCGCCGGCGCCGGGTGAGAACCTCTGCCAACACCATCCTGAGCACGGTCGTTGATAGGATTGACAACCCATTCATTATACATTGGGTGCAGTTGTAGCAGCAGCTATTGCAACTCGAAGTAGTTAAAAAAAACATAAATTGTAAATATAGTAATTACTACCAATAGCAATTAAGAAAAACTGTTACTAACAATATAGATGAAACATCTGAATTAAACGTTTATTATTATTATTATATTATTATCTTATTTTAACTTACATAAGTTGTTTCACAGTGAACAATATGGCTTCACTAAAGGGAGGTCAACCACTGATGCAGGAGTTGCTTTAGTCAAGCACATATTTGACGCTTGGGAAGCAAAGCAGGATGCGTTTGGTGTATTTTGTGACCTCTCAAAAGCTTTTGATTGCGTTAATCATGAAACACTTTTATGTAAATTAGATCACTATGGAGTTAAGGGTAAATCTTTGGCGTTATTTAAGTCATACCTTAGTGACCAGATTCAAAAGGTAGACACTAATGGAGTAAAGTCATTTGGAGCATTAGTCAAAATGGGTGTTCCGCAGGGTTCCATATTGGGGCCCCTATTATTTTTAATATACATAAATGACCTTCCTTACTTAGAGACTTATCTGAGATAGTTATATTCGCAGATGACACGTCACCTTTTTTTAAAGTGAATCGATATAACGATATTCTTGATTACGCGAATTCAACTCTCTCTCTGATTCTTGATTGGTTCACTGCAAATAATTCAGTTCTAAATCCAAAAAAATACGAAATGTATTAAGATTACTTTACCAAGTGTAATTCAAGTAGATGTCAGTTTATTTTTGCAGGGGTCCAAGCTGGAGTTAGTTAACGAAACTAAGTTTTTAAGTATTATTATAGACTCTAGTCTTCAGTGGGGTCCCCTCATAGAAGCTCTCTGTGGTAGACTTAGTTCAGCCGCATACGCTGTTAGACGCATAAGGCAGATTACTGATGAAGATACTGCTAGATTAGTATATTTCAATTATTTTCACAGCATTATGTTGTGGAGTAGGGCCGCGGAAATAGAAGCAGTCTTTGTCTTGCAAAAGAGAGCAATTCGATATATTTATAACATGAAGTACCGAGATTTATTGAGAGAAAAGTTTAAAGAAATTAATATATTTACGGTCCCATGTGAATTTATTTATCACAAGTTATTAGATATGTCAGAAAGTAATTGATAATTTCCCGAGGCTTGGTGGGCACCACTCTGTTGAAACCAGAAACAAACGTAAACTAGCTTTTCCAAAATTAAGACTTGCCAAATTAGGTACCTCTTTTGTAGGACATGGTATAAGATTTTACAATAAGCTTCCAGAGGAGGTCCTTAGTTTGCCTGAAAATAAGTTTAACTATATATTAAGCAGGGACTACTTAAGAAAGCTTATTATAAAATAAATGATTATTTGGACGATAATGAAGCATATTTTAAAATGAATTAATAAGTAAACTTACATTGTTAAAGGTAATAGACAATATGAGATGGGTTGACTTAGATACATTTTTTCTCGTGACATAATTCCTGCAGTCTTATATTTTTTTTATGCCTTTACTTTACCTATACTTTGGTATGTATAAAAGATTTGGTATCAAATGTTTAAAAAAAAGGAATGTTTGCTAAGTTTCGTGCCCTTCTTCTTAGCAATACTAATCGAATGGTGAATTTCTTCCTATATTTCTATATTTTATGCAGGTGTATAACTTAATAACATTTTAGTAGCCCGACCTTCATATTTTTTGTATGTATTTCCCGTATTTTTTTATCAACTTATTTGTTCATTGCATTATGTAGATATAATATTTTTATTCCTAGATTCCTTTATTATATGCAGGTGTATATTTTAACTTCGACGCCGAGGCTGACAGAAGAATATGCTTGGGTTGGGCAGCATTCGGAAAGCTGCGTCACATATTTACGTCGTCAATACCACAGTGCTTAAAGGCTCAGATGTACAACCAGTGCGTCCTTCCTGGGATGACATATGGCGCTGAGACGTGGTCTCTTACAAAGGGTCTGATCCACCGGTTTAAGGTCGCTCAGCGAGCTATGGAGCGGGCTATGCTTGGGGTATCTCTGATGGATAGAATCCGAAATGAGGAGATCCGTCGGAGATCGAAAGTAACCGACATAGCCTGCAGAATCAGTAAGTTGAAGTGGCAAGTATACTTTATGTATCTATTTTGCAAAATATATATTTTGATTTGATTTGAGTTAAGAAGGTCTTACAAACATGCATACTTCAAGGATATAAAGAGAGGGCATTGTTAAAATGTTTAGTTCCATGAAACGGAGTTTGCAGGAGTCTATCTTCTTAAGGTGTTTCATTGCACGTATTTTTTTCAGCTCAGTGATTGGTCGTATCTGATCGGTTGGAAAACAGAAAAGACTAGTATGTTTTTATAATTCACTATTTGGTAAAAGGTTTATTATGAAGGCTGTAATGCACGCCGCGCCACACGTGCCGGCGATGGGAGCGGTGGGGATGCCGGGGAGGGGGGGGAGACGGTGAATTTAGTGAGTCGTCGGTTAATCACGGGGCACAGTGGCAGGTAATTTACGTTTCATATACATAGAATATAAATTACGGTTTTTGAACAAAAAAAAAATGCAAGGTTGTTACAACCAACTTGTTGTTCAAAAAACATGGGGAACTTTTTCTCCTCACGCACAGTGATACGAAATTAAAAATTAAATAGTTTTTTTTTGTATGGAACAAATCACGTTATGCCATTTTTTTCACGATTAGTTCAAACTGTCAAACTTCCATTGATTACTAGGTATAGCAGGACCCAAGGTGAGCAATATGAACTACAGCACGCGCGCATCGACTTGCACGTTTGGCCGCTACATATATTTAAACTTTCCAAATTTGCACTGCATTTTTAACTGAAAATGTATATATTTCTACATGAATTGGGGTGGAGTTGCAACAAGTAAGTGTTAACTTGTAACTTTATGATGGAACCATCCTTCCCAAGCACTTTGATTCGAAATTACGAAAAAAAAAAGTTTTTGTTTTTAAAGAACAATCACGTTATCTCATTTTTTTACGACTCGTTCAAACTGTCAAGCTTCCATTGATTTCTATGTATAGTGGGACCCAAGGTGAGCAATATGAACTATTGCACGCGCGCATCGACTGGCACGTTTGGCCGCTACATATATTTAAACTTTCAAAATTTGCACTGCAATATGTTACTGGAAATGTATATGTATATTTCTAGGTAAATTAGGGTGGGGTTGCATAAAATAAGTATTAACTTGTAACTTTATGATGAAACCGTCCCTCTCAAACACTGTGGTTCGAAATTACGAAAAAAAAAAAGTTTTTGTTTTCAAAGAACAAATCACGTTATGTCATTTTTTTCACGACCAGTTCAAACTGATAAAGTGGATGGTTCAAAGCTATTTTCATACAAACTTGTGGGAACCAATAACGATGACACAGAAGTATTATAATTACGTTTTGTTACTATTTTATACAAGTTTCATTAAATTTAAACCGCAAATAATCAGTTTTTCTACAAACAAAATGTTTTACAATCTAATTTTGCTATTTCAAATTTTTTTATCCAATGTATGAGAGTTTGAGTGGGTCAAGTTACAGACAATGTTGTAGTTGCACATTCTTGGAACATCTTTGGTTGGCTAAAACTGTATTTTATAGGGCTAAAATCAGGGTTCGAAGTGATAATTAATGATAATAATTAAGATAATTATCAAGATAAATATAGGTTGATCGAAAATATTTGCAGTGGCAATTTATCGCAGATTACCTTGATTGTAAAATGTGTATAATTTATTTACTAAAATACTTGCTTCTAACGTATATGTTGATACATAATACCCAACGAGCAATGTAATACCAGTTAAAAAAATATTGCTAGGCTTACATCTGTTTGATAATTATGTGATAATTATCACATAATAGGTGGTAGAGCTAATGCCGGGCTCGACTGTGGAGGTACCACCATCTTACTCGGAAATCCTCCCGAAGTTATTCGGGGGAGAGTAAGAGGACAGCTCTCAGGCAAAAGGCCAGGCGGCCCACCATTGCCTGGGACCGATGGATGGCGGTATATCCATCCCCAATTGCCGGGACTTATATAAATCAGACTGGTGATGGGCAGCGGCGTCACTGGTGCAAGGGTTTCGGCACCACGCTCACCAACCCGCCTGCCCAGCGTGTGTGAGTATGGGCATTTCTTCCAGGAGGACCGCCAAGAGTGGCGAAATCCTGGAAAGGCCTATGTCCAGCAGTGGACGAAAGAGGCTGATGAATATCATGATAATTATCGCAACAACTATCAAGGGGCATATTTATCTTGATAATTTCAAACCCTGGCTAAAATAATATGGTAATGGAAGGTACAGCTCGACCGGGCTTCCCTTGAAAGACATAATAGTGTCTATTTGGTGTAACATGACTTATTTGACAGGACTTACCTTATTTTAAAGGCCCTATCCTTGTCATTTCAATACAGAAGGAAAAAGACAGAATGCCCTTTCAAAAGAGTTAAGTCATGTTACACTGAATCGACACCAATGCCAACCAAATTGGTGACAAACTAAAGAAGGGCCAAGAGCAGCAGACCTTGTATGACTCAACTGATGAATATAAAAGCGAAAAGGTGTGTCAGGGTCGTAGCAGATGCAGGTCTATGGTCGCTGCCTACCCCACTGGCGTGAGTATAAAACGGTATGTGTAACGGCATAATGTTAGGTAAATAAAAATGTTTCATACCAAAATTGCCGAAAATCATCATTCTTTGGTATGTCTTGGAATACTTGAAGATCAGAGGAACTATCACAATATGGAATATTAGGAACCCCAAAGTTATCCAGGCACCGAGCACAAGGCTTCTGGAAATGATATAGATATACATTAAAATTTAAACTAAAACTCTCACACATTGGATAAAAAAATTTTGAAATAGCAAAATTAGATTGTAGAACATTTTTTTTGTAGAAAAACTGATTATACGCGGTTTAAATTTAATGAAACTTGTATAAAATAGTAACAAAACGTAATTATAATACTTCTGTGTCATCGTTATTGGTTCCCACAAGTTTGTATGAAAATTGCTTTGAACCATCCACTTTACCAGTTTGAACTGGTCGTGAAAAAAATGACATAACGTGATTTGTTCTTTGAAAACAAAAACATTTTTTTTTCGTAATTTCGAACCACAGTGTTTGGGAAGGACGGTTTCATCATAAAGTTACGAGTTAACACTTATTTTATGCAACCCCACCCTAATTTACCTAGAAATATACATATACATTTCCAGTAACATATTGCAGTGCAAATTTCGAAAGTTTAAATATATGTAGCGGCCAAACGTGCCAGTCGATGCGCGCGTGCAATAGTTCATATTGCTCACCTTGGGTCCCAATATACATAGAAATCAATGGAAGCTTGACAGTTTGAACAAGTCGTAAAAAAAATGAGATAACATGATTGTTCTTTAAAAACAAAAACTATTTTTTTCGTAATTTCGAATCAAAGTGCTTGGGAAGGATGGTTTCATCATAAAGTTACAAGTTAACACTTACTTGTTGCAACTCCACCCCAATTCATCTAGAAATATATACATTTTCAATTAAAAATGCAGTGCAAATTTGGAAAGTTTAAATATATGTAGCGGCCAAACGTGCAAGTCGATGCGCGCGTGCAATAGTTCATATTGCTCACCTTGGATCCCACTATACATAGAAATCAATGGAAGCTTGACAGTTTGAACGAGTCGTAAAAAACTGAGATAACATGATTGTTCTTTAAAAACAAAAACTATTTTTTTCGTAATTTCGAATCAAAGTGCTTGGGAAGGATGGTTTCATCATAAAGTTACAAGTTAACACTTACTTGTTGCAACTCCACCCCAATTCATCTAGAAATATATACATTTTCAATTAAAAATGCAGTGCAAATTTGGAAAGTTTAAATATATGTAGCGGCCAAACGTGCAAGTCGATGCGCGCGTGCTGTAGTTCATCTTGCTCACCTTGGGTCCTGCTATACCTAGTAATCAATGGAAGTTTGACAGTTTGAACTAATCGTGAAAAAAATGGCATAACGTGATTTGTTCCATACAAAAAAAAACTATTTAATTTTTAATTTCGTATCACTGTGCGTGAGGAGAAAAAGTTCCCCATGTTTTTTGAACAACAAGTTGGTTGTAACAACCTCGCATTTTTTTTTGTTCAAAAACCGTAATTTGTATTCTATGTATATGAAACGTAAATTACCTGCCACTGTGCGGCGTGAGCGCGCCGCGCCACACGAGTGCTCGGAAATAACGACCGAGCTCGTTAGAGATCAAGTTAACTGATGAAGGCTGAAACGTGATTCTTACCGCGTACATGAGGGTGTGTGCGTGTGTGTGAGTGTTCGCTGGCATGGCAACGCACAGTGAGGCGAAATGTTTTAATTGTGTCAAAAGTCACAGTCAAAGATGTACAGGAACAAAAGTAAAAGTTTCCATGTCGCAACTGTACAAAAGTACGAAACAAAAGCACGACCGGATTCACCCGAAGCAATTTAAAAGGCAAATAGCTTTCTGACGCCCCTGCCTTTTTTCTGCAACTAATGAGAATTAGTTTATTGTTAACTCCTACACAAAATTAATATTTTATAACCCAGATTACTAGTAAAGATTTAAATAACTACTAAAATAACAACATTCAAGTTGCACTATATACAAACGATATCTTTTAGACCAACAAAATAGCATACTAAGTGGTTAGAAGCAAATCGTTAAAATGGTGATTAATAAACCTCTTTTATCCTCCCCTTTTCTTTTTTCACCTGTTTATACTTTATTTCTGTTATTGTGTAATTTATTTTTATGTATATTTACCCAACCGATCCCAAATGGCTAAAACTGCTTGGTGGTTACAAACTTAATTGGTTGTTAATCTAAAAAATACTGTATTCTTTGTTTACGATTTCATCTGATTAATCGACATAGATACTAATGCATGGTACTAGCAGAATATCAGTGTCATAGATTATTTAGTGATGAATGCTGAGCCGGCGCCCTTTTAGCCTCTGTGTCACACACATATTTTATGTTTTAAAGATTGTTTATGTAATTTTTATTGCATTCAAATGCTATTTAAATGTGTAAAATCTTGTAACGTACGTGGGACACTCAGAAAGAATTCGAAACTAAAAAAAAGTTGTTCTATAGGTAATTTTTTTTTATCTTTTCTAAGTACTCTCCACCAGCCTCTATACAAAGTTTCATGCGTCTAAACCAGTTTTCAAAACACTTTTTCTAGTTCGCCGCAGACACCTCGTTTACAGCCTGCTCGAACGCAGCCAGCGCATCTTCCGGCGACGAAAATTGTATTTCTTTGAGCTGTTTTTTTATTTTTGGGAATAAAAAGAAGTCACACGGTGCTAGATCAGGGCTGTAAGGAGGGTGACCCAGGAGTTTGACTGGCGTGCTGTCCAGGAAGTTCCTCGTTTTGAGTGCGGTGTGCGCAGGTGCATTGTCGTGGTGGAGCAGTAGCCCGCGAAGCCCTGTGTTTGGTCACTTGTTGCTAACAACAGAGAAGACTTCTGGCAAACTTTTGGTAGTATACCATTCGGAATTGATGCTTCTTTAATCCCGTAAGGGAATTGATACCAAGTGGCCAGTCAAATTAAAAAAGCTAGCGATCAAAATCTCCCCCCCGCTTCTAGATCGCTTCACTTTGGTAGGCGTTGGTTCATTTTTAAACACCCAAACAGTCAACTGGCGCTTGGTTTCTGGGTAGTATTGATAAATCCAGGACTCATCACCTGTAACGATGTCAAATGATGTCGATGTCATGATGCTTCAAATTAGCTTAGCATATCACGGCACCATTCCACCCGGGCCTGCTTCTGAGCATCGGTGAGGTTGTGCGGCATCCAGCGTGATACTATCCTCCTCACATGAATATGGCTGTGTAGAATCTGGTGAACGCTTCCCGATCCAATCTTCAATATGTGTTGAATCTCTTGGTATGTAATTCGCCTATTGTCTTGGATTAAATTTTTCACTGTCAGCACGTTTTCTTCGGTAACAGCCGTCAAAGGGCGACCGCTTCTTTCTTCATCCCCCAAAGTTGGTCGACCGTGCTTGAATTCGTTATACCAACGATACACGGTTGCCTTGGAAGGGCCTTCATCGATGAAAGCGTATTAGGTTGCTCGTGAATATGTGTAAGCAAAGCGGTGATCACTAGGTGAAGATAATAATTATATCAATGAATATCAGAGAAAACCCATTAAAATAAATACTAACCATTTAAATATTTCATATTTCACAATATATCCCGATGACTGTATTTGAATGATTATGAAATTGTTTTTATATTGTTTGGTGACTGTAATTTAATGATAGGTGTATTAATTTCGGTACACACCTCATTATACATTAGTATAATAAAGAAATTCCGATTAAATTAACGATAGGTTAAATACCCTTTATTTAATAAACTGTCGTGCCTTGCCTCACTGTGCGTCGTGTCGGTGCGGTCCCGGGGGGGTAGACGCGGCGAGGCCGTGGGTGGGCGCCGCGCCGGCCAGTGAGGGTGAAGGTCACGTGGCCCCTCCGCCACTCCCCGCCACCTGCCGCCCGCCGCGCCGCTACTCGCTCGCTACGCGCGCTACGCGCTCCCTCAGTCGCTACTACCACTGCTACACGACGCTACGCGCTCTCTCTGTGTTCGACAACAGTCCTCAGTTGAACGTGTATCACTTCGTTTCTGAATACTTGAGAACTCTAAACCAATATTCATCTCCACAAACACAACAATGTGAGTATCTAACTACCGATGTTCTAATAATGTGCGATCCCTTTTGAAAATATTACATGAATTATTATTGTTGCCTGTAGATATTCAATAAAGAATGAAGCCAGCATATTTTATCTGATTTAATTATTTATTAAAAAGGTAAAAGTTATGCTAATAATGTGAGAAAATCGCGAAAGTTCATTAGACAATTAGTATTGTTTCAGCCGCTCCGTGTTCTGTATAACGTACAAGTCAGCAACTTGTTTACTGCGAAGGTATTGGAGGAAACTCTTGTACGCTGACGTGATAGTTATTGTTGTTGAGTACACCGATACAATTTCAGAACTTTTAATAACAAGCATTAGATTAGAAGGCTTCGTTGAAGTTTAAGGTCATGTAGGTGACAGTCCCCAGACAAAAGTAAACAAAATAACATTCAGTAAACGAATCACGTAAGAAAATTTCTGGAGCAAGTGTTTATTTTATTAAAATCCGTCAAACAGGACCGGACTAACTGATTTAGGGCCCCGAAGTACATAAACAAGCGGGGCCCAAGTAAAAAAAACCGGACAAGTGCGAGGCGGACCCGCCCACCGAAGGTTAAGTTAAAGACTATACTTTTTATGATTCAATTACAAATGTATAGTTTTCCCTGTACTTTTAGTATAAGACAGTTTTACTTGCCAAATAGTATAGTTCTAGGTCAACAGAAAATACCCTATAAATTTTGATTCCCTTGAGAGTGCGAAATATACGTTTTTTGCAGCATAAACGGCCGTATCTTTTTTACGTTAAACTTAGAAGTTTAATTTTTTCACAGCTTTTAGAGACTGTAGATCTGAGTACAATATGTACTACGAGTATATGTAATACATTTATGGTTTTAATTTCAACTCGATACCTCCACGCGTTCCCGAGATAAAGGGTCTTGACAGACAGACGGACAACAAATTGATTCTATAAGGGCTCCGGTTTTTACTCTACAAAAAGAGGAAGGAAATTGAATGAGATTTATGATTAGAATAGACATTATACCCGAGGGGTCGAAAGAAGAGTATTTCCTGACGAGGTGAATTAGCAGGCCTGTATTGTTCAATTTAATGTAACCCAGTTCGACCTTTCCTTCGCATTAGCTGGAAGCAAGTTGTCTATAATCGAATTAGCTTCTTCTTTCAAATTGTCTGTCTCAACGCTCTCTCTTCACCGAACTCTGGGGTACTCAAACGGCCGATCGCGATCAGCCGGTCAATCGCGAAAACTTTTCGAATCGATTTATATTTTAGTACTCATTCCCTGTTTGAAAGAAGTACCTACTTAATTGTTTGCATCGATTTATTTGTGCGAGTCTGCATTGTCAGAAATGAAAATTATTGAATCCAAATATCGCAATCGAGTCACTGACAAACATTTGACACCATGCTTGTGGTTGGGTGGAACTCAGTAACTACGTACCACCTATGAACAGTACGCGGATAATATGCAGTGGCATCCATCATCATCAAGGCAGAATTTGTGATCCGTAAAGTTACGATTCATTCATTCCTTTGTACATATTCAATATTTTCTAGTAGATCGTCGACACTAGAAGTGTGAGCACCGCTCCTGATATCACATTTAACGCAGTATTTTTATATACGTATAATAAAGTAGTAATACAGTCGTGACTGTACCATGGATTAAGTTTAGAGAAAACAGCGAGCAGCGATGTTGTTTGTTTTATTATCCCTAGGAACCTAATTGGTTGTGTTTGCAGTAGGTAATGTTGTTGTTTAGTTACTAATGGATAATAATAAAGCCTTCGAAAAACAAATTAAATCCCAGCGAGCTCCTGCACACTGTAATACTATCTAGGCAGCGGTAAAATTAGCTACCGAAAAATATACTAATATAACTGTGTAACATCTACGGACAAATGAATAAAAAATAGCGAACTAAAATTCCTTACGACCACCTGGTTAATGTTCTGCTGAGTCAAAAAATAGTTGCGACGACGAGCGTAGCGAGGAGGAGCGTGTTAGGTTGACATGTAAATACATATTGGAAGCCGAGCGAAGCGGAGTGGAGTGAGGCGACCCCTTAAGTTTTAAAAGAATTCATGATATGGTCAGGCAACTTTGAATTTTTATTCGGAGATCTACGAAAAAAAAAAGCTGACAATAGTTTTCGCTGAAATGTATTTTCAGCTGATGAAATAGTGTTATGTTAGCTTTTTGATGTATTAAGTTTTCGGAATTTTCAGTTTTTTATTCGGTAGTTGGTAGTTTTTTTATTAGCACATAAGTTTTCGGTAACTTAGCATTTAAAACAGTAACATTCATAAATTGAACATCCTCAGTTTTAATTTAGTTTTCGGAGCTTTTATTAGTAGCCATAAATTAATAGGTTAAAGGTGGTAAAATAGATAAAAAGTGTGTAGTCAGCCGCTGATACACTCCCCAAGCTGATCCAAGTTGTTTGGAGGCTCGCGCTTAAGACCTCGTTGACAGAAGTGGATCAAGTTCCATGCAATTATCAGAATAGTTGAACGCATACATACATAGTTACATGTTAGTTCAGCCTTGCCCGACTCCGCTTATCGATGCAAGTGTTACTTGGTCGTCACCATTAATACGTAACGTGCAAGCATCGCACCAGCTACAGAGCCACATGTTCAGTTTCTGCAGGTTTCTCCGGCTATCGTTGCACTGTGTTGTTATTGTGTCACAGGGCAAGGGGGCAAGTTCCATGCAATTATCAGAATAGTTGAACGCATACATACATAGTTACATGTTAGTTCAGCCTTGCCCGACTCCGCTTATCGATGCAAGTGTTACTTGGTCGTCACCATTAATACGTAACGTGCAAGCATCGCACCAGCTACAGAGCCACATGTTCAGTTTCTGCAGGTTTCTCCGGCTATCGTTGCACTGTGTTGTTATTGTGTCACAGGGCAAGGGGGCAAGTTCCATGCAATTATCAGAATAGTTGAACGCATACATACATAGTTACATGTTAGTTCAGCCTTGCCCGACTCCGCTTATCGATGCAAGTGTTACTTGGTCGTCACCATTAATACGTAACGTGCAAGCATCGCACCAGCTACAGAGCCACATGTTCAGTTTCTGCAGGTTTCTCCGGCTATCGTTGCACTGTGTTGTTATTGTGTCACAGGGCAAGGGGGCAAGTTCCATGCAATTATCAGAATAGTTGAACGCATACATACATAGTTACATGTTAGTTCAGCCTTGCCCGACTCCGCTTATCGATGCAAGTGTTACTTGGTCGTCACCATTAATACGTAACGTGCAAGCATCGCACCAGCTACAGAGCCACATGTTCAGTTTCTGCAGGTTTCTCCGGCTATCGTTGCACTGTGTTGTTATTGTGTCACAGGGCAAGGGGGCAAGTTCCATGCAATTATCAGAATAGTTGAACGCATTCATACATAGTTACATGTTAGTTCAGCCTTGCCCGACTCCGCTTATCGATGCAAGTGTTACTTGGTCGTCAACATTAATACGTAACGTGCAAGCATCGCACCAGCTACAGAGCCACATGTTCAGTTTCTGCAGGTTTCTCCGGCTATCGTTGCACTGTGTTGTTATTGTGTCACAGGGCAAGGGGGCAAGTTCCATGCAATTATCAGAATAGTTGAACGCATACATACATAGTTACATGTTAGTTCAGCCTTGCCCGACTCCGCTTATCGATGCAAGTGTTACTTGGTCGTCACCATTAATACGTAACGTGCAAGCATCGCACCAGCTACAGAGCCACATGTTCAGTTTCTGCAGGTTTCTCCGGCTATCGTTGCACTGTGTTGTTATTGTGTCACAGGGCAAGGGGGCAAGTTCCATGCAATTATCAGAATAGTTGAACGCATACATACATAGTTACATGTTAGTTCAGCCTTGCCCGACTCCGCTTATCGATGCAAGTGTTACTTGGTCGTCACCATTAATACGTAACGTGCAAGCATCGCACCAGCTACAGAGCCACATGTTCAGTTTCTGCAGGTTTCTCCGGCTATCGTTGCACTGTGTTGTTATTGTGTCACAGGGCAAGGGGGCAAGTTCCATGCAATTATCAGAATAGTTGAACGCATACATACATAGTTACATGTTAGTTCAGCCTTGCCCGACTCCGCTTATCGATGCAAGTGTTACTTGGTCGTCACATTAATACGTAACGTGCAAGCATCGCACCAGCTACAGAGCCACATGTTCAGTTTCTGCAGGTTTCTCCGGCTATCGTTGCACTGTGTTGTTATTGTGTCACAGGGCAAGGGGGCAAGTTCCATGCAATTATCAGAATAGTTGAACGCATACATACATAGTTACATGTTAGTTCAGCCTTGCCCGACTCCGCTTATCGATGCAAGTGTTACTTGGTCGTCACCATTAATACGTAACGTGCAAGCATCGCACCAGCTACAGAGCCACATGTTCAGTTTCTGCAGGTTTCTCCGGCTATCGTTGCACTGTGTTGTTATTGTGTCACAGGGCAAGGGGGCAAGTTCCATGCAATTATCAGAATAGTTGAACGCATACATACATAGTTACATGTTAGTTCAGCCTTGCCCGACTCCGCTTATCGATGCAAGTGTTACTTGGTCGTCAACATTAATACGTAACGTGCAAGCATCGCACCAGCTACAGAGCCACATGTTCAGTTTCTGCAGGTTTCTCCGGCTATCGTTGCACTGTGTTGTTATTGTGTCACAGGGCAAGGGGGCAAGTTCCATGCAATTATCAGAATAGTTGAACGCATACATACATAGTTACATGTTAGTTCAGCCTTGCCCGACTCCGCTTATCGATGCAAGTGTTACTTGGTCGTCACCATTAATACGTAACGTGCAAGCATCGCACCAGCTACAGAGCCGCATGTTCAGTTTCTGCAGGTTTCTCCGGCTATCGTTGCACTGTGTTGTTATTGTGTCACAGGGCAAGGGGGCAAGTTCCATGCAATTATCAGAATAGTTGAACGCATACATACATAGTTACATGTTAGTTCAGCCTTGCCCGACTCCGCTTATCGATGCAAGTGTTACTTGGTCGTCAACATTAATACGTAACGTGCAAGCATCGCACCAGCTACAGAGCCACATGTTCAGTTTCTGCAGGTTTCTCCGGCTATCGTTGCACTGTGTTGTTATTGTGTCACAGGGCAAGGGGGCAAGTTCCATGCAATTATCAGAATAGTTGAACGCATACATACATAGTTACATGTTAGTTCAGCCTTGCCCGACTCCGCTTATCGATGCAACTGTTACTTGGTCGTCACCATTAATACGTAACGTGCAAGCATCGCACCAGCTACAGAGCCACATGTTCAGTTTCTGCAGGTTTCTCCGGCTATCGTTGCACTGTGTTGTTATTGTGTCACAGGGCAAGGGGGCAAGTTCCATGCAATTATCAGAATAGTTGAACGCATACATACATAGTTACATGTTAGTTCAGCCTTGCCCGACTCCGCTTATCGATGCAAGTGTTACTTGGTCGTCACCATTAATACGTAATTTGCAAGCATCGCACCAGCTACAGAGCCACATGTTCAGTTTCTGCAGGTTTCTCCGGCTATCGTTGCACTGTGTTGTTATTGTGTCACAGGGCAAGGGGGCAAGTTCCATGCAATTATCAGAATAGTTGAACGCATACATACATAGTTACATGTTAGTTCAGCCTTGCCCGACTCCGCTTATCGATGCAAGTGTTACTTGGTCGTCAACATTAATACGTAACGTGCAAGCATCGCACCAGCTACAGAGCCACATGTTCAGTTTCTGCAGGTTTCTCCGGCTATCGTTGCACTGTGTTGTTATTGTGTCACAGGGCAAGGGGGCAAGTTCCATGCAATTATCAGAATAGTTGAACGCATACATACATAGTTACATGTTAGTTCAGCCTTGCCCGACTCCGCTTATCGATGCAACTGTTACTTGGTCGTCACCATTAATACGTAACGTGCAAGCATCGCACCAGCTACAGAGCCACATGTTCAGTTTCTGCAGGTTTCTCCGGCTATCGTTGCACTGTGTTGTTATTGAGTCACAGGGCAAGGGGGCAAGTTCCATGCAATTATCAGAATAGTTGAACGCATACATACATAGTTACATGTTAGTTCAGCCTTGCCCGACTCCGCTTATCGATGCAACTGTTACTTGGTCGTCACCATTAATACGTAACGTGCAAGCATCGCACCAGCTACAGAGCCACATGTTCAGTTTCTGCAGGTTTCTCCGGCTATCGTTGCACTGTGTTGTTATTGAGTCACAGGGCAAGGGGGCAAATTCCATGCAATTATCAGAATAGTTGAACGCATACATACATAGTTACATGTTAGTTCAGCCTTGCCCGACTCCGCTTATCGATGCAAGTGTTACTTGGTCGTCACCATTAATACGTAACGTGCAAGCATCGCACCAGCTACAGAGCCACATGTTCAGTTTCTGCAGGTTTCTCCGGCTATCGTTGCACTGTGTTGTTATTGTGTCACAGGGCAAGGGGGCAAGTTCCATGCAATTATCAGAATAGTTGAACGCATACATACATAGTTACATGTTAGTTCAGCCTTGCCCGACTCCGCTTATCGATGCAAGTGTTACTTGGTCGTCACCATTAATACGTAACGTGCAAGCATCGCACCAGCTACAGAGCCACATGTTCAGTTTCTGCAGGTTTCTCCGGCTATCGTTGCACTGTGTTGTTATTGTGTCACAGGGCAAGGGGGCAAGTTCCATGCAATTATCAGAATAGTTGAACGCATTCATACATAGTTACATGTTAGTTCAGCCTTGCCCGACTCCGCTTATCGATGCAAGTGTTACTTGGTCGTCAACATTAATACGTAACGTGCAAGCATCGCACCAGCTACAGAGCCACATGTTCAGTTTCTGCAGGTTTCTCCGGCTATCGTTGCACTGTGTTGTTATTGTGTCACATGGCAAGGGGGCAAGTTCCATGCAATTATCAGAATAGTTGAACGCATACATACATAGTTACATGTTAGTTCAGCCTTGCCCGACTCCGCTTATCGATGCAACTGTTACTTGGTCGTCACCATTAATACGTAACGTGCAAGCATCGCACCAGCTACAGAGCCACATGTTCAGTTTCTGCAGGTTTCTCCGGCTATCGTTGCACTGTGTTGTTATTGAGTCACAGGGCAAGGGGGCAAGTTCCATGCAATTATCAGAATAGTTGAACGCATACATACATAGTTACATGTTAGTTCAGCCTTGCCCGACTCCGCTTATCGATGCAACTGTTACTTGGTCGTCACCATTAATACGTAACGTGCAAGCATCGCACCAGCTACAGAGCCACATGTTCAGTTTCTGCAGGTTTCTCCGGCTATCGTTGCACTATGTTGTTATTGTGTCACAGGGCAAGTTCGACCGTTTACCGAACATTTCTGCTGTTTATGTTGTAAATGGGCTGCTCGACTTTTCATAATGTAGTTTTTTAGGGTTCTGTACCCAAAGGGTGCAACGGGACCCTGTTACTGAGACTCCGCTGTCCGTCTGTCACCAGGCTGTATCTCATGAACCGTGATAGTTAGACAGTGGAAATTTTCACAGATGATGTTTTTCTGTTGCCGCTATAACAACAAATACTAAAACCGGCCAAGAGCGAGTCGGAACCGCGCACTCCCACACAACAGACATGATTTTTTGCTGTTTTTATAGATAATGGTACGGAACCCGTCGTGCGCGAGTCCGACTCGAACTTGGCCGGTTTTTTTATGTTTAATTGTTAATCTTCCAATAAAATTTCTTGAAATTTATTGCTAATGTACTTCGACGCAGTTTGAATAACTTTTATTTTATGCTAGCTTGCTGTTTAACCGGCAGATATAAAATATTGTAGATTTTATATTCGTTGCCGGTGGTAAGTTGAACATTTATGTTATTATGTTTTGTTATGAAAGCTTTTATCGTTAGCGATAAAGTTTCATTCAGGAATTCATCCCGAGAAGTTTTCTCAGTGTGAATAAATGCAAAATCAAAATATTTATTTTGTAAAGTAGGTACATAAAGTATACTTTCTACAAGTCAAAGTTAATCTTTACAATAAATATCTTTAGAATAAAAAAATATATAAAAATAATATGTATATAGTAATAAGGGAAATACATACAAAAAATATTTAGGTTGGGCATATTTTATTGTCCTTTATTTAAAACGGTAAGTGAATTGAGCAGCTTGTCTTGCGTTCCTTTTTAGTTTATTAAGATCCGACTTGCCGTCAATGAGGCTGCCCCCTGTAACTATAGTCAATGTGGCAGTATTGACGTCGTTCATAGTTACGACAGTTTGTAATCTGTCTTCCATAATTCCATGCTCGCCTCCTCGATAAACGCGTTTTTGAAACTGAGATGCTTCTATAGTGAATGTTTAATTGTTCAACAGGTCGAGTAGATAATTTTCGTTAGTTTGAATATTTCTATATCTTTCTGGTACTTCGTGCGTGCAATGTTGCAATTTCGACCAATCTCCATTCTTCCAATATTGTCCAAAATCATTGAACATGAAGTTCATAAACAGCTATATTCATTTCTCAATGAAAACAATATTTTAAGTAATTATCAGTCTGGTTTCCGTCCTTTCCATAGTACAGTCAGTGCACTACTAAAGGTTACGGATGATATCAGATTTGCTATGGACCACAAACAACTGACTCTTTGCTTGACTTTAGTAGTGCGTTCAACTCCGTTGACTTTGACATTTTACTTGGCATTCTTCGCTCCCATAATATATCTTCCCCTGCGCTCGCATGGTTTGACTCTTACTTGCGTGGTCGTTTTCAGTCTGTCTATACTGACGTAGCCTCCTCGGACTGGTTAGATTTACGAGCTGGTGTGCCTCAAGGGGGAGTTCTCTCCCCCCTGCTTTTTTGCGTCTTCATTAATGAGATCACTCACAATCTTTCCTCACATTTTCACCTCTATGCGGACGATCTTCAGATTTACACACATTTTGATGCTATTACTGATCCACTTAATAAGAATGTCAAGCTTGTAAATGCAGAACGAGCAATTACTGCCATGAATACTGACTTAACTGCTATTCACCTGTGGGCTCAAGAGTTTGGCTTATTGGTTAACCCTGTTAAATCACAAACCATTATTATTGGTAGTAAGCGGTTGAGAGATGGCCTTGATTTTGAGTTGCTGCCTAATGTCTCCTACAATAACGTCCCTATTCCATTTTCTGACAAGGTCAAGAATCTTGGCCTTATCATGGACTGTAACTTGTCTTGGCAAGCTCAAGTCAACGAAATTAGCAGGCGTATTCACTTTTCGTTCCATTCCCTAAAACGACTTCAATACTTCTTACCATTTAAAACAAAGGTTATGCTTGCGCAGACTCTGCTGTTACCTCTTCTTGACTATGCCGATGTCTGTTTTATGGATGCCACTGAAGAGCTAGTGAATAAGCTTGAACGCCTCCAAAACCTAGGTATTAGGTTTATCTTCAGCTTGCGCAAGTATGACCATGTGTCAGATTTAAGATGTCAATTAGGATGGCTTCCGATTCGTTTGCGAAGAAATTATCACATGCTAGCCTTATTGTTTAACGTTCTGAACAATCCCTGTGCCCCTCAATACCTCCGTGATCGTTTTAAGCTTTTACCTTCCCGCACTAGACCTCAGAGAACTTGCGACACCAGGACCCTACATGTACCTTCCTGTAATACGGATTTCTACTCCAAATCCTTCACAGTTCAAGCAGCTCGATTGTGGAACAATCTGCCTAATAGTATTAGAGACAGCCCATCTGTATCGTCTTTTAAGAGAAAGCTTAAACAGCATTTTCTCCCCATGAGCTAATATATATAATTCTTTTGTCTGACTACCCATTTAAACTTATTCATTTTGTTTGTTGGAATATTTGTATGTTTATTTAGTGTCTTTTGTTTAAAATATAAATAAAGATATAATTGCTATATTTAGCCTTTTATTTTCTTTAAATATTACTTATATCAATAAAAATTAAATAAACACACAATTTTCAAAATATTTCGGCCTCTTCTATGAGGCCGTCATCAGTTGAGTGACAGTTATGACAGTTAAAGACTATTTACAGAAAAAAAATATAAAAAAATAAAATAATGATATTTACAATATTAATGTGTGATGATGATGATGATGATGATGATGATGGTGATGATGATGATGATGATGATGATGATGATGATGATGATGATGATGATGAGTCAATCGGTCGAGTTATGTCTGTCAGTGTTGTCTGTTGAGTCCGGGTCCATAGTGTGCGCCAAGTGACCAGATGTATGATGTCTCCCAGGTCCTCAGTTCTATGTCGGTCAATGGTGGAGTAAATGACTTAATGATACGCACAGTGAAGCAGTCGTTAAAGAGTTGATTGTGGAGGCGAGTGTGAGTGGGGATGGGCAGGATGTTGTTTTGTGTAGTGTCTGAAGTGTGTCTGTGTTGGTTCATGCGGATGTGTAATGCGTTTTTAGTTTCACCTATGTAGAATGCCGGGCAATGTCGGCATTCTAATAGGTAAATGCAGTTATTAGTTTTGCAATTTGTGTTGGATTGTGTTCTGTATGTGTTTGTTGTGTGGTGTGTGTTGATGTGTGTGTCTGTATTGATTAAAATGCATGTTTTACAGCGAGGCCGTCGGCATGGGGAGGTGCCACTGGTGTATGAGTTTGAGTTTGGGATGATGTGAGAACGTTGTTTTGTTTTGTTGAGTGTGCATCCCGCTCACATCAAAAAATCCATTCCCTATTCACTTTCACTTCGTGGCCGTCGAATTTGCAATAACCCAAATGCACTCAAAGACTACCACAACACCATCCACAAAGCTTTACTAAACAGGGACTACCCAAATAATTTTCTACAAAAACACATACACCACAGACCAAGATTCCACAGAAACAGACATACAGACGTCTCCAAAAACCAAACACGACTTGTCACAACATACTTTCATGGTAGCCACAAACTTAAAACACTGATCAATGACAATTTACCCATTCTCAGACAAAACAATGAAACTCAACACCTACTACCCAACACTCCTCAAATTTGCTATAGACAAAATAGAAACCTTAGATGCACACTCAACAAAACAAAACAACGTTCTCACATCATCCCAAACTCAAACTCATACACCAGTGGCACCTCCCCATGCCGACGGCCTCGCTGTAAAACATGCATTTTAATCAATACAGACACACACATCAACACACACCACACAACAAACACATACAGAACACAATCCAACACAAATTGCAAAACTAATAACTGCATTTACCTATTAGAATGCCGACATTGCCCGGCATTCTACATAGGTGAAACTAAAAACGCATTACACATCCGCATGAACCAACACAGACACACTTCAGACACTACACAAAACAACATCCTGCCCATCCCCACTCACACTCGCCTCCACAATCAACTCTTTAACGACTGCTTCACTGTGCGTATCATTAAGTCATTTACTCCACCATTGACCGACATAGAACTGAGGACCTGGGAGACATCATACATCTGGTCACTTGGCGCACACTATGGACCCGGACTCAACAGACAACACTGACAGACATAACTCGACCGATTGACTCATCATCATCATCATCATCATCATCATCATCATCATCATCATCACCATCATCATCATCATCATCATCATCATCACACATTAATATTGTAAATATCATTATTTTATTTTTTTATATTTTTTTTCTGTAAATAGTCTTTAACTGTCATAACTGTCACTCAACTGATGACGGCCTCATAGAAGAGGCCGAAATATTTTGAAAATTGTGTGTTTATTTAATTTTTATTGATATAAGTAATTGTTTAAAATATGATAGTTTATTCTAAGTATGTTCATTTTGAGTATTATACGTACTGTTTATTTATTGTATATAACTATATGTGTAAAAATATATGTATATTTGTATGTATTATTGCTACCATAAGTATGTATCTATAACTTAAATTTCTTTTTTCTATTTAGTTTTCTGTATTTAAAGTTGTGCACATTTATTTGCTCACCATTCTCACTACTTTTTCACCACATTAAAGGTTGGCTGGAAGAAATTTCTTTAGAAATAAGCTCGCCCTTGTACAAACTGTTGTTCCTGTATATATTTTGTTACTTAAGTTTTTTTTGTGCAATAAAGAATAAAGAATAAAGAATGTTTCTGACGCCGTTATAATAGCCCATTTTCTTTCGTTGCAAAGTATTGATATAGAATAATGCATTGGTAGTCTTGTAATTGTTGTAGTTATGTTGTAGTTACACAAATGTCGAGTTGCAGAGTTCTTTTTTTAGTTTTTTACTATGGTCCTCTTAACGTACTAGCTAACTATCTATCAAATAGGGTTCAAAAAGTCAAAATTGACGATCTCACTAGTTGGTACCTACCGGTGACCGGTGTGGTGACCCACAAGGAAGAGAGCTGGGACCAACACTTTTTCTAACGTACATAAATAAATTGTTCATCCATAATCTGCCGAAAGCTAAAACCATAACTTTTCCTTGTGACACGGTTATTTTATTTTCTGCAAAAACATGGGCTGAATCTCAATATTTGTCAAACGTATGTATGACTGGCTCAGCTCAAATTTAACATTTGAGTTTCAATAAAACAAAATACGTAAATTTTTGCATAAACAACTCCACACATCCGCCTCCCGGTTCATTTAATCTAACAATACACTCTTGCAATGATCCTGATAACTGTGGTGAAGCTACTTCTATTGTACTTAGGAATAGTTATTGATCACAGATTTACTGGACTTGAACATATAACTCTACTTACTTCACGTAAGTGTAAGACGATTTATTTACGTCTCGCCATGTGGCAGAAGTGGAGGTTTTAGTGTGGTACTATGCAAGTCCATATTGCGTTGCTGTATATCTTTTTGGGGGAGTGCAAAGAAAAGTCAATTAATAAAATAGAACGTGCTCAAAGAGCAGTATTGAAACTGATGAATTGATTATGTTTAAACGTTTGAGGTGGTAGAGCTGATGCCGGGCTCGACTGTGGAGGTACCACCATCTTACTCGGACACCCTCCCGAAGTTATTCGGGGGAGAGTAAGAGGACAGCTCTCAAGCAAAAAAACCAGGCGGCCCACCATTGCCTGGGACCGATGGATGGCGGTATATCCATCCACAATTGCCGGGCCTTATATAAATTAGACTGGTGACGGGCAGCGGCGTCACTGGTGAAAGGGTTTCGGCACCGCGCTCACCAACCCGCCTGCCCAGCGTGTGTGAGTATGGGCATTTCTTCTAGGAGGACCGCCAAGAGTGGCGAAATCCTGGAAAGGCCTATGTCCAGCAGTGGACGAAACAGGCTGATGGATGGATGGAAACGTTTGAGATTCTCTACTATAGAGATATATGAATTAACTGGCATACCTTCGGTAAGAAAACTCTACATAAAACCGTTTTATTCGTCAACATAGTATCTCACTTCCCGGAACAAACTGCGAATGTAAGACGCAAACACGCAGCGTGTAAAACACCGAGAGAACAAACTGCGAATGTAAGACGCAAACACGCAGCGTGTAAAACACCGAGAGAACAAACTGCGAATGTAAGACGCAAACACGCAGCGTGTAAAACACCGAGAGAACAAACTGCGAATGTAAGACGCAAACACGCAGCGTGTAAAACACCGAGAGAACAAACTGCGAATGTAAGACGCAAACACGCAGCGTGTAAAACACCGAGAGAACAAACTGCGAATGTAAGACGCAAACACGCAGCGTGTAAAACACCGAGAGAACAAACTGCGAATGTAAGATGCAAACACGCAGCGTGTAAAACACCGAGAGAACAAACTGCGAATGTAAGACGCAAACACGCAGCGTGTAAAACACCGAGAGAACAAACTGCGAATGTAAGACGCAAACACGCAGCGTGTAAAACACCGAGAGAACAAACTGCGAATGTAAGACGCAAACACGCAGCGTGTAAAACACCGAGAGAACAAACTGCGAATGTAAGACGCGAACACGCAGCGTGTGAAACACCGAAAGTCAGAACAAAATATGTCTACACACTTGTAAACAAACTAATAAATACATATTCGTTCTCAATGTATTGACTTACAATTGTTGTCTCGCAGTGGCTATTACGTACAAACAGAACGAAGAAATTCTTAAAATAAAACAATAATCTTATAATCTATAATATTATAAAATAAATAATGAAATTAAATGAACCTTCAATAATACTCATGTTATAATATTATTAAAAGTCACGTGAGCTGACATTCTAAATTATTATTAAATAGCTATATGTGTATATATATATATATATCACTCACGTGAGCTGACATTCTAAATTATTATTAAATAGCTATATGTGTATATATATATATATATCACTCACGTGAGCTGACATTCTAAATTATTATTAAATACCGGCTTTGACACTCACGTAATATAATTGTTGACTATATGCCATCTGTCTTTCGAGCCCCTACAAAACTACGCAACTGGTTGAGATCTCCAAAGGATCGAGATGCTCTCATCATAGTTGGCAGCTGGCTCCGTCTTGGACACCGGTTCTCGACGGATCGAGAAACTTTAAGACAGTGCCCAGTGACAGTGACGACGTTGTGAGTTCGGTCTGTCTAAAATAATGAACAATTAGAACCATGTGCATCGTCAAACCCACCTGTATCGATGACGCAGCCGACGACTGTCAGCGCCAGGGCCGCGCGCGCAGCTCGCCGATCGGCGCGGCGGCTGCCAGTGGCCGTGAGACAACGCCGGTGAACGCTGCGTCGCGTCGTCGTGCTAAGAACGACACTCGTCTTGACAATGCCGAAATTGTCTCGGTGAAACAGTTGGCATATAGTCAACAATAATAATACGTTAGTGTTAAAGCCGGTATTTAATAATAATTGAATACTCATATTATTTAGGAATAAACAATCATCGTTAAATATATTGTTGTGTCTATAGTATCTAGGTACGTTATACTCAAACTCAATGGCAATTACGTGCCCACAATAAAATCTAATTATCCTTCTCTGATTTAGAATAAATAAATGCATGTAATATGTAATATCTGTATTCATGTATATGTATTATGTATAAACTGTATTTAATAGATTTGTACTTCTACTTATCAAATGCAAAATATAAGAACATTAGATAAACATAGATAGATACACAAACAATACGAAGATGTAGGTAGGTAGGTATACAAACATATCTACATCGACACTTCTACTTCTACATCTACACTATTATATAAAGAGGAAAGATTTGTTTGTTTGTTTGTATGTTTGAGGTAAACTTTGGAACTACAGAACCGATTTTAAAAAGCTATACCATTGCTGAGTAACATAGGCTATATTTTATTTTAATAAAGTAAGTTTTCAGTTTGAAAATTCAGTATTTGTGAACCATGTCGGGAGAAAAAACGCTGCTTAGCTGCTTTATCGGCGTTCCTTGACCAAATGGTTAGTTATACGTGATGAAACCGGTTGTTTTTCCATACGAGGAAACTGTATCAAGTTAATCTGACTAAAGATTTCCACCTACAACGATCCTGACACACCTCTTGCTAATATTAAGCTTGAAAAGTAACTACAGCCAGGTTTAAGCATAGATACATTAAATACTATGGTTTAAGTAATGATTTGTTCCCATACGGGAAAACTATATCAGTTTAATTTGACTACAGATTTACATCTACAACGATCCGGACACACCTCTTGTTAATATTTAGCTTGAAAAAGTGATTACAGCCAGGTTTATGTATTGATTTTTTCCCGTACGAGAAAACTGTATGAGTTTAATCTGACTACAGATTTCTATCTACAAGGATCCTGACACACTTCTTGGCACTTTGGTAAAACATGGTGACCAGGGTTAGATGATGGGAATGGAAGATGGGTACGGGATCTCCTCAACGGACAACAGCAGATCCTTCGAGTTTGGGCTTATTTGATTGGTTTTTATTAGCACTTTGGTATAACATGGTGACCAGGGTCTGATGATGGGACTGAAAGATGGGTACAGGATCTCCTCAACGGACAACAGCAGATCCTTCGAGTTTGGGCTTATTTGATTGGTTTTTATTAGCACTTTGGTATAACATGGTGACCAGGGTCTGATGATGGGACTGAAAGATGGGTACAGGATCTCCTCAACGGAAAACAGCAGACCCTTCGAGTTTGGGCTCATTTGATTGGTCTTTATTAGCGCTTTGCTTAAGCATGGTGTCCATTGCATATAGTCGTTCAAAAAATCATAAATAAAGCACAAAACAAAGTCTATTGTACAGTACTATGACAAACTAGAAAATATAATATACATTTGAGCATTTGGTACAATTAAATATTAGCAACAGACTACGCACTAAGTCAGACCTGTTGCGCGCGATTCTAATCTCCGATTGCCAGTAAAAGTTCACAGGGGGGCAAATTTCTCATAGAGTATTTATTGATTATTTACTGTTAGTCTTTTAATAATTCAAGTCTAATGACATAAACCAAAACTTAAATAACTAAAACAAAGTGAAATTAATATTATTTTAGAAGACTACAGCATGTGTGTAAATATAAGATATACATCCATCCATCCATCCATCCATCCAACAACCTGTTTCGTCCATTGCTGGATTTCGCCACTCTTGGCGGTCCTCCTGGAAGAAATTTCCATACTCACACACGCTGGGCAGGCGGGTTGGTGAGCTCGGTGCCGAAACCCTCGCACCAGTGACGCCGCTGCCCGTCACTAGTCTGTTTTATATAAGGCCCGGCAATTGGGGATGGATATACCGCCATCCATCGGTCCCAGGCAACGGTGGGCCGCCTGGTTCTGCCTGAGAGCTGTTCTCTTACTCTCCCCCGAATAACTTCGGGAGGATTTCCGAGTAAGATGGTGGTTCCTCCACAGTCGAGCTCGGCATCAGCTCTACCGCCTCTAAAGATAATGTAAGATATAAGATATACATAATAATCATAAATATAGAATTATGTAAATAGAATTATGTTGGTTCTTCGCTCCTCTCGGGATCCACCTTTGAGCCTCGAAAGAAATTCCCTTTTTTTTCACTTGTTGTGTAATCTACTATTGTACCCTTAAGCAGTAGGTAGTAAACGTAGATATACATATTTATATGTTACGTAGTTGTGTTTATGTGTAGGTATATTTGTTTAATGCTTTAACTAAATGCCGCCCGTAGGGTACATAATTATTTATTACCTTTACCTATAATAGTAAATAGGTTATTCTAGGCTTCATTTTGTTGGTTTATCATACACCAAAGATCGATCAGAGAGGCAGAGGTTTTTTTTTCAAATTCTCGTCTTTTTTGTTTCTAATAATTTTCTAGTTTGTGATATACTCTAATAATGTTAAGTGTATTCCAAAGCAATAGATTTTGCAATAAAAACATAATCCTAAATGAAAATATCTTCTGCTATGGATTCGAACCCCAAAACCTGGTCGCTAAAAGCAGTGCTCTTACTCACTGCACCAACGATTCGATTAGAAGCAGTGGATCAAGAGAGCGTATCTCTAAGACGAACTCAACCAATATCGAATTATCTTCTGCTATGGATTCGAACCCCAAAACCTGGTCGCTAAAAGCAGTGCTCTTACTCACTGCACCAACGATTCGATTAGAAGCAGTGGATCAAGAGAGCGTATCTCTAAGACGAACTCAACCAATATCGAATTATCTTCTGCTATGGATTCGAACCCCAAAACCTGGTCGCTAAAAGCAGTGCTCTTACTCACTGCACCAACGATTCGATTAGAAGCAGTGGATCAAGAGAGCGTATCTCTAAGACGAACTCAACCAATATCGAATTATCTTCTGCTATGGATTCGAACCCCAAAACCTGGTCGCTAAAAGCAGTGCTCTTACTCACTGCACCAACGATTCGATTAGAAGCAGTGGATCAAGAGAGCGTATCTCTAAGACGAACTCAACCAATATCGAATTATCTTCTGCTATGGATTCGAACCCCAAAACCTGGTCGCTAAAAGCAGTGCTCTTACTCACTGCACCAACGATTCGATTAGAAGCAGTGGATCAAGAGAGCGTATCTCTAAGACGAACTCAACCAATATCGAATTATCTTCTGCTATGGATTCGAACCCCAAAACCTGGTCGCTAAAAGCAGTGCTCTTACTCACTGCACCAACGATTCGATTAGAAGCAGTGGATCAAGAGAGCGTATCTCTAAGACGAACTCAACCAATATCGAATTATCTTCTGCTATGGATTCGAACCCCAAAACCTGGTCGCTAAAAGCAGTGCTCTTACTCACTGCACCAACGATTCGATTAGAAGCAGTGGATCAAGAGAGCGTATCTCTAAGACGAACTCAACCAATATCGAATTATCTTCTGCTATGGATTCGAACCCCAAAACCTGGTCGCTAAAAGCAGTGCTCTTACTCACTGCACCAACGATTCGATTAGAAGCAGTGGATCAAGAGAGCGTATCTCTAAGACGAACTCAACCAATATCGAATTATCTTCTGCTATGGATTCGAACCCCAAAACCTGGTCGCTAAAAGCAGTGCTCTTACTCACCGCACCAACGATTCGATTAGAAGCAGTGGATCAAGAGAGCGTATCTCTAAGACGAACTCAACCAATATCGAATTATCTTCTGCTATGGATTCGAACCCCAAAACCTGGTCGCTAAAAGCAGTGCTCTTACTCACTGCACCAACGATTCGATTAGAAGCAGTGGATCAAGAGAGCGTATCTCTAAGACGAACTCAACCAATATCGAATTATCTTCTGCTATGGATTCGAACCCCAAAACCTGGTCGCTAAAAGCAGTGCTCTTACTCACTGCACCAACGATTCGATTAGAAGCAGTGGATCAAGAGAGCGTATCTCTAAGACGAACTCAACCAATATCGAATTATCTTCTGCTATGGATTCGAACCCCAAAACCTGGTCGCTAAAAGCAGTGCTCTTACTCACTGCACCAACGATTCGATTAGAAGCAGTGGATCAAGAGAGCGTATCTCTAAGACGAACTCAACCAATATCGAATTATCTTCTGCTATGGATTCGAACCCCAAAACCTGGTCGCTAAAAGCAGTGCTCTTACTCACTGCACCAACGATTCGATTAGAAGCAGTGGATCAAGAGAGCGTATCTCTAAGACGAACTCAACCAATATCGAATTATCTTCTGCTATGGATTCGAACCCCAAAACCTGGTCGCTAAAAGCAGTGCTCTTACTCACTGCACCAACGATTCGATTAGAAGCAGTGGATCAAGAGAGCGTATCTCTAAGACGAACTCAACCAATATCGAATTATCTTCTGCTATGGATTCGAACCCCAAAACCTGGTCGCTAAAAGCAGTGCTCTTACTCACTGCACCAACGATTCGATTAGAAGCAGTGGATCAAGAGAGCGTATCTCTAAGACGAACTCAACCAATATCGAATTATCTTCTGCTATGGATTCGAACCCCAAAACCTGGTCGCTAAAAGCAGTGCTCTTACTCACTGCACCAACGATTCGATTAGAAGCAGTGGATCAAGAGAGCGTATCTCTAAGACGAACTCAACCAATATCGAATTATCTTCTGCTATGGATTCGAACCCCAAAACCTGGTCGCTAAAAGCAGTGCTCTTACTCACTGCACCAACGATTCGATTAGAAGCAGTGGATCAAGAGAGCGTATCTCTAAGACGAACTCAACCAATATCGAATTATCTTCTGCTATGGATTCGAACCCCAAAACCTGGTCGCTAAAAGCAGTGCTCTTACTCACTGCACCAACGATTCGATTAGAAGCAGTGGATCAAGAGAGCGTATCTCTAAGACGAACTCAACCAATATCGAATTATCTTCTGCTATGGATTCGAACCCCAAAACCTGGTCGCTAAAAGCAGTGCTCTTACTCACTGCACCAACGATTCGATTAGAAGCAGTGGATCAAGAGAGAGTATCTCTAAGACGAACTCAACCAATATCGAATTATCTTCTGCTATGGATTCGAACCCCAAAACCTGGTCGCTAAAAGCAGTGCTCTTACTCACTGCACCAACGATTCGATTAGAAGCAGTGGATCAAGAGAGCGTATCTCTAAGACGAACTCAACCAATATCGAATTATCTTCTGCTATGGATTCGAACCCCAAAACCTGGTCGCTAAAAGCAGTGCTCTTACTCACTGCACCAACGATTCGATTAGAAGCAGTGGATCAAGAGAGCGTATCTCTAAGACGAACTCAACCAATATCGAATTATCTTCTGCTATGGATTCGAACCCCAAAACCTGGTCGCTAAAAGCAGTGCTCTTACTCACTGCACCAACGATTCGATTAGAAGCAGTGGATCAAGAGAGCGTATCTCTAAGACGAACTCAACCAATATCGAATTATCTTCTGCTATGGATTCGAACCCCAAAACCTGGTCGCTAAAAGCAGTGCTCTTACTCACTGCACCAACGATTCGATTAGAAGCAGTGGATCAAGAGAGCGTATCTCTAAGACGAACTCAACCAATATCGAATTATCTTCTGCTATGGATTCGAACCCCAAAACCTGGTCGCTAAAAGCAGTGCTCTTACTCACTGCACCAACGATTCGATTAGAAGCAGTGGATCAAGAGAGCGTATCTCTAAGACGAACTCAACCAATATCGAATTATCTTCTGCTATGGATTCGAACCCCAAAACCTGGTCGCTAAAAGCAGTGCTCTTACTCACTGCACCAACGATTCGATTAGAAGCAGTGGATCAAGAGAGCGTATCTCTAAGACGAACTCAACCAATATCGAATTATCTTCTGCTATGGATTCGAACCCCAAAACCTGGTCGCTAAAAGCAGTGCTCTTACTCACTGCACCAACGATTCGATTAGAAGCAGTGGATCAAGAGAGCGTATCTCTAAGACGAACTCAACCAATATCGAATTATCTTCTGCTATGGATTCGAACCCCAAAACCTGGTCGCTAAAAGCAGTGCTCTTACTCACTGCACCAACGATTCGATTAGAAGCAGTGGATCAAGAGAGCGTATCTCTAAGACGAACTCAACCAATATCGAATTATCTTCTGCTATGGATTCGAACCCCAAAACCTGGTCGCTAAAAGCAGTGCTCTTACTCACTGCACCAACGATTCGATTAGAAGCAGTGGATCAAGAGAGCGTATCTCTAAGACGAACTCAACCAATATCGAATTATCTTCTGCTATGGATTCGAACCCCAAAACCTGGTCGCTAAAAGCAGTGCTCTTACTCACTGCACCAACGATTCGATTAGAAGCAGTGGATCAAGAGAGCGTATCTCTAAGACGAACTCAACCAATATCGAATTATCTTCTGCTATGGATTCGAACCCCAAAACCTGGTCGCTAAAAGCAGTGCTCTTACTCACTGCACCAACGATTCGATTAGAAGCAGTGGATCAAGAGAGCGTATCTCTAAGACGAACTCAACCAATATCGAATTATCTTCTGCTATGGATTCGAACCCCAAAACCTGGTCGCTAAAAGCAGTGCTCTTACTCACTGCACCAACGATTCGATTAGAAGCAGTGGATCAAGAGAGCGTATCTCTAAGACGAACTCAACCAATATCGAATTATCTTCTGCTATGGATTCGAACCCCAAAACCTGGTCGCTAAAAGCAGTGCTCTTACTCACTGCACCAACGATTCGATTAGAAGCAGTGGATCAAGAGAGCGTATCTCTAAGACGAACTCAACCAATATCGAATTATCTTCTGCTATGGATTCGAACCCCAAAACCTGGTCGCTAAAAGCAGTGCTCTTACTCACTGCACCAACGATTCGATTAGAAGCAGTGGATCAAGAGAGCGTATCTCTAAGACGAACTCAACCAATATCGAATTATCTTCTGCTATGGATTCGAACCCCAAAACCTGGTCGCTAAAAGCAGTGCTCTTACTCACTGCACCAACGATTCGATTAGAAGCAGTGGATCAAGAGAGCGTATCTCTAAGACGAACTCAACCAATATCGAATTATTTTCCAAATTAATATTCAAAACATCAAATTTTATTTTCAGGTCTTTCGTTTTTACGATTATTTAGTTTTATATTAATTTAGTTATGGCTTTATGTTCAATATTATGATATTAATAAACTTGAAATGAATATTTATTATGTGTTTTTATGCAGAATACTTTTGCAATTGCTGCGTAGTACATACACACACGTACAGTGGCGTAGCTAGGTGGAACAGGGGCCCGGTGCACAGAGAAAGAATCGGGCCCTCACCCCCTCTTTCCACGTAGCTTGAACTTGTATTGGCCTTCAAAATTAGTGCACCAGGGCCCCCTGAGCTCCGGGGCCCAAGGAGTGTATTTTGGAATCACTCGCCGTGAATCATGTATTCACACACGAAAACAATTCACGTGCGAAATTCAATTCGATTGGTCACGGTTTTACGTATTTTTGAATCAGTAGAAATCAATGAAACGGTTTTCGTTTTACGTAGAAAAAATAAGAACCGGAAAGCAATATTTCGTTGATTTTATACCTAATGAATGGTGGTGAACGGAACGTAAATTAAGAAGTTACAATGTCAGTCTCTCATCGACGTTTTCGTTCTCACATTGTTGTTTCCTTTCCTTTTGATTGTTTTCGTTTCTGATGTCTGTTTGTTTTTACTTCTATTTTAGGTAATTATTATTATCATCATCTATATTATTATTATTATATCCTTTATTGTACACACATAGAAACTTATACTAAGATTACAAAAAGAAAAATATGCTCAAAGACGAGCTTACCTCTTCAGGAAGTTTCTTCCAGCCAACCAATACTGTGGTGAAAGAATACACGAAATAGGTTGGCAGCAAGCATACAAAAGGATTTTTACAACAGAACTTATTCTACACAAATAAAAAATAAAAATGAAAATTATAGATATATGTAAATATAATCAAAATCAGAATATTTATTTTTGCAAAATAGATACATAAAGTATAAAGTAAGTAAAAGTATAAATCAAAGTTAATTTTAACAATGTAATATATCTTTAGAATATAAAAAATATATAATAATACCGGAAATAAAATATACACCTGCATAACATAGAGGAATCTAGGAATAAAAATATTATATATACATGATGCACTGAACAAATAAGTTCATAAATAAAAACGGGAAATACATACAATGCATATGAATAAACAATGTAAATATGCATCAAAACATTTTAACTTGTCAATTCAATGTCAGTCATGTCATTCTTGCGTAGATTCTACTAGTAGAAATCAGAAAACTCAGAAAGATTTTTCAATGATATTGATCTATCCTACGAGAACCATGCATTTTTCCGGGATATAAAGTAGCCTATGTGTTAAGTTAGGGTATAAGCTATATCCATTCTAAATTTCATCCAAATTCGTTCAGCCGTTTCAGCGTGAAAGAGTAACACACACACACACACACACCCTTGTTTGTACAGAGTACTAATCGAGGACTATGGTTGTATGTATCCGCTCGAGGACCCTCTGAAAAACTATGTTAACGACAACTTACGGCCTTATTTCCTAGACAAAAATAATCATGACAAAAATTCTGGTTTGGTTAGAGCAGTGACATGATGTTATATTTTTGTTTGACACATTTTTGTTTGATAAACACTTGTACTTGTCCACTTATTTATATTATTTCCCTTACCGGTTTCGCTGGTATAGCATTATCAAAGGTTTGTTTTAACATGATGTTATATCATTTTTTGTTTGCTTGACTTTTCTTGAACAGCCCGAGGACTTCTAATACACGCGCAAACAGTCCGAGCGACGTCCGTCTGAGGACATTCTGTGTAAGCTAACCGGGGACTTTAATCCATGTTCAGGGACATCAGTTGGAGGACCTACGTTCACACACTTTTCTTGTACCAAGTACCTATCGAGTACCTTGTGTTTGACTTCACAGGAACAGACCGTGGACGTTTTTCCAAGTACGACATGTACTGAACGAGGACCACATTTTCTTCACATTCACTTCTTAAGTTACGAGTACCATCCGAGCACGTTTTAACTCTTTTGATTTCTGCACCGATGTCTTGTTAAGATTAACTAACAGATTGACCAGAATTGCAAGCTACGTGACTACTTAGTTAAGTGGACCGCCAATACCAACTCAAGGTTATTGAAAGGAGTTTCTGTGAACTCAAATAAATTGGGGTTTGAGTAATCACTTTCCCACTTAAGAGCAGCGTTTTGCACCGCTGATGTAATTGACAAACTTCCTCGTCACGTTTTACCGCAACAGGCACAAGTCACGCGATATCGCACCCACCTCATCGGCACTCTGCCTATGTGAGCAACAATGTAGCCTTAATCAAGGGTCAAGGCAAGATAGCCCCGAGCGGAGCCAAGTGCTGCTCCTCCGCCGTCAAACAATATACGACATGATTGACTCAACCATGTGTTGGACCCGCACGAGAAGCAACCTCCCCATTATCCAAGGAGGTACTCGGAGCCCGCTCACCTCACGGAATAAAAATGCACGGATACATAATCACGCCAAACCCAGCTTTTCGCTATCTAAACCTTGCAGCTTTCGATAGCTCTTACGCGGACGGGTGACCCGGATAATACCTCTAGTGTCAAGTCGTCTACTCCAATATCCTGATGGGATGCCGGAGATGAAGTCCTCCCAATGAAATCCCACGGTCACCCACACAAGTGCACGCGTCTTTACGCCAACAGTGATCATCGAACAACTTGAAGACAACTCATGTGCTCAATAACTCGTTCGCATGGATGGCCATCCAAAGGTTGCTACTAGGGAATGCTAACTGTTCACACAAACGAGCATCTGGCCACAAGCTATACTGGACAGATATTGTACTCTCAATCCTGCAGTTAAAACCACTTAGTTTAAAGTCGAAACTAATAACATGCCACCACGAAACTGTCAGACACCATCCGCGAGCGTTAGCTAGCTTCAAGGTGGCTCAAGTCTGACTCCCATAGTACCCAATAGAACTCAGCTGGACCCATAGTAATAACCAGGGTGTTTCCAACCCAAAAGTTAAGAGACTTCTATATAAATCTGAGTAGAACTATAAAAAAAGTTTGTTACTCGTTTAGCACCAGCCGGAGATCATGTGTCGGGTCTCTAGGGTAAACCGACGGATGAGAGCTACGGCCAACTCCAATTTGACCAATCGTAAAGCATCGCTGATACCTTGGGTGTAACTTCGATGGATGGAGCCGTAGTTAGCACATATCAAATAGCCGTGACGCTTTTAGCAACTGAGTCTATAAAAGCCCAAACAAAAGCTTATTATAAAATCAATGATTATCTGGACGATAATGAAGCATGGTGTAATAAATAATAATAATCTTTATCAAAATTGTAAGTCATAATTAGTAAATTTTAATACGAAATGTTTGATTCCTCTAAAGGCTAATCTTAAGCCCTTTATAGTTAACTAATATGTAAACTGACTTTGCTGTAAAAGGTAATAGACAATGTAAGACGGATTAACTAAGATCAATTTTTTTTTCTTTTGGACATAATTCCTATGGTTTTATATTTGCCTTTACTTAAGTAGGTATAAGAAAATTGTATAGATTAAGTTTATGTTACAAATGAAAAAAATCATGTTTGCTAAGTTTCTTGCCCTTCTTTTTAGCAAAAATGGTGCGGATGGTTAGGCATTATGTATATATACTTCTGGACACATCTATTGGCCCACCTTGCATTTTCAGTTTCGTTTGGTCCTAGCTAAAAGTTTATATTAGGTCGAGCAAAAAGTTTAAAACAATACGATCGAAAAAGATGGTAAAATGTATCAGGTTTAAAATTGGATCAATAGTTTTTGTTCAATCTAGCAATCATATTTAGGTAGGGGCCATCGAAACCTAAACTCTAAGGTGGGCCAATAGATGTGTCCAGAAGTGTATTATTATTCCTATATTTCTTTATTTTATGCAGGTGTATAACTTTATTACATTTTAGTAGCCCAACCTTAATATTTTCTGGATGTATTTCCCGTATTTATTTATCAACTTATCATTTATATATAATATTTTTATTCCTAGATTTCTCTTTTTTATGTAGGTGTATAATTAAATTTTTGTTGCCCAACCTAAATATTTTTTTTATGTATTTCCCTTATTAGTATATACATATTATTTTATTTAAATTTTTTATTCTAAAGATATTTATTGTAAAGATTAACTTTCACTTGAAGAAAGTATACTTTATGTATCTATTTTACAAAATAAATATTTTGATTTTGATTTTTGATTTTGACACGCATCTTTAAAATCACTCCTTTAAAGTTTCTTTGGATAATGTTATAGTCCTAGTATTTTATTGCTTTCCAATCTCTATCTTCTAATATAACTGGATTATTCATCTTTCAGCAATCTCCATAGTCACCTTTGCCGGGAACCTTTTGAATTTTGATTACTCTAGAGTTCGTCATCTACTACCCATTTTTCTTCTACAGTCTATCTATTTCTTATTTTTTGGTTAACAGCTCTTGCATTCATCTGTCTTACCTTTGTCTTTTATAGCGATCTTGGCCCTTTCTCTTAAGGTTTAGGCACATTTTGTTCTTAATAAATATCTTTTTGGACTTTTGGTGACAATACAAGTAAATTTGTTTCATTTTCACCCTCTGTTTCGTCATCATCGGAAATTTTATTGATGTTATTATGTTCATTTCGTCTAATTTCTTTCCTTTTATTTGGTGTTACTTTTATTTTTCCAATGCGATCAATATTTTATTTATTTTAGCCAACTGAACAATGGATTCTGGTAATCTGCCATATTCATGGTGTACCCATTGGTCATAATATTAGCCATCTATATAGCCAACTAATCTTCCACATGATAAGATAAATTTATTATTCGAGAAATAGTTGCAAATTATGTTGAAGTAATACTTTGCGGCTTAAACAAATTGGTTTTCACTCTACCAACATCTCACTTGCGCGGTAACGATGTAGTGAGAGCATTTGCTGCAGAATTTCGAGCTAAACAGCTGCACAGTCTCATATCAACAAAATAAAGAACAAAAAATTGTGACTAAGTCTCAAATATTAAGTTTGAGTAATCATTGGGTAGATCAGTTGGCTACTCTTATGGATTATGACAAACGGGTGCACCGCGAATACTACAGACTGCCAGAATCCACTACTTAGCTAAAATAAGTGAAATATCGATTGCATTAGAAAGAGGAAAGTCACACCAATTTATGGGAAACAATTGGACGAAATAAGCAAAAACATCATCACGAAAGTAAAAAGATCGGAGACTGAAATGAAACGATTTTTAAGGTGTTCCATCACGGTCGCGTTCCTTCCTACAAGCACAACTTATAATGGTCTTTTTTTGTGGCTGTTGGAACAAGGTTCCTAAATATTCTTAACGAACCTGCAGAAGCAAACATCTTCCGGCTCACTTCTTCCAGTTGTGGTCTCCAGGATAAAGTTCTGTCGATTAAGAGACCTAAGTTCTTCACCTGACTACTGTATTCGATTTAATCGAATGTTATTGCAGGTAAAGTTTGCGAATCACCCCGAGTAATATAATACGGGCTTCCTACAATAATAACTTGGGTTTTTGCCAACACTGAAATCGTGAAAAAAAATTAGCTGTTTCATACATTTGGGTCGAGTAGATATTTAACTTTTCTATGGAACAGCTGATATGTTTTTCACGATTTCAGGGTTGGCTTCATAGTAAAAGTTGTTCATATGGACGAGTACTATCACCAGTTTTCTTTAACAAAATGACTGTAAGATATATTTTTACCACTTGATGTGGTTGGCTCATAGACATCTTATAATATTATGTGGGTCGGCTTCGGTTACATATATAGAATTAAATAAATATTATATTCCGTCTATCTACCTGTTTCGATATACATACGAGGGGTGGCTGATATAAAATCTCCTTTGTTAAAGAAAGTTTCAAAAATGTTACTGGCCACTATATTCTCGTATTCTTTGTTTATTCCTTTTTTAAAAATTATGACACTTATTTGTTTCTACGAGTTCATTTTTTTTTGTCGCGTCTTCGTTTTCATCAAGTTGCAATAAAATTTAAAATGGATAAAATCGAGTATCGCGCTGTGATTAAATTCCTCGGTAAAGAAGGGAATACGCCGACGCAGGTCCGAGAGCGCGTGTTTAAGGTGTTCGGAGATTCATGTCCTTCCGAATTTGTAATAAAGTTTTTGTCAAAGCAGTTTAAACAAAACCGTGTGAGCTTAGAAGACGATCCCCGTAGTGGAAGGCCCATTTCTGCAGTTACCGCAGATAATGTGGAAAAAGTGAAGAAACTGATCCTTGCCGATCGGCTAATTAAGCAGTGGGAAATAGCTAGAGATGTTGGCATTAGCAAGGAACGAGTTCATGAAATAATTCATGAACATTTGGGAATGTCCAAGGTGAGCGCGCGTTGGGTGCCTAAAATGTTGATCCCGTTTGATTAGCAAAAGCGTGTGGAATGTTGTCAGTCATTTTTAGACTTGGTAAAGGATAAAGAGGAAGAAATTATCTTGCGAATAGTGACCTGTGATGAAACTTGGATTCGTCAGTGGGATCCCGAAAGCAAACAAGAATCGATGCAATGGAAATTTAAAGGGGAAAAACCACCAAGGAAGTTTAAGGTCCGGCTGTCAGCGGGCAAACTAATGGCAACCATTTTTTGGGATGTTGAGGGGATTCTTATGATATATTACCTGCCAAAAAACACCACGATGAATGCTGAATACTATGCGAACTTACTTGACCAGCTATGCAAAAAAATAAAAGAAGACAGGAGGGGTAAACTTAGCAAAGGCGTTTTGATTTTGCATGATAATGCACCCGCGCACACGGCCTTTAAGGCGCGGTCATCTCTGACAAAAAACGGCTTTACAGAGATCAACCACCCACCCTATAGTCCAGACCTGGCTCCCTCTGACTACTTCTTATTTAAAAATTTAAAGAAAAATTTGAGAGGGCGCAGATTTTCAACAGACGAAGAGATGAAGGACGCTGTGAATGACTATTTTGACGATCAAAATAATAATTATTATTTTATTGGTATGATGTCACTTATTGACAAATGTCGTAAGTGCATTTCAGTTGCAGGGGACTATATTGAAAAATAAAAAATAAATCATTAATCCATGTATTTTTTTTCATAGTCAGGTAGATTACTTTTCAGCCACCCTCGTATATATAATATACATAAATACTAAAAGACAAGAAGCGGCGATCTTGTATCGTCACTTTGGTACAGGGAGCCGCCTCTTGATTTCGGCCAGGTACTTGGCCCAGTCGCTCGGGCTTTTAAAGTAGACACCCTAGCTTTAATCCCCAGAGCGTTTCGGCAAGTCAAGGGGCCGAAACCAACAGGCAATTAAAGTTGGCGTTTTATAATACTGCCTCTACAAAACCCTGAGAGGCAGGTGTGGACGGTTTTATTGAAAGAAAAAAAAGCAAATATATCTGTAGATTTATGAGTTTAATGTAAGACATCAACTGAGGTCTACATAAATTAAGAATTTAAAGATAATTATGTACTTTTATTAAAAAAAAATGACAAATCTACTATCAAACATACGAATGTCATTATTTTAGTTTTCACTTTTTTGCACTAGGCTGTCCTTAATGAATATTTAGGCTTATACTATGACTAGGCCTTTTGTTAGCTCTTTTGGCTGTTTCTTCATTAGAAGGGCGTCCAGACTGAATGCGATTTCCACCTTTCTTACCTCTTTTAACTCAGCTTCCAATAGAGGTCGGTTAACTCTTATCTTTTTCACTCCATGAGAAATCTTTTTTTAGGGTTCCGTAGTCCAACAAGGGACCCTTATAGTTTCGCCATATCCGTCTGTCCTTCTGTCCGTCTGTCCAATATTATTTAATTTAGTGGTGTGGATCGTTATTGGTTAGCGCTGAGAAAAGGTTTAAAAATAAAATATATATGACGTATAAATACAAACACGTGCTACTAATAACATTTAAAAAGAAAATAATAAACAGCGCGCTATATCTGTCACGCGTATAGTATTTCATATCCGCAGAAAGTTTTCGAACGTGTTGAATCCTTATCGCAACTGTTTAAGAGTTTTAAGATGTGCAAATCGACTCTTGCTTACGTAACGCTCTGGGTTTTAGAGTAAACATACCTATACCTGCACTACAATTCCCTGATAAAGACAAACACACGCTGGCGGAATCACTCGGGCTTTTGTAGTTCGAGCAAACCGATTGATCAACTCTAATGGCCTGTTGGTTTGGGCCACAATGTTGGCACATACGCTCTAGTGAGCGTGTCTACTTTAGAAGCCCGAGTGGTTGGGCCAAGTACCTGGCCGAAATCAACAGGCTTTTGTAATCACGCGGAGCCGCGCGCGCACCGAGTCCGCGACGAATCGTAAATTTCCGACGTGATCATTGTGCTTTTTGTTGTCTTTTGTTAATTACCTAACTACTGTCATTAAGGATTAACAATTTGTGCAGTGCTTCGTGCAATGGACCTATCGTATTAAATTAAAAGTTCAAGTTATTCTTCTTTGGAATTTCCATTGTTACAACTGACTGAATTGAATACCCACATGCAAGAATAAATTATGGATTATTCAGATGAAGACCATCCTGTATCTATATATTTATTTTGTTATTTATAGATATGTATTATTGGGCAATAGGCCTAACACAGACAATTTGTATCTCCGCCTTGGCCCTCTGTGGCTCCCTTCAAGTCGGTGCTTTATTGGCCTAGACAGAAATCTGGCAAGAGGTCAGTACATGCCAGCAAATCATCCTCGTTATCTAAATCGATATAACTTAAACCTCCTTATCTTTATTTACGGTGTTTAGAGTAGTGCAGCCAGCATGAGCACAGTGACAGAGGGCGCGGGTGTGGGGGCGGGGAGCGGCGCGGGGCAGTGCGAGCCGGCGCTGCTGTACCCGAACTGCGACGCGAGCGTGTGGCTGCGCTCGTGCGAGGTGGAGGTGCCGGTGCCGCTCGAGGGACAACTCACTGGTGAGTTACTTACATAATGCAGCCACCACGAGCGCAGTGGCAGAGGGCGCAGGTGTGGGGGCGGGGAGCGGCGCGGGGCAGTGCGAGCCGGCGCTGCTGTACCCGAACTGCGACGCGAGCGTGTGGCTGCGCTCGTGCGAGGTGGAGGTGCCGGTGCCGCTCGAGGGACAACTCACTGGTGAGTTACTTACATAATGCAGCCACCACGAGCGCAGTGGCAGAGGGCGCGGGTGTGGGGACGGGGAGCGGCGCGGGGCAGTGCGAGCCGGCGCTGATGTACCCGAAATGCGACGTGAGCGTGTGGCTGCGCTCGTGCGAGGTGGAGGTGCCGGTGCCGCTCGAGGGACAACTCACTGGTGAGTTACTTACATAATGCAGCCACCACGAGCGCAGTGGCAGAGGGCGCGGGTGTGGGGGCGGGGAGCGGCGCGGGGCAGTGCGAGCCGGCGCTGCTGTACCCGAACTGCGACGCGAGCGTGTGGCTGCGCTCGTGCGAGGTGTAGGTGCCGGCGCCGCTCGAGGGACAACTCACTGGTGAGTTACTTACATAATGCAGCCACCACGAGCGCAGTGGCAGAGGGCGCGGGTGTGGGGGCGGGGAGCGGCGCGGGGCAGTGCGAGCCGGCGCTGCTGTACCCGAACTGCGACGCGAGCGTGTGGCTGCGCTCGTGCGAGGTGGAGGTGCCGGCGCCGCTCGAGGGACAACTCACTGGTGAGTTACTTACATAATGCAGCCACCACGAGCGCAGTGGCAGAGGGCGCGGGTGTGGGGTTCACGTTTACGGTTTATTTCCTTGAAATATAATAATCCTTTTTCAACACTGGTTGATTCTTAAAAAACACACATTCCGAGCGAGAAAAATTATGACAGTAAACCGGAAAAAACAATTTTGACACTTTACTTTTACAACTCGTGTTGCCATATCAATAAAATAATAACTTGACACATTCGATGTGCGTTCCGATACGCTTTAAAGCGAACAATCCCCCGCTCCGGGCTGTTATCCTTATCAAACCGCTAGCTTAATCAACCGGGAGCCGGGAGAGAGTAGCCAAGGCTCGTCGCAGAATCGAACCTCCGATCAACACCTCAGCGACGCGAGGAGTGCCATCCCCGCCAAATATCAACTTAATAATGCGACCACAACGCCAATGCAAAGACCCCAAATTAGCATCTTTTAATAAGACTATATCCCCTTCCTTGGGAGGCTCTGTCTTGTCTGTCCACTTCACCCGCTGCTGTAACAAATGCAGATATTCAACCGACCATCGATTCCAGAAGTCCTGGCCCATTTGTTGCAACATTTGAAAACGTGACAACCGGGTTGTACGTTCTTCCCTCCAAGGGTATTACGGCAAGGCAGTAAAAGGCTGCCCGATCAAGAAATGGCCAGGAGTCAAGACCTCGAGGTCGTTTGGATCAGATGACAGGGGACAGAGAAGACGAGAATTGAGGACGGCCTCAACTTTACAGAACATAGTGACGAGCTCCTCGAAACTTAAAATGGTCTCCCCGATGACGCGGTGGAGGTGGGTCTTGGCAGACTTCACGGCGGCTTCAAAAATCCCCCCCCCAGTGGGGGCAAATTGGCGGACTGAACCGCCAAGTTATCCCCTTCTGAGAGGCAATATGGCTTAACTTAATACAATTATCTTCTAAAAATTTGTATACATCTTTCAAATAATTTGAGGTACCCTTGTAATTCGTGCCGTTGTCTGACCTAATTAAAGAAGGCAAACCTCTACGCGATACAAATTGGTCTAACGCAGCGACGAAGGCCTCCGTGGACAACGAGGACACTAATTCCAAGTGGACGGCCTTGGTGGACAGACACACGAATACACACAGGTACGCCTTAACAGTCCGAGCGTTGCGAAAACTAGACGTTCGGACGAAGAACGGTCCCCCCATGTCCGTAGTCACTCCATCAAAGGGTCTCGACTGAGTGATCCTATCAGCTGGCAGATCTCCCATCTGCGGCTGCATTAACGAGGCTCGCAGCCTGTAACAAGGAACACAGGAGAAGAGAACATTGCGAATTACCCGGCGAGTAAACAAAATCCAAAACTCTCGCTGCAAAATCGCCAATAAGGCGTTGCATCCCGCGTGTGAGTTACGGACATGTCGGTCGGACACCAACAACAACAACAATAACAATACAGCTTTATTTGTACACCAAAAAAAAGGAAACAAAAAAGAATGTAACACTTAATGTAACTTATTGGGTAAATACAAACAGGCGGCCTTATCGCTTAAAGCGATCTCTTCCAAACACCAAGAGCTTTATCAAAGGACCCTCCTTGGGTAACAGCAAAGGATGGCGACTTCCGTATGGCAGGTCAGCTTTCCGAAGTCTACCTCCAACACGCAGAAGTCCCTGTGAATCTATAAAAGGATTTAATCTAGCGACCGCTCCCTTCAGCTTGGCCCGCCCCTCGCGAAGGATCTGAAATTCAGATTTGAAACGGTCCGCCTGCAAAACATTGACCCAATGTAACAATGAATTCTGACGCTCCTCAGCACTCAACACCGGCGACAACTGTTTATTCTTTGGATTACGACAATTATTGATAAAACGTTTTATCCAACTGGTAACTGCCAGCAATTTATCCAAACTACTATATCGTCCAGGTAGCCAATCAGGATCTAGCTTGGTCTCTACAACCAGAGCATGCACACGCAACCCGGGTAAAATCTGGGGTGTCCTATCCAACGGCTGGACAGGCCAAGAAACCTCCGTTTCTTTAAGCCACTCCGGCCCCCACCAAAGATGATGCGACACCAACTCCGGCGCTCTGCAGCCCCTCAATGCGCAGTCGGCAGGATTACATTCACCTGGGACGTGCCTCCAATTGATTTGAATACCTATATTCTGAATTTGTGAAACCCGGTTTCCTACAAAAATCTCTGAAGTATGTGGGGACGCGCGTAGCCATGCTAGAGCAACCTGACTATCTGACCATGCATACACGTCTTGAAATTCTACAGTGGAAGCTAACTCGCTATGTACATGGTTCAATAACTTTGCTAAAAAATGAGCTCCACTCAATTCTAATTTTGGAATTGTAAGACGGGTACGTATGGGAGCAACTTTGCTCTTTGCTAAAAGTAATACGACATTGACGTGTCCCTGACAATCAATCGTTCGTATATATACAGCCGCAGCATATCCACGTTCGGAGGCGTCACAAAAGCCATGCAAAGAAGCGTGATACTTTCCTGGCGGCAAGATTCGGCGAGGTAAGGCAACTCGATTGACTTCCTCCAACGATGAAATCAGCTCCAGCCAGTCGTCCAACGGGGACCCGATGAGCGGCTCGTCCCACGACACGCCCAACATCCAAAGCCGTTGCATCAGGCACTTGGCTGAGAAGATCACCGGGCTGATCCAACCGTTTGGATCAAACATGCGTGCAATCATGGACAGCACCGTCCTCCTAGTCCACACCTTTTGCGGTTCCAGCACCACCTGAAACGTGAAAAGATCATTTACCGGCTGATATTTCATACCTAAAACCGCTATCATATTTGGATCGTCTACGTCAGCAAATAGATTAGGGTTCTGCTGGTGATCCTCTGGGATATCCTCTAGCAGACGGGGTTCATTCGACAACCATTTTCTTAGCTCGTAACCTCCTGCCGCTAATATAGCGATTTACTCATAGCGGAGTATAAGCGCCTCCTCGACAGACTGGGCCCCGGTACACACATCATCTATATAAAGATCGCGTGTTAACACAGCGGCCGCGCGAGGGTAGCGGGTCCGCTCCCGCTCCGCCAACTCTAATAAACATCTAATTGCAATGTATGGACTAGATTTCAAACCATATGTGTTGGTGTTGAGCTCGTAGACTGTCACTGGGTCATCCGGGTGCTCCCGCCAGAGAATCAACTGGAAACGTCTGTCATCCGGATGAATGACAGTCTGCCGGAACATCATCTTGATGTCTGCTCCAAACACCACCTGATGTCTCCTAAAATTTAAAATTATATCAATAACATCCCGGTGTAACTTTGGCCCGGAATGCAAACATTGATTCAACGAAACCCCTGTTGAAGTAGGCGCCGAACCGTCATAAACAGTTCTCAGCTTGCCTGTAGAAGCCTTCAAGACCGCATGGTGAGGTAGGAAGTAGTGCTCAGTGGAGCTCCAATCGACTCGAGCCGGAGACATATGACCCAAGGCTTCGTACTCACGCATGAAGTCTATGTATTTCTCACGGAGCACTGGGTCACGCTGCATGCGCCGTTCCATGGCCACCAGTCGTTTCTCCGCCAGTGCTCTGGACTATCCTAAAACAGGAGAGGAAGGAACTGCTGTAACTGACACAGTAAATAGATTCAATAGGTCTTAGGTAGATGAAACTATTAGAAGATGATTAATTAACACCAAACAATACACTTTAAACACCTGTTTATTAATTAATTATGCAGTGACATCTGTCTTACATAAAACACGGAGATGAGAGAACCTTGGTCCGAGTTACTAGACTCTTCCTCGGCCTTTTCTAAATTGACAATAATGAAACTTGTAGTAAGTAACAATACTAAAACCGTACTTATTTAATTTAATCATGCACTTACAACAATCTATACCTATTTTAAATCTATAAAGACATATCCTGAGAACATTTTAATAATTGATTAACGTGTCTTTTCACTTCTTTTCCCTCTACTTCTATTAAATATGTTATTCCGGGTGTTATGATTTTTGCAATTTTACCTAGAACCCATTTTTTATGTCCTTTCCGGAAGTCCCTGGTCATTACTTGTTCTCCCTCTAGAAAGAGTACGGCCCTATTTCCTCCACCTCCTTGAGTATTTGCATTTATAACAAGATCTTGTATGATTGGTTCTGGTCGCAATAAATCAAACCTATTCCTAAGTTCCCGGCCATAAATTAGTTTCGCAGGACTACTTCCCGTTACCCTATGTACTGATGTCCTATAATCAAAAAGGAAAAGATCCACAGCGTGTTGTAATGTATTTTTACTTTCAACAATTTTTGTTACATGTCTCTTAAACGATTGGACGAACCTCTCAGCTGCCCCGTTTGTGGCGGGGTAGTGGGGAGGTGTAAAGCTCTGTTTTATACCAACACTTTGACAAAACTCTTTAAAATCTTGACTTATAAAAGCCCCACCATTATCCGTTACCAAATGCCTTGGGAAACCAAACCGAAGAAATAAATTCTTAAAAACTGATATTGTTTTTAATGCTGTAATATTGCTAAGCATAAATGCTTCAGGCCATTTTGAATGACTGTCGATAATGACCAAAAACATTTTTCCAAATAAAGGACCCAAAAAATCAGCATGAAGGCGTTGCCAGACCTTTTTTGTAGCAGGCCAAGGGGTTAATGTAACTTTTTCTGGAGCTTTACGATTTTGGAGGCAAATTAAACATGAACCTGTTATATCAGTTATGTTGCTATCAATAGTTGGCCACCAAAAATATGACCTGGCAGTCTGTTTCATTTTGTTTGTGCCAAAATGACTGGAATGTAGATCATTTAAAACAATGTTTATGGAATGCCTTAGGAATTATTACCCTATATCCCCACAAAAGACAGCCTTTATCTATCGAAATTTCATTTTTTCGATTATAATAAGGTTTTAATTCTTTTAAAACTTTGCTAATAGTGCTTGGCCAGCCGTCTGTACAATACCTGGTTACTGTAGCTGATATGGTATCATTCTTTGTTTCACTTTGAATGTCTTTCCAGTTTAATTATTCAAATTGGGACAGTGATATAAAACGTATGTAACCATAATTGTCTTCTTTAAGTAAAGGATGGTCATCATTATTACTATTGCAATCACCCTGTGGGTATCGTGACAAGTAGTCGGCTGGATTGTTGCTGGTACTAATGTGACGTGCTTTATAGTTGAAAGCAGACAAAAATATTGCCCAATGTTGTAGTCTGCGACAAGCCATTTTTGGGATTCCTTTGTGAGGGCCAAAGATCCTGACTAATGCGGCATTGTCAGTCTCCAGCTCAAAATGTCTACCAAAAATAAATTCGTAAAATTTTGTCACACCAAAAACAATTGCATATGCCTCTTTTTCAATTGTGGGATAGCGAGATTGTGTGTCATTTAATTTTTTACTAGCATATGCTACTGGTTTTACTACATTATTTTTATCACGCACTGATAACACTGAAGCCACCCCGCAATCTGAAGCATCACAACTTAAAATAATTGGTAAATTCGGATCATAGTGTGAAAGATTTTCTGAGCACGATAATGCTTTTTTTATTTGATCAAATGCTGTGTTACATTCTTCATTCCATATGAATGTTTTATTTTTTAGAGCATCAAATAATGGCTTTAATATTGTAGCCATATTTTTTAAGAAACGGCTGAACATTTTCATGTTCCCAGGTTGTGGCGTTTTCATAACAGATTCAATTGCTTTAGGATCAACTTTAATGCCTGTATGATCTACAATGTAACCGAAAACACTGATCCAGGTTTCAAAAAAATCAATTTCAACCCAGACTCAGAACGCTGCAAAACCTGTCTTAATCGAATATAGGTTTCATCAAGATTTTCTCCCACAATGTATACATTGTCAATATAAACACATACTCCATCAAGATCAGCCAGGCGCTGAAACATCAATCTTTGAAAAGAACCCGGCCCTGTACTAACACCATAGGGCAAGAACAAATATTTAAAAATGCCTATTTCAGTAACAATGGTAGTTATGTTTTGAGAATCTGCATCTAACGGAGCCTGTAGATATGCTTCCCGTAAATCTAATTCACAGTAGTAAGCCTGACCCTGAAAATGAGCCAGTATACTGTTCACAGTTGGCAGTGAAAAATGATCTATTTTTAAATTGGGATTAATTGTTATTTTATAATCACCACATAAACGAACAGTTCCATCTTTCTTTAAGACTGGAACAACTGGTGTTCCCCATTCTGAATATTCCACAGGAACTATACGACCCTCTGTGGCCAGACGGTTGATCTCATCATTAACTTTTGATTTTAGAGCAAAAGGCACACTTCGAGCGGGTAAAAATTTTGGTATGGCTTCAGGTTTTAATTCTAAATGAATATAGTTACCTTTAAAATTCCCCCAACCTGCCTTAAATACATCACTAAATTCGGTTTGTATATTATTTTTGAATTGTTTACATTTTTCATCTTTTGCTCTATAAAACTTTAAATTTCTTTTAATCAATGGCCAAATTTCTAATGTACTTAACCAATCCTTTCCGATAATTTGAGGCTGTCCATCAGGAACAACAAATAATGTCATTTCCTTGTATAATTTTGAATTAAAGGAAACTTCTAAATTATTAAGCATGCCAACTGGTTTAGAAATTGACTGATTAAAATTTGTGAATGTTACATTTGATGATAATATTTCTGCAAGCGGAAAAAAACTTTCTTTGTCCTTAAGACTTAATGTTGTTATATCTGCTCCTGTATCAACCTCAAATTTCAGACGTTTTCCGTAAACTAACAATTCTAGGTACAGAGGTTTAATTTTCTTATTTCTATTAATATTTTTGATAGATAACTTAAATGCTTGATACTCTTCAGAGTCACTATTTTCACTTTCACTTTGTAACTTTAAACTTTGCATATCTTCCTCTATGTCTTGTTTTTCAGTTGACGTCACATTTTTTAATTCTTTACCATTTCTTCTACATGTGCGAAAAATATGCCCCTTCACTCCACATTCACTACAAAATTTATTTCTTAATGTGCATTCTTTTCGATTATGGCCAATCTTTCCACAACAATAGCAGCTTTGCTTCTGATTGTCTGGCCTATGGCTTTTCTTCTGATACGAGGAGCCACTTGCATTTTGTTTAAATGCATACATTTCGGTTGATTCCTTATTTCTATGGGCAATTTTATATGCTGTCTCTACTGTTTCGGCCATATTTTGCAGTTGCTGGAGTGGTACGTCCCCAGATTTCAATAACTCAAACCTCATCCATTCATCCTTAACTCCATTTAATAATCTTTCCTTAATTTGATCATCAGTATCTTTAAATTCACACCGCTTTGCAAGTTTGCGCAGCCCAAGGACATAATCCTTGATTGATTCATTGTTTTGTTGACAACGATCTCTAAATTTTGCCCTTTCCAAAATAAGATTGATTTTTGGGTGATAATGATTACTTAGTAACACACACACATCCTCAAACTTCATTGATGCTGTTTTTTTAGGCGCGCACAACGTAGATAATGTTTCATAAACTGTCGGTGACAGTTTTGTCAGCAACAAACTCAGCTTTTTGCTTTCTTCTATATCGTTGAGCGAGATAAAGCAATTTAATTGTTCTAAATACGTATCCCAGCTTCCCGACCCGCTATAATTATCCAATGTATTAAAGGGTGTGGACATTTTTGTGTTTTCTTGACGTTTATGTAGATTTTTTACGTATTCACGAATTATTTGTCGTAACTTTTCTACCGTTAGGTCTGCCTCGGACTCAGTTGTGCTTATTAGGTCCAAATGCTGGGCGATTGATAAAAGATCTTGTTTACTCACGGTCTGAATCCAAGCAGTCTTTTGTTGCGTGATTAATTCTAAATAAGGATCCATATATAACTTGTAAATTATGTTGTATTTGTAAATAAAATTTTCGGGCGGAAATTTTTTCTCGTTTGACAATTTGTAGTTCCACCGAAATCCGTGTGCGGCGCTGACGCACTAGTCCACAGAGTGTTTATTTATTTTTTGTATCGACCACGGTCCGAATTGAAGCTTTAAAGTAAACGCGGCTCTCTATCGTTGTATTAATTGAACAACCGATCGCGTTCAAATTACTTCAAATCATGTTGATATTTTATAACCTCAAAAACTTGCACGATATTTTAGGTTCACAATCCTCGTCGCCAATTGCTGTAACTGACACAGTAAATAGATTCAATAGGTTTTAGGTAGATGAAGCTATTAGAAGATGATTAATTAACACCAAACAATACACTTTAAACACCTGTTTATTAATTAATTATGCAGTGACATCTGTCTTACATAAAACACGGAGATGAGAGAGAGAACCTTGGTCCGAGTTACTACAGGAACAAAGGGCAACCTTGTTACAAATCTACTAGAAACTAATCTCGTCGTGTTGGCCTGGTAGAAGGCCTCACATTCCGCATGTTCCGGGTCGGCCCTATGAACCATGGGAGGCTCTTCTACTTCCCAGAATTTATGCATTGTCTTAGCAAGAGATGCTGTACTAACGACCCTTGACTCATCCAGAGTACAGTCGTCGAAGACTGGTCCCAGCACAGCATATCCAAAAATTGTGGACACTGCCAACAGTGACGAAGGACCTAGCACTTTCTGGGTACCTAAAAGAATCCATTCTAATACATCCGAGCCCAAGAGGACGTCCACTGGGGCGGGATTATAAAAGAGAGGATCAGCTAAATCTAAATGGGACGTACACGATAGTACAGATGGGGAGATATCTGAGGAGGGCTGCCAGCCAACTATATTGTCCATGACCATGGCTGTAGCCGCAATCCTCATGGTGGAGGAACGTACCGAAGAAAATCTAATATGTGTTCGGCCTGCTAAACGTTTGACCTCTAAACCACCGATCCCCAGTAACGGTACTGAAGAAGGCTCCAAGTTCAAACCCAACCTATCAACTACCCGTGTAGTCACCATACAGTCCTGGGCTGCAGAATCTAGAAGAGCTCTTACTCTAACTGAATCACCACGGGGGCCCCAGATACTAACTATTGCGGTGGGCAGAAGAACTATCTTCGGCTCCGCACTGGTAGAGGGGCAGACTAGTTATTGGGAGCCCGGCCTCTCCAATCCAGGGTGCGTCCATGGCCCCATATATGGTGAGCGTGTACACAATGCCATCCGAGATGGTGCGTAACCCGCTGCCCTACCATATCTAAAATAAGGCGGGTGATACTCCAACCGCGGATACTCGTGCATTGGCGGAGAGTATCGCTGTGGCTCCACCCAGCTATACTGTCCTACAGTGGGCGCAGGCACTGGTTCGGTAAACTGGGGTCCACTCATATAACCTTGAGTGGGGCCCCCGCCCGTGGAGCCCCCCCCCCCCCTCGGGGGGGGCCAACTCGGGCCCGCTGTCGCGGAAGCATGGGGTCCACTCCTAATATCCTGAGTGCGGCCCTGACCCGTCGAACCCCCCCCCCCATGAGGGGTCCTCTCCTCGGGCCCGCAGTATAGCTTCGTGCCGCAGGCGCGCGATCCACACCACTATCAAACGGAGCACGACTCACTCGAGGGCTCTCTCCACTCTCCGACGGGTGCGCTCCTCGTCCTTGAGAGGGGCCACTCGACGGACGTGACTGATAGGTGGACTGTGACGCGGCTCCCCCGCCCGTAGCCTGACCGTATGCTCCAGACCTGTTCGCACAAATTAAATAATTATGTGGCCGGCCACATTCTCTACACATACGCTGTCTGGAGCACCCGCGCGCTAAGTGGTCTTCTAAACAAAAATAGCACAATCGATTAATTTTAACTAACCGCCGTCTGTCTACTACCGGTAATGCAGCAAAATCATGGCACTGCGATAACGTGTGTCCTGAGCGCCCACACTGGTAGCAATTTGGGCCCTCAGCAACAGCGGCCAGTGCAGCCAAACGTGCAGCAACGCGTCCCCGAAGCGGTTGCACTCCCTGTGGCCCCTTCGCCCCGATTTACCGGCAGGTTCCCTAAAACTCCCGGTAGGTGGCGCCATCTCCGAAGTCGACGACGATTCCACGGCCCTAGCCTCAAACTCTAAAAACCTCATCAAATCAGCGAAAGTATGAAGAGCCTTGTTTTCCCTTTCCGCGGTCTCACGTTCGAAACGTAAACGAGTATCAGACGGTAACTTACCCAAAATAATGTGTACCAACAAGAACGACCACTCATCCACGGGCAAACCTAACATTTTTAACGCGTTACATGCTACTGTAACCGGGGTCAGTAACTGCGTTCGAATTTGAGCCTTATTACCTGCCCTAGGCAAACTTAACAATTGGCTCGTATGAGCATCGGCCAACAGACGGACATTCTGATATCTATTATTTAATAGTTCCCACGCTATACTGTAGTGGTCGTCCTCTACTCTTAAATGTTGCACTATGCTCCTTGCCTCACTTTCTAAAGTGGACATGAAGTATGCCATCTTTTGTGCGTTTGTTAAATCCTGCCTACTGTCAACTAAAGAGGTGAACATATTTTTATAGGCCACCCATAACTCCATAGTACCCTCAAAGTGCCCTAACTCCAACGTAGGGAGCCTACTGTGCAGTGATTGACCTTGCGCTACCCGACCTACATCAGGTGTGCTTGAAACACCTGACTTTCGCTCTTTAATGAGACAGGCGACCTGTGTGACCTCGTTATAAATATCCATTATTTGATCCATGTCATTATTAATGGATGTCCGTACCTCTAGATCCTGGTCTTAGATCTATCTAGATCCAGGAGATCCGCGACCGCCGCTTCAGCAGTCTTCAGTAATGAGGGAAAACAAACTCGATAAAGTTAAATTGTCAAATAATACATGAACGAATAATGTATATGGTGTCCCTGAAATGGTCGTGTAATGTATGTCGGTTGTGCCGCGCTGACGACTCGCGTGTTGCAGGCACCCTCCCCGAGTGGCTGCACGGCTGCCTGCTGCGCAACGGGCCCGGCTCGCTGAAGGTGGGCGACATGCAGTTCCGGCACTTGTTCGATAGCTCCGCGCTTCTGCACAGGTGCGTTACCCCACTCCCCCTACGTCCCCCCTGTGCTTGTTGTGGGTAGTACGAGACACGAGTGTGTCTGCGGTAACCGACCGCAGAGTGGCAATGTTACAGATAAATAAGACCTTCCTGTAATCACAAGAATGATACATCTACAGAGTTTGACTTTTGGAAAGAAAAATCTCCACTGCTATAACTTAAATGCCGTGTTTCATTCTGTTGGAATAATTTTGGTTTTGGCATGCAAAATAATTACTTAATGCTGAGTATACGACAAGCTACCGAAGAAGGTCGTAGAACAGTTTTTATTTAATTGTCGTGGTCAGGTTCAGCGTGCGCGGCGGCGCGGCGGCGGACGGCGGCGGCTGCACCTACCAGTGCCGCTTCCTGCGCTCGCGCACCTTCGAGCGGAACCGCCGCGCCGAGCGCATCGTCGTCACCGAGTTCGGCACGAGCCGCGCGCCCGACCCCTGCCACACCATCTTCGACAGGTAGTTTGTAGTCGTAGCTACACCGCGATGGTAGCTATAGTAGTGCACCCTACGGATCGGCGGTAGTAGTTGTTGCCACCTTAGATTTAGAAAAAGAGCATTTGATCGACATTCTAGAAAGAGCTAAATTTAGCAAATTTTGCCATCAAAAGAGGTGCTAAAAAGAGCTAAAAAAATAACACCTACTTTTAGCGGCGGAAACTCGGTTATTATTCGTGCTCGCAGTTGAATTTGCATATATTTCGGGCCATAACAAATTAAAAATGGAACAAAGTTTTTAAATTGTAAGTAATTTCAGAAAATGCAAAAAACTCATTAAAACTAAGTAATTATATTGTTAAAAATCAATGTTTGCTCGTTCTATCTCACATTTTGTTAATACTGTGAAAAATACAGGCACAGAGTAATATTCCATCCATCCATCAGCCCGTGTTCGTCCACTGCTGGACATAGGCCCTTCCCAAATTTCGCCACTCATGTCGGTCCTCCGTCCTCCTCATCCAGCCGCCCCCCGTAACGTCCAACGCAAAGGACGATAGTAATATTGCGATGAACAAATTAGAATTACATCTTAAATTACTTGGTTTATTTATACTAAGACAGAGAATTGCTGAATTCCTCAGTAAAGAAGCAGTAGTAGTTACCATAATAAAACTAAAAATTTACCGAATGAGTGATTATAATTGGGTCTAGAAAAGGGCTAGATTGCTCTTTTCGGGCTAAATCATCAAAAAACGAGTTCAACTACTTACAGCAAAAAGTGCTAGATCTAGCACGAAAAGAGCTAAGGTGGCAACCTTTAGTGCACCCTACTGACCCGGCGGTAGTAGTATGTATATGAAAATTGTATAGAATAAGATTATTGAAAAAAAATGCAATATTGAAAAAATACATGCGTTTGCTAATAGCCCAGGAGGTACCGTTGCAAATACAAAAGTCATAGTAAGCCGGCTGATATTGACATCGATCGTAGATCTCTCACATGACTGATATGTGAATCGACCGTCAGCTGCTCAAGTAGCGGTGGGTTTGGGTGTGAGAGGTTGCAAAAGTGGTAAAAAAAGTGATAGTACGCCGCCGCACACTGGTTCCATATCACGTAATCGTGGACTTAGGGGTAAGTCAATTTGAAGGCCAAGGAATCGAACTGATTTTTTATTTTTGGTAAACTGATGACGCTATTACAAGCACCTTTTACTGAAGTAGTTTTTCTGAAATACACATTACCTTCAGAGAAAAAAAAATATTGAATAATTTTTGTATAGAGAAAATTATGTTTTTGTCAATTACTTGCGTGCTTCATGTTTATTTTTTTATTTTTTTTATTGTAATATATTTTATTTATTAACAAAACTTAAATAAACTAATTTAAGAAACTAAATTATTCAACGAAATACATATACTAAACTAAACTAAAACTACCTAGCAAAAATATTTAATTAAATTAGATAAAAAATTGAGCCGAATGAAACTTACTACAGGTCGTTGAGGAAGTCACGGCCAACATTTTCTTTCCTTACACTTATCTGCGAAAATCTGCGCTTTGGAAGCTGCAGGCACTTGAAAATATTTAGTGAAAAGGTCAAGGAATCGAACTGATATTTTATTTTTGGTAGACTGCTGACGCTATTACAAACACCTTTTACTGAAGTAGTTTTTCTGAAATAGGCATTACTTTCAGAGAAACAAAAATATTGAGTTATTTTTGTATAGAGAAAATTATGTTTTTGTCAATTACTTGCGTGCTTCATGTTTATTTAAAATGAAACTTATTACAGGTCATTGAGGAAGTCACGGCCAACATTTTCTTTCCTTACACTTATCTGCGAAAATCTGCGCTTTGGACGCTACAGGCACTTGAAAATATTTAATGAAAAGGTCGAGGAATCGAACTGATTTTTTATTAATGCCTAAATCCACCCATTCGATTAATCTTACTAAGAAGAAGGGCAGGAAATGAGGTAGTAAGTCAAAATACTAAGCAAAACATCGTCTACCTGTCTCATATAGTTTATCACTTTTTTTTACAGTCAAATTATCACATCACATAATATTATAAATGCGAAAGTGTGTGTGTGTATGTGTGTGTGTGTGTGTGTGTTTGTATGTTTGTTACTCTTTCACGCTGAAACAGCTGAACGGATTTGAATGAAATTTAGAATGAATATAGCTTTTACCCTAACTGAACACATAGGCTACTTTTATCCCGGAAAAAAGCATGTCGTTAAACCGAATAACACGCGGGCGGAGCCGCGGGCAAAAGCTAGTCAACTAATAAATGCTAAATAGTATCAATCAATCAATATTCTCATGACACCAAGCGTCACTATCATCCAAATAGTCATTGATTTTATAGTATGCTTTTCTCAAAAGTCCCTGCTTAATATATCACTTAAACTTATTTTCTGAAAAACTAAGGACCTCCTCTGGGACTTTATTTTAAAATCTTATAAGGAAAGAAAGAAAGAAACTGAGATTTATTCACACATAAACAAAAACACAAATTATTTTAAAATTAAAATTGCTTAAAATACTTAACATTAAAGAAAATAATAGATTAAATATTATAAAACTATAAAATGTGACGAAAAGGGGCAGACTCAGCATCGGCTGTGAGCTGCAGAGCAGCAACACAGCGCTGATTTTCAGCATGTCCCTGTACATGCACTAAACAAAAAAACAAACATTTTTACCATGTCCTACAAAAGAGTTGCCTACTTTTGCAAGTATAATTTTTGGAAAACCCTTTTTATGTTTCTTTCTAGTGTCTTTATGCTCACCGAATAAATTCACAAGGAACTGTTAAAACTTTAATTTCTTTGAATCCATCCATCCATCAGCCTGTTTCGTCCACTGCTGGACATAGGCCTTTCCAGGATTTCGCCACTCTTGGCGGTCCTCCTGGAAGAAATGCCCATACTCACACACGCTGGGCAGGCGGGTTGGTGAGCGCGGTGCCGAAACCCTTGCACCAGTGACGCCGCTGCCCGTCACCAGTCTAATTTATATAAGGCCCGGCAATTGGGGATGGATATACCGCCATCCATCGGTCCCAGGCAGTGGTGGGCCGCCTGGTTTTCTTACCTGAGAGCTGTCCTCTTTCGACGAGCGATTTCCGAGTAAGATGGTGGTACCTCCACAGTCGAGCCCGGCATTAGCTCTACCACCTAATTTCTTTGAATATTTTTCTCTTAATGAATCCCGGTGCTTCATATTGTAAATAGCCCGAATGGCTCTCTTCTGCAAAACAAAGACTGCGTTTATATAAGCAGCTCTACCTCACAGCAACATACCATATGACATAACGCTGTGAAAATAACTAAATTACACCAATCTAGCAGTATCCTCATCAGTAATTTGCCTCGTCCGTCTTACAGCGTATGCAGCTGAACTTAGTCTACCACAAAGGAAAGGCCTTCTATGTGGGGACCCCACTGAAGACGAGAATCTATAGTAATGCTTAAAAACTTTGTTTTGTTGACTAACTCTAGCTTGGACCTAGATCAAAACTAGATCAGCATCTACTTAAATTACATTTGGTAATGTGAATTTTATACATTTTGTCTTTTTTCCATTTAAAACTAAATTATTTGCAGCAAGAATCATAGATAGCGTTACATTCGCATCATAAAGGATATCTTTATGTCTATTAACTTTAAAAATAAGTGATATGTGTCGTCAGCGAATAGCACTATCTTAGATAAGTCGTTTAGCTAAATAAGGAAGATCATTTATGTATATTAAGAACAATAAAGGCCCCAATATGGAGACCTGCGGGACACCCATTTTAACTATTGCTCCAGCTGACTTTACTCTATCAATATCTACCTTTTGAATTCGATTATTAAGGTATGACTTTAATAACGCCAAAGATTTGCCCTTAACTCCATAGTGAGCCAATTTGCATAAAATGTTATGTTTTTATTGCGAAATCCATCGCTTTGGAATACTCTAAATATTTATTACTAGCTTTTGCCCGCGGCTCCGTCCGCGTCGAAGAGATTTTCGTGTAAATAAGGAAAACAAAATAATATGATTTTTTGAACGACTATATGCATCGGACACCATGTTTTACCAAAGTGCTAATAAAGACCATTCAAGTAAGCCCAAACTCAAAGGGTCTGCTGCTGTCCGTTGAGGAGATCCTGTACCCATCTTCCAGACCCATCATCAGACCCTGTTCACCATGTTTTACCAAAGTGCTAATAACTACCAATCAAATGAGCCCAAACTCGAAGGGTCTGCTGTTTTCCGTTGAGGAGATCCTGTACCCATCTTCCACTCCCATCATCAGACCCTGGTCACCATGTTTTGCCAAAGTGCCAAGAAGTGTCTCAGGATCGTTGTAGATGGAAATCTGTAGTCAAATTAAACTGATATAGTTTCCCCGTATGGGAACAAATCATTACTTAAACCATAGTATTTAATGTATCTATGCTTAAACCTGGCTGTAGTTACTTTTTCAAGCTTAATATTAGCAAGAGGTGTGTCAGGATCGTTGTAGATGGAAATCTTTAGTCAGATTAAACTGATATAGTTTCCCCGTATGGGAACAAATCATTACTTAAACCATAGTATTTAATGTATCTATGCTTAAACCTGGCTGTAGTTACTTTTTCAAGCTTAATATTAGCAAGAGGTGTGTCAGGATCGTTGTAGGTGGAAATCTTTAGTCAGATTAAACTGATACAGTTTGCTCGTATGGAAAAACAACCGGTTTCATCACGTATAACTAACCATTTGGTCAAGGAACGCCGATAAAGCAGCTAAGCAGTGTTTTTTTCTCCCGACATGGTTCACAAATATTGAATTTGCAAACTGCAAACTTACTTTTATTAAAATAAAATATAGCCTATGTTACTCAGCAATAGTATAGCTTTTTATAAAAGAAAGAATTTTTTGAATCGGTTCAGTAGTTCCAAAGTTTACCTCAAACATACAAACAAACAAACAAACAAATCTTTCCTCTTTATATAATAGTGTAGATGTAGAAGTGTAGATGTAGATTAGAGTGCATTACAAACCAGAAAAATTGGTAGCGCGCTTGTCTGGGAAACAAGAGGTCGCAGGTTCGAATCCTGACCCGAGGAATTTTTTCAAATTCTTGTCTTTACATTTGTTGCATAAAAGGGTTTGTTATTTGTATTTATGCTTAATTTAGTTTATTTATCAACTGAATTGTTCCTTGCATTAGTTATATAATATTTTTATTCCTATATTTATTTATTTGAAGCAGGTGTATTATTACATTTTAGTAGCCAACATTAACATATTTTTGTATGTATTTCCCGTACATAATCTTGTTTTTTTCATATTCTGTTGATTTTGTAAAGATTAACTTTGATCTGTAAAAAGTATACTTTATGTATCTATTTTACAAAATAAATATCCTGATTTTTGGTTTGATTTTTGTAGTGCACCCTGCCGAGCGGCGGACGAGGCTCTGGCGCCCAAATAAGCCAACACAAAAAATAGTGACTCGACTTTGTATTATCATTATGTCACAATGAACAAGTTTCATGATGTCGATATTACCATATTTAATTTCATAGGATTAAAATATAGACCAACACCAAAAAGGTGGCGAAAAAAATATTTTAATCCGTCATTAAATGACTGCAAAATAGATTATTTAATTTAACAATAGTCTAACGCAGAATGACTGCGGGAGATTGACTCCGCTGTGACGTCACGCTACTGAACCACTCCGTGTCTTGGTTGTTATTTTACGTATAGCTGTTAAATAAATGCGATATCAATGTAAAAGACATACTTATTTTACAACTAAAATTTGTGTTTAGTTATTTATATACATATACCGGGTGTAAATATACTGCTACCATTAAATGAAACCACATATTCTACCGACCCTACTGATCCACTTTTCCCAAGAGTCATACCCGCGGACAACCTTAATTGGTTTGGGAAATAATTGAGTTCCAAATAAAAATGCATGAACCCTAACGCACCGACATACGGGCGAGTTTACAGAGAGCGTCGTCCATGAAACAGCTATTACGATGCAGCGTTCTAAAATAGACCTTCCTTCTACGAGATAAAGTCTTTGAGTTAGAGTTGAATATCTTTCGCGTTTTTTTTTCGAATAGTTGTTCAGTATGGTCAGTAGAGTATGTGGTTTTATTTAATGGTCGCACTCTATTTACAGCCGGTATACAACGTGAAATCAGCTGTTTCATACATTTGGGTCGAGTAGGTATTTAACTTTTCTATGGAAGACCTGATATTTTTTCACGATTTCAGGGTTGGCTAGATAGTAAAAGTTGTTCATATGGACCGGCGGGTCTACCATGTAATTCGATGATCATCGTAATGGGCTTCGTTTTGACAGTTGAAGCCCATTAATGAGCTTCGTCGTACCGCGTAAAATAATTGTGATGGTCTTCAAGCCCATGTCAATTGAGTGAATGATTTTCATACATATTTTACGTTTGAACACAATTATTGGTATCGCGTAACAAAAAAAAAAAAAACGATCTTCATGACCATTTTGAAATGTCAAATGAAAGCCGGACCACCAGAGCTCCGGTGTTCATAATAAATTTGCACAATTTTGGTATTTTCCAGCAATATTGTTTGGTACCTAAATCTACTATGCTTGGTTTTTCGTAGATATAACTTTTCATGCCTTGTTTACGTGTTTTTTGTTCTAATAATCGAATGGCGAGAGTGTGCTTGCTGTCTGCGGCCGGCGGAGGAGGAACGCCTAAAAACCAGGGAAAGAATCCAGCGAAGGATGCAGAGAGATATTTGCAAGCCGATGCTTCTACCCAGCGACCTAATCTTCTACCAGAGATATCGTTCACGGAAAACATTCGCCTTTCAAAGGTATGGCCTGTTGTTACCTACTAAATTATGCAAAAAAATTTTCCCATAGTGCCCCCTTATCTACACCCCAACCCAAACTTATTGTTACATGCCAATTTCACGAAACTTTGCGACGAAAAAAACACTGCAGTGCGTCCAGAAATCAGGGTAGTATAATGTAGTTTCAACCAAACCAAACAAGAAAATGTAGTGTTACTCATCTACTTACTTCAGTGTACTTCTGTAATCAAATAACCAAGCCTAACATTGAAGTTTACAGCTTACTGTGTAAACAAGTAATTAAATTATCAAACATAACAGTGAAGTTTCTGACACCTTTTTTACAGATTCTGGTAGCATTACAGATGTATGCCAGTGGGGGTTACCAAGGCGACACACGTAGGGAAAAACAACTCCCTAAACCTTTCACAATCAAAATGTCTGATTGTCTGATGGAAGTTATGGAAGCGCTGAATCCACCACATATCTTGCGAAAATATATTCATTTTCCAAGATCTCAGTCAGAAGGGAATGAAACTTCAGAGAGGTAATGTTGATTTATAATAATACCTACAATTTGTAGTTGTTAAAATCAAGTACAAATACTGTAAAATTTCAAATATTCACACACAACATTAATATTATTTGCATTTTCTTTACGATTTATGGAGAAGTTTGGATTTCTTGTGCATTTGCCCCAAGGACAATGAAGAATCATACTTCAACATGAAGAGACCACTCACTCAATGTCATAGTGGTATATAATACTTTCCAAAACATGAGATGAATTAATTTGGATGCACTGAGCATGGATCTTCAGCGTCCACCTCCACAAATTCCATTCCATGGAGACCATAAGCGAATTGATAAGGGAAAAGTTGCTTTGGTCGATAGGCTGTGGAGGAGTTGACATCTAAATTAGTTATAGAATATGTTCACTATTTGTATACCATATTTTTTATGTTTTAACAAATTTTAGTGTAATTTATAAGAAATGTATAATTTGCAGCAGTCGCTGTTTGTACCTTAATTTTAAAAAAGGGTATATAATACAATAATACTATAGCTTAAAGTCTTTCACAGGTGATGGGACTAATGCATGGTACATGTATTTACTAATTTTTGTAATTAAATTATTTATATTGATAATTTTATTGTAAACATGACATGTAATTTTTTTTTTGGTTGTTTTTTTTTGTATTTAGACTTAATTTAAGTGTTGATTCTGCAAATTCTGCATAATTAAATATATTATGTGGTCTATTTTAATATCTGAAGTATGAATAAATAGTATTATTGTATTATGTACCCTTTTCTGAAATTAATATTTAATGACTAGAGATAATTATGTACATAAAGCAGGTATTGATCAATTAACATTGTCAGTTTTAGATCACATTTAATGTTATTAAGTTAGGATGCCCACAGAATTTCTGGACACTTCTTTACTCTGCTTAGGATATAAGGCCTTTGGTAAATAAAGTGTATGTTAGGTTTTATCACTGTCAGAACATTAAATGACTTCTGTTTTGGCTATGACTTGTTCTTTTTTCATACCATCATCTTCCTGAATGGATTGATTGAATACATACATACATAATAATTACATAAGGCTTATGACCAGCAGTGGATGAAACAGGCTGATGGATTGATAATACATAATACTTATGCCTGTCTCCCGAAGGTATAGGCGGAGACTGCAGATTTCCATCTGATATGACTCAGACCTCCGTTCACTGATTAAAACTTTCGTCAGGCTCCGACACTGACAGCAGGATAGAGTATACCATTTTCAAAGCATGCGACAGATGGCATTAGAACCTGTGTTGTGTTAATTTATGAACGCGGCCCTGGCATACCTCTCACATAATGTCCTTCTAGGACAACCAAGTAGAGTTATATCTTCCACTTTCCCTACCATTCTTTTCATTTGTCATTCTACTTTCATTCATACCCTTTATATTTAGACCAAACAACTAAATGTTTTTTTCCATACTATTAGATTTTAATTCTTTTATAATCTTGTCAAACTTAGATACTTTTCTCAGAATAACATCATTTTGAACCTACATGGAATTTCAGAAATAAAACACTACTTTTGCACTGGTTATTATTTATGTATTAACACACTTATTTTTAGTAAGTACCTACTGAAACCTCAAGTCTTACATATTAGATTTTTACCATCTATTTTAACAATTAACTTAAGTAATTGCTAAATTACCTCGTTAACAACACTGCATTCAAAATCACGATACATTTCCACTGTGACTTAACACATTGCCCGGTTAACATTGTACCAATATTGTTGACCATCTTCTCGACAGCCAAGTCCAACTTCATTCACAATCACAATACATTTCCACTGAGACTTTACATGTTGCTTCGCTAATAGTGCTGCAATGTTGTTCACCACCTTCTCTACAGCCAAGTCTAAGTTATCCATGAAAATATCTTGTCTCTGTCTGTGTGCTGGCATTCTGAAACATAATATTTGATTGTTTTAAGTAAAACAAAAAGAGAAACAGGCACTGTATTGATGATGTTGAGTTGGGACGCCTGCTGGGCTCAGTCAGGCGGATGGTTGGCTCTCCACTTGGAGCTATTCCATCAAATTCCCATTGCATGAAGCTTTGGTATTCTAATGTCCCAGGGGTATTTCCTCCTCAAATCTTCCGCAGGCACTGTATTATGTTACACTGTTGATTTTCCAAAACTTCTACAGATTTTGGTAAAAAGTAAAGAAAAATTGGCATTGTCTTATGTTATGATATTGATTTTCCCAGAAATTTGAAATTAAATAGAAGAAAAACACAACAGTAGGTTACTTACTTACTTTTATTTACAAACTTGAAATAGAAATGAAAACGAAACTTTTCGAGGGAGGTTATTTTTGTCCTGTTCGTTTGGTTATTCATTTCTCATTTGCATTTATTACGTTAAGTGATAAATTTGAAAATAAAACAATAAGAAACATTGTAAAACTTCTTTTCAATACGAAAAGAGGATCAGACTAATTAAATAGGTGCTCATATCTACGAATAACTTGGTTTATAATAACTTCGAAAACGCATCAACCCATAACTAAATTGAATAAACAAAACGCAGATTTTCATTCGTTCATGATGTTCATTGTCATTGCAATTTTTACAAAATAGGTCCGATTCAGACTCTGGTAATGGTAATGAAGTTCAAAATGATGTTCAAACCCATGACAATCAGAATTACGTGGTAGACCTGCGGTACTATCACCAGTTTTCGTCAGCAAAATGACTTAAATTTCACGTTGTATTTATATTATCTAGCACCATGGAAGTAGACTTTTTTAAAAAACAAAGTGATAATTTGCCCAGAATAGATTATATTTACGGTTATGGACTTTTTTTCCACCAATACGTCGAATGTTAGTGCTGAAATAAAAGGAGTAAAACTTTTTAACTGAGTACCAATTTATTATTAAGGTCGTCAGGCTTGATCTTGAGCAGGTCTGACTTCTGACTGGCCATCCATTGAGACCCAGGTTCGATCCCCGGTCGGGCAAGCACCAATGAGCTTTTTCCAATTTATGTGCATAGTAGTTTTAAAGTTCCTCCGACCAGTTTGTATTAAACTAGATTTTCTGTGTCGTGTTCAACTTGTAGTATAATAACAGAAATAATCATTGAAATGGTACACATAGACAATGATCAAGTGTAAATTTGACATTAAATAATAATAGTTTTTCTAGCCGCTAGATTCTAGTGAATAGTGACAGTGGCTTTACCTGATACGGGTATGTATTTTTAGTTTTTCGTTATTTGTCCATACCCGGTGTGAAGTAAATCTAAGTAGATATAATTATTAGAAGTTGTTGATAAAAAAAACATCGATATTAAATGTAGTTATAATCAACGCATCACCACTAAATAACAACTTCGGAAGTGTAACTTGTGAGTTATTCATAAATTCAATTTAACGGGCAAATAAATATTTTAGATACATGCATTTCCCATAAAAAAGTTATTTTAAGAAGTATTTTATTTTATTTTATTTAATACTTACCACTTGCTAAACGGTGAAGGAAAACATCGTGAGGAAACCTGCATGCCCTAAGAAGCGTGTAAGTATTTATTCCTAAAAAACGGCGACAAGGCTCACCACCCATCACGTTGGGACGTAATAATTGTGGGTGAAACGCGGGTGTGCTGGGTGTGGACCGTGGCTTGCATTTCACAGTTCACACTCGGAACACCTTTAACACCCCCTCGGGGATTCATGTCGTGACAATATACTACTGTGTTTCTCAACCCGTAAGCCCTACGAAGGAAGAAGACCTACTCATAGCTAATAATAATAATATTAAATAAGCAAACTTACTTAAAAATAATCTTCACACATTTATTTTTTGCTTTTGGGACCAATTAAATATTGCCTCATTAGTTTACACTACTTTTTCCTTTTTTATGTTACCCGGAACTAGAAAAAAAACTTTGTTTGGGGTTTTATATGTTGTGCTTTCACATAGCGGAGCAATACAGTATTTGTAGGTGCATTTCTTAGTCTCACTCATCATTTACAGCAACATTTTTTTTCTAAAATTAATAAAATTACAACACAAGTGGCGCAAAGTAACCGCATGCCAATGAACTTTACGAATACGAACTGCGAAGTAAGTAGCGTGACGTCACACGCGCTGGTCTGTCGCAAATGGAACTAAATTAATTTTTGAGCGCCACTTTGAGGTTCCATAACTTTTTCAATTGTAGAGATATGTTAGTGCTTTCTTTTACAATTTTGTTTCATTATACTTTATATATTTAGTACATAAAACTATAATGGAAACTATAGGTAGTTAATTGAATCGCAGAGTATCGGCGCTGTTCCACCCGGGGGACGCGATGTCGGACAACGCCATGATCTCCGTGTACCCGTTCGGCGACGAGGTGTACGCCTTCACCGAGGGACCCATCATCCACAGGTAGGTCCCCTCCCGCCCCGGCTCCCCCCTCTCCGTGCACTCGGCGGCGGTTTCTCACGTCGCGCGTCGGCTCTGCTTGCAGGATCGACCCGGAGACGCTGGACACGTGCGAGCGACGCGACCTGACGCAGGGCGCGGTGGCGCTCGTAAACCACACCTCGCACCCGCACGTCATGCCCAACGGTACCGGCGCCCCCTCCGTCTCCCCCACACTGGAGGCGTGACGATGTTATAAACAGTTTGTACTGTTGCAGGCGACGTGTACAACGTGGGCATGTCGGTGGTGCGTGGCCGGCTGCGACACGTCGTCGTCAAGTTCCCCTTCATGGAGAAAGGTTCCATTTTATGTAGTTACTTATGCTTTCATACGATTTCATAACATATGGGAACAATGGTGATGCTCTGTGTCGTATTGCAGGCGACATGTTCGAGCACGCCCAGCTTGTGGGCAGCCTGAAGCCGCGCTGGGCGCTGCACCCCGCCTACATGCACACCTTCGGTCAGTCACACACACAACACCCATAAATCAAGTGGCCCCTGAGCTTATACAAAGTTTAAAACTAGTACAATTAAGTTTCTTTCTTATGAAACATTTTTTTTAAGAAATATGTAACGCTATGGCCCCTTTGCAGCCAAAAGACCCGCTTCCCCGAAAGTTTTGGGCTTTCTTGTTCAGATAACAAACAATTTGTATATGTCACCGACAATCTGCATAATTCAGGTATTGTACACAATACCTAGGTAATGTATATAGGTACAATGCCTGGGGCGTCCGGGCAATGAATGAAATATTATTGTCCGTTACATACTTTACCTAGGCAATGTATTCAGTTCCTAGGGATTGTATAGAGTACCTGCTAGTCCATCGGCAAAGTGTAAAGTTATTAATAAATTATACACAAATTCTTGTACTTTTTATTCCACGAATATTTATTTTTACTAAAACTTAGGCTACCGGTTTCGTATTACACATCATCGGGCCAGAAAATTATTAATTTAATAAGTATTTAAAACTACAGAAAGATAACAAAAAGAAAACATTTTTAGCAAGCAAATATAAAACAAACAGAGGTGAATCACTACAGCTTCTAATCAATCCAAATCAAATCAAAATCAAATTTCTTTATTGAACAATTGGTTTACAAAAAAGATAGTTAAGACTCTGAACCCCAAACTAATATAATTGTCCTTTGGGGAACAGTGTTTCCAATTCGAGGGTACTTAAATATTTTACACGGACATAGGTACACACAAAGAAAATTGATTTTATCTACAGACAAATTAAACAAAATATGGCTCAATGTATACACTAATAGATAATAATTTTAAAATAGTTAAATAAACTACACATAATTTCTTTACATAAGTACATTACTAAATTGATATTTCTGTGAGGATATATTATATGTATTGGGTACACAATAAGATAACAAGTTTTAGGATATTTTGTTAGATTGACAAACGACGACCAAAAAGTAGATGAAATAAAATAACAGACACAAATATAATGCAATCCAGTATGTAAACTTATTACTATTCAATGGGATAATATTAAGTTTGCAGTCAAAATTAGTTTTTTGGAAGTCCTGCAGCGCAGAAGAGAGCCGGTAGGTTAGGTTAGACATACATAACCTTCGTGGTTATTTTTTTTTATGACCACCCAGAAATACCATTGAACCAAAAGGATGAGCTTTGTTCATAAAGGATCATTTAAATACATGCCCTAATCAATTTCCCACTCACGTCTTTTAAATACATTACCGGCATTCAGGACTGTATACAATACCTACGCAAAGTTTTAAATAAATAATATTTCATTCATTACCTTATCATTTTTGGCATTGTATACATTATTAACTTTTTATTGAGTTTTAAAGAGTTTTTCGGAATTAATGTGCAGAGTATTTAATACTTACCACTTGCTGAACGGTGAAGGAAAACATCGTGAGGAAACCTGCATGCCCTAAAAAGTGTGTATTTGTGCCCGAAGAACGGCGATAGGGCTCACCACCCATCACGTTGGGATGTAATAATCGTCGATGAAACGCGGGTATACTGGGTTTGGACTGCGACTTGCATTTCACAGTTCACACTCGGAACACCTCTGACATCCCCTCGGGGATTCATGTCGTGACGATAAATTGTCTAATGACAAAGTGTTGCGAAACACTTTCCTTTTATGCATAAAAACCACTGTCACTCTGTTTTCGCCGTATTTTGTTTTCACACATCGTCCAATGTACCAAACCTTAGTTTGTAGTTTTACGTAATTAATTATAAAACTTATAAAATCAAATGTACATTTTTCCTAGATCCTCCGCTGTTGTCTATTAAAATTCGCGCCGCGCTACGAGTCGTAAATAAAAATGATTCGAATCTACGAATAGGTACCTATTCAAAATCAAAGTGTCATGTTAAAGTTGTGGGAACTTAGAAGCGAGGCGTTAGTATGCTGACCACTTTGAGGAGATTTGCTCGTCCGAAGCTAAGGTCACATACGCACTACGCGGTTACCGCAGCGCGGCGTGCCGCATGGCCTACATGTATGAGAACCGCGATGATTGAACGCACTGGCTGGCGGCTGGCCGCATGTTTTGGCGGTTGCAAGGAAGACGCGGCAGCCGTCAGAGGTTGGCCGCTGGTATAGTCGTGCGCACTACGCGGTTGCGGTTGCCGACAGTCGGCGGCTAGGCTTTGTTCGTGCATGACGTGATGATGGATATTTTTGACACGGAAATTTAATAATTCTTTAGATGACTTCATTCGAGTGTAAAGTTTATCTTTATACTGTTTTAACTCACTAAAAAGAGTAACAAACAGTCCATTTTCACTGCGTGATTTGTAGTAGAGGATGAATCCAGTACTTAGTTTTCTTCTCCCTAGGCTTAAGTAAAGGTACACCACAACTGCAGCCTACTAAAGTCAATTTTGAAACTGACTAAAAGTAGTCAAACCGCGCAAGGCCAACCCCGACTTGCGTTTTTGATTTGCGGCGCACCGCAACGCGGCAGACCGCAGTTCCAACCGCGTGTTGCTGCACGCCGCGCGGCGCACCGCATCTGCGGCTACCGCCTAGTGTGTATGAGCCCTAACCACGATGAATAAATTTCAAGGAATGAGGAATCTCCAAGTAAGAACGCGTACGATTGTGTCAGCAGTACTCAGTTATTATGGGACAATTCACTGTTCAAGGACATTTAAACGCGCGCGATGCTGTAAAACATCACTAGTCTTCACCCGTACCATTTTTGTCGCGAACAAGCGCTTCAAGCAACTACTAATCCCGCGGCGATGAACTATCAGCTGTGGTACTATGGTTCTCCAATGCAACTTGTATGTTACAAAAGAAAAATTGTTGTAAATATTCGTATTTTGAAGTTATTTGTTTTTCAAAGCTACACGAACCAATAGTATTTTCTTGTGTAGATTACATAGCCTTCGGCTCGGAAACGGTCTAAAAGTCAGCGTGTACATTATTCGTATTGATTTCTGTATAAACCTGCCTCATTTGTGTGTGTATGTGCAGGTGTAAGTGAGAAGTACTTCGTGATCGTGGAGCAGCCGCTGTGCGTGTCGCTGATGGCGCTGGTAGCGGGGCAGCTCCGGGACCGCCCACTCGCCGCCAGCCTCAAGTGGTTCCCGGACCAGCAGGTCACTATTGTGTGTGTATATGTGTAGGTGTGAGAGAGAAATACTTCGTGTCGTGTAGCAGCCGCTGTGCGTGTCGCTGATGGCGCTGGTAGCGGGGCAGCTCCGGGACCGCCCACTCGCCGCCAGCCTCAAGTAGTTCCCGGACCAGCAGGTCACTATTGTGTGTGTATATGTGTAGGTGTGAGAGAGAAATACTTCGTGTCGTGTAGCAGCCGCTGTGCGTGTCGCTGATGGCGCTGGTAGCGGGGCAGCTCCGGGACCGCCCACTCGCCGCCAGCCTCAAGTGGTTCCCGGACCAGCAGGTCACTATTGTGTGTGTATATGTGTAGGTGTGAGAGAGAAATACTTCGTGTCGTGTAGCAGCCGCTGTGCGTGTCGCTGATGGCGCTGGTAGCGGGGCAGCTCCGGGACCGCCCACTCGCCGCCAGCCTCAAGTGGTTCCCGGACCAGCAGGTTACTATTGTGTGTGTATATGTGTAGGTGTGAGAGAGAAATACTTCGTGTCGTGTAGCAGCCGCTGTGCGTGTCGCTGATGGCGCTGGTAGCGGGGCAGCTCCGGGACCGCCCACTCGCCGCCAGCCTCAAGTGGTTCCCGGACCAGCAGGTCACTATTGTGTGTGTATATGTGTAGGTGTGAGTGAGAAGTACTTCGTGATCGTGGAGCAGCCGCTGTGCGTGTCGCTGATGGCGCTGGTAGCGGGGCAGCTCTGGGACCGCCCACTCGCCGCCAGCCTCAAGTGGTTCCCGGACCAGCAGGTCACTCTTGTGTGTGTATATGTGTAGGTGTGAGAGAGAAATACTTCGTGTCGTGTAGCAGCCACTGTGCGTGTCGCTGATGGTGCTGGTAGCGGGGCAGCTCCGGGACCGCCCACTCGCCGCCAGCCTCAAGTGGTTCCCGGACCAGCAGGTTACTATTGTGTGTGTATATGTGTAGGTGTGAGAGAGAAATACTTCGTGTCGTGTAGCAGCCGCTGTGCGTGTCGCTGATGGCGCTGGTAGCGGGGCAGCGACGACCAGCAGGTCACTATTGTGTGTGTATATGTGTGGGTGTGAGAGAGAAATACTTCGTGTCGTGTAGCAGCCGCTGTGCGTGTCGCTGATGGCGCTGGTAGCGGGGCAGCTCCGGGACCGCCCACTCGCCGCCAGCCTCAAGTGGTTCCCGGACCAGCAGGTCACTATTGTGTGTGTATATGTTGTGTAGGTGTGAGAGAGAAATACTTCGTGTCGTGTAGCAGCCGCTGTGCGTGTCGCTAATGACGCTGGTAGCGGGGCAGCTCCGGGACCGCCCACTCGCCGCCAGCCTCAAGTGGTTCCCGGACCAGCAGGTTACTATTGTGTGTGTATATGTGTAGGTGTGAGAGAGAAATACTTCGTGTCGTGTAGCAGCCGCTGTGCGTGTCGCTGATGGCGCTGGTAGCGGGGCAGCTCCGGGACCGCCCACTCGCCGCCAGCCTCAAGTGGTTCCCGGACCAGCAGGTCACTATTGTGTGTGTATATGTGTAGGTGTGAGAGAGAAATACTTCGTGTCGTGTAGCAGCCGCTGTGCGTGTCGCTGATGGCGCTGGTAGCGGGGCAGATCCGGGACCGCCCACTCGCCGCTAGCCTCAAGTGGTTCCCGGACCAGCAGGTAACTATTGTGTGTGTATATGTGTAGATGTGAGAGAGAAATACTTCGTGTCGTGTAGCAGCCGATGTGCATGTCGCTGATGGCGCTAGTAGCGGGGCAGCTCCGGGACCGCCCACTCGCTGCCAGCCTCAAGTGGTTCCCGGACCAGCAGGTCACTATTGTGTGTGTATATGTGTAGGTGTGAGAGAGAAATACTTCGTGTCATGTAGCAGCCGCTGTGCGTGTCGCTGATGGCGCTGGTAGCGGGACAGCTCCGGGACCGCCCACTCGCCGCCAGCCTCAAGTGGTTCCCGGACCAGCAGGTCACTATTGTGTGTGTATATGTGTAGGTGTGAGAGAGAAATACTTCGTGTCGTGTAGCAGCCGCTGTGCGTGTCGCTGATGGCGCTGGTAGCGGGCAGCTCTGGGACCGCCCACTCGCCGCTAGCGTCAAGTGGTTCCCGGACCAGCAGGTAACTATTGTGTGTGTATATGTGTAGATGTGAGAGAGAAATACTTCGTGTCGTGTAGCAGCCGATGTGCATGTCGCTGATGGCGCTGGTAGCGGGGCAGCTCCGAGACCGCCCACTCGCTGCCAGCCTCAAGTGGTTCCCGGACCAGCAGGTCACTATTGTGTGTGTATATGTGTAGGTGTGAGAGAGAAATACTTCGTGTCGTGTAGCAGCCGCTGTGCGTGTCGCTGATGGCGCTGGTAGCGGGGCAGCTCCGGGACCGCCCACTCGCCGCCAGCCTCAAGTGGTTCCCGGACCAGCAGGTCACTATTGTGTGTGTATATGTGTAGGTGTGAGAGAAAAATACTTCGTGTCGTGTAGCAGCCGCTGTGCGTGTCGCTGATGGCGCTGGTAGCGGGTGTTCGTGGCAGATTGGCGGAACAGATGTCTCGTTGTTCCTCCTTCTCTTGAAAACAGGACGGACTCCAGCTCCAGATTTATCAGGACTTCGGGACAGGGAATAGAAATAAGAAAGCCGGCTTTTCGGTTACAAACGTTGCCAAAAAGAATGAATAATCATTTTATTACTTTTTTAACCAGTGATGTGCTTTTAACAGTAGAGATGGCCCACGAAACACGGTTTTAAATAATTTAATGACTTTGTCGATTGACTAGAAAGTGGTATCGACATCCTCCGGCCACGTGAAAGCTTCCTGCTTTCACCCATGTGTTGAATTTTCCTCTTCACTGATTGGAAGCGGACAGAGCCTGGTTACAGCTCTCGTCGTCAAGCCTCTCGGTGTTTTTAGTTCAGCGACCCTGCTTACTCCATTTGGTCCAGGAAACAAGCGGTTGATGCGACCCATCTTCCAACATAGTACGGGAACAGGCGGATCTTCACGGATCATTACGAGATCTCCAACTTTTGGCTTCTTTTGAAGTCTTTTCCATTTATGTCTCTGCTGCAATTGACTGAAATATTCGTGTTGCCATCTCCGCCAGAACTGTTGACGAATGTACTCGATTCTTTTATATCTCTCCAGTCTGTTTGGGTTGGTTTCTTCTTGCTGGTTGAGGCAGTGCTGTTAATGCTCTCCCAATTAGAAAGTGCCCTGGTGTTAGGAAGGAATAATCTGTATCGGAACAAGACAAGGGGCATAATGGACGTGAATTTAGGATACCTTCCACTTCAGAAAATAACGTGGTGATTTCCTCAAAGGTGAGGTGGGTGTTACCCATTGTTCGTTTTATATGATACTGTAATGTAGGGTATGCGACATATTATTTGTATGCAGGGATAACTCGTTTGTATGTAGTAGGTAGTTTTATCTTTGATTAAATGTTGCTAAAGCAAGACGTGTTTCTATGCCTGCCAAGGTAATTACGATTTCTAGATAGATTCACTAGTTTAGTATTCTTCAGTGGCGACGAGAATAAGAACATTACGTGTGTATAAATAAATAAATAAATAAGTGTCGTAAACATGTCGGTCGGCAAAATTCCGGAGTTCGATATTCGCAAGGACGAGTGGAGGTTATACGTAGAACGGTTGGAACAATACTTCCTAGTCAATAAAGTTGCGAGTGATCTACAAGTGCCCACCTTAATTACAGTTATGGGTGCTGAAAGTTATGAACTATTGGTGAATTTGTGTACACCAGTGAAACCAAGTACAAAGACTCTCAAAGAAATAACGGAAATAATGGGGAAACATCTTCAACCAAAACCAAGCGAGCTCGCGGAACGGTACAAGTTTAGACAAAGAACACAGGCTAGTGGAGAGAGTATTTCGAAATATGTTGCTGTGTTAAAGAAAATGTCGAAATATTGTGATTTTGGGGGTTGGTTAGAGCAAAGTTTAAGAGACCAACTAGTTTGTGGAATTCGTAGCGAAATCATACGGCAACGTCTGTTTGCGGAATCTAAGATAGATTTTGGTAAAGCTTACACCTTGGCAGTAAGCATGGAAGCAGCGGAAAAAGATGCAGCGATGGTAGAAGGTCATGGAAGGTCATCAAACAGCGCGATCGTTAATTGTCAAGCCATGGCGGGAGCGTGGCGGGGCAGGCCTGGGATGGGGGTGGCGGCAGAGAGAATGACACGTGACGTCACCAATAGCTCGACAGGATCAAGGCAGCGTGGGCGCACAGGGTCGCATTCAGCAGCGGCGGCGGGGGCATTGACCGACAACTCAAGGAGGCAGCGGTGCCGGGCTTGCGGCGCCGGGCACGACACAACTTCGTGCAAATTCATTCGCTATGTGTGCCGTGTGTGCAACAGACAGGGGCATTTACGTAAGATGTGTCCGAACTTGGTGGAGCAGCATTGCGTGGATGTGGCAAGCGTGAGCCTCGTCAGCGTTGAGAACGGGAGTGACTATAAAAGTGAGGATAGCGACGAGGTAATTCTGGATTTTAATAGTTTATCGATAGCTCAATACAAACCTATATTTATTACATTGAATGTTCAGTACAGAAACCTTATTATGGAATGTGATACGGGCAGTGCCGTATCGTGTATAAGTCAAGCAATGTATGAGAAACTATTTAGGGATTTAGAAATAAAGAGTTGTGATTTATCACTTAGATATTATACCGGCGAGTTAGTTAAGCCGGTAGGTATGATAAAACCTTTGGTAAAATACAAGGATAAAACTATATATTTAGATTTATATGTTATAAATAATGGTAAAACTGTATTACTGGGTAGGCAATGGATAGCGGAGTTAGATATTAAAATACCAAAAGTTCATTGTAATACGGTAAATAGTTTGTCATCAGATGAGGAATTTAATTTGTCGGTTTTCAGTTCCAAATTCTGTGACGTGTTTGAGGAGTCACTGGGGCGTTTCACCGGAGAACCTGTGAGCATCCATATACGTGCGGGGGCTCGGCCGCGTTTCCTGCGCGCACGCCCTCTGGCGTACGCGCTGCGAGAACCGGTGGAGCGCGCGCTAGACCAGCTGCAACGGGACGGCGTACTCACACCCGTCGAGCGCTCTGATTGGGCTACGCCTATCGTACCCGTGATGAAAAAAGACGGTAACGTTCGGATCTGTGCCGACTATAAATTAACACTGAATAAGGTAATCGAAATGGACCGCTATCCGTTGCCAAGGGTAGAGGACCTTTTAGTGAAGTTACACGGTGGGGAGCGCTTTAGTAAAATTGATCTATCACAGGCTTACGCTCAGTTCGTTCTCGACGAGTCCAAGAAGTTTACGGTGATAAATACGCATAAGGGTTTATTTATGTACAATCGCCTAGTCTACGGTTTGTCCTCAAGCCCAGGAATTTTCCAAAGGCGATTAGAACAGCTGTTCTCAGACTTACCTAGAGTAGGCGTGTTTTTAGATGAGGTAATAATAACGGGAGCTTCTACTAAAGAACATATAGAAAATTTACATAAGGTTTTTGAGCGGTTGCAAAAATATGGCTTAAAGATTAAGAAAAATAAATGTGATTTTCTTGCGGAATCAGTAAGCTATTTAGGCCACGTGATAAGTAAAGACGGTGTCCACACATGTCCGAGTAAAATCAAAGCCATTGTAGAAACGCCAGCACCGAGTAACGTATCAGAACTGAGGTCGTTTATAGGTATGATTATGTACTATGCAAAGTTTGTTAAAAACATTAGTACCATTCTAGCACCACTGTACAATTTATTGAAGGCAAGAGCTAGGTTCGAGTGGAGCACGGAGTGCCAGACATCATTGGAGACGGTGATCGCGCGGCTAGCGAGTAGCGAGGTGCTGGTTCATTACTCGCCGGAACTACCGTTAGTGCTGACAGCAGATGCGAGTAGCGTGGGCGTCGGCGCGGTACTATCGCAATTGACACCAGAAGGCGAGCGTCCCGTGGCCTATGCCTTGCGCTCGCTCAACGAAGCGGAAAGGGTATACGCACAGATAGATAGAGAAGCTCTCGCGATCGTTTTTGGGGTAAGAAAATACCATCAGTACTTGTATGGCCGGAAATTTGTGTTGAGAACGGATCACAAACCGTTGACATATATTTTTGGGGATAAGGTAGGCATACCGGTGATGGCTGCGTCACGTTTACAACGTTGGGCCGTTCTACTATCGGGTTACAGTTACGATATAGAATACGTCAGGTCGGAGAAAAATTGTGCGGACGCTCTCTCTAGGCTACCTTCAGTAGTCTAAAAACGATTAGCGAACAAAGAAATCACTTACGTTAATTTTGTTGAGGATTTTTTACCGGTAGCGAACGACGATGTTAAGAAAGCTACAATAAAAGATGCTGTGCTTAGTCGAGTTATTTTACATATAGAGTCGGGTTGGCCCGCAGTTTGTCCTCAAGAGGAAATTAAACCATATTTTGATAGACGAAATGAATTATATGTAGAATGTGGTTGCATAATGTGGGGCTATAGAATGATAATTCCTTCTTTATTAAGGAACACGGTGCTAAAACAATTGCATATTAGCCACATGGGTATAGTCAAAACAAAGAGTTTAGCTCGTAGCTACGTGTGGTGGCCACGCATAGATGACGACGTGGAGAGCGCGTGCCGAAGCTGCGAGACCTGTGCTGCAGAAGCGGATGCGCCGCCGCACGCCCCACCCACGCCCTGGCCGTATGCGTCACAGCCGTGGGTGCGTCTTCATGTCGATTTTTTAGGTCCATATAAAGGTAGAACGTTTTTTGTCCTGATAGACTCCGGTTCGAAATGGCTTGAGGTTTTCGAAATGGAACGAACAAATGCGGCGGCGGTTATTAAAGTGTTGAGAGCGACGTTTGCGCGATTTGGATTACCGGTGGAGTTAGTTTCAGATCAAGGGCCTCCGTTCACGAGCATTGAGTTTAGTAGCTTTCTGAAGAATAACGGGATTCGTCAGGTTTTCTCGCCAGTGTATCATCCGTTTTCAAACGGATCTGCTGAAAACGCAGTCAAATTATGTAAACGAGCGATCAAAAAGGCATTTAGAGATAAATTGGACATAGACACCGCATTACAAACGTACTTATTGGCTTATAGAAATACCGTTCATAGTACCACTGGGGAATCGCCAGCAACGTTACTACAAAGACGTTCGTTGCGTTCACGATTAGATTTGTTGCGTAGTGACCGCGCGGTGGAAAATAGAGTACGCGCTGCTCAAGCGCGGCAGGAACATCATGCTGGAGGAGTGCCGCGTCAGTTTGAGGCGGGCGAACCGGTCTGGGCGCGAGGGTATGGCATACACGATAAGTGGATTAAGGGCGTAATCGGCAATAGGGAAGGTAGCCATAGGTATATTCTGAGTGACGGAAGCGGTCAATTTATGACAAGGCACACGGATCAAATAAGGCACAGATCTCGTTTATCGGATGTTACTTGTTCTAATGATGTAGCTAATGGGAGCTCGGTCGCTGACGGGGGTGGTGATGCCGTATCGTTGCCAGCGGCAACAATGGTGGATGATAGTGTTCCAGAACAACGATTAGAGAGAGAGAAGAATACTGAGGGTCAGATTAAAGAAGTTGATTCAGGAACAACACATCCACCATCGGTACAGTCGCCGGTGAAACGTTATCCCCAGAGATTACGCAGACCAGTTGTAAGATATCAATTTGATTAATACAATGTACATTAGATCTATTGTGTAAAAATAATTCAACTGGCCCTGTTAGTTTAAGTAAGTGTTCATTTTGGTTGTTTGTTTATTGAATTATATTTGTTGTGTATTTATGGTGGAGGTGTAATGTAGGGTATGCGACATATTATTTGTATGCAGGGATAACTCGTTTGTATGTAGTAGGTAGTTTTATCTTTGATTAAATGTTGCTAAAGCAAGACGTGTTTCTATGCCTGCCAAGGTAATTACGATTTCTAGATAGATTCACTAGTTTAGTATTCTTCAGATACTTAGCGGACTTCACTGCGGATTCCCAGAGACCTCCATGATGGGCTGAAAATGCTGACGAGAACTTGAATTTTAGTTCGCTCAAATTCAATAAATTTACCTATTTCTTTGTTAGCTTTGACAAAGGCACCCCCATTACAAAATATTTTAGATGGCTTGCCTCTTCTACTGATAAATCGCTTGAGCGACAACAAGAAACTTTCTGTGGTAAGATCGCTGACTGCTTCTAAGTGTACAGCTTTTGTCTTAAAACAAATAAAAATACACAAATAGCATTTTATGACCTTTTTCTATCGTTAATATTGAATGGCCCAGCGAAATCTGTACCTAGAACTTCAAATGGGAATCCAGGATTAACCCGTTCCTTAAGTAAGTTACCAATTATTTGGGTCATAGCTGCTCCTTTCAATTTACTACAAGTGACGCATTTATTATATACACGGTAGGCAAGTTTCTTACCACCTACAGGCCACCATTTTTGTTTTATTGATGAAAGCAGCAGCTGTGGCCCCGCATGTTTTAAACGATTATGTTCATAATTAAAAAATAATTTGCACAAATCATGCCTAGCGTCCAGGATGATTGGATGTTTTTTGCAATAGTCATAGTCTGAGTTTCCCAAACGCCCTCCGACCCTCAGGACACCAAAATTGTCAATGAAGGGGTTAAGAGACGAAAGTGAAGAATTGTTCTTTACATTTTTATTTTTAAGTAATTGTTCACGCTCTTCCCTGAAGCTTTGGTTTTGGGCAAATTTTATCATCATATTTTCGGCTTCGTTCAGCTCGTCCACAGTCAAGCCTTCAATTTTTACAGGTTTTTGATCAGGATATTTACAATATTTAATAAATCTTAGTACATGTGCTACTACACGCCTAAGAACGCCTTATTCAGAATAGTCCTTAAAATCCAGAATGAATTTTTGTTCGGAATCCTTGGTTTCTACGTTAGCTGATAAATTGACTTTGATTTCTGGAATTTCTAGATTTTCAGGACCCTTCTGTGATGGCCACTGATCCTCTGTCAGCTTTAGGAAAGCTGGACCCTCCCACCAAAATGTAGCATTGCTAAACCTTTTTGGACTGACTCCTCGGGACGCTAAATCAGCAGGATTCTGGTGAGAAGGCACATACTTCCAAAAGCATTTCTTTGTCAGATTTTGTATTTCAGTTATTCTGTTTAGTACAAATTCTTTTAATTTATTACTTGAAGTCTGCAGCCAGGCCAAGACCACCTGAGAATCACACCAAAATACTATTCTATCAATTTTGCATCGTAGTGCTGTCAATACCTTCGTACACAGTCGTGAACTCAATAAGGCACCACATAGTTCGAGCCTCGGTATTGTGGTGTGCTTCAAGGGCGCCACCTTGGTCTTAGCGCACAGTAAGTGTACAGTGACCTTTCCTTGACTATTTACAGACCTCAAATAAATAAATGAAGCATAAGCTTTGATTGAGGCATCAGAAAACGCATGAATTTGAATGTTTACAGGTTCATGACAAACGGCATGTCTTCGGATACTTAAACCCCTTACAAATTCTAAATCATTTGCAATACAGAGCCATAAAATTTCAATATCCTTTGGTATTTCTTGATCCCAATCCAGTTTTAAAGCCCATAATTTTTGAATAAGTATTTTGCAATTGATTGTAAATAGGCTTAATAAACCCAAAGGATCAAAAATCTTAGAGCTAAAAGATAATACAGTTCTTTTAGTAAGCTTTTTTACACTTTTGATGTTATTTTCTATTGAATTTATCTAGAAATTGAAAAATTCGGATCGTCTTGAGCAGGATTCCAGTGGAGACCCAGAGTGCTTGTGCTTTCATTGAATACAAGAGATTTACTTTCCTGTTAAGATTTTAAATTTGGACAATTACTTTTAATTTTTCTAAGGTGAAATTGTGCGGATTCTAAACACTCAGATATGTCATCGTAAATTGCTTGTAACTGGCTTTCAGAATCAGACCCTGTCAAAAGGTCATCGACATAAAAGTCTCTCTTTATAATTTCCTTGACTAAGTCATCCTCATTTTCATCAGCCAGTTCAATGAGACACCTGGTGCTCAGATAAGGTGCGGCAGCAGTACCATATGTGACTGTATTCAACTGAAAACACTTGAGCTTTTCTGTATGATGGTCTCTCCACAATATTAATTGTAAATGTCTTTGATCTGGTTCCAACAATATATGTCTATACATTTTTTCGATATCTCCAGTAAATACATATTTATGTTGCCTAAATCTTAGCAAAATGGAAAACAAATCATCTTGAACAACTGGACCTACCATCATAATTGAATTCACCGAGGCCCCGGAACTTGTCCGACACGATCCGTCAAACACGACACGCAGACGCATGGTTTCAGAATTTGGCCGCCAGGCGGCGTGATGTGGCAGATAATTGGATCGTTCAGGTACCTCAATCTCTGACAAATGGCCAAGATCTCTATACTCATGAATGAATTCTGTGTACAGCCTTTTATACTCTGATTGTTTTTCAAACCGTTTTTCTACACCTTCAAATCTTTTTTTTGCTATAAAAAATGAATGCCCAAGAGCATCGACGGGTTTCTTTAATGGAAGTTGTACACAGAATCTACCATTTGGTAGCCTATACATAGTTTGTTTAAAATGATCTTCACATGCTTGCTCTTCTTCAGATAGCTTGGATATCTTCATAGGAACTTCTTCGATGTCCCAGAATTTACAGATTTCTTGTTCGATCTCCTTGCCAAAATTACAGTATAAATTATTTGATTCGTCTTTACAGTTTGTTGGACCAACTACAAGCCAACCGAATTTACAGTTATGTAGCATGGGTCGACCCTCACCTAATGGTAATTTACGTGGTTCAATTACGTCCCAGAATAAGTCAGCCCCGATTAAAATGTCAATTTCAGATGGCTTAAAATATTCTGGGTCAGCTGAAGGTATGATAAATTGACTTACTTCTTTGTTAGGCAAACAGTTTGTTATTGTTGGAATCACTAACAATTTTGCATCACATTTGAATGAATTTACGTTTGAGTGAAGTGTTACTCTACACTGTTTGCTTACATTCACCTTTACATTATTGATGCCTGTCACAAGCACAGAGCCGCTCTCCTGACCGCAGGTTCCTAGCCTTTTCATGAAATTATCCGAACAGAATGAAGACTGAGCCCCGCAATCAAGAAGCGCTTTAGCTCTGCATTTGACATTTCTATTTTGTACCTCTACATCGATGAGTGCTGTTGATAATAGAACTTGACCACCTATATTACTAGAAAGTGCAGTGGGGTGAGCTAATGCCGCTTCCTCAATTTTCTTGTTCTTGTGCAGTAAAGTATTGTGTTTTCTTCTACAAAGTTTACATGGAGATAGATGGCACTGGTGTGCAAAGTGACCCACCTTTAAACAATTTATACATAACCTATGCTTTGATGCTTCTTTATTTCTTTTCTCAGCACTCATAGATGCAAACATCTCACATTGGTAAATAAAATGAGACCCAGCACAAATAGCGCATGAAAATTTGTTTTCTTGAGAAGCCGTTTTGTTTCCTTGTTGGACTTTCATATGTAGATTAGATTGTAATGGTTTCATTTCTGTGACTTCTAGTAATTTTTTTAAAGCCTGTGCTTGCAATTTGTCTAAAACTTGAGCTCTGCTTCTCACAAAATCAAAAAAATCACTTAACTTGGGTACACCTTGGTATGCATTTCTCAATTCCTCCCATTTTGTCAGCGATACAGAATCTAGCTTGCTTGAAAACATATGAATAAGAAGTGTGTCCCAATTATTTGTTTTTCACCAAGATTATCTAATGACGTGAGGTGTGTTGTGATATGATCAACTAATGCATAAAGAGAGTCAGCCGATTCATTTAGAATTTGATCATAATTAAGTAACGCCTTTACATGACTGTCTGTAAGCTGACGTTTATCATCGTACCGTTTTAGCAAGGCTTTCCAAGCAGACTGATAGTTGGCTGCTGAGAAAGAGACACCCTTGATCACTGATGCAGCACTTCCGTGCAGCGAGCTTCTTAAATAATGAAATTTATTTATGTCGCTTAGAGAGCTATTGTTATGAATCATTGACTCAAAGGTGTCCCTGTACCCCAACCATTTGTCAGTGGAACCATCGAAAGATGACAACTTGATTGTTGGTAATTCTACTTTATTTTTCTTTGGATCCTTATGACTTCCTTGTAACGTTTGATTTTTTACTTGGAACTGAGAAGAACTGATTAACTCGTGTGCCGCAGCAACTATGTCATAATGTTGCTCTTCAAATTGTTGACGCTCGGCTATCTGTATGACAGGATCGGAACTGTCATCTATCTCGATGAGGGTTTGAACCTCATTGTATTCTCCGATTATGGTTTCTACTTTAGTGAGTCTTAGAGCCAGGTGGTCTTTCAGACAACACATCTTTGTCTAACATTGACACATGATTTTTGAAAAGTGTCAGCCTGTCCTTTATGCTACCTCTCTTTTTAATTAATAAAGATACATCATACTTCGATATGCCTACCTAGATTGCTGATCAGCCACAAAGTAAAAGAATCAGGTACCTTGTTAATTTTCAGGTGAATCTGTCGTCGTTTTTGCAGGCCCGTGGCATTAGGGAGAACTCTGGATAAGCCGCAGTGACTCGCCGTGCAGATATACAGATACTTGTTGCTCGGCCAGACGGTGGCACCCTGGAATCAAGGGAAGGAAGGGAAAAGGGCACCTTCCTTTGTTCGTTCACAACGACAGCAAGATCCCGGACGAGCCCCCAAATGTTCGTGGCAGATTGGCGGAACAGATGTCTCGTTGTTCCTCCTTCTCTTGAAAACAGGACGGACTCCAGCTCCAGATTTATCAGGACTTCGGGACAGGGAATAGAAATAAGAAAGCCGGCTTTTCTGTTACAAACGTTGCCAAAAAGAATGAATAATCATTTTATTACTTTTTTTAACTAGTGATGTGCTTTTGACAGTAGAGATGTCCTACGAAACACGGTTTTAAATAATTTAATGACTTGGTCGATTGACTAGAAAGTGGTATCGACCGCCCACTCGCCGCCAGCCTCAAGTGGTTCCCGGACCAGCAGGTCACTATTGTGTGTGTATATGTGTAGGTATGAGAGAGAAATACTTCGTGTCGTGCAGCAGCCGCTGTGCGTGTCGCTGATGGCGCTGGTAGCGGGGCAGCTCCGGGACCGCCCACTCGCTGCCAGCCTCAAGTGGTTCCCGGACCAGCAGGTCACTATTGTGTGTGTATATGTGTAGGTATTAGAGAGAAATACTTCGTGTCGTGTAGCAGCCGCTGTGCGTGTCGCTGATGGCGCTGGTAGCGGGACAGCTCCGGGACCGCCCACTCGCCGCCAGCCTCAAGTGGTTCCCGGACCAGCAGATCACTATTGTGTGTGTATATGTGTAGGTATGAGAGAGAAATACTTCGTGTCGTGTAGCAGCCACTGTGCGTGTCGCTGATGGCGCTGGTAGCGGGGCAGCTCCGGGACCGCCCACTCGCCGCCAGCCTCAAGTGGTTCCCGGACCAGCAGGTCACTATTGTGTGTGTATATGTGTAGGTATGAGAGAGAAATACTTCGTGTCGTGTAGCAGCCGCTGTGCGTGTCGCTGATGGCGCTGGTAGCGGAGCAGCTCCGGGACCGCCCACTCGCCGCCAGCCTCAAGTGGTTCCCGGACCAGCAGGTCACTATTGTGTGTGTATATGTGTAGGTATGAGAGAGAAATACTTCGTGTCGTGTAGCAGCCGCTGTGCGTGTCGCTGATGGCGCTGGTAGCGGGGCAGCTCCGGGACCGCCCACTCGCCGCCAGCCTCAAGTGGTTCCCGGACCAGCAGGTCACTATTGTGTGTGTATATGTGTAGGTATGAGAGAGAAATACTTCGTGTCGTGTAGCAGCCGCTGTGCGTGTCGCTGATGGCGCTGGTAGCGGGGCAGCTCCGGGACCGCCCACTCGCCGCCAGCCTCAAGTGGTTCCCGGACCAGCAGGTCACTATTGTGTGTGTATATGTGTAGGTATGAGAGAGAAATACTTCGTGTCGTGTAGCAGCCGCTGTGCGTGTCGCTGATGGCGCTGGTAGCGGGGCAGCTCCGGGACCGCCCACTCGCCGCCAGCCTCAAGTGGTTCCCGGACCAGCAGGTCACTATTGTTTGTGTATATGTGTAGGTGTAAATTACTAGTAGAGTGAGGTCTTTGGGTGCCTTAATATTAATAATAAATTAGGTGTAGTCTGGATGACACTGTAGTAGCTAAATATTATACTTAAATAAATGATTACATATTTATACTACAAAGTACATCTCTTATCTTTAACCAACTCACGTATCACAATCGTGATCGTGATCGTATGGCGATAGCGCCGCCATTTTACTTCCCCCTCAAAAAAAATACAATTTATATTATATTATATTACAGATTTAGTTTATTTAACAAATAGAACATTTAAATACTGGTTAGGATGAATGACTGATGTGCAGGCAGCAGCGTTTGGTCTATTCTGTCATTTAACTTTATGTCATTAACATAACACTTGAAATATTTTATTCCTTTTTAATTCTTCACAGTCTTCAAATAAATTGTTCTTAAACACATGTTGTTATTTGCACAGTCATTCAATATTATATTTGCCTTAATTGCTCTTTTTGGCGGATATCTTGGCTCGTTAGATAACCTAAGAAATCACCTTCGCTCTTTTGGAGTTTATTTTTCTCCTGAGATTTTTTATCATTGACGTAAAGTATCAATGTTTTTTATCCCATTTTTATAAATTTTATTAAATTTTTTTAATAAATTTTTCTTAATATTATTACATTCCCAATGCTTCGTACCGTTTTATTAAGCCAAGATGCCATGAGGAATTAGTGTTGAGGAATAAGGCTGCGTTTGGTCTAGTTAGGCTCTACAAGTGCTGGCTTGCTGTGAGCGTCTTGCGAAGATAATGGCTGCTGAAGTTTTCTTTGCCCGTATCCACAAAAAACTTAACACCTACCACTTCTTCAGTCGGTAATGTTTACTGTTAGATGGTTAATTTGCACCAGTGCGCCGTGGTTGTGGCTTTACCGTGCGTGCATAATTTTATATTTATCTATTTTCTTATTTATAAATTTTTATTGCCAAGGAATTTCTGTTATGTGTACTTCAACTTGATAATGTTTCAAGACGAATAAAGCAGATAATGCATTCTACTGAGTGCTGCGTTGATGATTTTCGTGACCGTGCTGCGATGTATTCTTGTCGAATTGCATTTCTTAACATTAGAAATGTTTTTTCGTTCGTTTCAGTATAGGCTCCAATTTCATGAAAAAGTGTGATCCCCTTATATCTAAGAGAGTTGTGAAGATATGTTACTCAAAAAAAATTCAAAAGACGCGTTTTTACAAGAGGTGTACTAAGGTGCAAAAAGAAGTATTCAAAAAAGTCAAAAACGAAAAAAGTTATGGCTGAAATAACGAAAAAAAAGCGAGGAGTATCCATGGAAAAAACTTTTGACAGTTGTGTCATTTTCACTAAATCCTGTTTACGTTGAGATATTTTAACGGAAAAAAATTCCTACTGGATAGTCAGTCGAGAGAAAATTTCAAACCCCAAAAATTTTGGAACCTCCACATATGGAGCCCGGGGTTCCAAAAAAATTGTCTTTCTTTTTTAAGTGTCAAATTTTTTCGGCTCATATCTCCTAAACGGTTGAAGCTACGCCCCTGTTGATGGTATTCTAAGAAAGGGGCTCGATGAGATCTACCCGAATATGCAAAAAAAAATTTTGTGCCCGTTTGTGCCCATTTTTGGACACACCGGGCACTAAACTATATCTCGGGAACGGTTGAAGCTAGAGCTACTGGATTTTCACTATAGTAAATGACTCGACAAGGGCTACCTGATGACAAATAAATCGACATTGGACAGTTTTTTTTATTGCTATATCTTCGGAGCGGCTGGGGCTAGCGCTTCCGCGGGTATCACGGGCACTTTCCGACCGATGGAAGCCGAGACGGCGCGGCGCGAGACATAGTAACATAACGGTGAAGAAGGAGCATCCGAATCGGACGAATTCGGATGCACAAATACGCGTGTGGAAATTTCAAAATTTGTTTATTTTTTATTTTATTTTATTTATTAACCAATTTTCTTATAAAACTAATACATGACCCACAAAACTGCATGTACAGTTTGACTGTGGGATCCGTGAGTCTCTAACATAAAAAATATTATAATATAGTTTAATATATTTAAATTAGTATACGATCAGCCGCACCCCAGCAGCTACGCCTGCGCCAGGATTGTATTATGAGGGTAATACAAAGCAGGGGCAAACGTCTCTGCCGACGCGCGGCCGACCGTACGAGTTACAGTCTACCTACTTAAACTAAAAGCTACATACTATCAAGGAGATAATTCATAATCTGCTTTTTGAATGCTTTTTTGTTGGCCTCTTGTCTAATACTAATAGGTAGGCTATTTAAGGTGTATGGAATACGTTTTTTAAGAGTTCTATCGCCATAATAATTACATACTCTTGGTACATCGTATTTACTCGCACTTATTGACCTTGTGTCGTGAGTGTGGCTTATGAATGATAAGTCATGCTCCCGACTACCATGCTGATTTACTAACATTAAACATTTTTGTTTTAAACTGACCGGAAGAATTTTGCATATTTTGAATAACTTTCTGTAGTCATCTTTGCATTTAATTTTAGTTTTTTTAGTCACAAGTAGCTTTAAGAATCTAATTTGAAGTTTTTCTAATTTATCTATGTTTGTTTTGAAAGTTAGACCATAGCAGTCAAGAGCATAGCCTATTATTGAGTCCACTAAATACATATATATGCATTTTAGAGTACTAGTTGGAACTCTAAAGCTTAAGTGATAGAATTTACCAAGTAGGATTTTAAGCTTACTACAAATATAATCACAGGCGCTATGTCGAGGATACTTATGTTAATCTAATAATAAAATAATCATCATTCAACGTTGTAGTTTTATTTTGTAACCTTTTCCTTATCCCGACTTTCTCGTCGCTCAGCGACAATATTTTTTCCAATTCCGTGGATTCATTTCCAATGTGCGCGATAGTCGTGTGAGGCTCGAAATCTGTGAATTTTTATCAGTTTGTGCGATTTCATAATACCATTATATACCATTATTATTGTTGCTTGAATATTTAATTTCTGTTTTATATTCGGGAGGGCTTCAAATTACTGAGGTCCGTCTCTTGATCTTAATAAATTGTTGTTGTTTCTTTATAGCACCCAATGAGACGAGCCTTGATTATTTCATTGTATTCTGGGGTGGACATAAGTTTATCTTAGCTTGTTTGACCTCTTCTTTCGCAACTTCTCCGTATTGTATTTGTAGACGTCTCCATGCTTCTGGAAGGTGACGATAGCTCCACTTACTCCAAAACTCCGGCATCAGTTGTGGCTACTTCCTGGGTGTCGATATTGTGGCTGCAGCTGGTTTTCGGTCCAGCTTCCAGTTTGGCTTGCGCTTGCGGACCGCGCGGGGCCCCCAGCAATAGTGTTCCAGTTGGGTTGCTTCTTGTTCAATCGGGGCTCACCAATTTGGGTGTCTTTATATTTAATAATAAATAAGGTGTTATCTGGGTGACACTGTAGTAGCTAATAATATATTTAAATAAATGATTCCATATTTGTACTAGAAAGTACATCTTTTATCTATATCTAACACACGATCGTGCCGCCACAGCTTCCAAAGACCGAACCATGCACTTCGAGACCCATATGTAGGTAAATCACAAGCAGAGCAATACCTTAAACTAAGTCGTACATTTATATTTCTATACTAGCTTTTGCCCGCAGCTTCGCCTGCGTTGAATTAGTTTTTGTGTACTCCTATACAATCTGCCAATATTATTCGGACTGTTACCTACAGTAAACACAGCTGGTGAAATGTGTGTGTTAAGCGCCTCTGTTTACCATTTTGTATGTCTCTTTTAAAGCGTTTCAATGGAAACTGATTTAGTGGATAAAAAGTAGTTTTTGTCTTATTCTAGATAGCTTTTGCCTGCGGCTCCACCTGCGTCGAAGAGAATTTCGTTGAAATAAGGAAAACAAAAGAATACGATTTTTTGAACAACTATATGCAACGGACACCATGTTTAATCAAAGCACTAATAAATACCAATCAAATAAGCTCAAACTCGAAGGGTCTGCTATTGTCCGTTGATGAAATCCCGTACCCACTTTCCAGCCCCATCAACAGACCCTGGTCACCATATTTTACCAAAGTGCTAATAAATACCAGTCAAATAATCCCAAACTCCAAGGGTCTGCTGTTGTCCGTTGAGGAGATCCTGTACCCACCTTCCAGTCCCATCATCAGACCCTGGTTACCATGTTTTACCAAATTGCTAATAAAGACCAATCAAATAAGCCCAAACTCGAAGAATCTGCTGTTGTCCGTTGAGGAGATCCCGTACCCATCTTCCAGTCCCGTCATCAGACCCTGGTCACCATGTTTTACCAAAGTGCTAATAAAGACCAATCAAATAAGCCCAAACTCGAAGGGTCTGCTGTTGTCCGTTGGGGAGATCGCGTACCCATCTTCCAGTCCCATCATCAGACCCTGGGTACCATGTTTTACCAAAGTGCTAATAAGGACCAACCAAATAACCCCAGACCCGAAGGGTCTGCTGTTGTCCGTTGAGGAGATCCCGTACCCATCTTTCAGTCCCATCATCAGACCCTGGTTACCATGTTTTACCAAAGTTCTAATAAAGACCAATCAAATAAGCCCAAACTCGAAGGGTCTGCTATTGTCCGTTGAGGAGATCCCGTACTCATCTTCCAGTCCCATCATCAGACCCTGGTTACCATGTTTTACCAAAGTTCTAATAAAGACGAATCAAATAAGCCCAAACTCCAAGGGTCTGCTGTTGTCCGTTGAGGAGATCCTGTACCCACCTTCCAGTCCCATCATCAGACCCTGGTTACCATGTTTTACCAAATTGCTAATAAAGACCAATCAAATAAGCCCAAACTCGAAGAGTCTGCTGTTGTCCGTTGAGGAGATCCCGTACCCATCTTCCAGTCCCGTCATCAGACCCTGGTCACCATGTTTTACCAAAGTGCTAATAAAGACCAATCAAATAAGCCCAAACTCGAAGGGTCTGCTGTTGTCCGTTGGGGAGATCGCGTACCCATCTTCCAGTCCCATCATCAGACCCTGGGTACCATGTTTTACCAAAGTGCTAATAAGGACCAACCAAATAACCCCAAACTCGAAGGGTCTGCTGTTGCCCGTTGAGGAGATCCCGTACCCATCTTTCAGTCCCATCATCAGACCCTGGTTACCATGTTTTACCAAAGTTCTAATAAAGACCAATCAAATAAGCCCAAACTCGAAGGGTCTGCTATTGTCCGTTGAGGAGATCCCGTACTCATCTTCCAGTGCCATCATCAGACCCTGGTCACCATGTTTTACCAAAGTGCCAAGAAGTGTGTCAGAATCATTGTAAATGGAAATTTGTAGTCAGATTAAACCGATACAGTTTTCTCGTATGGGACAAAATCAATACATAAACCTGGCTGTAATCACTTTTTCAAGCTAAATATTCGCAAGAGGTGTGTCCGGATCGTTGTAGATGTAAATATGTAGTCAGATTAAACTGATATAGTTTTCCTGTTACTATATACCATAATATTTAATGTATCTATGCTTAAACCTGGCTGTAGTCACTTTTTCAAGCTTAACATTAGCAAGAGGTGTGTCAGGATCGTTGTAGATGGAAACCTTTAGTCAGAATAAACTGATACACTTTCCTCGTATGGGAAAACAACCGGTTTTATCATGTATAACTAACCGTTTAGTCAAGGCACGCCGATAAAGCAGCTAAGCAGCGTTTTTTCTCCCGACATGGTTCACAAATATTGAATTTTCAAACTGAAAACTTAATTTTATTAAAATAAAATATAGCCTTTGTTACTCAACAATAGTGTAGCTTTATACAAAAGAAATAATTTTTAGAATCGGTTCAGTAGTTCCAAAGTTTACCTCAAACATACAAACAATCAAACAAACAAACAAACAAACAAATCTTTCCTCTTTGTATAATAGTATAGATATGAATCACGAGTAGAACACGACTAAAAACTAAGCAATTCACTCGCATAAGAATACCAAAACTAGAGGAACGCCGACGACGCCGCCGGTGGTGGTCTCTTAAACTGCATGTTCTATCTGAATCTGAATGAACTTTAAATTTCCTAAATTAGTGAGGCCAAAGACCGAGTAACGAATAGGCTGGTACCTAGTGCACACGGCAGTGGGTATTGAAACAAAAATTTAACCTTTTTGTCGATTATCGTCCATGTGTATTAGGTAGCCACATATGACAATAGGTGGTAGAGCTGATGCCGGGCTCGACTGTGGAGTTACCACCATCTTACTCGCAAATCCTCCCGACGTTATTACGTATACGGGGGAGAGTAAGACAACAGCTCTCAGGCAAAACCGCCTGGTTTTTGGCATGGCCCACCATTGCCTGGGACCGATGGATGGCGGTTTTATCCATCTCCAATTGCCGAGCCTTATATAAAACAGACTGGTGACGGGCAGCGGCGTCACTGGAGCAAGGGTTTCGGCACTGCGCTTACCAACGCGCCTGTGAGTACGGGCATTTCTTCCAGGAGGACCGCCAAGAGTGTCGAAATCTTGGAAAAACCTATGTTCAGCAGTGGAAGAAACAGGCTGATGGATGGATGGATATGGCAATATTACTGTATTGGCTGTGTTATCGCCAACACGAATAGAGTCATCAAAGAATGTAATAGCAATAATGCAAGCGTGTGTGCGTGTGTGTACAGACGCACGTGGTGCTGGTGAGCCGTGCGGACGGCAAGGAGAAGCATCGGTTCTACACGGAGCCGCTCTTCTACCTGCACATAGTCAACGTGTTCGAGACGGGGGGTGAGGGCGGCGGGGGAGAGAGCGAGCTCGTGTTGGACCTGTGCACCTACCGCGACCCCTCCGTCATCAACGCCATGTACGTGGACGCCATGCAGGTCTGCATCGTCTCTCTGCCTACCCACGCCACGAGTGGCTACCCTCACTATACATGTGTGTGCGTGTGTGTGTAGAACATGCAGAGTAACGCGCAGTACGCGGATTGGTTCCGGGCGCGCCCCCGGCGCCTGCGCCTGCCCCTCGCCGCGCCCCGCCTCACCCCCGTGCGCGCCCAGCTGCTGGCCGACATCGGCTGTGAAACGCCCACCATACACTACGCGCTGTGCAACGGTAACCACCCCTCTCTCTCCTCCCTCACCCTATTTAGATAATGTAGGTAACAAATAAAGTGTGACAGAGACAAATGTAATTAAGATAAACTCGGTCTAACCAGTCCTTAGAAAATGGTGAAATTGATGGGTCGAATAGCGAACATTTGTACGTAAGAAATACATAACAAAAGGAAAAATTACAAAAAGGAACTATTAGGAATCGATCACACTACAATAAACCTTTTTATAATTAACGTTATATACCTCTAATTACTAAGAGTGCACAAACTTTCCTTATACTTAAACAAAATTACTGCTACCCCGCCCCGCGCGTCACATGACACCCGCTCCTTCGCGTACAAAAATCTAAAGAATTTTACAAATTTCCAACGTTCTGAAAAAATCTGATATATATAAAATAACCATGAGTACGTGATAAATATCATTTCTATTATTTTTTTATTTCATATAACATTTTGTTATTACCGTATAAAATACGATAAAAATAAAATGCAATTGCAAAGTTAATTATTCTTGTACATGTATTGAGACAAAAGTACTTACATTACTATTGTTTACTTCAGTATGTTTTGTTTGGTGCAACACCCATACATATACATATGTACCCATATAATCGTGCTTTTAAATTACACAATCTTGCAATAATATGGCAACTAGATAATCGTTTCAAGACGTTTTGTACGCAGCGTCAGACAGTGACTATACTCTTTGTACAGCGTATTTGGGAGCGAGTCACAGAGTTCAACGTGCGCTCGTAGCCGTTACTGTAGCTCGTAGCACAGGACACTTGTAGCACTCGTAGCATAGCAAGCTGCGTAGCGTAGCGGGCTGACAGCGGCGGTGACGATGGACCACAACATTAGAACTAAGCGGCATTCGGGGCGTGAAATAGAGAAAATACTTACCAAGACTCCAGTTCTACAGTAGATTTAAAAAGGCTTACTCTGTTAGCGAATGTTTTAAGATTTCCGGTGCTACCCGTGACTGCATAAAAGTTAGTCTTTAAAAAATGTGAATTAGTTTATTAAAAATAAGCACTTTTCTTCAGTTACTTGTATGTCATTATTACTTTCCAAATTTATTTTTTATGTGATGTTATTGGGTGTTACAATAACTATTATAGTGCTACGAGTATTTTTTTATTTGCGTGTTCCATTCCCGGACAGGGTTTTTTTAAATGTATTGTTGCAGCTTTAGTTATCAACAAAACGGGCACCGGACTTCTTTGATTTATTTTCTCTCTTCCTCATACTTATAGTTCTGATTGTGGCCGCACCATGCTAATGTAGCCTGCACGAACCACCAACGACATTCTGTGACGTACGTAGCCATGATGTTTCTTTCACGACCACGCTCTATAGCAGAAGACATGTTTTCATTTGTAAGGGTTTTCAGTAGTAACGTCCCGTCTTCGATTAATGTTATTATATTTGAATTTCATATTTGTGTTATTGAATTATTAGCACTATCATTGTTCTGTGTATATATTCTATCCTGTTAAACGATACAATACAACATACTGTATTATTGCACACGAACAGTGATAAAGTAATATACAACCAATAATGAGGATATAGATGTTTCCTAATGAAGGACATTCCCAAACGTATACAGTATACGTGACACAATGAAATGTTCCACTGTATCTGTCTGTACACTGTATCTGTCTGTACACTGTAGAGTCGCCCGCTACCCGCGGAATCGATCGGTCGGAGTCTCATGACTCCTGCGCGTATTTTTGAAAATGACGTCAAAAGCTGTGAAATGTAACAACTGCAACGTAGTGATTTGTGAATTATTGGCATTTTTGCAAAACAAAATTCAAATTATGGATGAAGAGAGTTTGGTGCGTATTTGTGTAACAGCGTTCACCGAAGAGGATATCTTCAAAGCTAAGTGGTTGCTTTTTGAAGCGCTGCCTTTGTGTACTTCATTAAAGAATACAAGGAAAAGGGATGGAAAGCCGCAGAAGGACATTGAGGAAATGATAACAGCGTTGAAGGTCAGTGATCCTGAGATTATTCCGAATTTCGTGGCTAAAGAGCTATCTAAGCTACCCCCGATAACGTTTGATCATGTAGATGTAACTAGACTTCTCAAAGACATACTTTTACTGCAAAATGAAATTAGAACAATTAAGCAAAATTATGCAACAAATGAAGATATACAGGGAATTAGACTGGAGTTAGAAAATTTAAAATTGACCTCCATCGTTAACTGTAATTTTGAATCTAATGTAAATACAAAGAGGGGCGCTTTTGCATTGGAGCATGGATTGGACAGCGGTCCGACCGGCCTGTATCACCTACCAACAGATGAAACTATGACGTCATCTTACCAGTACAGAAGTTTGAATTTACCATCTCCCTCTCGCATTAGCGATAACGAAAGGGACAGTGAACAGTCCGGTACACAAATGGACGGGAAGCAGCTCGGTCGACCGAACGCAAGCCCGAGTTTAATCAAACACAGCAACGCGTCCACCAATAACAAGCCCACGGAAACGGTCACTAAGCTAGGCAAGGGCGCTGAGGCCCCTATCACCACCACGGTTTCGACGGCGAGAACCAGTTTGGTGCAGAGACGCGTGGAGATTGACACCGCGGTTTCGGGGGAACGAGTATCGGTCGATAGCGCTGTGACTCACACGCAAGAGCTTGCTAATGATTTAAATCTATCGGAAAACTGTGCAACGCAAAGCGACAGTTACTTAGCAAATAAAAAGATTTCGGATGTTGTTCAACAGCCAGGCGAATGGAGAAAAGAACAACCTAACGCAGAATGGATTATTGTTCAAAATAGGCGATCACAAAATCGTTTCATTGGTAAGACAGGAAAAGCGTCGGTGCAGCCTGAGAGCAAATTCAAAGCGGCCGATGTGAAGATTCCGCTTTTCATTTATAATGTTGATAGAACGACGACCGGTGGAGATATTTCGGAGTACATTAAAAGCAAGACTCAAGTGAACGTCACTTTATACAAAGTGAATATGCGTAGAAGAAAAAGTTACGATGCGTATAAAGTGTACGTCCCGTTGAATAAGCTTAAAATATTCTTAAATGATGATTTTTGGCCAAATGGAATATCATATAGGCGTTTCTTTGAGAAGAAGGAAGATATTGACAAATCAAGTAGCTCAAAATTACACAATCACAATGAATAATACAACTAAAACATTATTATTATCCCGTGCAAGTAAGCTTATCAGTTTCAATTGTAGAGGTCTAAAGCGATCAATGGAGAATATACGAAATCTTTGTGAAGTAGGTGACGTCATCGCACTCCAAGAGACCTGGCTCTTGCCACACGACATACCTTTCCTGGGAACCGTCGACAAGGATTTTGAGTTTACAGGGACGTCTGCTATTAATACCTCGACCGGTATCCTGCGTGGGAGACCCTACGGCGGGGTAGCCATACTTTGGAAAAAAAGTTTGTTTACGTCTGTCGTCGTGATACCGTGTAATAGTGTGCGTCTAGCGGCAATTAAAATCGAAATAGATGACCGTTCATTGTTGATTTTTTCTGTTTACATGCCTAATAATACAATTAATACAGTTGACTTTGAAATCCTACTGGGTCTGCTACGTTCTCTTAACATATCTCCAACGGTGATTGACTGGTTTCGTAGTTATCTACAGGGGCGCCGGCAACGTATCCGCATTGATGATACCTTTTCTGAATGGTGCGACACTACTGCCGGTGTTCCTCAAGGTGGCGTCCTATCTCCTCTTCTCTTCGCTATATTTATTAATAATATATCTCAGTTTATTTCTTCGTCCTACCACCTTTACGCAGATGATCTCCAAATTTACACTCAGGCCAAATTAGAAGATCTTCCAGAAGCCATAGCTACGACAAATGCCGATCTATCAAAAATATCTGTCTGGAGCAATGAATATGGTTTAAAAATCAATCCCTCCAAGACGCAAGTCATTATCATCGGAAGTCCTTGGTTCACCGATAGGATTGACTGGCAAACAGTTCCTACTATTGTATTTGATGGGACTATAATACCATACAGCAAAAAAGTAAAAAATTTAGGTCTCCTATTAGATAGTTGCCTGTCATGGGACCCCCAAATAAATGAAGTTAGCAGAAAACTTTTTGCGGCTGCAGGAGCTCTGAGAAGGCTTCGAAATTTCCTCCCGACTGCTACTAAAATTGCGCTTGCACATTCCTTGTTACTACCGATTCTCGATTACGCAGATATTTGTTACCTCGATCTTACTCAGGTCCAACTTGATAAACTCGAACGTCTTCAGAATTTCTGTATTAGGTTCATTTTTGGTATTCGTAAATTCGATCACATTTCTGAATTTCGTTCGCGTCTTAATTGGCTTCCTATTCGTCGTCGTCGCAATTCTCATATTCTGTCTCTTTTGTATTCTGTATTAAATAATCCTGCCACCCCATCATATCTCAAAGCTCGCTTTCAGTTTCTTCATGGTACTCATGACCGTATCTTACGGTCCTCTCAAAATCTACTCCTGGCTACCCCAATACATTCATCGTCCTTCTATGACAATTCCTTTTCAGTACAAGCCGTCCGTTTGTGGAATGATCTTCCTCTATCTATAAGAAGAGCACCTTCCCTACCAGTCTTTAAGAGACTGGTAAAAGAACACTACCTCTCACTCTGACCACTGAACTATCTACATTCCTCTTAAAGTTTATTTATTATTTATGTAATATATGTATGTATGTATATATTTATTCATTCATGTTATTTATCTATAATACATTATTATTTTACTTTTAATTTATTAATGTAGATTTTGTATAGTATATTTAAATATTATTTTAAAATTAGTGCACCGCCTATTCATCAATCTCCTTTTAAACCAGATTCTACCCAAAGGTTGTCTGGAAGAGATCGCTATAAGCGATAAGGCCGCCTGATTGTACCTACGTTATTTGGCTATTGTAATTTATATTATTTTTGTTTCCTTCTTTGTGGTGTGCAAATAAAGTTATATTGTATTGTATTGTATTGTGAGCGAGAGTAGTGAAGAGCTGAAAAACTTGACCGAATTTTACGAATGTCTCGGTGAGATTAGTGCGGTCATAGAAAGTAATAATGTGGACTCAGTTTTTGTGCTCGGCGATTTTAATGCCCATCCTGGTGAACGTTTTGAATCGGAACTAAAAAATGTTTGCCGGGATCAAGACTGGAAATGTGCTGACATGGAAATGTTGCCTAGTGACACCTACACTTACGTCAGTGAAGCCCACGATAACTGTAGGCGGTGGCTCGATCACTGCATTGTTACGAGTGCGGCTTGGAAAACTGTAGTAGGAGCGGATGTGTTGTACGACGTATACTGGTCCGATCACTTCCCATTACAAATTGAGTGTAATTTAAATGTAGTGAGACCAAAGAAATTCGTATATAACGATAAGGTTAACAAAGTGCTATGGAAAGTAAGAGAACCCACTCAAATAGAAATGTATAATAATATTTGTAACGTAAAATTGAAAAACGTCGATTTTCCATCCGAATTAGCTCATTGTTGTGATAAGATTTGTAATAATAGTGGCCATGGTAAAATATTGGATAAAATGTATGCAGATATTATCTGTATATTAACTGAGGCTTCTGTGGCATGTTCCAATAGCGGAAAATGGTACAAAAGGCCTTATATCTCGGGGTGGAACAAACATGTTAAGAATGCTCACTGTGAGGCTCGGCTTGGTTTTCGGATGTGGATGCTTCACGGTAGGCCAAGGGCGGGACCCATTTATGATTATATGTGCAATACTCGAAAAACGTTTAAAGCAAAACTAAAATGGTGTCAGCAAAACCAATTGCAAATTCAAATGGATATCATTGCGACATGTCACAAAGTAAAAGATTTCAGTAGTTTCTGGAAGCAGACCAACAAACTGAACCCCAGGACCGCCCTTCCTGTGAGTGTTGAAGGTGAAACAGAACCCAGTAGGATAGCTAACCTATTTAAACATCATTTTCGGGTAGAGTCTCCCTTAAACGAGCCACAGTCGATGGTCGATGCTGAGGAGTCTGGTCTGGAACCTCCGGTTAGATTTAGTGCTAAAGAAGTTGCTAGCGTAATAAAGAATATGACGAAAGGCAAGTCTCCCGGACACGATAGCCTCAGCATCGAGCATCTTCAGCATGCGGGCGTGCACCTTCCTCGTGTTCTATCTATGTTTATTAATCTTTGTGTTAGTCACGCCTATCTGCCCACAGAGCTGATGAGGACGATTATTGTGCCTATTGTTAAAAACAAAACTGGCGATAATGCGGATGTCAACAACTACAGACCGATTTCATTGGCCACTATAATAGCTAAAGTGTTAGACAGTTTGCTCGATAGACACTTAGTGAAGCATCTCCATTTTCAAGATGGCCAGTTCGGTTTTAGACCTAATTTATCGACGGAAACTGCTATTATGTGTCTTAAACAAACTGTCCGCTATTATACAGACAGAAAAACACCAGTTTATGCGTGCTTTCTAGATCTTAGTAAAGCTTTTGATCTTGTCTCTTATCCGCTGTTATGGAGAAAGTTAAAGGACTCCAATGTACCCATCACAACTATCAATCTTCTTAGGTTCTGGTACGGAAATCAAGTTAACAATGTTAGATGGAGAGACGCAATGTCGGAGTCGTACAAATTGAAGTGTGGAGTCAGACAGGGTGGATTATCTTCGCCTAAGCTTTTCAATTTGTACGTCGATGACTTGATAGCACAGCTCTGTAAAGCCAACGTAGGATGCTCTATTGACGGACATATCATTAACAATATAAGTTATGCCGACGATATGGTCCTGTTGGCACCATCTATTGTAGCACTGAAAAAGCTTATAGGCATCTGTGAATCTTATGTGAGTGCCCATGGACTCAGGTATAATGCTAAGAAAAGCGAGCTGCTTGTATTCAAGGCAGGAAAGAAAACACACACCTCCTTGCCAACCATCACACTTAATGATTCTCCTCTTCATAGGGTAACGCAGTTTAAATACCTGGGTCACTGGGTCACCGAAGATCTCAGCGACGACGTTGATATAGAACGAGAGCGCAGAGCATTGGCGGTCCGCTGCAATATGCTGGCCCGCAGGTTTGCAAGATGCACGAAACCAGTCAAAATAACGCTGTTTAAAGCATACTGTCAGTCACTTTACACGGGTGGCCTGTGGGTCAGCTATACGCAGAGGGCCTTCAATGCTCTCCGTGTGCAATATAATAATGCATTCAGGGTGATGTTGAGACTGCCCAGATTTTGTAGCGCGTCAGGCATGTTTGCGGAGGCTCGAACTGATGACTTTCATGCTCTCGTTCGTAAACGCATAGCCTCACTAAGAGATAGGATCAATTGCAGTCCCAACAGCATCCTGAGCACTCTCAGGAATAGAGAGGACTGTCCATTGATGGGACATTGGGTATACCGCCATATGTCCGGAGCTGCAGGTTTGGGCGCTCCAAATTAAAATTATTTTAAATTGAAATTAAAATTTTAAGTAAGTATTTTGTATCTTATATTTTACATTGAATTCTTATTTATTAATTTTCATTTTTATCTTTATTATTGCCTGGTTTTTCTTTTTCATGTTTTGTTTTATTGTGTTTAAATATGGACTAATTTGGTCTGAAATAAATATATTTGATTTGATTTGATTTGTATCTGTGTGTACACTGTATCTGTCTGTACACTGTATCTGTCTGTACACTGTATCTGTCTGTACACTGTATCTGTCTGTACACTGTATCTGTCTGTACACTGTATCTGTATGTACACTGTATCTGTCTGTACACTGTATCTGTCTGTACACTGTATCTGTCTGTACACTGTATCTGTATGTACACTGTATCTGTCTGTACACTGTATCTGTCTGTACACTGTATCTGTCTGTATACTGTATCTGTCTGTACACTGTATCTGTCTGTACACTGTATCTGTCTGTACACTGTATCTGTATGTACACTGTATCTGTCTGTACACTGTATCTGTCTGTACACTGTATCTGTCTGTACACTGTATCTGTCTGTACACTGTATCTGTCTGTACACTGTATCTGTATGTACACTGTATCTGTCTGTACACTGTATCTGTCTGTACACTGTATCTGTCTGTACACTGTATCTGTCTGTACACTGTATCTGTCTGTACACTGTATCTGTCTGTACACTGTATCTGTCTGTACACTGTATCTATCTGTACACTGTATCTGTCTGTACACTGTATCTATCTGTACACTGTATCTGTATGTACTATGTATCTGTCTGTACACTGTATCTGTCTGTACACTGTATCTGTCTGTACACTGTATCTGTCTGTACACTGTAGTGGTGTAGTGATGTGCCTTGTGTGTCGCAGGTCGCCAGTACCGCTACTTCTACGCGATCAGCTCCGACGTGGACGCCGACAACCCTGGCGCCGTGAGTACCGCCCCGCGCCCCGCACCCGCTCCCCGCTCACTGCACAGACCTCGCAGCCAGTCGCAGTGTGCGAGCGAGATGGGTTGTACAATACAAACATGTGGTGATACCAAGATCCAGGGAATCCAATTTATTAAAATCAAAAACTTTAGCTTACTGAACAAATTCAAACCGACTCACTTATAGGTAAGATCTGTATGTGGCATAAAACGATAAATATCATATGTCAATGCTTAAAAATTTAGTAAATAATGGAATAAAGTGTAATGTTATATTATTTTTTAATGCAAGTTCTCGTAAAGACCCATTTTATAATAATATGATAAAAATAAATTTGTATATTTTAAACACTTGGCGATTTATCCATCGCAAGGAGATAACAAATTAAATTTTATATCACTGCGGTATAGAAAATCAGAAAAGTAAATCTGGACGCGAGGAGCTCTGAACCGGGACTCGAACCCGGGACCTCTCGCTTACCAGGCCGTTTTCTGGTAACTCTCTCGCCCGGTAAGCGAGAGGTCCCGGGTTTGAATCCCGGTTCAGAGCTCCTCACGTCTAGATTTACTTTTCTGATTTTCTATACCGCAATGATATAAAATTTAACCCATTTTATATGCATCAAAACTGGTCTGAATGTTGTTTATTACTTTATTAGCGATACTCAACCATATAATTTTTTTAACTTTGCACTTCAGGGCCTTACATTATGTTTCGTCGTAGCTTTTGTCGGCGTCTGTCTCTGTTGAGTCTTACTCATTACATTACCAATTCCTTCCCTTCTCGGTATTGTTATAGTTTGTATACATAACTCAGTCTGCCTGGGTCTTCCTATTGCTCTCGTTCCTTCTATTCTTCCCTCTAATATGTTGGTTATTTATAAATGTATGTGTCCGACCATCTTTCCTTTACTATCCTCTATTGATTATTCTCCTACCCCTAGAACTTATTCATTTTGTGATTATTTCTGTCCAACTTATCCCTTCCATTCCCCACCAGCACCACGTCTCAAACGCCTCCACTCTCTCTCTCTCTCTTTATTTCCAACTACAAGTCCAACATGGCTGCCACAAATAGCTATAATCTAGCAAATATATCTTCTATATCTACACTAACTGTTAATTAGTAAAAAAGTTGTGTCAAACATTAAAAAAATATATTTTATTTTCTGATCAAATGTATTCTACTGAATCCAAAACCACAATTTTTAGTTTTTGTCTGTCTATCTGTATGTTATGTATGTTCCGTTTTAACTCGAGAACCACTCAACGAATTTGGATGCGGTTTTCTTTATTATCATCGTAGTGCTACTAAACACCGCCTTCCACAAAATCTGTTCAGTTTCATTTGGGTCCTTCTCGAAGTTTCATAACGAAACACGCGATATTTATTTTCTCTTTTTTCATCAGAAATGCCTGATATTTGGACACAAAATTTAACTAAAATGGGACAAAGCTATTTTTGGCGCGTGAATTCAGTAGCCTATTTTAAGTCTAGAAGCAGCTGAAACGTTTTACCGAAATGGATGTTATTGTTTCAGTTGATAAAAGTGGACACAGTGACCGGCGACATAAAGACCTGGAGCGAGCCCAACTGCTACCCGAGCGAGCCAGTGTTCGTGCCGCGGCCCGCGGCGCAGGTACACGCCGACACACTGTTTGTTATGTGTGTGTGTGTGTGTGTGTGTGTGTGTGTGTGTGTGTGTGTGTGTGTGAGAGGGTGTGTGTGTGTGTGAGTGAGTGACAGGACTCACGTTGTTGCAGGCGGAGGACGACGGAGTGGTGCTGAGCGCGCTGGTGTGGGGCGGGGGACGTGAGCACGAGACGGCGCTGCTCGTGCTGGAGGCGAGCGCGTGGCGCGAGGTGGCCCGCGCCTCCTTCCGCACGCCCTCACCCGCGCCCAAGTGTCTGCATGGCTGGTTCCTGCCGCGTCGCGACTAGTGGACGCTCAATCATACATTATTTTAATTTATTTCCCCACTATTGTTTATTGTGTACTTGCTTCCTTAATATGTGCCCTTAAATTATCACATTCTTATGTGAACAAAGTATTTGAATATTTGAAAAGTTGAAATATCATACAGCAAGTTTTATTTCGTCCATATTCTTCTAGCTACAAACAATCCCAAGAAGCAGTGCCTGTACAGTAGCTGACTACGAGTACACTTTGATACTATAAGGTGTACAAGCAAGCAGTATGAGAGCAGTATAGCTAGCTATACGTACAAATTAAAATAATATATAAACGGCCTTGTTCTCCTTTTTTTAAAAACCGAAACGAGCTCTGATTCTTTATAAAATTATAATAATTTTGTTAAAATAATATTCTAATAATAATATTATCGCAAAGAAAAAAAAATTAATTGACATAATGTAGGTATAAGATTGAGTTAGTACGTTGTACTTGAATGTAATGTATGTCTACTTACCTAGCTGTCGATCCGTAACTATAACCTTGTTCGATAATTGTAATACTAAGTGTTTGTATTTTTGTAAATATTAAAATAAATACTTAAATTATTTCATAAGAATAATACGTATTTTATAATATCTAGTTTTAATTTTAATTAAGTAGTTTTTGTTAATGATATACTATACATTATGTAAAAATTGTTTATGATTAGTGTAAATTTTATTAATAATGTATTTTTATCTAGTTTTAATATAAATAAAGATACAGTTGCTATATTTAGCCTTTTATTTTCTTTAAATATTAAATAGAAACAGAATTTTCAATATATTTCGGCCTCTTCTATGAGGACGTCATCAGGTCAAATCAAATATCAAATCAAATATCAAATCAAATCAGCGTTTATTTGTTCAATTTTTGGTGTGTACATTTGGATGTTACATAAGGGTAGATTATTTGTTCTCAAAAATCTGCCAATGAAGGCGTACAAATATTTAGGTACCTACCTAGTTTAGCATGCATTCTTAAATTGGTAAATTAAACATGTCAATTATAAAATTCCATAATATTTACAATGTCCAAAATAATAATAAAACAATGTCATGTCAATAGTATTAAAATTGAATATGAATACAAATATCGACATCATTTCAAATTCTCCCTAGAAGCAAAAAACTCCTTCACAGAGTAGAAACAGTGGTTGAGTAACCATGCATTTATTTTACGCTTAAATTCGTTACGCGGTAAGTTTTTAATACCATCAGGTAGGGCGTTATAAACTTTTACAGCCATATAATAAACATTTTTTTGTGTCATTCTTAGTTTAGGAAATATTCAGGGTGTTGACGAACAAAAATGACTATCTGTTTAATGTATAGGCAAGGTAATGGTAATAGCTTCAACTTCATAAACAGTGATTTGCAGGAGTTTTTGAAATGTACCCCACATATGGCTCGGAGGCATTTTTTTTGAATTTTAAATACTCTGTCCACCTCACTTGAATTGCCCCACAGAATCAAACCATACTGTAATATGGATGCAACATATGCATGATAGGCCGTAATTGAGACCTGTAATGAAACAACTTCCTTTAGACGTCGGAGAGCAAATATAAACCTATTCAGTTTAGTGCAGACCATCTCAACATGTATTTTCCATTTGCAGTATTTATCAATATGGAGACCAAGAAATTTAGTCGAATTAACTTCTTCTATTTGCGTGCCATTGTAGTTAATATTTAGTTCCACTGGGCGAGCTCTATCTGTATGAAACTGCATTAAATGACAGTTAAAATTAATTTATATACAGGTAATACAAAAAAGTATGACTAAATCTATGTTGCGGACTATTTACAGAAAAAGAAGTAATAATAATGATAATTACAGAATTAATGTGTGATGATAATGATGATGAGTCAATCGGTCGAGTGATGTCTGTCAGTGTTGTCTGTTAAGTCCGGGTCCATAGTGTGCGCCAAGTGACCAGATGTATGATGTCTCCCAGGTCCTCAGTTCTATGTCGGTCAATGGTGGAGTAAATAACTTAATGATACGCACAGTGAAGCAGTCGTTTAAAAGTTGATTGTGGAGGCGAGTGTGAGTGGGGATGGGCAGGATGTTGTTCTGTGTAGTGTCTGAAGTGTGTCTGTGTTGTCTGTTGAGTCCGGGTCCATAGTGTGCGCCAAGTGACCAGATGTATGATGTCTCCCAGGTCCTCAGTTCTATGTCGGTCAATGGTGGAGTAAATAACTTAATGATACGCACAGTGAAGCAGTCGTTTAAAAGTTGATTGTGGAGGCGAGTGTGAGTGGGGATGGGCAGGATGTTGTTTTGTGTAGTTTCTGAAGTGTGTCTGTGTTGTCTGTTGAGTCCGGGTCCATAGTGTGCGCCAAGTGACCAGATGTATGATGTCTCCCAGGTCCTCAGTTCTATGTCGGTCAATGGTGGAGTAAATAACTTAATGATACGCACAGTGAAGCAGTCGTTTAAAAGTTGATTGTGGAGGCGAGTGTGAGTGGGGATGGGCAGGATGTTGTTCTGTGTAGTGTCTGAAGTGTGTCTGTGTTATCTGTTGAGTCTGGGTCCATAGTGTGCGCCAAGTGACCAGATGTATGATGTCTCCCAGGTCCTCAGTTCTATGTCGGTCAATGGTGGAGTAAATAACTTAATGATACGCACAGTGAAGCAGTCGTTTAAAAGTTGATTGTGGAGGCGAGTGTGAGTGGGGATGGGCAGGATGTTGTTTTGTGTAGTGTCTGAAGTGTGTCTGTGTTGTCTGTTGAGTCCGGGTCCATAGTGTGCGCCAAGTGACCAGATGTATGATGTCTCCCAGGTCCTCAGTTCTATGTCGGTCAATGGTGGAGTAAATAACTTAATGATACGCACAGTGAAGCAGTCGTTTAAAAGTTGATTGTGGAGGCGAGTGTGAATGGGGATGGGCAGGATGTTGTTCTGTGTAGTGTCTGAAGTGTGTCTGTGTTGTCTGTTGAGTCTGGGTCCATAGTGTGCGCCAAGTGACCAGATGTATGATGTCTCCCAGGTCCTCAGTTCTATGTCGGTCAATGGTGGAGTAAATAACTTAATGATACGCACAGTGAAGCAGTCGTTTAAAAGTTGATTGTGGAGGCGAGTGTGAGTGGGGATGGGCAGGATGTTGTTTTGTGTAGTTTCTGAAGTGTGTCTGTGTTGTCTGTTGAGTCCGGGTCCATAGTGTGCGCCAAGTGACCAGATGTATGATGTCTCCCAGGTCCTCAGTTCTATGTCGGTCAATGGTGGAGTAAATAACTTAATGATACGCACAGTGAAGCAGTCGTTTAAAAGTTGATTGTGGAGGCGAGTGTGAGTGGGGATGGGCAGGATGTTGTTCTGTGTAGTGTCTGAAGTGTGTCTGTGTTGGTTCATGTGTAATGCGTTTTTAGTTTCACCTATGTAGAATGCCGGGCAATGTCGGCATTTTAATAGGTAAATGCAGTTATCAGTTTTGCAATTTGTGTTGGATTGTGTTCTGTATGTGTTTGTTGCGTGTCACGAGTCCATGCGCTTTGCGATACATGTGATGAGTAGGTATTTAAAATCATGGTCAGTCATAGCTGGCCTTCTGTACCTATCTATTTTGTGCCTGTATGTCGGTGCGTTAGGGTTCACGCATTTTTATTTGGAACTCAATTATTTCCTAAACTAAGGGTGTCCGCGGGTATGACTCTTGGGAAAGGTGGTTCAGTAGGGTCGTTAGAATATGTGGTTTAGTCTATTTGCACCCGGTATGTAGTAAATAAAGGAATAAACTTTGATTTCAATTACCTACTAAATCACTCACTAATAAAATTAATCACTACACCACCAGGGGTTAAAAAGAGGGTCAAATTTTTTACGAAAAGCTTCTCTACTTTGAAACTTTCAATGTAGACGTCCAAGGTAAAGTAAACATGTGCACTTGTATCAGGATTTTCCTAAATATTCAAAATAGGGAAAATTTTAACTTTCTTCGGACTATGGGTGTAAAATTTTAGCTTTTAGGCTCTTTCAAGTTTGCGATCCATCCATCATCTATCAATATGTAAGTAGGGTGTTAATTTGATAACCTTTTTCCTTCAAACAATGAATATGGGCAACTATCGCATGGATACAAGTTTTGCTGGACTGCTTTTGGCAAGGTTTATGTAAGAAAGAATGAGATGTCGCCTGTTATAACTGTTAGCAATGAAACTCAGATCCAAAATCTCAAATGTAATGCCACTTATTGACTAGGTTTTCTTTGTTGTTTGTTATACCATACATTAACCGTTTTACGAATCTTGCATACTATTTTTGTACTATTACAATCAAAATTAATGTACAATCTTATACATTTATCTGCAACATACACAATCACACATCCTTATACACACTTTCACACATTCTTTAACATTATAAACATAATCACACATCCTTATATACACTTTCACACAATTTATAATATTATAAGCTTATCAGTTTATTATCATGCATATACAGGCTATTATGACATAAAATACGTAAAATGCACTTGTATACATTTTATCTTTCATTGCTCAAACTCATGTAGTCAATCGAAATCTTTATACTTTAAACTTGCAATAAAACCAATTTACACCTGCAGTCTTAATAAATATTTTAATGAATAATACGCTATCAGCATTAAATGAAATAGACGCTTTTGAAATTGCTCGCGCTATCCAGTGTAACATCGAGGATCTTTCTAAATCAATACCCACTAAAGATAATGATTTAAGAATATTTTGTCAAAATATCAGAACCGTGTATGGTAACATGGATGATCTTAATCTAAGTCTTAGCATGTCGAATACTACCCCGGATATACTCATATTAACCGAATCTCGAATTATTTCTGACAAACCTGTTCCTTCACTGCTGAATTACACTTCTTATAAGACAACTCACCATCTTAATCAGAATGATGGAGTTGTAGCGTATATAAAAAATGGAGTGACTGTTACTAATATTAAAGAAGTTAATTTAGTTCATGCTTCATGTATTCAAATAGATACATATGGTGCTGCTATATTAGGAATATACCGGTCTCCCTCTAACACTAATGCCGATCAGTTCATTAATTCTCTTAATTTACACCTAGAATCATTAAATTCATACAGTAAAATTGTTTTAACCGGAGACATAAATATAAATCTTATTGCCAGGAACACAGACCTAAGCTATGAGCGAAATAACAGGATAAGTTATCTTAATATGTTATCCATGCATAGCTTATTGCCAGGGCATACGATTCCTACCAGAGAACGTAATTGTTTAGACCATTTTATTCTAAAAATAGATAAAAGTAAACTAACAGCTCAAATTGCTGTTTTAAATACAACAATAACCGACCACTCAATGATATTCTTAAACTTATCTAGGCAAACTTCTAATAAAAAATGCACTAAAACTAAAACAGTTATCGACTATAATAAGTCACTAATCACTTTGTCAAAAAAGAACCTTTCGGAACTCCTTTATTGTGATGACCCTAATCTTGTATTAGAACAATTAGTTAGTAAAATCACTGAGTCCTTACGAGAAAACACCTATACCGTAAACATTCCTAAAAGTAAACGTATAATTAAACCCTGGATTACAACTGGTATCCTTAGATGCATTAAAATTAGAAATAAACTCCAGAAAACGCTGAAATCGGATCCTTACAATGAAATATTGAAACTTACCTACAAAAGGTATCGCAATTATTGTAATAACCTAATAAAGAAACTCAAACGAACTTATGAGAGAGATCAATTGGCAAAATCTACAAAAAATTCTAAAACCCTATGGAAAAACATTAAATCTATAACACATTTAAACAAAAGAAAAACAGATAACATAAAACTATTAAACTTAAAATCGACCCCTACTGAATCAGTCAATCATATGAATAACTATTTCTCTAATATTGGGAAACAATTGGCTGAAGGTATTTTAACCAACTCTCATTCAATTAATCATATATCTACTTGTGATACACAAAATTCGCAGAGTAACTCATTTGTCCTTTTAGAAACTGACCTCGGTGAAGTCCACAGTGTCTTAATGAGTCTCAAATCAGACAGCGCCCCAGGTTGGGATAATATCCCCTCTCGTTTTCATAAGTTGGCTAGCTGTGAAGTTGTACCTATTATCTGCCGTCTTACCAATCTCTGCTTCACCAGTGGAACTTTTCCCCTAATGCTAAAACAATCAATCATAACACCAGTACATAAGAGTGGTGCTATGGATGATATTAGTAATTATAGGCCCATATCTGTTCTCCCATCTATTTCGAAAATTGTAGAAAAATTAATTAACAAACGATTAATTAACTATCTAAACAAATATAATTTACTGTCGGACTCGCAATATGGTTTTCGAAATGGTAAATCCACAGAAGACGCTGTTACTGCTCTGACGTCATATATTGTAGACCAAGTAGATCATGGTAATAAGTGTCTTGCTACATTTGTCGACCTAAAAAAGGCATTTGACACCGTTTGCGTCCCCATTCTCTTACAAAAGTTAGAGAACATAGGTATCAGAGACACACCCTTGACTCTTTTTAAAGATTACCTTAGTGACAGGAAGCAGAAAGTCAAGATTGGGTAGTATATTAGTGACGACTCGAATATTACATATGGTGTCCCACAAGGGAGCGTCTTAGGACCCACCTTATTTCTGATATATATTAATGATTTGTGCAACCTTAACTTGAACAACGCAAAGATTTTTTCTTACGCCGACGATACCGCAGTTGTGTTCTCCGGTACAACATGGGAGAGTACTCGTTTACTGACTGAGACAGGTCTCGCCAGAATTGCACAGTGGCTAAAATCAAATCTGCTTACTTTAAATGCGCTCAAAACAAATTATATTTGCTTTACCATGTACAATCGAACTCAACCTGAAAATAACTTCTGTGTTAAAATTCATACTTGTGATGGTATCAGCTGCAAATGCACTGCCATAAGTAAATTATCTTCAATCAATTACTTGGGTGTAATGATTGATCAAAGGCTATCTTGGTCAACATAGATAGAAGTACTCAGCGCTAGAACACGTAAATTAATATGGATTTTTAAAACACTGAGACATGTAGCTCCCCCAATATTACTCAATAAAATATATATTGCTTTGGCAGAATCTGTATTGGGTTACTGTGTGCCAATTTGGGGTGGAGCTGCTAAAACTAAATTTATTGAAGTTGAAAGAGCTTAAAGAGCCTTGATAAAAGTAATGTATTTTAAGTCATATAGATTTTCTACGAATGAGCTATACTCTCTTAGCCGAATTTTAACGGTGAGAAAACTGTATACATTACGTGCAATTTTAAAGAGACATAAAATGTTAACTTTTGACCAAATTAATATTAACAAAAGAAAAAGAGATAAAGTAGTTTATACTAAAATTGTGAAATCTTCATATGCCAGCAAACAATATATTACACAGTCAGCCCGTCTATATAATGCAATAAATAAAACTCTAGATATATATCCCAAACAATACCACGAATGTAAGAAAATCGTAACCAGTTGGATACTAAATAAAACTTATGGAGAAATAGAGTTACTACTGCAATCGTTCGCCTAACCTTTATGTAAACAATATTAATATGTATAAATACATAAATATATTTATATATACCTACACACAATTCAAATAACAACCATACTGAAATGAGATATCTATCATACTATACCTATTTACAATCATATATATATATATATATATATATTCTCCCACTCTTACACATACACTCTTACACATACACTCTTACACATACACTCTTACACATACGCTCTCTCACATACACTTCCACACCCTCACACACATTAACATAGTACTAGAAGTAGTTTATCTGTAACCTTAGACTATGGATTTGAAGGAGCGGGGTCTTCTGGAACAGGTATTTCTATACTTAATAACTTAATTGTAACATTATCTATTCCTGGTTATTGAATAAACATTTTTTCATTTTTCATTTTCAACTAACTTTTACATGAATAGTAAACATACTGACAATAAAAGTTGTCCATATTGATGAGTAGAATGGGTACCCCGTTTTCAGGAAACAGATTTTCATCCTAACAACCTGTGTAAACAAACGGCTTTGTCCTGAGCGACTGATGTAGGTACAGCTACAGTCCAAACCGCTGGACATAAAGACTTACTATTTAGTTAGAGGGTGTTTCTATAGAAGGGTGAAAATGCACATTAAGAAAGAATTTTGGAAAATTCGTACCCTAGGTGTTCAAAAAGGTGGTCAAAAATCTGAAAAACACCTCAATTATTACGACACCGTTCATGTAAGGCGCTCCAAATTTTGAACGCAGACTCTCGAAATAAAGTGAATATTTCCGTGTTTCAAGTTATTCCGGAATTTTCAAAACTGATTGATAGTTCGGGGTCAATTTCTATCTAGATGTACACTCCGGTCTATTATTATATTTGGACTAGTTTAAGTACAATTCCTAGTGCAGGCACTACGGGACTAAATTTTTTTTTTTCGAATTTCACCTGAAGGGTCATTGAACCTTGTTCTTGATCACTAACCGAGTCTCCACTGTAAATTTGGTCGGTTGATTGAATTTCACCCTTTTCGAAAAATGAATTTTTTTGCTCCCTTACTGGTTGGACTAGTTTATGTACAATTCCTAGTGCAGGCAATACGGGGCAAAAAATATATTTTTCGAATTTTACCTGGAGGGTCATTAAACCTTGTTCCTGATAACTAACGGAGTCTCCAGTTTGAATTTGGTCGGTTGATTAAATTTCACCTTGTATATACATTTTTTGCAATTCAATAGTTCAGAAATTTTAGCATGACACCCCCATTGTATTTCTGTTTTTTCTGAGTACGTGCCTGAATGTTAATTAATTAGTACATCTACTTCTCACTAGATGGCGCTAAATTAAATTTTTACCAGATCAAACGTTCTAATTTCCGGTTCCGTTTGGTGAGCATGGGCTGCGGCGGCGCGAGGAGCGGCTGCTCTGCGTGCCCGGCGCCAGAACCAACTTGCTTGCGGAAGCGCCGCTAACTAGAGCTATTAAGTTGCTGAATAAAATTTCAGAAAAGACGGACGTTTTCACGTGTTCTCTGGGTGAATTCACAAGGATAACTTTGCAAATTTTATGTTACTATTAGGTTTGTGGTTAATTAATTGTTTTTTATGGCTCTTTGTCCTTGTTTCTTTTTTCTTTTTTTTGTTATTGTGTAAGATGAAAATATAGGTAAGTTTTTGGTATTGGATGTGTATGTTGTATAGTAATTATGATGTAGTATATGATGTGTTACTTCACTATTGAATTAGGTCCAGCCTGTAATGATAGTGTAAGTTCCTTAATAAATAAATAAATAAATAAATAAAAATAATTTAATTCCTGAAAATGTAATCTTGAATTGGTTAGGAACTGATTTGAGCGCCTCTTGCGTGGAGTATCGGAACTATCACTTTGCTACATCGGTTGTAGCCTGACTACATTGCACACAACAGCTCTACCGTATGTGTGCTCGGTGGGAGCGCCGGCGCCGTCGCGCCGTCGCGGCTTTCCCGCCACTTGCTAGGTGGTAAGGGTAAACGCGCATTCACTTCACTACACAAACACTCCCGACTTGTTCTACCGACTAGGAGATCGTTTGAGGTTCGTATAGTGACATGAGATCCCATGAAGGAAAACCGTATGTGTGCTCTGTGGGAGCGCCGGCGCCGTCGCGCCGTCGCGGCTTTCCCGCCACTTGCTAGGTGGTAAGGGTAAACGCGCATTCACTTCACTACACAAACACTCCCGACTTGTTCTACCGACTAGGAGATCGCTTGAGGTTCGTATAGTGACATGAGATCCCATGAAGGAAAACCGTATGTGTGCTCGGTGGGAGCGCCGGCGCCGTCGCGCCGTCGCGGCTTTCCCGCCACTTGCTAGGTGGTAAGGGTAAACGCGCATTCACTTCACTACACAAACACTCCCGACTTGTTCTACCGACTAGGAGATCGTTTGAGGTTCGTATAGTGACATGAGATCCCATGAAGGAAAACCGTATGTGTGCTCTGTGGGAGCGCCGGCGCCGTCGCGCCGTCGCGGCTTTCCCGCCACTTGCTAGGTGGTAAGGGTAAACGCGCATTCACTTCACTACACAAACACTCCCGACTTGTTCTACCGACTAGGAGATCGCTTGAGGTTCGTATAGTGACATGAGATCCCATGAAGGAAAACCGTATGTGTGCTCTGTGGGAGCGCCGGCGCCGTCGCGCCGTCGCGGCTTTCCCGCCACTTGCTAGGTGGTAAGGGTAAACGCGCATTCACTTCACTACACAAACACTCCCGACTTGTTCTACCGACTAGGAGATCGCTTGAGGTTCGTATAGTGACATGAGATCCCATGAAGGAAAACCGTATGTGTGCTCGGTGGGAGCGCCGGCGCCGTCGCGCCGTCGCGGCTTTCCCGCCACTTGCTAGGTGGTAAGGGTAAACGCGCATTCACTTCACTACACAAACACTCCCGACTTGTTCTACCGACTAGGAGATCGCTTGAGGTTCGTATAGTGACATGAGATCCCATGAAGGAAAACCGTATGTATGTTATGTATAAATCAAGAATCGCTCAACGTACTTGGATGCGGTTTATTATCATCGTAGTGACCCTGGTCAACATATAGGTTGATAAAAGAACCTCTAAGTCAAAAACGGGACAGGGATTTAACTAAATGGAGGTGGAGCGAAAGGCTAGTCCTAGCATTAAGCCAGGCCTCGGCAGACAGAAAGCTTGGCGTCGTTGTCGGGGCGCGATGGTACAGAGCTGTCGGCGGTCACCAACTACCATAGAAACGTCACGACACGGCAGGGTTGGAGTCTGGCCCGACCGTTGCCGTCTTGGACCTTGAATGTCGAGTGTACCCGCTCTACCAATATACTAGGGGAGATCAAAAAGTACTGAGAACGACATTATACTCCTTGGTAAGAAGAAAATGAAAACTGGCATCACAGTTCAGATATTTGTAATAAATAAAGAAAAAATCTTTGACTCTCTTTTGTTTTTTTCTGAATTTCTCTGCTTCGTGTCGGAACGTGTTCTCGAAAATCGAGAAAAACAAAGTGCGAGCCGTTATTAAATACCTCTGTTTAAAAAAGTTAACGACGCACAGTGGCCGGAATAGCCAATTTACGGGGACATTTCAATTATCATGATTTACAATTTTCTCAGAATGAATTTATACTTTTAATGCAATTTAAGTAGTTGAAGTTCTTAACAATGATATCTGTATAGATTTTCACATCTACTTAGTACCCAAAAATAAAAATAAAAAGCGTTATTAAATAAAATATTGTAAATAATAATGTGGTCGAGAAGATTCTGCAGTTAGACTTCTCCTTTAGTCTCCGTAACAGTCGTATCTTTAGGATAACACCCCTATTTCGCTTTGAACACTTCATCGCAAGAGGGGTGTAAAGTACAGTTTCTCTCTACTGCGCCTTTTCTAAGCTTTAGGTACTGACATTTACTCAATTTTAAATATATAACGAGAGCTAATGCTTCGTCGGGAGTATACTTCAAGACATCATTTTTATTTGTGTTCGTTCTCTTATATACTCTCAATGTACGTGGACTGACATAAGTAACTTTTTTATATCATGAGCTACATTTCTTTTCCCTTGTTTTGTATAACCCCTTAGTATTTTAACTTACTAGCTCATTAGACAGGTAGACTAAGATATATATATATATTTTTCCCCGTGACACAATTTCCTTCTGTATTTTATATTTTTTTTCTTTTTTATATATATTGTTAAGTATTATTTTATAAAACTTAAAACAAAACTATAATAGTACTAAGCCATATTCAGAAAAAAAATACTGATAAAAAAGACATGATCTTGCTAAGTTTCTTGCCCTTCTTCTTAGCAAGATTAATCGAATGGGCGGATTTAGGCATTATATCTATTTATAGTTTATTTATCTATTAACTTATTTATTCATTGCATTATGTAGGTATGTATACATATACAATATTTAAATTTTTTACTTATGTTACTATATATTTGGCTAGGCATTATATTTATTTATGGTCTATTCGGTTTATTTATTAATTGCATTATGTAAGTATAATAATATTCTTATTCCAATAAGTCTTTTTATTTTATGCATGTGTATAACTTTAGTAGCCCAACAATACAGTTTCTTTATATATTTCCCGTATCATATTTGTTTCATCATAAAATATTATTTTTATACAGATTAGATTTGACATGGAAAACTTATACTTTATGTATCTATTTTACAAATAAACGATTTGAATCTTTGAATATTTGTTGCAAAGGCCAGTTCTTCAGGACTATGGCCCAGAACTAAGCGCTGTGTTCGCCTTCTTTTTGTTCTTGTAGTCAAAAGTCATTGGAATTAGACTACGCTTCTCAGGTGTTGTCTGAGCAATATCTTGCTATAGGTCTCTTTTTGTACGAATAAATCCCCACTCATTCAAGACACATTACGTTTTAAGAACTTTTTCTTATTTCGTCCGCTTGCCTTCCAACGACTAAGAATTTTGTAGCAAAACATCGTTATTTTGTTTTTTATTTCTTCTTCGGAGTAATTCACCATAGTCGGAGAAACGTATTTAATCATCTTTGTTTAAACAGCGACAGTATTTGCCTCATTTAAGAGCGATTTGCTTGAAAGAAATTCGTACAACTCCATACGTGTTACTCCCATTCTGCCACCTAGTGACAAAGAAAAATAAATTAAAAATAGTTCTGCAAATCTCCGCACCTTGAAACTAGATAAATAACAAATCTGACTGTATATAAAATAATTTAAAAAATATTCCAGCCTGGAAAAGAGGGGACTTCTTTTTCCTGCTCTGATAAAGAGTAGAAAAAAAAATTGCATTATTTTTTGTTAGAGCTTTGGCTTCATATATCTTAGTAGTTATTGCTTGAAATACATGTAAAACTTGTGGCACTTGTAATTAAACTCCAAACACAACGTTCTGTAGCCACGACAAAGCATAATTGAGTATTGTTTCTAACTGCACGTTCGGTTCACTAGCTGTTATCTTACACACCATTATCTTAGGCAAGTTATCTCACCATTATCTGGCTATACCTGAGTAACCCTTTCGTTGTGTTTCCAGGAGTTGAGCTTTGGGCTTATTGTCCCCGTAATATCGTGATTTCGGCCACCGTGCAACGCAAGAGATTCACTGCGATTTGGAGGCAACATTAGGAGAGTCTGCTCCGCCGTATTCCACTGTCGCAAAGTGGGCTTCTCAATTTCGAGTAGGGAGAACGAGCACGGAAGACGAACATCGTTGCGGCCGTCCATCGACGTCAGTCACCCAAGAAAATGTTGTGAGAGTCGAGAAAATTGTATTGAGCGATGGAAGAGTTACCATCCGTTACTTAGTTCAAGATACGGGCATTTCATATGGAAGTATTCAATCCATATTGAAATAGTCTTTGAATATGAGAAAAGTCTTCGCCGAGAATGTTAACCGACAGTCAGAAACAAAATCGACTTGGTATTTCGAAGACATTGTTGGACAAGTTTCAAGAAGATTCTGAAAACTTTTTGTCTCGTTTCGTAATAATGGAGGAAACATGGGTCCATAATTTTGATTCTGAGACAAAACAGCAATCTTCGCAATGGAAACGGCCATCATCACCGACCCCGAAGAAGTTTCGTGCCGTGGCATCGGCTGGCAAGGTTATGGCCTCAATATTTTGGGAATCAGAAGGGATATTGTTGATTGATTACCTGGAGCGTGGAACCACTATTACTGGCCAATATTATACACCTTTAATTCCCAAGTTGAGGAATGCCATCAAAGAGAAAAGGATTATTTATTATTATTATTTATTTATTTAACACACACACGAAATACATTACAGACACAAATCCAATGCGTATAACATGGTAGACAAATTATTAACAAATTTATTTAACCTGAGAGAAAAAAAAATATATACAGATATATTAGCTAAAAATGCACATGTACACTTAAAATATACTAAAAAGTAGACAATCACTCCTCTAAGTACTTCACCACACGTGTGTGGATGTGGACCAGGGATGCAGAAAAAATATCCACCTCTGGTTGATCTCTGGCTATACCGTTGAGCAAGCGAAGCACGCGGCTGAGAGGGGCCTTAGCTGCGAGGTTGGTGCGAGCCCCCGGAAGCTCGAACAGTCTGGAGAGGGAAACTTCGAAGAGGCGTGCTGTTTCATCACGACAACGCACCCGCGCACAGTTCGGCGGTTGCGATGGCTGCCATTCAGCAAGCTGGCTTCGAATTGGTTGACCACCCCCCCTTATTCACCAGATCTGGCGCCCAGCGATTTTCATCTGTTCCTCAAATTGAAAGAATACTTGAGGTACGAAGACGATAACGAGGTGATGGATGCCGTGGAGAGCTTTTTTGCAGGACCAAGACAAAACATTTTTTTTGAAAGGGATTAAAGCGTTGGGAAAGCGCTGGACTCGGTATGTAGAGAGACTCGAAGACTATGTATAAAAATAAATTATGAAGTTATCAATAGTAGTTTTATTCTTTCTTACTACTTTTTGATCCCTCCTCGTACAGATACAGCCCTACACCTGGCAGCGAGTCAGCTCGCAGGAGACGAGCGCCTCAGTGAGTGCCCTTAAACGATACCAAGGTTGACCAGATCAGGTTTACTCGCCGGATACTGAAATACTCACGTCCTTACTAATAGGTACATTAATAATTACTATTTACCTGTTTGATTTAAATAAGATAATACCTACCTGAGCAACCGTGGGTACCACATCAGATCAGACTCAACAATTTATTATAAACAACCTACCTCGAAGGTAAAGTTTATCCTCGTTCGTTGAGTCGGCACAATTATCGAACACATTATGTTTCACGACATATTTACTTGCCTATACAAACCAGTTCTTCGCGTATAAACGCGTAAAACAAGGGAATTTCATCTCATGCAAACTGTTCACAGCTTTACTAGAGTCGATATATTTATGGTGACTTTAATTTATAACAGCCAAATTCTTACTGAACACTCGGTAAGTGCTCAGTAACAAGGTTCGAAGATCCTTTTTGTGAAATTCGTAAATTATTATTTTCGTGTCCCTTACAAACGCAAGCCCCGCCCCGAGTCAATTACAACGGGACGTCAAGATTTTATTATGCGAAATTAACAAAATGCGTCATCGATCCGTGTAACTGATCACTTACCAAGCTTCCAGTATGAGTTTGGCTGTATAAATAAAAGTCACCTTTTATAAATAAGTATGTATGTAAATACCACGAGTAGAATACCTAAATTAAATAAATGGGGAAATGATGTCACGTTCCCACAAATGATATATCCTTCTATTCTCTCAGGCAGTCGCCTGGTGTTAGTGATACAGAAGATACACGAAAAGAAAACTGTACCACAGAAAATATTATATGAATCTAGTACTGTGATAGTAGTCTAACTTTTCTATGGAACAGCTGGTTTTTTGCGACTTCATTATCGGGCTCTAATTCATTCTGTGCACAAAAGGTGAAGGTCGTTTTATTACGACTGCAAATGGGATAATTAACGTTAAATATATATTTGCAGGTGGTAGAGCTAATGCCGGGCTCGACTGTGGAGGTACCACCATCTTACTCGCAAATCCTCCCGAAGTTATTCGGGGGAGAGTAAGAGGACAACTCTCGGGCAAAAAAACCAGGCGGCCCACCATTGCCTGGGACCGATGGATGGCGGTTTATGCATCCCCAATTGCCGGGCCTTATATAAAACAGACTGGTGACGTGCAGCGGAGTCACTGGTGCAAGGGTTTCGGCACCGCGCTCACCAACCCGCCTGCCCAGCGCGTGTGAGTATGGGCATTTCTTCCTGGAGGACCGCCAAGAGTGGCGAAATCCTAGTGTAAGTTCCTTAATAAATAAATAAATAAATGTCCAGCAGTGGACGAAACAGGCTGATGGATAGATGGATGGATATATTAACATAGGTATATCCATCTATCCATCCATCAGCCCGTGTTCGTCCACTGCTGGACATAGGCCTTTCCCAAATTTCGCCACTCATGTCGGTCCTCCGTCCTCCTCATCCAGCCGCCCCCCTATATACATAGGTATATAAAGGATATTAAAATAACTTAAAAACGACACAAAATAGATTTCAAAAGTTAAAAGAAAAACTGAATATAATAATAATAATAAAATAAGGAATACTTCCTCGTACGTTTGAGGTTTAAAAATAAACTTGTCTCAGCTACACGTAGACGAAAAGTTTCATTAATTGTATTTACTGACGAGAACAGGAAATGCACTGGCACTGGCAAGATCTTATAAATAAACAATTGTATTCATTGGATGAATAACAACATTCATCACCATCATCAATACTTATAATAAAACAGCAGAAACCGCGGTGTCTGTACATCGACGAAAAGTAATAGAAATAGAAAGGGGGTGACTTAAGAAGAGTAATAGATAGAACACAAATCAACGATTTTTTAAATTCTTTTCTGTCTGTCTGTCTGTTTGTTCACGCACATCTCTAAAACTACTGAACGGATTTTTATGTAGTTTTCACAGCTGTACAGAACTTAATTTGGAATAGAATAATAGCTTTATTTCATTAAAATAGGATCTCGAGATTTTTGGAATTTACCTTTCTACAGGTAGTAATTGGAAGTTATAGTACGGGATCTCCTCAACGAATACAGAGTTCGAGTTTGGACGTATTTGATTGGTCTTAATGGTGACCTGTTTTATCAAGGTGCTAATAAGTACCAATTAAATAAGCCCGAACTCAAAGGTTCTGCTGTTGTCGGTTGAGAAGATCCCGTACCCACCTTCCAGTCCAGTCCCAGTGCCTGATTTTGAAAGCGACTGTATTACAGCTAATTTTACTATAATTAGCTAATTTTGTATTTATATATTATTATTGAAAAATGTGAATTGCGTATATATGTAAATATGCTAAATAAAATATTAAAAAAACGTTTTTGACTTAAAATAGCCACTAGTTTTATTTTTAAACCAATCACACTGGCCAGTAAGACGCGATTGCACAAAAGAAAAAGAAAAAAGTCACATGAAATTTTTTATATCCTGCAAAAAAGTGCTATTAGTTATAAAATAGACCCTTGATAATAGTGTAAAACCGAAACCGGTTGGGATAAATATAATTACTGTGAAACAAACAAGTTGTACAGGCGCAGTTAATCATCATGTAAAAAGTTTTTTTTATTTCCTCGCATTAGTTCTGAAAAGTAGAGTATTACACACGGGTGACGGGTGTAAGTGATAAATTGCACCCTCGAACTATATATACCTATACACCCTCGAACTATATACATCCTCGCTCTCTCATGCGCCTAAATATCTCAGGTGCAATTGATCGCTTACCTCCCTTGGAAAACTATCTACTATAAACTTTTTCGTGATTGTCTGCTATAAATTTGTTAAAAATGTATTTATTTCGTTTAGTTTTGACGGGTTAAATTGTGAAAAATGGGTAGACTGTATGGGCTGTCATCCTTTGAGGAGTTCAATAGTGATGAGACCAGGGTCGAAGGTCAGGTGGACGGACATATGTAAATGTTTAAGTAACACCCTACAATCAGCATCCTGGTACAAAGCGTTTGCTTCAATATCGAGTGATGTGCTACCACCCGTTGAGGAGTTCCACTGCCTACCTCTGAATACCATCATCAGATCTCGACCAAACTAAAATGGGACCTATCTGGAAGCAAATTCTTGCAAAAAAAAATTGAAATCGGTGCAGATGTGCGAGAGTTAAAGAGTATAATATCCAAAAAAAAACAGTCGAATCGAGAACCTCCTCCTTTTTTGAAGTCGGTTGAAAACGGTGTTGTCTACTGAGTTACCTCTAGTTTTAATTAAAATTACACCATAATTATTTAAAAAACATTGATTCAAAGGACACTCAATGATATCTTTATCTAATACTAGCTTTTGCCCGCGGCTCCGCCCGCGTGTTATTCGGCTTAACGACGTGCTTTTTTCCGGGATAAAAAGTGGCCTATGTGTTAAAAGTATGGCATACCCTAGGAAAAAATGTTATTACCCGTCCAACATAAAAGGCCAATGTCAAATAATTTATTCGCTTTTGATAGAGGCGATTATTGGTTAGCTAATTGACCTATTTGTCTAGGACGCGTAATACTAATAATTACGCGTGAAACAGCAGATCGGAGGGTTTTTAGCTGATACTGAAATATTTAGTAGGGAAAAAATACTGGATTTAAGTAGAAAACCTTTTTATTTCTATTAACTATTTTATGAAAAAAAAACAAGTTGATCTCTTAAACGCGTTCTTGAAACGAACGTTTGAAAACCAATAACAAGAGGGTGGAATTTTTTTTTTGACAGAAGTATAAATTTTAGTACATTGTTTATAAGTAGATCCCCTAGATAAAAGATCAATAAATCAAATATATTTTTTCCAATATTAAGATAGTCCTACTTTCGTCAAAAGAACCCTCGAAAATCTGTCTTTTTTCATATTCTAGGGTCAGGTTAAGTTAGGATATAAGCTATATCCATTCTAAATGTCATCTAAATCTGTACAGCTGTTTCAGTACCATCGTAATTCTGTACATAAAATAAATAAATAAAATAGCTTTATTGTTCCAAAACATAGTTAACAACAAGTTGCAAGGGCCCCTGTACTAGACCTGAAAGATCTGTTATTACTGGGTGCCCCGCTTTACCACCAAGACAATTATTATTTTGAGCTTAAGTAGACACAAGTTATCACTAATTATTAATTTAATCTTAATCTAAAAAGAAATACTACAATACTATGAGTGTAAGTGTGTGTGTGAAGGTGTGAGGGAGGGTGTGTACGTGTGGGGGTGTGTATGTGCGAGAGGGTGTTTGCGTGTGTGTATGGGGAGTGTATGTACAGTAGGGTCTGCGGGGGGGACCATCGTAATTCTGTACAGTATGGTCTGCGGGGTGGAGGGGGGGGACCATCGTAATTCTGTACAGTATGGTCTGCGGGGGAAGGGTGCGGGGTAGACAACCGGATCGGTCGCTAATCGCAGTGACAAGTAAAACAATACGAGCCAAGAACTTGTAAAAGTAGTATTTCCCAAAGTGTGGGTCGCGACCAACTACACACTATACTTCACCTCTTTTAATCTCAACTTTTGTTTTAAGTGAGTCGCGCGCTTGAGTAAGTTTCGGAACTACTGCTAGACCACAAAGAGTTATTTTGTAGCCTGTCACTTTAAAACATCAACCCAGTGCAAGTCGGACTCAAAGAGTTCCGTACCACCACACAACTACATATGTTGGGTTGCGATAGTAACACCAAGGCGACAATTCAGCACCCTCTGACTATGAGTACGGCAACCATTTGCTGATTTACTTTATAGTATGTCCTACAATCTGATCTTTGAATCTTCTATGTATTACCGTTTCTACTATCAAGCTCAAACAAATAACCGTTTAAAATGTTAAATTTCTGAGTTTTTTGTATGTTTGTACCCTCTTTGGAGTTAATATATGTAGGTATTTTTTTATATGCCCTGATAGAGGCCATATTAACACACATTCTGTAAAAATTTCAACTTGCTGCCTCTTACATACGGCTGAAGTTGTAGACCTATATGGCAGACGGACAAATGAACAGACGGACAGACAGTGGAAGGTTAGTAATAGGGTTCCGATTGGCACCCTCCGGGTACGGAACGGGACGCAACCCTAAAATGACCAACAAACAAACATTCTTTCCACCTTTCAGGATCGATAGAGTAGAGGAGAATTAACTACATTGATGAACTTAAGTGTAACAAGAACTGAGAATGTAGTTCCATCAACTTCGTTCTATTGGAAAACAAAACCGGTCAAGTGCGAGTAGGACTCGTGTCTCTGATATCTCTGTTCCCGTACCTCTTCAAATAATTCTATAAGTCTATCTAGACTTAGAATTAAATGATTTGAATAAGAATTACAAACTTATGAAATGTATGAAAATTTGACTATTCCTTGTAAAGCGCAAGTAGGTACTTAGCTGTGATAGTTTTCTTTTTAACTTCATTAAATACATACATATACTACTGCCGTTTTGGGTAAAGGGTCTTTGTATCACTTAAATATGTGTTAACTGTATAACTGATGAAACGTTTATTGAGTCCGATATAGTTAAGCGGTCTAATAATGCACGCCTGAAACCAGCGCAGTGACAGATCAAACTGAACCGCGCGTGTGGCCATCGAATAAACAAAGCCAGTTGCAACGTAAGCAAAACGTGACTGACTGAATATACACCATGAATTTGTTCACATGTACAAAAAATAACCGTTTAGCTCGCAGGGACACTTGACTTTAACAAAAATTTGCACTTCAAAGCTTAATATTTCGCAAACGGATCCCTGAATCAAAAAATGATTCTGGAACACCCGCAATGTTTTTAAAAGATCTATCCAATGACATCCAACAAATTGGAGTAGACCCGAAAAACAATATTCATCCCCACTGTACGTGTAGTAGTCGGCTAGCAAGTGTACATCCGTGGGATTCTTGATGATACAAGCATGGGAGTGGTATCAATCTCTTCGTTATGACATGGAGAATCAGTAATTGGATGGTGGACAATGATCACTCGTGTCGGATTTGAGTTGAAACATGGCCGTTATAGTTATTTCTTAATATCTTGGTACTAATTCAGAGAATTGAATCTTAAAAACAGAATTTCTATGTTATGGGTCAGCCGTACACAAAATATTGTAAAAACATGTTTTGTGTAGAATTTAATACTGAATACTTCTATAATAGATCACTTTCTCGTAAATACTGTATTTTACGAGATAAACATAAAAAAACAGTATCATCTACGGCAGAGCGGCGGCCATTTTGTTTTTTGCTTATAACTTAAATCTGAGACGAGTGATCATTGTCCACCATCCAATTACTGATTCTCCATGTCATAACGAAGAGATTGATACCACTCCCATGCTTGTATCATCAAGAATCCCACGGGACATAGTATTTGTACACTTGCAGGCGCACTATAGGGGAGATACCCTAAAAATATTTTAGATTTTTTTACCACTTTATTGGCGTGATTTATATGTACATTCATGTCAAATTACAGCTTTCTAGTACTAAGATTCTCTGAGCTAAGCCGTGGACAGACAGACGGATGGACGGACATGGTGAAACTATAAGGGTTCCTTATCGACTACGGAACCCTAAAAATCGTTAAGTCTTTCAAATTACATATAAATAAATTTATATGTATCGATATTATTTAAATATTTATGTAACATATACATAAAATATGTAAAATCATTCCCCAATATTTTAATTTCCTGCATACAATAAAAGTCCAAACCAAATATCAGCTCGAGCTCTAAGACATGGACATGATGAAATTATAATGAGAGTTCATGTATCTCAGGTATGGGCAACCTTTGGGAAATGGCGGGCCAATCATATGTTCATAAGGTGCGGGCCATAGCACAGATTATTGTAATAGTTAATAGGCTGATGCGGATAGTATACGAAAGTTACGGTGGACCACAGGTATAATTTTGTACTTTTATTAATCCAAGTTTCAGTATAAATTACTAAAAGTTGTAAGACAAAATTAACACCGCGATAAAACGCTTAACTCCGTCACACAGTAGTAGAAAATACCTCAGATGAATATAAACTGAGGAAAATTCATTCGATGAATCGGACAATTAAATCGATTATTTTTTTTTATAACGTGGTTATTCAACAAATTTAAAAAACGATTATAATGTTCGTGTTTTACTGTCATAACATAAAGTATAAATTTACATGTGTTGGCTTTATTTATAAATCAGCATATTGAAAAATCACCTTCTTGCCTGGGGAATAACTTATTATGCGACTTTTTAATATAGCAAGATAAAATAGAATAACGTTTTGAAAATTTTAAAGTTATAGTTCACAATTTGTAAGTCGTAGTTGTGATGTGAGGAAAGAGTTCTTTCAAAATGGAACCTCCAAAAAAGCAAGTAAAATAAGGTATAATACAATCAAAACACAAATTTGCTAAAAATTTCCTAAGACCTTAACTAAACTAATGTACTTAATTTAATTTTTCTTTTTTTTTTCTTTTTCTCCTATGTAGATCTGTCTCTTTCTGTATTGGATTTATTAAACTTTCCAGATCATTTATAACATTGTTTATCTCTCTGGCAGTAAGTATCAGGCGTCCAAGTTGTCGCATTCTCTGAGCAACATATGATCTCAAGTGAGGGTAGTTTCTGTGACGAAAATGAAGATCTGAACCAAACCTTAAAATAGTTCTATCATTTCGGATGGTATGGTAGATTTTGTCTTGTGACATAGTAGATAAAACGTCATTCTTTAAATCCTCTGTAGCACCAAAGCCTACTGGAAACATGCCTGAACATTTAGAATGTCTTTTTTCCTGTCCTTGACTGCATCGCCTATAGTGAAGATAAAGATCTTTTTTTAGATAAAGACCCATGCACGATTTACATGGAGCGAACGACTCTAAATCTCGTCTCTTCTTTGATCTTTTTTTTGGTATCAAGCAAGTGGAACCTGATTCAATCACAGTAGCATTAAAGGCATAGTTACCCAGTTGTCGTAATCTTTCGATTTTATTTTTTCGTTCTTTGGATCCCTTTGCAGTCGTAAAAACATAATCAGCAACTTCAATTTCATTGTTTCAAAATGACGGGGCAATTTTACAACCAATTTTTTACAATATAAGCATGCATGTTTTTTTTCAGGAGCGTTAACCTCATTTGGCATTTGGGTAACTACTTGTTCTTTTACGTCAGTTCCCCTTTTCACTTCACTTTCGTCTTTTTGGTTTAAATGACTATCATCAAAAACAATTTTGTTTTTAATGCCATATTTATGTTCATTAGTCATTTGGAACAAAAAGTGTTCATTTCCACCAGTCTTTGCTCTCTGCTCCTTTATTTCTTCTTTTTTATTTAAATAAATTGTGTTTATATATTTGTTGTCCTTACGGTTTATCGTGTATTCATTTGACGTTATATTAACTTAATTATATAATAGTTAATATTAGTTCTTTTGCGGTAATTTTTTTTTTCTCTTTTCCAGTATTTACCTTTTCTTTAGTTTCTCGTTCAGTTCTTTTTGTTTTTTTTTTGTTGGACTTGTATTCTATACATTTTCTTGAATCATCGCTGTTGCATGAGTCTGGGATGTATTCACTTCCACTATCGGTAAATGGTTCGTTTGGGGAATCATATTCTGAACTTGTTTTTCGTAACTTTGTAGATTTTCTTTGTAAGTTAGAAGAATTTTCAGTCAATTTGGATTTTTCATCACTAACATTTCCTTTTTCGAAGTATTTTTTGTAGTAGATGTAAATTTTAATGTTTCAAAGATATCACTGTCGGTGGAGGAGTCATTTTTTGGAATGTTCTTTGTTGTACATTGTTCTCGTTTGTTTTGAAAAGAGTCACTAATATGAGAGATATCTGAATCAGAATCAGATTCTGGTATGAAAAGTTTGGGTAGATTTCTTGATTTCGAATTTTCTTTGATAATGTCATAATTATGTATGATTGTTTCCTGTTTCGTGTTACTTTTTATACTGTCATCATCACTTTTTTCAATAAAAAGGTCACTATCGGTTGAACAGTCTTTTTGAATATTTCTTGAATTTTGGTAATATTTTCTTGAATTTCAATTTCGTTGGAAATACTTCCACTGTCATTACTACAGACACTTAAATCTGAAAAGAAACAAATATATCATTTCATTATTTTATATCTAAGGCCAAATTTTTAAACACTTTTTGTAAAATCCTATTAATACTTTAAATCCGAATGTTGTTTGCATAGCCCAATGGATGGTGGTTTATTTATAATAATAGCCAACATTACAGGCCAGCGGATTTTTTATCCAGGAAATCAGTCAGTTACGTGGGTACTGCACAAATACCAGGTTAACTTGAGCAAATAAATGTAACTTCATATATATCTGTAACTAGTTTATTCAAATAAGTTACTAAAGTAAACAAAATAAAACATGCATAAAAGAGTTTTCGAAATGTTTTATTTTATTTAATTTAATAACTTATTTGAATGAAAAGCTCACTGCAGCGATACATACATATATATTTCAAGTTTATAACTAGTTTAGTAACTAGACCTGTAAAACCTATATTTTATGTATCTATTTTACAAAATAAATGTGCAAAGTAATGTATACGGTTGTGTTACTCAGCAATAGTGTAGCTTTTTATTAGTGAAAGAATTTTTAGAATCGGTTTAGTAGTTCCAGAGATAACCCATTACATGCAAACAAACAAACAAACGAATATTTTTTTCTTCTTTATACCGGGTGTAATAGCAAAGGCAAGAATCCTTTAACGGTGTGTTAGTATGATCGGTAAAGATATTATTTTAAATACTGGGATCTCTAAATAAAGTACCAGTACCTCATAATAAGACGATTTTCATTACTCAAAATACACTTATCGCGTGGACACCCTCGATGGTCGCTGGCCACTCGGATGAGGGGTGCAGGTTGCGGGGTGCAATTAGGTGTGTGGAGAGGCCGGTGAGCTGCGTAGCCATATCTTAGAAAAATGATTGAATTTTTGGTGAAAATTCAAGGTACTTATGTTTTTTTTTCTCGTAATGACATCAGCATCGTGTATACTTTCACATCCTTAAGGGATTCTTGACTTTCTATTTACCCCCTGTATAATAGTGTGGATTCATTTTTATAAATTATAGTTTTGTTTTTTTTTGTCATACTTGAGACGCGGTAAATGACCAAGGTTCAATTACCCTTTCTGTGAAATACGCAAAATAAAATTACGACTAATTGAGTCGAGTTTTTCTTAAACAAATATAGAGGCACAAACATTATTTTTTTCCTATTTCGCAAACAGGGTAATTGAATCTTGGTCCTGACTACTTACCGAATCTCCAGTGTGAATTTAGCTTTATAGACGAAAGGTGCCTTATACATATATTTACCAAGTTCACTAGGATAAAGAAAACCGCATCCCTATCCATATTAATGATTCTCGGGTTAAAACGGAACAAACAGAAAAAAAAATAAAATTTTGTTTTAGCTTCGGTACAATAATAATGACGCAATTCATTAATAATTTTGAAAAATATTCAATATACCGACACGACTTTTATACTACTTTATTATTAGTATATGTATTAACCCACCTTCTATTTGACTTGTTATTTTCTCGTACATTTTTTCCCGGAAATTTTCGGCCGATCCAGGTTCCGAAGTTTGACTGTCTGAATCAAATTCGATTGACATAGCCTCTGGTGTCGTCGAAGTAGGCAAATCCTAAAAACTCGATAAGTGTTAGGATTCTACACCATAGCACATCGGGAGATTTTTATAGTAGTATAGGTAGTTCTCGATAGCCAGTTTAAATTTTCACGTCAGCAACCTTTTACTATTACTGAGACAGAGCTTTCTGACAGACAAACATCAAATTCTACTCTTTTTAGTAAGAAACTATAACTTATGAATGTTGCACAAGATAAAAGTACATTTTACTGTTCTAATCAAAACCTGTAAGTAGGGTAAAACTTGTTAATTTAATCAAAGTACCTAAATGCTTTCAATACATACCTTAATCTGCCTGGCACCAGATTGAACATCACTTTCTCATTTTTCCATTGTGACATCAAACTGAAAGAAAATAGACACCATTTCACAACTTTGCTAATTGAAATAAACGTCAATAAAGTAAAATTAATATTTAAAGGGAAATAATTTGATTTTAACATCTAACTTACCGGCAGGTATTTAAACTTGTGTCGAACAGGTGCGTCGCAGTCGGCATCACTATGCTGTCTGACTCTGTTGTGATTTGTGATGGCGCTCGGGTTCAAATTTTCAAGTAGTAACGTTCCAGATTCCAAAAATGTGTGACATAATTGTTAAACAAAATTGAACCTTATTGACTACACACTCCAATATCGGTGTGTATGACGTATATTGAGACCCGAGTATACGGACACCGTGTATTTTTGTTTGTACATTACCAATTTTAAGGACGTGTGTGTAATAATCTGTACATGGACACCTGATTCAAAGGACATTGGTGTTTTGAGGTTCTCTTAGACCCAAATCTGCGGACCAACCAAAAAGAGTGTGATTTGTTAATTGAGACCCAAATTTGAAGACAGTCCTTGAATATGGGAAGTCCTTAGATATGGGGTGTGTATAACACTCAGAAAAAAAGGAATAACCCGCAAAACAAGGAGAGTTAAATAACGCTGACTAGATAAATGTGCTCAGCACAGCCACTAGATGTCGCTGGTTACATCTAATTTTACGTAAATCTATTAGAAATAGGAAGTCCTTAGATTCGGGGGCCCTGGCAAGGTCCTTGAATTCACGCGGATACAGACAAGGGTGGGTGTGTATGTGCGAGAGGGTGTTTGCGTGTGTGTATGGGGAGTGTATGTACAGTAGGGTCTGCGGGGGGGACCATCGTAATTCTGTACAGTATGGTCTGCGGGGTGGAGGGGGGGGACCATCGTAATTCTGTACAGTATGGTCTGCGGGGGAAGGGTGCGGGGTAGACAACCGGATCGGTCGCTAATCGCAGTGACAAGTAAAACAATACGAGCCAAGAACTTGTAAAAGTAGTATTTCCCAAAGTGTGGGTCGCGACCAACTACACACTATACTTCACCTCTTTTAATCTCAACTTTTGTTTTAAGTGAGTCGCGCGCTTGAGTAAGTTTCGGAACTACTGCTAGACCACAAAGAGTTATTTTGTAGCCTGTCACTTTAAAACATCAACCCAGTGCAAGTCGGACTCAAAGAGTTCCGTACCACCACACAACTACATATGTTGGGTTGCGATAGTAACACCAAGGCGACAATTCAGCACCCTCTGACTATGAGTACGGCAACCATTTGCTGATTTACTTTATAGTATGTCCTACAATCTGATCTTTGAATCTTCTATGTATTACCGTTTCTACTATCAAGCTCAAACAAATAACCGTTTAAAATGTTAAATTTCTGAGTTTTTTGTATGTTTGTACCCTCTTTGGAGTTAATATATGTAGGTATTTTTTTATATGCCCTGATAGAGGCCATATTAACACACATTCTGTAAAAATTTCAACTTGCTGCCTCTTACATACGGCTGAAGTTGTAGACCTATATGGCAGACGGACAAATGAACAGACGGACAGACAGTGGAAGGTTAGTAATAGGGTTCCGATTGGCACCCTCCGGGTACGGAACGGGACGGAACCCTAAAATGACCAACAAACAAACATTCTTTCCACCTTTCAGGATCGATAGAGTAGAGGAGAATTAACTACATTGATGAACTTAAGTGTAACAAGAACTGAGAATGTAGTTCCATCAACTTCGTTCTATTGGAAAACAAAACCGGTCAAGTGCGAGTAGGACTCGTGTCTCTGATATCTCTGTTCCCGTACCTCTTCAAATAATTCTATAAGTCTATCTAGACTTAGAATTAAATGATTTGAATAAGAATTACAAACTTATGAAATGTATGAAAATTTGACTATTCCTTGTAAAGCGCAAGTAGGTACTTAGCTGTGATAGTTTTCTTTTTAACTTCATTAAATACATACATATACTACTGCCGTTTTGGGTAAAGGGTCTTTGTATCACTTAAATATGTGTTAACTGTATAACTGATGAAACGTTTATTGAGTCCGATATAGTTAAGCGGTCTAATAATGCACGCCTGAAACCAGCGCAGTGACAGATCAAACTGAACCGCGCGTGTGGCCATCGAATAAACAAAGCCAGTTGCAACGTAAGCAAAACGTGACTGACTGAATATACACCATGAATTTGTTCACATGTACAAAAAATAACCGTTTAGCTCGCAGGGACACTTGACTTTAACAAAAATTTGCACTTCAAAGCTTAATATTTCGCAAACGGATCCCTGAATCAAAAAATGATTCTGGAACACCCGCAATGTTTTTAAAAGATCTATCCAATGACATCCAACAAATTGGAGTAGACCCGAAAAACAATATTCATCCCCACTGTACGTGTAGTAGTCGGCTAGCAAGTGTACATCCGTGGGATTCTTGATGATACAAGCATGGGAGTGGTATCAATCTCTTCGTTATGACATGGAGAATCAGTAATTGGATGGTGGACAATGATCACTCGTGTCGGATTTGAGTTGAAACATGGCCGTTATAGTTATTTCTTAATATCTTGGTACTAATTCAGAGAATTGAATCTTAAAAACAGAATTTCTATGTTATGGGTCAGCCGTACACAAAATATTGTAAAAACATGTTTTGTGTAGAATTTAATACTGAATACTTCTATAATAGATCACTTTCTCGTAAATACTGTATTTTACGAGATAAACATAAAAAAACAGTATCATCTACGGCAGAGCGGCGGCCATTTTGTTTTTTGCTTATAACTTAAATCTGAGACGAGTGATCATTGTCCACCATCCAATTACTGATTCTCCATGTCATAACGAAGAGATTGATACCACTCCCATGCTTGTATCATCAAGAATCCCACGGGACATAGTATTTGTACACTTGCAGGCGCACTATAGGGGAGATACCCTAAAAATATTTTAGATTTTTTTACCACTTTATTGGCGTGATTTATATGTACATTCATGTCAAATTACAGCTTTCTAGTACTAAGATTCTCTGAGCTAAGCCGTGGACAGACAGACGGATGGACGGACATGGTGAAACTATAAGGGTTCCTTATCGACTACGGAACCCTAAAAATCGTTAAGTCTTTCAAATTACATATAAATAAATTTATATGTATCGATATTATTTAAATATTTATGTAACATATACATAAAATATGTAAAATCATTCCCCAATATTTTAATTTCCTGCATACAATAAAAGTCCAAACCAAATATCAGCTCGAGCTCTAAGACATGGACATGATGAAATTATAATGAGAGTTCATGTATCTCAGGTATGGGCAACCTTTGGGAAATGGCGGGCCAATCATATGTTCATAAGGTGCGGGCCATAGCACAGATTATTGTAATAGTTAATAGGCTGATGCGGATAGTATACGAAAGTTACGGTGGACCACAGGTATAATTTTGTACTTTTATTAATCCAAGTTTCAGTATAAATTACTAAAAGTTGTAAGACAAAATTAACACCGCGATAAAACGCTTAACTCCGTCACACAGTAGTAGAAAATACCTCAGATGAATATAAACTGAGGAAAATTCATTCGATGAATCGGACAATTAAATCGATTATTTTTTTTTATAACGTGGTTATTCAACAAATTTAAAAAACGATTATAATGTTCGTGTTTTACTGTCATAACATAAAGTATAAATTTACATGTGTTGGCTTTATTTATAAATCAGCATATTGAAAAATCACCTTCTTGCCTGGGGAATAACTTATTATGCGACTTTTTAATATAGCAAGATAAAATAGAATAACGTTTTGAAAATTTTAAAGTTATAGTTCACAATTTGTAAGTCGTAGTTGTGATGTGAGGAAAGAGTTCTTTCAAAATGGAACCTCCAAAAAAGCAAGTAAAATAAGGTATAATACAATCAAAACACAAATTTGCTAAAAATTTCCTAAGACCTTAACTAAACTAATGTACTTAATTTAATTTTTCTTTTTTTTTTCTTTTTCTCCTATGTAGATCTGTCTCTTTCTAACAAACGAGTGAAATTTCGCACTGTGATCGCACGTTTTGAAACGCTTCCAAACCTAATATAATTTAACAATATTTTATATTCTTGCTGGGTAGAATGCAAAGACATTGTATAATAACAAGACTGTGCACTATCCAATTTTTGCTCAACTAAACAAGATTTTATTTCCTTAAAAATAAGGTTGTAATTATTGTGATACCATTTTCAAGCGAAAAACGAGCCGAGCGAGATAGCTGTCGCTAGTCGTGGCAAGTTGCCAGTGTATATAATATCTACAATAAACTTATATAGTGTTGTTGAGTTTCTAACGGTGTTAAACGCCCATCTCGCTCGGCTCGTTCTTAGTATCGTAGTGCACAGTCTTGTTCTCTATACAATGTCTTTGGTAGTATGTTAGTTTGGTTTAGTTTATTTCGTAAGATAATTTAGTTTATTAAAGTTTCATGTATTTTGTTTTTGTTAAATAAAACCATGTCCCTCATATTGTGAAAAAACAAAATGTAAGTATAATAGTGCGTCCCGAGTCACGACATAATTGATTTATCGCGTCTATAATCGTCATTCCGAGTCAATGATGGCCGTGCGGCGTAAGTGATTTGATGGTAATTTTAGTGCTGTTAGCGCCATTCGGAACATGCACTCCAAACTCAAACCCATATTATTCCATAATGGTAACATGGTGGCTAGCCTAGGGTAGACAAAATAAACACCGCGATAAAACGCTCAAGTCTGTCACAGTGTATTTGGCAATAAATCGGACAATTGAATCGATTTGATGTGTTTTTTTTTTAATACATTATTATCCTACCAACTTGAAAACTAGTTCAATGTAAGTAAATTATTCTCTTATAGTATCAACAGAAATGTGTAGATTTTTATTATTACTCAACAAAATGAAATATCACCTTTACTTTCGTTTTCGTCCTACTTTGGATGACTTTTGGATATGATTCACCGATTTTGTTTCTGATAATTTGTCCCACACACAAATGACACAAATTAGTTATATCTTAGTATAAATGATGATTTAATGATCTGTGCTGTGATTAATTATTTGAAGCCATTCAGAGAAGACTATTTGTTAAAATTTGTGTCCATCTAGCGAACGGTAGAAGGGTATATTCTTTGCTAGCAAATTAACCTAATCTAACCTTAATTAAATCTCTAAAAAGGTAAGTATAGAAGGTGTTCTAAAAACTAATTTTCTGAAAAATTCCACGGTATTTTATACAGTCAAAGACCTTATTGTATTTTTATTACATTTCTAGATAAAGTGTAAAAAGAAGAACTTCCAAATAAGGCTGACTTCATGGCTATTTGCCAACAGGGATTATGATGAAATCCTTGGAGCAAAGGATCCTAAAGAAATGTGGCGAAAGCTGGCGGGTCTTTTGGTTAAACATGGGCCATGTAATAGATGGAGAACAGTAGATGACTACATGGTACGATTTGAAAAAGTACACTCGAAGGGACAGTGCAACCTATATTATGAAGTATAATGAGATAGACGGCAAAAAGTTGTCTTTGTAATAGGTAATACGAGTATAAATGTGTCGGACCCACGGTACCACTGCCCCATACCACTGGGGGTACGGTGGGAATTTTTTGTGTAGGACCCATGGTACCCCTGAGCGCATGGTGAGTATTTTTTGTCCGAACGGTACCACCATAATGCTTGCCGTAAGATACATATGTACATAATGATTGAAATTGTAGTTTCCAAGTTATCAATTCGTGAAATACTGTACGATAAATATTCAAATTATCACAATCCATGAAACATCAAAAACAGACAGATTAGCAATATTGACACAAATATTGCAGTCAGATTAGCAACATTGACACAAATATTGGTTGGATTGTGAACAACTTAATCCGAAGAATGATTGGTAGTTCTTAGAGTGCTTAAGTTACTCAGTTGCTGAATATGCTTGCGCTGTGTGGAATAACTCAGCACATACAGGTCAAGTAGACACTGTACTCAACGAGACTTGTTGCCTGGTCACCAGTTGCTCTTAGCCAACACCAATCAAAAAACTAAACGTTCTATCGGGTACAGGACCCCCGGATATTAGGAGAGAATTTCACCACATTATGCGGATGTGAAGCTCAACCCCCTGATCCTCTGACCACATGTCCAAGTGCTCCTCAATGCACCAAGAGGGAACCCATGACTGCATGCAATTGCGTTTTTGGAGTGGCAAACTATTGGAAAAATGTTATTTAAATTCAACGCTTTCACTCGAAGAAGAAGGTTGCAACCCAATGGAAGCTTGATCAAACATGTAAGAATTTTATGAATAAATAAAAGCTTTGTTTTACCCTATGATGTTCATTTTTTTTAAATTAATGTGCATACTTAGTAAAGAAGTTAGTTAACAAACTACCTTTTTATGTAAAAAGTCGGAAAACGATAATTTGTATCCCAAATAACCTACAAATACAATCAAAACTCACGAAACTACCTTTATCACCACCTCAATAGATCGAAGACCAAAATATTCTCAATCAAGTGTCATAGGGTGTTTAAAATGGTCAAAAAAATTGAAAAAAAAAAGATCACGCATGTATTTCCCTAACTCCTGTCAAAGCATTACAATATTGAGGTGCCCTGTTAGCCTTGGAAATGAGGTGTTAAACGGCCGCCATGATGGAAATTACTATACAAAATAATCTTATACAAACGTCAAAAGGTGTTTAAAATGGTCACCCATGTTACCAACTATGGATAAAAAAGAAAAAAAAAACATAACACCTGTATTTCCTTAACTCTTGTCAAAGCATTAAAATATTGAGGTGCCATGTTAGCCTCAAGGAAATGAGGTGTTAAACGACCGTCATGATGGAATTTACTGTCAAAGGGTGTTTAAAATGGTGTTTAAGTGGCAACCATGTTAGGCATGCAGGTGCAAAGCATTCTGCGAATTTTGATCGGTCAGCCTGGTTTGTCATGCCTGCTTGTGTACATCGCTAAATCGCTTCTTTACTCAGATTGACCACGAAGTTTAGCGCAGCCTGTATTTCATTTCAGGGACATCCAAAGACGCGATTTGATTGTGTCCCGTTATGTAGGTATGTGTCCCTGTAAAAGTAAAGTTGCGAATTGCGACTTTTTGGTTAAGGCGAGGCATTAATAAACTTTTAATTTCAAATCGGCGCCTTAGGGGAGTGGAGTGGACTTACTCCAAACAAATATGCGCTCACAAACTAAATTATGCCGTAAGGTCGTATGCGGCAAAACAGTATTTTTCATTTAAAATGACAACTCTAAGTAATTTAATAAATCCAATCGGCCATATTGAAGTGCATTTGTAGACTAATTTAAATACAAAACTTAGAGGCTTCATTCGCTCCCGTTTGTCAGTAAAATAGAAACCTCTGTTATAAAAGAGGTTATCTAAAAAAATTTTTCTCTGCTATGAAAATTAATCAATCAAGTAAATCTTCGGGCAAAATGATGTCAATGAAATGCTTAATCTAGTAAATTGGTAATTACATATGTTTTCTTATTGCTGAGAAAAATGGAGATCCATGTCGCCAAAATTTCGTGGCGTCGCCTTAAAAAGTTAGCCGTAATAAAATTCGCAACATCCCGGACGCGGCCCGCGGGCCAGTGGTTGACCATGTATGAGTTAGCTTAATGCTCCATCTTTCTATAAATAGTAAGTTTTATAGAAAACATTTCCGTAAATTAAGGAGCAAGTAGTATCTATTTCTGTCAAGGTACGACCTGGTCCTCCTCAGTTTGTGTTCAAGAAACGGAACTGTTGTCCGGCCGGCCATGACTTTCAGAAAGTGAACGTGCACTACGAAATGCTGGCGATTATGGCGAACTATTGTTTAATTAACCCAGCGTAAATAATCCCGTGTGTCGTGTGCGCGTGCGCAGCCTGCCGCAGTCACATGCGCGTCGCCGGGCCGTGCGGACCACCACCATGCTGGACTATACTGCACTCATCACTAGTGTCGCCGTTCTCGGCTCCATTCCAATTATCCTTCTACTAGTTCGTGCGGGGCTGCGCCTGAGTGTACGGACGTGCACGTGCAAGGCGTCCATGAAGGGCAAGACGGTGATAGTGACGGGCGCCAACGCGGGCATCGGGTTCGAGACCGCACTGGCGCTGGCGGCGCGGGGCGCGCGTGTCGTGCTGGGGTGCCGGAGCGAGCCGCGCGGGCTGGACGCGCGGGACCGCATGCTGGCCCGAGTCGCGGGCGCGGACATCGCGGTCCGCAGGCTGGACCTCGCCTCGCTCGCGTCCGTCAGGCAGTTCGCCAGCGAGACCCTCGCCTCGGAGCCGCGGCTCGACGTGCTGGTGAACAACGCCGGCGCGGTCGGGCTCGGCAACCGGCACACCGGCGACGGCATCGTCGAGGAGATGCAGGTGAACCACTTCGGGCCGTTCCTGCTGACGCTGCTGCTGCTGCCGCTGCTGCACCGGTCCGGCGCCGGACGCGTCGTCACCGTCGCCTCGGTGCTGCACCAGCTCGGCACGGTGCGGCCGGACCGGCTCAACCGTGAGGGGCACTACGGCGAGGTGCGCACGTACGCCAACAGCAAGCTGTGCAACGTGATGTTCACGGCGGAGCTGGCGCGGCGGCTGCGTGCGGCGGGTGCGCGTGTCACCGCCAACTGCCTGCACCCGGGCATCGTGCGCACCGCGGTGGCCGGCTCGGCGACGACGCTGTCGCAGGTCTTGTTCCGCGCGCTGTGCTGGCTGTGCGCGCGCTCCCTGCACGAGGCGGCGCAGACCCCGGTGCACCTGGCGGTGGCGGAGGAGCTGCGTGACGTCAGCGGCGAGTACTTCGCGGAGTGCGGCAGCCGCTGGACGCGATGCGGCGCGCGCAGCCCAAGGCTCGGGGACCTGCTGTGGCGCTACTCGGAGTCGCTCGTCGGTTTCTACTTTCACGATCTACAATTCGACTGACTCTCCTTCAACTATAAGTACGTTGATAAACTTAGTTCGCCATTACTCAGGCTTACCACCTACCAACCTCACTCCATAAATAATCTAAACGATATAATCTGTACTAATTATAGGTGTGAAACTTGTAATAACTCAAATTAATTGTATGTGTATTGTTATACTTATTGATGACTGATTGTTGATATTTTGTTGATAATTTATTTAGTTGTAAGATAAGTGATATAGAACTAACTGGTCAAAAGGAAATCTGACTTATATTTAATTATTTACCAGGGAAATAGATACCCGCCATCTTGTTTAAGGTGGTAGCTCCGCAGTTTGTTGTCAAACGCTCAACTTGTGATTGTTTTTGAATAAAAAGTATAAAATGATTGTGGTTTATGGCAGTCGGCACTAACTTCATTAAGGTAATCGGTTTTGTGATTCATACATATCCTATGCGCAAATAAATATGGGTAGTGCATTATTTTATTAAATTTAATGTAGGTACTTACATTATTTCATTAATTATATTATTTTGCACTGTTACCGTTTAACATTTACATACAAGTATTATCTAAGCAAGCAGCTTGTCAGCAAACTTCGGAGAAAAAAATCACGGACCATATGTATGTTATACATACTAAGGCTCATACGCACTAGGCGGTAGCCGCAGATGCGGTGCGCCGCGCGGCGTGCAGCAACACGCGGTTGGAACTGCGGTCTGCCGCGTTGTGGTGCGCCGCAAATCAAAAACGCAAGTCGCGGTTGGCCTTGCGCGGTTTGACTACTTTTAGTCAGTTTCAAAATTGACTTTAGTAGGCTGCAGTTGTGGTGTACCTTTACTTAAGCCTAGGGAGAAGAAAACTAAGTACTGGATTCATCCTCTACTACTAATCACGCAGTGAAAATGGACTGTTGTATTTATATTAGAAGTACTTGTAAATAACATGGCGGACGACATAATGGAAATTTACAGTTATTGACGTCGTCTCCGTCTATAATGATTTGAGTGTTTCTGCACGTTTAAAAGGCTTCGATAATCTAAGAATGAGACCAAGGTTTTCGTATGCTCTATTTAAGATCTTATTAAGAATATTGAAATGCAACTTGGAATCCAGAGTAACACCTAGATCCCTTATTTCGTTAACTCGATTTATACTATTACCTCCGATGTTATAATTAGAAATCATGTATTTACTAATAGGAATCCGCTGAAAATCAGCGCCGTGGCCCTGTCATGGCATTAAGCTGACCGGAGACCTTTTTGGTACATTCTGTGCTTAACCATGAGTAATATTTTTCTATTTTCTTTTTTTTAAGCATTATTCTATTCTATTATATTCTATTGTAAGTATGAAATACAGAGACTACAAATCGTTGAAGGTCTGTGACGATTCTGACCATAGACTATCGGAGTACGCTCCTGTCGCTCCGTAAACCGTGATTTGATACAAGGGCGTCATTAATATTTGAGGTGTTTGACCCTTCCCTACAGAAAAACGCTGGGAACTAACTATAGTCACCTTACAGACAAATACAAACAAAGAGAACAAGAATTCTACCTATTTGACCTAGCATTATGCAAAATTTCTACGTTTTCGAGGAAAGCGTCTGTGACAGACAGACGACGGACACGAGGGTGCTGTTATTATAGGTGTCGGTAAATGAAGATATAAACCACCAACAGGTTCTAAGATGGGTATACAGACAGGTGTGGCTCGCACGGTGCCGGTGGTGACTCGCAATGAACTATTACATCATCGCAATAGACTATTTGTCTAATGGAACAATTCATTGGTTGATCGTGGTAGCTTTACGTAAATGGAATAAAATGCCGACATAAACACTATGTGCGGTATATTATTTATTTATGTATCTACTAGCCAAGTAAAACAACTTGGCGGCATAATTTACATATCAGATTGTGTAAGCCAATCGTTTTTAAATTCGATTGTCATATGACCATTCGGCTAAGCAAATAAGCCCGTTAGTATAACAGTATAAAACAATTGTTTTCATTTGACAGCCAAAAATTTATATTTCAATTGTCAAACGGGCTAATTTGCTTAGCCGAATATGACAATCAATTTGAGTGCCATTGGCTTACACATTTTCACCTCAGATTATAACCGTTGTTGTAACCCAACATGAACAATACTTTCCTTTAATGCTATTTTAAAAGCTTTTCGCTTATACAGCCAAATCCCCTCTCGAAATTTAGACTTTATAGTCGAGGTTGTTCTTGAACAAGTATAGAGGCACCAAAATTATTTTTCGTATTTCGCAAACAGGGTCACTGAACCTTGGTCCTTATCACTTACCGAGTCTCCAGTATGAATTTGGATACATTAACGAAAGCCCTCTGGTGACATTTATTTATAAAGCCAAACTCATATAGGAACTCGGTAAATAGTCGGTATCAACAGTCAATAGCCCTTTCTGGGAAATTCGTAAATTGTTTTTTCCTTTTTCTCTACGAAGGCAACTTCAGCCCCGAGTCCCGAGTCAACACAATAGAAACGCATTTTTTTTTTCAATTTACGCTATAAAATGTTATTTATCCGTGATACTGATCACTTATCAAGCCTCCAGTATGAGTTTGGCTGTATAAACAAATGTCACCTGTTATCGGCGTTCGTTATTTTATTACGTATTTCTAAAAGTTGCTTATAAGTGATTTTAAGAGGCCTGTAGTCGGCGGCTTGAAGTCAGTCGCGCACGGGGTCGCTAATAGTCGCTATGCTTGCTATTTCATTCTACATTCAACTTCGGATTATAGATAACTGACTGTTATTGGTTAGCCCGAACGTTCATTTCCCAAGCTCATATGGAAGAGACAACATTCATTTCATGTATGGGATATGTTGCAAAAGAAAAAATAATAAGCAAGTACCTATCAATAAGGATATGATGAGCGAACTGCGCTAGTATGGGAGTTCGGGCGAATAGAGTCGCCTTAAGCGCGTTGTTGCTTATTCAGTGATTAAAACGCTTTTGTGCAGTTATTAGTAGCAATTCAAAGTGAAATGAAGTAGGTATTCAAATTTAACTTCGAGATGTTTTTACAGCTGGAAGTTTTATCTGACCTATATCTAACCCCAATATACATTAGTAATTACTACTAGTATGTGCTAGTCGAGACTCTCGACAGATTGATTAATTGACGGGACAACATTACCTCCCTTACATAACGTAATGGGTATTTACGTGTACACAACACGAGCTCTGTGTACGGTATAATTACTGATAACTGTCCTGCACCGAGATCGATCTTCCACGTCCGGTCGGAGCTACTGGAATGTGCCATCTTGTGATGCTGCACGTGCAGTGGCCGTGATGCAGTACATGTTTCTGAGAACTCCGGCAAACATTAAGCGTTAATTATAGGTAATATAAAGGAGGAAGATACAGAGACCAGCTCTACTTATACAGTGAGAGACTGTGGACCAGCATGTAAGAGTCGATGTTACTGAAGATATATTGTAAGGTGACTGTTTTTTGCATAAGAAACGGATGCCGTCTTGCGATTTTTATTTTAAATGCAGCTAGATTTATTTAGCGTGACCTGCCAGTAACAATTATCTCAAAACCACTTCAGTTTTTAGTTTAATATTAATATTTACTTTACACTTTGTATTTTTGCCTTTGTTTACTGAATCTTTTATTTAATTATCATCTGTCCAAATTTAATTTTCGTATTATGAGGTATATTATCTTCACCACCCAAAGGTTGGCTGGAAGGCATCGCTTCAAGTGATAAGTCCGCCTTTGTACATAATTATGTAATCGAAACTCTGTTTTTCTTTCTTTTTAGTGTCCTTTGTGTCTATAACTCGTTGCTTTTATGTACAATAAAGTGTCAAGCCATTCATTAATTGATTCGCCTCACCTTTCGGTGTGTTTTTTTTCTGCCAGTGCCACCTATCTTTACTATAATAGTCCACTTCAGTCCGACTCTGCTGGCTTGTATGACTGACTGAACAGATTACGTCTGAGTCTGTCACTGCGATATACGAGTACGTACCATCCCCTGTAAACGATAGATACCATACTAAACGATACCCACTATTCGTATCGCGCTTAGTTCACATTTCAGTACTTTCAGGTCCATCCATCCAACAGCCTGTTTGGTCCACTGCTGGACATAGGCCTTTCCAGGATTTCGCCACTCTTGGGGGTCCTCCTGAAAGAAATGCCCATACTCACACACGCTGGGCAGGCGGGTTGGTGAGCTCGATGCCGAAACCCTCGCACTAGTGACGCCGCTGCCCGTCACCAGTCTGTTTTATATAAGGCTCCGCAATTGGGGATGGATAAACCGCCATCCATCGGTCTCAGGCAATGGTGGGCCGCCTGGTTTTGCCTGAGAGCTGTTCTCTTACTCTCCCCCGAATAACTTCGGGAGGATTTGCGCCTACACTGTTTTGATCTAGTTAAGTTAAAACATTTTAAGCGTCTGAAATTTACTTTGGCATTATAATGGCGGGCTTAAATTATTTGGCCAAGTGCGAACCGGACTCGCGCACAAAGGGATCCGTACCTACCATCACTTATCAACTCTTACGGACAAGCTTCTCTCAGATAATAAAGGGTATTATCTTACCAATGAACCTCGGTACAAGAAATGTTGACTCTTGACAGGCTTCTCAAACAAGTCATCCTAGATGACGCTATGGTTTACACGAGGTATATTGTATGGACTCCCTTTGGGTTAAATTTTTTGTAATTTTTATTATTATCGTGATAGAGGCCATAGTAACACGTTTTCTGTGAAAATTTCAACTGACTACCTATTACGGTTGAGGCTGTAGACTCCTGTGACTGTGACAGACGGACGGACAGACACACAGCGGAGGCTTAGTAACAGGGTCCCGTTTGGCACCATCCCGGTACGGAACCCTAAAGACGAGAAATGTGCAATCAGAATTGTAATTTTGAGACAGTTCTCATTAAGTTTTTGGACCTAATTAAATTTGAAGGGATCGGATGTTCGGATCGGTATATGTCTGAAGTTGGAAAAACAGAAACTTTGTAGGTGTGGAGTATTTACCTCTCATAAACAACAACTCAGTCTCGCTCATAAAGTGTCCGCGATGTATCTTGTCACCGCTATGGGGTGACAAATTCGAATGACGATTTCGTACAACTGACATTGCATCTTATGTTAACGACATAACGTCTTAATTTGGTTGAAGATTTTTGCTACTATGCACGTTACAGGTTCGGACACTTTGTGACGAACTTTTCCTAGAGACTGTGTGTTCCTGATGACTAACTGAGTCTCCAGTATGAATTTGGTCGGTTGATTTAATTTCACCAAGTATATTGAGTAGTGACTCCTGAAAGCACTTTATTATAAAGTCAATGATTTTCTGTACGATATTGAAGCATGTTGTAATAATACTAGTGATCTTCTTTGTAATACATAATAATTCGTATATTTCTCTAATTCATGATTCCTATTGGTTAATAGATACGATTAAACTAAAGGCGAGAAGTAGACAAAAGTATTCTTTTCAATATTTTATTTATTTTATGAAAGCCAACTTTTAATATACCTATAAGTACATGTATTTTCATTTTATTTATAGTAAAATAGCGTTACACATAGTAAATTTATTTTATTTTAATTAATTTCAAATATTATAATTGCCACATTTAGGAATATTGCGTAGATCAATTTGGAAAGACCTATTAGTATGTATGAAGATTGAAGATTTAAAAGAGTTCGACCACTAAAAATAGTGCACAGTTACAATATTCGAGCAATCAGATTTAAAACGATTGAATAATAATTTTTTTCCTTTTCTTACGTAATATATTTTTTGCCATCTGAACTTATCTTAATATAGAGTTAGAAAACATTTTTTTTGTATATTATACGATAGCCGATTTGTCGTGAATTACCTGACCATCATAATTAGGTCGATGTACCAACCAATAATCGCCTCTATCACAAGCTTATAAAGTATTTGTCTATTAATCCTACCCTTAGCTATTGGAATAGATGACAGTTATATGTATGTAAGTATAAAATCTTGTGACCTATTATAGGCACCTAACCGAATATCGCAGCAGCAGCAGCAGCAGCCGCAGCAGCAGCCGATCAGCGCCGCACGGTGAAGCGCACGTAGAGCGGGTGCGAGGTCCGCAGCGTGAGGTCGGCGCAGAACCGCAGCTGGTCGGGCCGCGTCACCGGCTCCAGGCGGAACCGCCGCAGCACGCCGCTCATCACCGTCTTCAGCTCCAGCATCGCGAACCGCTGACCTGCAGGCGCACAGGCCCCACATCGGGACTGGATGACTATCGGTTACATATCGCTATTTGTAGCTCAAGACAGCACTACAGCAGTCGCTCTATACGCTCTCGGTAGATACTACTCCCAGGAAGTGTATATTGTAATCTCTAAGGCTGAGATTCAGAGTGCATTTGTAGCTCAAGACAGCACTACAGCAGTCGCTCTATACGCTCTCGGTAGATACTACTCCCAGGAAGTGTATATTGTAATCTCTAAGGCTGAGATTCAGAGTGCATTTGTAGCTCAAGACAGCACTACAGCAGTCGCTCTATACGCTCTCGGTAGATACTACTCCCAGGAAGTGTATATTGTAATCTCTAAGGCTGAGATTCAGAGTGCATTTGTAGCTCAAGACAGCACTACAGCAGTCGCTCTATACGCTCTCGGTAGATACTACTCCCAGGAAGTGTATATTGTAACCTCTAAGGCTGAGATTCAGAGTGCATTTGTAGCTCAAGACAGCACTACAGCAGTCGCTCTATACGCTCTCGGTAGATACTACTCCCAGGAAGTGTATATTGTAACCTCTAAGGCTGAGATTCAGAGTGCATTTGTAGCTCAAGACAGCACTACAGCAGTCGCTCTATACGCTCTCGGTAGATACTACTCCCAGGAAGTGTATATTGTAACCTCTAAGGCTGAGATTCAGAGTGCATTTGTAGCTCAAGACAGCACTACAGCAGTCGCTCTATACGCTCTCGGTAGATACTACTCCCAGGAAGTGTATATTGTAACCTCTAAGGCTGAGATTCAGAGTGCATTTGTAGCTCAAGACAGCACTACAGCAGTCGCTCTATACGCTCTCGGTAGATACTACTCCCAGGAAGTGTATATTGTAACCTCTAAGGCTGAGATTCAGAGTGCATTTGTAGCTCAAGACAGCACTACAGCAGTCGCTCTATACGCTCTCGGTAGATACTACTCCCAGGAAGTGTATATTGTAATCTCTAAGGCTGAGATTCAGAGTGCATTTGTAGCTCAAGACAGCACTACAGCAGTCGCTCTATACGCTCTCGGTAGATACTACTCCCAGGAAGTGTATATTGTAATCTCTAAGGCTGAGATTCAGAGTGCATTTGTAGCTCAAGACAGCACTACAGCAGTCGCTCTATACGCTCTCGGTAGATACTACTCCCAGGAAGTGTATATTGTAATCTCTAAGGCTGAGATTCAGAGTGCATTTGTAGCTCAAGACAGCACTACAGCAGTCGCTCTATACGCTCTCGGTAGATACTACTCCCAGGAAGTGTATATTGTAATCTCTAAGGCTGAGATTCAGAGTGCATTTGTAGCTCAAGACAGCACTACAGCAGTCGCTCTATACGCTCTCGGTAGATACTACTCCCAGGAAGTGTATATTGTAATCTCTAAGGCTGAGATTCAGAGTGCATTTGTAGCTCAAGACAGCACTACAGCAGTCGCTCTATACGCTCTCGGTAGATACTACTCCCAGGAAGTGTATATTGTAATCTCTAAGGCTGAGATTCAGAGTGCATTTGTAGCTCAAGACAGCACTACAGCAGTCGCTCTATACGCTCTCGGTAGATACTACTCCCAGGAAGTGTATATTGTAATCTCTAAGGCTGAGATTCAGAGTGCATTTGTAGCTCAAGACAGCACTACAGCAGTCGCTCTATACGCTCTCGGTAGATACTACTCCCAGGAAGTGTATATTGTAATCTCTAAGGCTGAGATTCAGAGTGCATTTGTAGCTCAAGACAGCACTACAGCAGTCGCTCTATACGCTCTCGGTAGATACTACTCCCAGGAAGTGTATATTGTAATCTCTAAGGCTGAGATTCAGAGTGCATTTGTAGCTCAAGACAGCACTACAGCAGTCGCTCTATACGCTCTCGGTAGATACTACTCCCAGGAAGTGTATATTGTAATCTCTAAGGCTGAGATTCAGAGTGCATTTGTAGCTCAAGACAGCACTACAGCAGTCGCTCTATACGCTCTCGGTAGATACTACTCCCAGGAAGTGTATATTGTAATCTCTAAGGCTGAGATTCAGAGTGCATTTGTAGCTCAAGACAGCACTACAGCAGTCGCTCTATACGCTCTCGGTAGATACTACTCCCAGGAAGTGTATATTGTAATCTCTAAGGCTGAGATTCAGAGTGCATTTGTAGCTCAAGACAGCACTACAGCAGTCGCTCTATACCCTCTCGGTAGATACTACTCCCAGGAAGTGTATATTGTAATCTCTAAGGCTGAGATTCAGAGTGCATTTGTAGCTCAAGACAGCACTACAGCAGTCGCTCTATACGCTCTCGGTAGATACTACTCCCAGGAAGTGTATATTGTAATCTCTAAGGCTGAGATTCAGAGTGCATTTGTAGCTCAAGACAGCACTACAGCAGTCGCTCTATACGCTCTCGGTAGATACTACTCCCAGGAAGTGTATATTGTAATCTCTAAGGCTGAGATTCAGAGTGCATTTGTAGCTCAAGACAGCACTACAGCAGTCGCTCTATACGCTCTCGGTAGATACTACTCCCAGGAAGTGTATATTGTAATCTCTAAGGCTGAGATTCAGAGTGCATTTGTAGCTCAAGACAGCACTACAGCAGTCGCTCTATACGCTCTCGGTAGATACTACTCCCAGGAAGTGTATATTGTAATCTCTAAGGCTGAGATTCAGAGTGCATTTGTAGCTCAAGACAGCACTACAGCAGTCGCTCTATACGCTCTCGGTAGATACTACTCCCAGGAAGTGTATATTGTAATCTCTAAGGCTGAGATTCAGAGTGCATTTGTAGCTCAAGACAGCACTACAGCAGTCGCTCTATACGCTCTCGGTAGATACTACTCCCAGGAAGTGTATATTGTAATCTCTAAGGCTGAGATTCAGAGTGCATTTGTAGCTCAAGACAGCACTACAGCAGTCGCTCTATACGCTCTCGGTAGATACTACTCCCAGGAAGTGTATATTGTAATCTCTAAGGCTGAGATTCAGAGTGCATTTGTAGCTCAAGACAGCACTACAGTAGTCGCTCTATACGCTCTCGGTAGATACTACTCCCAGGAAGTGTATATTGTAATCTCTAAGGCTGAGATTCAGAGTGCATTTGTAGCTCAAGACAGCACTACAGCAGTCGCTCTATACGCTCTCGGTAGATACTACTCCCAGGAAGTGTATATTGTAATCTCTAAGGCTGAGATTCAGAGTGCATTTGTAGCTCAAGACAGCACTACAGCAGTCGCTCTATACGCTCTCGGTAGATACTACTCCCAGGAAGTGTATATTGTAATCTCTAAGGCTGAGATTCAGAGTGCATTTGTAGCTCAAGACAGCACTACAGCAGTCGCTCTATACGCTCTCGGTAGATACTACTCCCAGGAAGTGTATATTGTAATCTCTAAGGCTGAGATTCAGAGTGCATTTGTAGCTCAAGACAGCACTACAGCAGTCGCTCTATACGCTCTCGGTAGATACTACTCCCAGGAAGTGTATATTGTAACCTCTAAGGCTGAGATTCAGAGTGCATTTGTAGCTCAAGACAGCACTACAGCAGTCGCTCTATACGCTCTCGGTAGATACTACTCCCAGGAAGTGTATATTGTAATCTCTAAGGCTGAGATTCAGAGTGCATTTGTAGCTCAAGACAGCACTACAGCAGTCGCTCTATACGCTCTCGGTAGATACTACTCCCAGGAAGTGTATATTGTAATCTCTAAGGCTGAGATTCAGAGTGCATTTGTAGCTCAAGACAGCACTACAGCAGTCGCTCTATACGCTCTCGGTAGATACTACTCCCAGGAAGTGTATATTGTAATCTCTAAGGCTGAGATTCAGAGTGCATTTGTAGCTCAAGACAGCACTACAGCAGTCGCTCTATACGCTCTCGGTAGATACTACTCCCAGGAAGTGTATATTGTAATCTCTAAGGCTGAGATTCAGAGTGCATTTGTAGCTCAAGACAGCACTACAGCAGTCGCTCTATACGCTCTCGGTAGATACTACTCCCAGGAAGTGTATATTGTAATCTCTAAGGCTGAGATTCAGAGTGCATTTGTAGCTCAAGACAGCACTACAGCAGTCGCTCTATACGCTCTCGGTAGATACTACTCCCAGGAAGTGTATATTGTAATCTCTAAGGCTGAGATTCAGAGTGCATTTGTAGCTCAAGACAGCACTACAGCAGTCGCTCTATACGCTCTCGGTAGATACTACTCCCAGGAAGTGTATATTGTAATCTCTAAGGCTGAGATTCAGAGTGCATTTGTAGCTCAAGACAGCACTACAGCAGTCGCTCTATACGCTCTCGGTAGATACTACTCCCAGGAAGTGTATATTGTAATCTCTAAGGCTGAGATTCAGAGTGCATTTGTAGCTCAAGACAGCACTACAGCAGTCGCTCTATACGCTCTCGGTAGATACTACTCCCAGGAAGTGTATATTGTAACCTCTAAGGCTGAGATTCAGAGTGCATTTGTAGCTCAAGACAGCACTACAGCAGTCGCTCTATACGCTCTCGGTAGATACTACTCCCAGGAAGTGTATATTGTAATCTCTAAGGCTGAGATTCAGAGTGCATTTGTAGCTCAAGACAGCACTACAGCAGTCGCTCTATACGCTCTCGGTAGATACTACTCCCAGGAAGTGTATATTGTAATCTCTAAGGCTGAGATTCAGAGTGCATTTGTAGCTCAAGACAGCACTACAGCAGTCGCTCTATACGCTCTCGGTAGATACTACTCCCAGGAAGTGTATATTGTAATCTCTAAGGCTGAGATTCAGAGTGCATTTGTAGCTCAAGACAGCACTACAGCAGTCGCTCTATACGCTCTCGGTAGATACTACTCCCAGGAAGTGTATATTGTAATCTCTAAGGCTGAGATTCAGAGTGCATTTGTAGCTCAAGACAGCACTACAGCAGTCGCTCTATACGCTCTCGGTAGATACTACTCCCAGGAAGTGTATATTGTAATCTCTAAGGCTGAGATTCAGAGTGCATTTGTAGCTCAAGACAGCACTACAGCAGTCGCTCTATACGCTCTCGGTAGATACTACTCCCAGGAAGTGTATATTGTAATCTCTAAGGCTGAGATTCAGAGTGCATTTGTAGCTCAAGACAGCACTACAGCAGTCGCTCTATACGCTCTCGGTAGATACTACTCCCAGGAAGTGTATATTGTAATCTCTAAGGCTGAGATTCAGAGTGCATTTGTAGCTCAAGACAGCACTACAGCAGTCGCTCTATACGCTCTCGGTAGATACTACTCCCAGGAAGTGTATATTGTAATCTCTAAGGCTGAGATTCAGAGTGCATTTGTAGCTCAAGACAGCACTACAGCAGTCGCTCTATACGCTCTCGGTAGATACTACTCCCAGGAAGTGTATATTGTAATCTCTAAGGCTGAGATTCAGAGTGCATTTGTAGCTCAAGACAGCACTACAGCAGTCGCTCTATACGCTCTCGGTAGATACTACTCCCAGGAAGTGTATATTGTAATCTCTAAGGCTGAGATTCAGAGTGCATTTTGAGTCCGAACTCAATCTTACAAACGTCACTCTATAGGTAGTATGAGATCACGTCACTTTTTGACGTTTGTAAGATTGAGTTCGGACTCAAAATGCACTCTGAATATCAGCCTAAGTATACTTTTTTTTTACAGTTGACCAATATAATTGAACCCCTGATCTTATTAATATTGTTATGATCTACAAATAAATAAGAGAAACGTGTCAGTAACGCACTAAAAAGTCCAAAATTATGTAATTTCCTTAAAATAATTGTATAATACCAAAACAAGTAGTATGCTAAAAAGCATGGTGCGCTTCTTAGGTTACGTTTCTTAGAGAAGCATGTACTATTAATTATTGTCGACAAAGCGCCCCACGCTTTAATTAATAAATTACATTATTTTTTACATTTTAATGTCTTATTGAAAAGAGTTTTTTAAACTATTATTTCACCGTAGGCTTACGCTTGGCGACCCGTGGGTTAGTTTTTACTCTTCTGCTAAACGAATCTGTGATATAATTATAAATATCTACGTAGCTACTTAACGGACGCTGACATAGTTCCACATCTCTACTTTGCCGAGATTGACGTAGCCAGGGATTTTTTATAGAGGGGGGGAGGGGGGCAGCCGCCCCGGTGATCAGACACCACAAGGTTTCAATATTAATTATTACTAACTTTTCTGATAGAATTAGTACATTTTGGAAGCAATTTAATAGGAGATAATATCTTTATATTCATCCATCCATCCATCAGCCTATTTCGTCCACTGCTGGACATAGGCCTTTCTAGGATTTCGCCACTCGGCGATCCTCCTGGAAGAAATGTCCCATACTCACACACGCTGGGCAGGCGGGTTGGAGAGCGCGATGCCGAAACCAGTGATACCGCTGCCCGTCACTAGTCTGTTTTAAGGCCTGACAATTAGGGATGGATATACCGCCATCCATCGGTCCCAGGCAATGGTGGGCCGCCTGGTTTTGCCTGAGAGCTGTTCTCTTACTCTCCCCCGAATAACTTCGGGAGGATTTCCGAGTAAGTCATGTAGTCATGTCGTTTGTAGTAAGTATGTCTTTACATCACTTATATCTAAATATCATGTAAACATTTTGAGTAAATAAAACCAATCAGAACTCTTGTAGAGCAAAGTTAAGTCCCTATCTCTTTAAGGTCAACTTCTACAAACCCTACATCTTGGTCAAAAAGTATGACTTGGCCGTTTCAGGGCCGTTGCGTCGCACAGACACTCCCATTCTTGTAAGAAATGAAGTCACTGGTCTAATGTTGTGTCATACATACAACAGTCTAGGGTGTTAAAGCATGAACGGAGCAGTAAATCGTAGCATACCAAATGTCAGCTTTCTAGGACTACAGGAGTACCGCAGAGGTTCTGATGATCGTGACATGAATGAGTCAGTGACGAAAGCGATGTGTAAAATTCAAATTCCGCCCACTCGTGTCCTCTCCCGCTCCGCCCATGCTGTATACCGAGCTGTCGGAATATTGGCACCGGGTGAGGAGGGGTTTATCAGTCACCTATACAGTTGCGCGGTCCGGCACTGAAGGGCACGTAGGCGAAGGGATGCCGGGCGGCGGCGGCCGAGGGCAGGAAGCGCTCCGGCAGGAACCGGTCCGGCTCTGGGAAGTGGTCCGGCAGCCGGTGCACGTCGAACACGTGGATGTTGATAACCGTGCCCGCCGGCACACAGTAGCCGCCTGCTGACAGACACACACTATATGTTACATGTTTTTAATAGAACACGGCGACCGGAATAAGAAATGAGGAGTCTGTTCAAAAGGGGACATTTATATTTTTGTCAATTTTTGAGTTAGCGACGGAAATCAGTTTTTTGCCATAATAGCGTGGACTTCATGATAACACCGTGTAACTAATACTCAACGACAAGCAAATGTCCATCTAGACAGACTCTAGACGGCTCAAGTATTTTACTTTTCATGGGAATAGAATTCCAGGTCTAACTTGTGATCTCTATTTGGCTCATCAACTGTTTGATGAGGAATGAATCAGTATAAATATTAAAGAATTGTCTGGAAAACAAATCCCATCAAAAACATTTCATGTAAACTATGTCGCCGAAACTCAGAAGCTCATAACACTTTCACGGTTAAAAAGTTATCAAATCACATGTAGAGCCAAGCCCTTAACTGTACAAGGCCTAATTCTACAAACCCTACATCTTGATCAAAAAGTATGGCTTGGCCGTTTCGCGGCAATAGTTACATGAAACGGAACTTCAGTTCTTTTTGTAAGATGTAAGATCACTGATCTAAGAACTATGTGTAAGATGCTCTCCTTTGTAGGTTTCCGTAGTCCGACAAGGAACCCTTATAGTTTCGCCATGTCCGTCTGTCCGTATGGCTTGGCCGTTTCGCGGCCGTCACATAGACACTCCCATGGACTGTTTATAATATTATGTCATGCAATAGTTACATGAAACGGAACTTCATTTCTTTTTGTAAGATGTAAGATCACTGATCTAAGAACTATGTGTAAGATGCTCTCCTTTGTAGGTTTCCGTAGTCCGACAAGGAACCCTTATAGTTTCGCCATGTCCGTCTGTCCGTATGGCTTGGCCGTTTCGCGGCCGTCACATAGACACTCCCATGGACTGTTTATAATATTATGTCATGCAATAGTTACATGAAACGGAACTTCATTTCTTTTTGTAAGATGTAAGATCACTGATCTAAGAACTATGTGTAAGATGCTCTCCTTTGTAGGTTTCCGTAGTCCGACAAGGAACCCTTATAGTTTCGCCATGTCCGTCTGTCCGTATGGCTTGGCCGTTTCGCGGCCGTCACATAGACACTCCCATGGACTGTTTATAATATTATGTCATGCAATAGTTACATGAAATGGAACTTCATTTCTTTTTGTAAGATGTAAGATCACTGATCTAAGAACTATGTGTAAGATGCTCTCCATTGTAGGTTTCCGTAGTCCGACAAGGAACCCTTATAGTTTCGCCATGTCCGTCTGTCCGTATGGCTTGGCCGTTTCGCGGCCGTCACATAGACACTCCCATGGACTGTTTATAATATTATGTCATGCAATAGTTACATGAAACGGAACTTCATTTCTTTTTGTAAGATGTAAGATCACTGATCTAAGAACTATGTGTAAGATGCTCTCCTTTGTAGGTTTCCGTAGTCCGACAAGGAACCCTTATAGTTTCGCCATGTCCGTCTGTCCGTATGGCTTGGCCGTTTCGCGGCCGTCACATAGACACTCCCATGGACTGTTTATAATATTATGTCATGCAATAGTTACATGAAACGGAACTTCATTTCTTTTTGTAAGATGTAAGATCACTGATCTAAGAACTATGTGTAAGATGCTCTCCATTGTAGGTTTCCGTAGTCCGACAAGGAACCCTTATAGTTTCGCCATGTCCGTCTGTCCGTATGGCTTGGCCGATTCGCGGCCGTCACATAGACACTCCCATGGACTGTTTATAATATTATGTCATGCAATAGTTACATGAAACGGAACTTCATTTCTTTTTGTAAGATGTAAGATCACTGATCTAAGAACTATGTGTAAGATGCTCTCCTTTGTAGGTTTCCGTAGTCCGACAAGGAACCCTTATAGTTTCGCCATGTCCGTCTGTCCGTATGGCTTGGCCGTTTCGCGGCCGTCACATAGACACTCCCATGGACTGTTTATAATATTATGTCATGCAATAGTTACATGAAACGGAACTTCATTTCTTTTTGTAAGATGTAAGATCACTGATCTAAGAACTATGTGTAAGATGCTCTCCTTTGTAGGTTTCCGTAGTCCGACAAGGAACCCTTATAGTTTCGCCATGTCCGTCTGTCCGTCTGACAGCGGCTTAGGGCAGATAAATAATAAAATTATATGTTTTTCACGGTATTGACTTGGCTTGGCTATATTTTTTTGATTTTCCTTAACGGGTCTACAAAATGGCATCAAGGTTTGTAGTTATATATCAATAATAAAGTGGGCAGGTGATAGATATGGGTACATAGACAACGACCTCATTCCCTGCATAACTGAATGAGAGTATACGAGTGTAAGCTGTAGGTCGGTGGGTGTCACTGACCGAGCTGCGCGTCCTCGTGCAGGTAGCGCGCGATGTACGGCACGCTGGGGTACAGCCGCAGCGACTCCTTGATGCAGCACTCGAGGTAGCGCATGCGGCTGAGGTCCTCGACGCTGGGTGGTCGCGCGCTGCCCGCGAATATCGTCTGCAGCTCCGAGACTATCGCCTCCTGCAACAAGCTCGCTGGTGCCTCCCGTCAGGGCATCGAGGCCATACCACATTCCGCGGGAGGACTATCTAATTAAAGACCTTCCTTGATGACAACATGCAAGATTCACAACACTTTGTATGAAATACGTGATTTAAAAGTCCGTCTACTTATTGCATTGTGTTTGTGCCTGACTTCTTTATTCTTTATTGGGCATAGACCCTAGTATTTCGTTCTAATTTCAACTAGAAACTTCTCGAGAACTAGCTCGCTTAGAGGGAGAAAGCGCTATGAGAAGGAAAGAGAAGTACTAGTCGATTCTTTGATTCCTTCCTATTGCGACTGTCCCCCTAAGCGTGCTATGTGTCTTTAGCTCGAATTCACTCTTTGCAGACAGAGAACAAAGTGGACCTACAAAGGATTCGTTTTTTTAGGGTTCCGTAGTCCAACAAGGAACCCTTATAGTTTCACCATGTGCGTCTGTCCGTCTGTCCGCGGGTTAGCTTAGAGTCTATTAGTACTAGAAAACTGTAATTTAGCATGGATATAAATACGTGGGACGCACTATAAGTTTCCGGAATGAATATGAAAAAATACTATTAAAGGTACAAAATTAATTTATTATTTTTCAAAATAATCTCCCTTGGCGTCTATGCACTTTTTCATTCGATCAAACCAGTTTTGAAAACTTTTGTGCCACTCCCCTGTGGTGACCTCTGAAACGTGTTTTTCATACTCCTCGACAGCCTCTTCTGGTGATGAAAATCGTTGACCGCGTAATTGGTTCTTAATTTTTGGGAACAGAAAAAAGTCACAAGGTGCCAGGTCGGGACTGTATGCAGGATGACTCATGAGTTCTACATTTTTCGTCTTCAAAAAGTCGTTTGTCTGTCTGGCCGTGTGAGAACTAGCATTGTCGTGGTGCAGGATGATACGGCGTTTACGGTTATTTTTACGGAGTTCGTCAATAACTTCCGGCAAACAAATGGTCGTGTACCAGTCACTATTCACGGTACGACGATTCTCTAAAGCAACAGTAGCCACGTGTCCAGTTTTATTAAAAAAAGAAGCAATCATCCGCTTAGATGCACTTTTCACGCGCGCCACTTTGGTTGGTTTCGGCTCATCTTGAAAGACCCATACGCTCGATTGCTGCTTTGTTTTGGGATCGTAGCAATAAATCCATGTTTCGTCACCTGTTACTATGTCCCACACCAAATTTGACGCACCTTCGTTGAATCTGGTAAGCATGGCACTGCACCAAGTGACGCGGTCCGTTTTTTGAGCCTCGGTCAAGTTGTGTGGGATCCACCGCGAGCACAGCTTTCTCACACCCAAATGTTTGTGTAGGATTGATTGTATTTGACTCATGCCTATTTCTAAGGATGCGCGAATTTCATGGTAGGTCACATGCCTGTCTGTTTCAATCATACGGCGCACAGCATCGATGTTTTTGTTGGTCACAGCGGTGGACGGCCGACCATCGCGAGATTCGTCACTGAGATTGATACGATCACGCCTGAATTCTGCAAACCAGCTATAAACAGTCGTCTTGCATGGTGCTTCATTGCCAAAAGCTGTTTCAAGCCGAGCGATGCTCTGTTGAGCTGTCAAATTACACTTAAAATCGTAGAAAATCATACTACGAAAATTTTCCCGAGTTAAATCCATGTTGATGCGGACACACAATTTTTTAAATGGCGCCACAAGGTAAAAACAAAAGACAGTCAGATGAAACAAACTGCATTCTACAGCCAAAGAGTTCTATTTTCAAATGTTGCAATAAATTTTTAAATATTGTTTATGTAAGTGGCCAGTTCCGGAAACTTTTAGTGTTACCTATGTATTAATCACGTCGACAAAACGATACAATAAAATCATGAAAAAAAATTTTTTAGGGTTGCCTCTCATACACGTAAACTGGGGATGAATTTCTTTTTCTCGTCTATCCCATAGTGTGGGGTATCGTTGGATAAGGCGTTCAAAAACATTGTGGGTGTGTCAAAATCATTTTTCGATTTAGGGATCCGTTGGTGAAATATTAAGCTTTAAAGTGAAAATTTTAATTAAAGTGGAGCGTCTCCCCCCTCCTGCCAGCTAAACGGTTGTTTATAGAAATGTGAAAAAATTCAGAGAAGTAGTATATATAGTGAGTTTAAAAGGAAAACTATCACAGCTAAGGTAGGCTTTACAGGTTTACGAGTACAGGTCGCGCCAAACTTTTGGTCCCCTGTAATGTATGAGAGTAGAAGTTTGGCGCGGTCTATCTTATAAAATGTACCGGGCAACTACGGAACCCTACATTGCGCGTGGCCCGGCACGCACTTGGCTATGTGTTTCTGCCGTGCGTTTATGTTTTATAGTTATCTATCTCTGAATAATAAAACCAGCCAAGTGCGTGTCGGGCCACGCGCAATGTAGGGTTCCGTAGTTGCCCGGTACATTTTATAAGATAGACCGCGCCAAACACTTTGCTATATTTTTAAAAGATTAGAAGAGCTTAGAACTCGAGTTTTGTAATCTCTATTATATCAAAAACTACGGAATATTATTTTTCACAAACATAAGTACTAGCCAATAGAGGCTTTTCTTTTGAAAAAAGGAGACGCGAAGAACTTCTTTTTTGCCCTAGGGGAAAAATAAATGTATTAAAATTAAAATGCATTTCCGCCTTTGGGAATAAGGAAACGATAAACTTTAAAAATAGAGGCCCTGACATTTATATTATTTTCAACATTCCTGCTAGTCTAGCATAGCAAACCATATCGAGCTCGATAGCGCTTGATACAGTGTTCTGTCTCACTCTGTTGATTTACCTAAAAAGTGGTATATCGAGCTGTCAAAGCTCGATATGGTCTACCATGCTAGGTACCCTGGACAGGCACATATAAGCCGAGCAAACTGAGGAGACCCGGGTAGTCTTAACAGAATTCATGTTACAAGTTCTAACATCTTGCTGTAGTGGCGACGACGCCGGCACCCGATTTTGGAGCTCTTTTTTTTCGTGTCTTTTATGATCCGAGACACAAAGTATAAAAGGTCTGAAAAGGCTTAAGCAGTTGACGAACACGGGCTGATGGATGGATGAAAAAGTGGCAAATTGAGTTTAAGTATTTTAATGTTTTACTAATACTTTTAAAAACGAGTTGGATCAAACAAAGTCGCGTATTGGTAGCGTAGAGATAGATAAATTGAAACAAGAAGCCAATTCGGTCATAGAACACTTGCTTCCAGCTAACGCAAAGGAGAGGTTGCTATAACAGAGTTTGTGTTATATCCGTTACATTACTGGTTCTCTTACAAACAAAGTCGCGTATTGGTAGCGTAGAGATAGATAAATTGAAACAAGAAGCCAATTCGGGCATAGAACACTTGCTTCCAGCTAACGCAAAGGAGAGGTTGCTATAACAGAGTTTGTGTTATATCCATTACATTACTGTTCTCTTGCAAACAAAGTCGCGTATTGGTAGCGTAGAGATAGATAAATTGAAACAAGAAGCCAATTCGGTCATAGAACACTTGCTTCCAGCTAACGCAAAGGAGAGGTTGCTACATAGGTAACACTAAAAGTTTCCGGAACTGGCCACTTACATAAACAATATTTAAAAATGTATTGCAACATTTGAAAATAGAACTCTTTGGCTGTAGAATGCAGTTTGTTTCATCTGACTGTCTTTTGTTTTTACCTTGTGGCGCCATTTAAAAAATTGTGTGCCTGCATCAACATGGATTTAACTCGGGAAAATTTTCGTAGTATGATTTTCTACGATTTTAAGTGTAATTTGACAGCTCAACAGAGCATCGCTCGGCTTGAAACAGCTTTTGGCAATGAAGCACCATGCAAGACGACTGTTTATAGCTGGTTTGCAGAATTCAAGCGTGGTCGTATCAATCTCAGTGACGAATCTCGCGATGGTCGGCCGTCCACCGCTGTGACCAACAAAAACATCGATGCTGTGCGCCGTATGATTGAAACAGACAGGCATGTGACCTACCATGAAATTCGCGCATCCTTAGAAATAGGCATGAGTCAAATACAATCAATCCTACACAAACATTTGGGTGTGAGAAAGCTGTGCTCGCGGTGGATCCCACACAACTTGACCGAGGCTCAAAAAACGGACCGCGTCACTTGGTGCAGTGCCATGCTTACCAGATTCAACGAAGGTGCGTCAAATTTGGTGTGGGACATAGTAACAGGTGACGAAACATGGATTTATTGCTACGATCCCAAAACAAAGCAGCAATCGAGCGTATGGGTCTTTCAAGATGAGCCGAAACCAACCAAAGTGGCGCGCGTGAAAAGTGCATCTAAGCGGATGATTGCTTCTTTTTTTAATAAAACTGGACACGTGGCTACTGTTGCTTTAGAGAATCGTCGTACCGTGAATAGTGACTGGTACACGACCATTTGTTTGCCGGAAGTTATTGACGAACTCCGTAAAAATAACCGTAAACGCCGTATCATCCTGCACCACGACAATGCTAGTTCTCACACGGCCAGACAGACAAACGACTTTTTGAAGACGAAAAATGTAGAACTCATGAGTCATCCTGCATACAGTCCCGACCTGGCACCTTGTGACTTTCTTCTGTTCCCAAAAATTAAGAACCAATTACGCGGTCAACGATTTTCATCACCAGAAGAGGCTGTCGAGGAGTATGAAAAACACGTTTCAGAGGTCACCACAGGGGAGTGGCACAAAAGTTTTCAAAACTGGTTAGATCGAATGAAAAAGTGCATAGACGCCAAGGGAGATTATTTTGAAAAACAATAAATTAATTTTGTACCTTTAATAGTATTTTTTCATATTCATTCCGGAAACTTATAGTGCGTCCCACGTATAACAGAGTTTGTGTTATATCCGTTACATTACTGTTCTCTTACAAACAAAGTCGCGTATTGGTAGCGTAGAGATAGATAAATTGAAACAAGAAGCCAATTCGGTCATAGAACACTTGCTTCCAGCTAACGCAAAGGAGAGGTTGCTATAACAGAGTTTGTGTTATATCCGTTACATTACTGTTCTCTTACAAACGCATTTTTTATTGCCTCGCATTGTTAGCTAAGAGCATTACACGCACCGGTTGAAAATGAACCCTCTAGCTGTAACAAAGGAAACTGCTCTATGTTCGAAATAAAAAATACATGTTTTGTTACTTTTGTCATGATTAATAATTTAAAAAAAAAATCGTCCGCCAAAGAAGCACTAATACTCCGGTGACAGAGACGATGCTCTACAAAACCATAGTGTACATAGCCTATTATGTTTATAGATACTTCCTATTACAAGTTACTAGGTTAAGCAGGTGTGTAAAGTGTTAATAAAAGTAAATAAAAAGATTTTTTTTATATATACATTATTTACCGCCCGGAATATGTACTGTCTATTGTCAGTTACATGTCACGTCGCGTAGGTTGGAAGTTTTTTCGAAATTTGATATCCAAAAAAATTTAAGAATTAAAAAAAAACTTTTGTTTTACGCTTCTGTGTTCTATTAGTGATTCTGATCCAGAGTTTAATAAAGCTAGAGGATTCATTTTCAACCTGTATATGCCTCGTTGGAAACGGGTATTGCCTGACAGGCCTCGGCAAGTCTCGCCACACCTCGTCAGGCAATACCCTTCTTTCCATCCCTCGGACATAATGTACTATTACGACATTCTGATGGATCGAAGGGTTATTAATAACCTAGCGTTTTTTTTTTCGCTCGGTTTTTTAAACCTGGGTTCTAATTAAAATACTATTAACATTTTTAAAAGTTGGACCATACCTGGACCTTCGGCTCATTCGCCAATCTCATCATCATGAAGCACAATGCCATCGCCGTAGTGTCATGACCCTAAAACAATTTATCTGATAAGTGAATTATAGCGCATGTGTTTACATCGGTCGTCGGGCAGGCGACGCGCAGGGGTCAACGCCCTGTCGCGGGGTGTGGGCGGTGCGGGGGGGGGACTCACCTCGAACATGAAGGTGTCGACCTCCTCGCGCACCCCTAGCGCGTCGATGCGCTCACTCTCCAGCAGCAGGTCCAACATGGCGAGCCGGCCCCCGCGCCCCGCGGCCCGCGCCCCCTCCAGGCGCGCCCGGTGCTCCTCGCTCTGGCGGTACACCCGGCGCTCCATGATGATCTTGTCGGTGAAGGCGTGGAGGTCCTTGACGGCAGTGCGCTGCGCGCGCGCCACGCTCGTGTGCCGGAAGGTCCAGTGCGCGTGCAGGAACGCGCGAGTGAAGCGGTACAGCACGGTCCAGCCCAGGTACTGCAGCGCCTCGAAGTATCTCTGGGAGACGGACTGCAGGCCCTCGTGCATGGAGGTTCCCATCGATGTTTCTACAACATTTCACTGCGACTCTCAGGGAAGATATCTAAAAATACATTACGAACATCGAAATTGCCTGTTTTGTTTTGTCATTTAGAATCCTGACCGTAGTAAAATTGAATTTTGCTCACTGGTTTTAAGCAAGAAAGGGAAGTTTATTTAACTAGTAAGGTGAAAAATATAAGCTTTCTGTTTTTTAGGGTACCCTAACGTTTTTTGAAGTTGTTCCTACCCACGCATTATTACCTTCTTAGAAGGAGCAAATTTTTAATTCTTTTGAACAAACATATTTTCCAATAAGTACTCTCTGATACCAAAAAGTTTAACGGAATGATATAATGTGTGCTATGAAATGAATAATTAATTTTGTTTGTTTCGTTTTTGGAACGTGTTCGAGTAGTGTATATGCATCGAGTGGCTGGCAGTCGCGGCTGGCGAGACGCACAGCACGCACCGCACGCACAGCACGCACCGCACATGATGTTCAGTGTGGCGCGCGACACGAGGGGCACGAGGTCGGTGCGGGGGGAGCCCGCCTCGCCCTCCAGCCGGCGCAGCAGCAGCTCCGTGTGCTCACTGAACGTGGTCGCGAACTGCCGCAGGATGTTGAAGTGGAACGCCGGCGTCAGCGCCTTGCGCCGCACCATCCACTTGTCGCCTGCAACATGACGTCACACCGACAATGCCGCTACGTCACCGCGCGCCGCCGCACCGCCCCACCTCCCCCCCCTCACCGTTACTGACGAGCAGTCCGTCTCCCAGCCAGGGCTTCAGGAACGTGTACGGCGTCTGCTTCTCGTTGAACTTCGTCATCACGATCTGAAACAGTCACAGACGGACCCCCTCTCCATCACAGAAGGCTTCGCCCAACACCGTTTCAGAACGCAGCGCAGTCTTAGAGTAAAGAGAACGTTTGTTTCAGTTATATTACGTGTTTTAAGTTACTGAGCACCCCACATACAAAGAATAAATGGAAACGTGAACCAAACGACTCTATAGCCAGAAAGATTAGCAGCTCGATTCATGGTGGTTGAAATTCTAATAATTTCAAACATTTAATATTATTTCGTCCGGAAGTTCATATTTTGTATACCGTTTCTAAAAAAACAAGAAATAAGGGTGAATTTCGATATAATATTTTTTTTTCTTCACTTCTATAGTATAAGTATTATTCATATCATGTAGTTATCGTTCAAACTTGTTAGAAACTAACTCAGTTCAAGGTCGTTGGTGTTGGGAGAAGCCTCAATCAGTAAAGATTATTGCCGTAGCCGTAATTTACTTAAAACATTTACAAATTTAAAACCTTTCACATTTGTAAGCAAGATCCCGATGACGATTTTATTACACAAATTCCTCAATATTTTTTTCACGTTTGCGGCTTTGTAGTTTTCATAATAGTGATAAAACATTATTTGATTAATACAAAATTTTAGTACTAGAAAGTAAGTACACATAATATTTTGGTTGTTGTTTTGGTTCAAAATGCCATAAAGTTCAGTTTTTCTTGACGCAAAAAGCAGTCCTCAATGTCAGAGATAACGGGCCCTTAATTAAGCCCTTAGTATCGAATGTCAACTTAATCGAATCGATAAGTTACAGCAAGATGAATTGACAAACAACAAGCAAACTTAAGGTAGAACTTTTCGAACTCGGTGCAAAATGCACAACTTATTATTGTTTTTCTTATTTATTGAATAAAATGTACTAAATAAATGTGATTTATGGCATTTCGTGACCTGAGTTTAATGTCAGTTAGGCTTTTCTACCAAAAAAATTTAATTTTATGCATTGCGTTGTAAAACAAGCTTTTAAGTTTGTATGGACATTCACGCTAACTATAATCCAAAAAATGAGGCAAATCTGCTAAAACCCGTGATAATTATTAAACAATAGTCGCAAAATAAGATGAAACTGTTTCATTTCTTTCATTTTATTTAAAAATGAGATATACAATCATAAGTTATCCATTTTGCACTGAGCTCGAAAGGTTCCCCTCAAGGATTACTCTCGGTTTTTGTCGAAACCCGCAACAATTAGTTTTCTTGCAGATATGAGCATAGACTAAATAGTATTTAGTGAATGACATGAAGCAGGTGATGAGTGTGCGATGTGTGTAACGGCAGCGTATAAGCTGCCCTCTCAGCACCTCGATATCATCAGGGTCGTAGATGTTGAGGTACCGGTAGCCGACCCCCGAGATCTTGGTGACACTGCTCCCGTTCTGCCGGAACGACTCCCGAAGCAGCTCGAACATTTGCTCTGCAACAACCAACCTGATCACTGCCGAGCTGCCAGCCTGATGTGATGCTACATTAACTTACTATACAATCATCGAGGGACTCAGACATAAATAAAGGAATCCAATGATCACATGACGAGAACCACACGTTCCAATGTCAGAACCACGCACGAGTATGACTAGGGACCGTCGATGCAGTATGGACGAACAAATACTTGGTATTTGTATTTACACAGGTACCTTTGTTTCTTTGGGAACGTGGCTCTGCGGTAAGTACAATGTTACCGATCTGTTCGCACCCCAGCCGCTAAGTGGATAGAAAGCGAAGGTTACATAGTCGGACGCTACGAACACCCGGGAGAGCTCCAGTAGGAAGGCTAGGAAGTAAACGTTAAACAAAACGTACCCCTATTCACGAGCATATCGAGCACGTTCCCGATGACCGGCCAGACGCGCCTGCCCGTGATGCTCGGTATCCTGGCCATCAGTCTGCCGGCATGGCTGAACCTCCAGTACAGGCTCACAACTATTAATATTAATATTGGAGAAATGGCGCACGCGACTAAATACATATTTACTGTACAGTGAACTGACTTTCTCGCAGACAAAGCGAATGGTGTTTTATTTATAAACTAGCCTTTGCTCACGGCTTCGCCTGCACTGAAGTGAAACTGCCCACGGACTCTTCTCTGAAGTATTTTATTGGAATGGCCCCCTTCTTTTAGCTTTAACGCAAGTATTAATCCGTAAGGTAAAGGGTGTTTTTTTTAGAGGTATAGAACTTTGAAATGGAATAAAACGAAGATGATTTTTTTTATTGATATGAAATTTATTTTATTCGAAAGACAATCTTCTGGCATTATCATTTAAATATGACTTCTGGCATATGTCCGCCACGGCTGGCTCGGACGTAGTCTAATCTGGAGGTCCAATTTTCGATGACTTTTTCCAACATTTGTGGCCGTATATCGGCAATAACTCGCCGAGTGTTGTCCTCCAAGTGGTCAATCGTTTCGGGCTTATCGGCGTAGACTTTTTTCGTTCATCAATTGAATAACCATGATGTGCAGGAGTTGTGGTTTCAACAAGACGGCGCAACATGTCGCACAGCTCGTGCCACAATTAATTTATTGAAGGAAACGTTTGGTAACCGCATAGTTTCACGTTTCGGACCCGTGAATTGGCCTCCAAGATCGTGCGATTTAACGCCACTTGACTATTTTCTGTGGAGATATGTGAAGTCGCAAGTCTACGCCGATAAGCCCGAAACGATTGACCACTTGCAGGACAACATTCGGCGAGTTATTGCCGATATACGGCCACAAATGTTGGAAAAAGTCATCGAAAATTGGACCTCCAGATTAGACTACGTCCGAGCCAGCCGTGGCGGACATATGCCAGAAGTCATATTTAAATTATAATGCCAGAAGATTGTCTTTCGAATAAAATAAATTTCATATCAATAAAAAAAATCATCTTTGTTTTATTCCATTTCAAAGTTCTATACCTCTAAAAAAACACACGTTACATCCGAGACATGATCTGGACTGCGATATATTGTTTTAGCGATAATGGAGGGGCTGGTCCCCTCCCCCCCTAGAAACAGCTCCCCTTATGGCGCGCTCTTTCGACGCCCTCGATTTTTATATACACTCTATGGACAAGCTAGAATGCTGGCTTCGATTGCCTAATCACCGCTATTACAGCATGCAAAATATGTACAATAACTAAAGCTAAACAACATAATTAAACTAATAGAAAAGAGATCAAAAACGGAATATTTAAAGTCACTCGTACAAAGGCACTTTTGTGTACTATCTAGCTGTCATGAAATGTATTGTATATTGTCCTTATGATAGTTAAAAAGCACAAATCTCTTGGCTATGACCCTAATCTAAGAGATAAAAGAAAAAAGATATTGTCGCCTATACTGATGGTATGAAAACTGCTTTTTGTAATTCTCAATATGATAAATTGTCTTGCCATCTATATAATAAAAATAACAGGAAAATCGATATACATATATCCTATAACTAGTTTAAAGTGCAAAAATGCAGTAACGGAATGGTTAAAACCTTTGCTATATAATGAGGTTGGGAAACTACTGGAAATGTAATAGATATATTACGTAATAGATATTAAGATACATCACACTCACACACCCTCTCATACACACATACACACACTTGTAATTTCTAACCTTTGTACAAATTTTATATTTTATGTCATAAGCGCAACTTAACATATAGGTGGTCTTAAGGAAGAGCAGGTCCTACTAACACAGATGTCCCTTTGAACATCTAATAGGAGGCCCTGGCCACTAAACATAATACAAATCCTTTGTTGTGCATTAAATAATTTTTATTTTTCATTGCCGAACTTCATCTTTTAGATAGTCATTAATGCTTAGAGATTGTCGACGGGAAAATTACCATTTGGTAAAAAACCGGGAATTTATAGGGGAAAATTCCCAAATGGTGGGAATTTTCATTATTTTAAATGTTTTTCAATTCAATTGTTTTATCAGCATGGCATCGGTAGTAAAAACAAAAAGCACGAGTGCGAAATATGTCATTTTACGCACGCTAAACAGGCACTTAATCTATCATATTTTGAGCAAGTGTATTAAAAAAACAGTTTTTTTTATATTGATGCATCTTTGTCATTTACACTAAATGACATACTTGAAATTTTATTTCACTTAACACAAATTGTTAAAAAAAATTAAGGTTTCCGTAGGCTGACAAGGAACCCTTATAGTTTCGCCATGTCCGTTCGTCTTCTGTCCGCGGCTTAGCTCAGAGACTATTAATACTAGAAAGCATCAGTATACTTACATAAAATAAAAGCAGGGCGTATTGAAAGGCATATTTATATCTATTCTATAGCTGGGTCAAGTGCAAAAAAAGCGCCCATTAATAAAAAATCACGTATCCTACTTATAAAAAAATCAAAATGTTAAACAAACAATAACTTTCCGTGTTGTAATGTCGTTAACAGGGAGAAACAAACATTGATATTTAATATTTTTAGGTTTATACGCAAAGAGATACATGAATTATCAGTGATTTTTATTTTTTCCGTTAGTTTTACTTCATACATACTAGCTGTCCACTTTGGGAGTGCAGTTTTGAAAAAAAAATAAAGAAACAAATCTCTATTAATATTATTTGTAAGTTCTAAATGCTAAGGTTGATTGTACCTTATGTTATCATATTTTTTTTTTACTATTTTTATATTTTAGATGGGTTTCGTATTTAAAAACGTAATTTTACAATTGCCCTACAATTTTCTAATTTTAGTAACTCGACCTTAGTTATTGCAAAATGGGTAAAATGAATGCATCGAAATATTTGCCCTTCCCTTTTCGCTAGCTGGTTACATTGCCCTTGCTATCAATGGCGCCTTTTTTCTATGTTGACATTGTATTTTTAAATTTAGTGGGAAATGGTAACGAACCTGAGATTTGTGAAAAAAAAACTTCATTATTAGTAACAAGATTTTGGAGTCATCAGTAAGTATTAAACCCTTTTATATACTTACATTTTCATAGTATATGGTAGGACTAAGCCAACATACATGTGAGAATCCTATTACGAAGTAACATATTGGTGGAAACCTTTCCTGACTTGAAAGTTATGCCAAAAATTCTCATTTTCGTTACGTTACGTTGCATAAAGGTGCATTTACAAAGGAAACAAAAAGGTGCGATTTTATAACGATGTAAAATTATTTCTTTCAAAACATTTTAGACGACTCTAGCACCTTGAAAGTAACTTATGATGATTCTGATGATAGTCCAAATGAAGAGTGTACTTGCCAGAAACCAGCTGCTGGAAAAATGATAGCATGTAATAATAAAAACTGTCGCATAGATTTGTATCACTATGCTTGTGTTGGGATTGCTCGAAAACCAAGTGGCAAATGGTTTTGCGCAGAATGTAGATTTACTTTTCTACAGGAATTATTTTTAATAAAAAGACTTCAAAAACGTAATAAAATTGTTTGTATGCACCTTTATTTCTCATTTCATAACAATTCATAATCATAATGGTTACATTATCATTACCGTTACCTAAATTATCATGTTCGTTACGGCCGCAAATTTTGCACATGACCATACTAATACATAACAAAATAGTAAAAACGTCGTCGTGTCTGTACATTTAATATTTATGCGAAATATAAATTAAATAGGTTATTGGTATTGTACTGAGGCCGAAACTACAATAGCCCATTTCATTTAAAACTTCGCGAAAATATTCAATGGACAGACACGACTTTTTACTACTTTATTTATTATTAGTATAAACATATGTCTGTCTGACTGTCTGTTCCGTTTTAACTCAAGAACGGATTTGAATGCAGTTTTTTTTATTATCATCGTAGTGACCCTGGTCAACACAAAGGCTATAGGAAGTGTTAATAAAATAACGCCCAAGCCGGAAACGGGGCAAAGATTGAATAAAGTAAATTATTTTTTATGTAGGTGTATAATTATATTTTTGTAGCCCAACCTAAATATTTTTTGTATGTATTTCCCTTATTAGTATTATACATATTATTTTTTTATTCTAAAGATATATTTTGTAAAGATTAACTTTGACTTGTAGAAAGTATACTTTATGTATCTATTTTACAAAATAAATATTTTGATTTTGATTTTAAACGACTTTATAACTCGAGAACCACTTCACAGATTTAGATGCGGTTTTCTTTATTATCATCGTAGTTACCCTGGTCAACTCATTGACTACAAGGGGTGTTTATAAAATAACGCCCAAGCTGAAAACGGGGCAAAGATTGAATAAATGCAAACGGCAAAGACTATTGTTATAAATGTATGGGAAATCTGATTCGAACTTATATCCGAAACCCACGCGGAAGAAGTCGCAGGCAAAAGCTAGTTAATTATAAGATAAAATGTAAAAGGTAATGTAAAAACCTATGATACAGGCTAAGATGTATTTTTCTCATAACATAAATTCCTGCTGTCTGGTATTTTTATCCCTTAACCTTTGTAGGTATAGTATAAGAATATTTTGTAATCAACCAGAATGTTAAAAAGGTAACATTTTAAAAAGACACGATCTAGCTAAGTTTCTTGCCCTTATTCTTAGCAAGACTAATCGAATTGGCGGAATTAGGCATTAAAATTTATTTAAAATTTATTTATCTATCAACTAATAATAATAGAGAAATTATAAGTCTACCCACAGATTTTTTTTTTGGCCACGTAATCAAATTTCTCTTTTATCTAAGCAACGTGAAAATGAGTTAGCTTCTAAAAAACTAATTCGTCTTTTTTACAACGTCAACTAAATCTTTTAAAGAAAGCGTCAAGTAACGATCAACAATTTTGTTTTTTTACTTGTCCTTCTGATGTATATGTTGCAGTCAAAACTCTTAACCAGTCAAAAGTACTATTGACTAGCAAAATCAGTCAAAACTACTTTTGACCGTATGCTTTAGTCAATAATACTTTTGACTAAAATAACAGTTAAAAGTACTTTTGCCCAATAGAGCTGGTTAAAAGTACTTTTGACTAAGTGATTCCGTCAAAAGTGGTTTTGACTGGTTGTATCAGTCAAAACTCTTAAAAAATTAAGGTGGTCGATAAAAATAACGACAAACGCACATATAAACTTTTATATTACTCATTATTAGTGGAGAACGTGCTGATATTAGAACAAAAATGAGTGACTACGAAAAGAAGGAACGCTTTTTGCAAAGACTTTAGCGATAGAAGATATGAAAGATAGTCATTTCAATGTAATGACAAAAGAAAAATTTGAAAAGTTTGCAATGGATGTGGAAGAAGCGAAGTTTGATGAATGGAAAACACCATTACAGTACAGTAGACTAAAACGCTTTAACATAATTGAAGTTTGTGGTATAAAAAAATTAGTTACAAACACAGAACCTGTCAAATATTTTTTGCCGGCTGAGGAAATCTACGACATTATTGATGCTGCTCATATTTCTATAGGGCATGGTGGTCGCGATAGACTTAAGAATGAAACGGCAAAAAAGTACGCTAATGTTACAAAAGAAATGATTAATATATATTTATCGATGTGCGAAGTATGCCAAAGGAAGAAAAGCAAGAAAAGGAGGGGTCTGGTTTCGAAACCGATCTTGCACACTGAAATGAACAAGTGGTTCAGGATGATCAGTAGAGCATGTGGTTTAATTTAATAAGCACGTCATGATTACAGCCTGTATAATTTACAAGGTTCTCATTATACAATCACGAATTATGTTTTGATTTTTTTTTATTTCAATTAAAGTTAAAAATTATTTAAGAAAAGCGATTAACGTAATATAGGTACTGTGTTTTTATAACCTGTGAATTTTCCGATTACCTGTTTTAATAACAATTTTTAAGTGTATGTCTTCTTTGTATTGATTGTAATGCCAAATTTTTCGTAATAAACGATTTCACATTTAATAAATATCTTTTTTATTCACATCTAACAAGTTAATTGTGCCTTTGACTGATGCTTTATTGCAGTTAAAACTACTTTTGACGAAGAGCGTCAGTCAAAAGTACTTTTAACCGCAAATTTGCAGTCAAAAGTACTAATAACCAAAAATTTTCAGTCAAAACCACTTTTGACCAACCTGTTCAGTCAAAAGTAGTTTTGACTGATTTTGCTAGTCAATAGTACTTTTGACTGGTTAAGAGTTTTGACTGCAACATATACATTGCCACCTAATTTACTAACTCAGCCACGGATTTTACATTTTTGATTGTGGCTGACTTAGTAATTTAGAAGGCAATTAAGATTTTTAGAGGCGAATAATGCTATTAAAAAGAAGTCTGTTTAATTACATGCCATAATAATATATATAAATGTAGAATATTACATATATAAAGATAGATTTATAACTAAATCTTACCTTTATTAAAACGGGTTAAACGTAATAAAATTAATTGCCTTAACTACAAAAGTTAAATACCTACTCGACCCAAATGTATGAAACAGCTGATTTTTTTCACGATTTCAGGGTTCGCTTTATAGTAAAAGTTGTTCATATGGACGAGTACTATCATCACCAGTTTTCGTTAACAAAATGACTTAAATTTCACGTTGTATTATGTTACCGGCAATCTGTATTATCCGGTATTGTATACAATACCTAGGTAATGTATACAATGCCGAAAAGGTTGAGGTAATGTATGAAATATTATTTATGTAATACTTTGCCGAGGTATTGTATACAGTACTGAATGCGCAGCCGGTAATGTGTATAAAAGACGTCAGCGGGGGGAAACTACACTTTGCCGGTGGACCAGCAGGTACTCTATACAATCTCTAGGAATTGTATACATTGCCTAGGTAAAGTATCTAATGGACAATAATATTCATAATATTTAATACATTGCCCAGACGCCCCAGGCATTCTATACATTACCTACCTAGGTATTGTAAACAATACCTGAATTTTACTTAATCGATCGAATCTTTTTCGAAGGAATTGTTTTTATAGTATCTACCGTCACTGAAACGGGAAGCAAATTCAATTCGACTCGATACGATTCAGTGGATAGTTTTGACGACAGAAACAAGAAAATTGCTTTAAAGGGACGAAGAGACAGGCAGCCAACATACCATTTGATACGTATAGCAAAATGAGAAGTAGGCGGTTATCGCTCGCAGGAAGCTATAAACAACATGACAATCAATAAGTGTGATTGTTGTACCCTCAGAACTCGCCCCGGGGTCACCTCTCGGGATCGGAGTGCACTTATTAACTTCTATTTATTATAAATATCAATTAAACACGAAATCTTATCTATTTTTATTTTCTATTCTATCTAGTTATTACGGTGCGTGGTTGCGTCCCTATCTTATTAATTATTATTATTTTTCTTACTTTTGAGTAAAATACGCGACAATAGTTTATTTTACAGTCAGTTAGGTTGTTCCAGCAAAGTTGTGTTTTTGTGCATCACTTTGTAAATGATATTGCGCAATAATCATAAACACGCTTTAATTAATTAAATTGATACGGATGTCGCGACGAGTAAGGCTTGACATATTTTCAAATAAATCATGTAAAATACGCGACAATAGTTTATTTTACAGTCAGTTAGGTTGTTCCAGCAAAGTTGTGTTTTTGTGCATCACTTTGTAAATGATATTGCGCAATAATCATAAACACGCTTTAATTAATTAAATTGATACGGATGTCGCGACGAGTAAGGCTTGACATATTTTCAAATAAATCATGTAAAATACGCGACAATAGTTTATTTTACAGTCAGTTAGGTTGTTCCAGCAAAGTTGTGTTTTTGTGCATCACTTTGTAAATGATATTGCGCAATAATCATAAACACGCTTTAATTAATTAAATTGATACGGATGTCGCGACGAGTAAGGCTTGACATATTTTCAAATAAATCATGTAAAATACGCGACAATAGTTTATTTTACAGTCAGTTAGGTTGTTCCAGCAAAGTTGTGTTTTTGTGCATCACTTTGTAAATGATATTGCGCAATAATCATAAACACGCTTTAATTAATTAAATTGATACGGATGTCGCGACGAGTAAGGCTTGACATATTTTCAAATAAATCATGTAAAATACGCGACAATAGTTTATTTTACAGTCAGTTAGGTTGTTCCAGCAAAGTTGTGTTTTTGTGCATCACTTTGTAAATGATATTGCGCAATAATCATAAACACGCTTTAATTAATTAAATTGATACGGATGTCGCGACGAGTAAGGCTTGACATATTTTCAAATAAATCATGTAAAATACGCGACAATAGTTTATTTTACAGTCAGTTAGGTTGTTCCAGCAAAGTTGTGTTTTTGTGCATCACTTTGTAAATGATATTGCGCAATAATCATAAACACGCTTTAATTAATTAAATTGATACGGATGTCGCGACGAGTAAGGCTTGACATATTTTCAAATAAATCATGTAAAATACGCGACAATAGTTTATTTTACAGTCAGTTAGGTTGTTCCAGCAAAGTTGTGTTTTTGTGCATCACTTTGTAAATGATATTGCGCAATAATCATAAACACGCTTTAATTAATTAAATTGATACGGATGTCGCGACGAGTAAGGCTTGACATATTTTCAAATAAATCATGTAAAATACGCGACAATAGTTTATTTTACAGTCAGTTAGGTTGTTCCAGCAAAGTTGTGTTTTTGTGCATCACTTTGTAAATGATATTGCGCAATAACCATAAACACGCTTTAATTAATTAAATTGATACGGATGTCGCGACGAGTAAGGCTTGACATATTTTCAAATAAATCATGTAAAATACGCGACAATAGTTTATTTTACAGTCAGTTAGGTTGTTCCAGCAAAGTTGTGTTTTTGTGCATCACTTTGTAAATGATATTGCGCAATAATCATAAACACGCTTTAATTAATTAAATTGATACGGATCTCGCGACGAGTAAGGCTTGACATATTTTCAAATAAATCATGAAAAATCTACCGAAGTAAATTTGTTGTTCTCTGAATTGGTTCTCTACTAAAAAGTCTTCACGTATTAGTATGTTTCTTTTTATTTAATACGTTGACATATATTATACTGGTTTTTGTTTGTTTGGTTGATCTTTCAGCGCTTCCAACGTAGTTTCGTACTTAAGGTGTCTTTGCTTTGGCAAAGCCGAAGGCCGGGCTGCGTTTCCAAACGAAATTATTTCTGTATCTCTTATATAATCCCTAGGTAGTGTCTTTCTTTTTCCCGTTTCCGGCTTGGGCATTATTTTATGAACATCCCTTAAAGCCTTTGTGTTAACCAGGGTCACTACGATTATAATAAAAAAAACCGCATCCAAATCCGTGTGAGTGATTCTCGAGTTAAAACGGAACAGACAGACAAAAATTCTAACAATTATTATTGTTGTTTTGGCCTCAGTACGGTACCAAAAACCAATTACGCGAAAATATTCAATGTACAGACACGACACGACTTTTTACTACTTTATTATTAGTATAGAAGATAGATATAGATTTTTGGTACACGTTTTTGTTGAATTTTCTATAAAGAAATAAGTATAATATACATTTAATTTTGTTTCCTTTCCTAAATGATACTGCGGCCCAGCTGTTCAAAAGGTTGGCCATTCTTGGTCTAGCTAGATAAATTAATGTACCTACGAGTCGGGTCACATGTTCTGTCACATTAGGTGTGAAATTCAATTTTACACATTTTCAATTTTATTATAATAATTTATATATGTGACACCGCGAGGGTGTCAGGCTGCAGGGCAGAATGTGGAATATAGGGATGAGCGGAAAACAGTGGGGAATGTGGGCTTACCTGGTTGCTGCTTTTCTTTGTCCAAGATGTCCGCACGGAGGACAAGGCGTGCCGACAAACTGGAATGTCCTCTTGCTGCTGGGCTGATGGGAGATGCACTTGTAAACTGCACTTGAAATAGTTCAGTGGTATGATCACACGAGCCGATAAATGTTTTTGAGCGGATCAAAAATGGCGCGGCACTGCGCACCTCGAGAAGCGTGTGGCACTGCGTAACTCTCGGAGGTCACTGCGGTCACTGTCCAACCGCGCGGGCGCCGACCGTGTTCGACACTCCGCGGCACCCCCCAGCGGACAAACGTCGCGTTAGCGCGAACATCCTGGGGGGGCGGGGCTGAGGCTCCTGAGCTGAATCCAGTGGCAGCCTGGCTATTTTGAACACAGGCCTTCGCTGATGTCCATGAGCTGTGTCCAGACCTACCACTCGGATCACTCCATCCTTGCCCGGTAGTGTGCGGAGAATTCTGCCCAGCTTCCATTGGAGCGGAGGCAGGTCATCCTCTTTGATGAGGACCAGTTCACCCACTTGAGGAGGGGAAGACAGGGAGAGCCATTTGGAGCGGGTTTGCAGGGTATGGAGGTAGGACCTGGACCAGAGTGTCCAAAAGCGCTGAGAAAGGGATGAATGAGCTGAAAGCGTCTGAGAGACGATATGGGACGATCGTTAAGAGAATGCTCAGGTAGAGCGGTGAGCGGACGTTCAATAAGAAAATGTCCAGCGGTGAGTGGCTCAAAGTCTATTGGGTCTGAAGAGATGGGGCAGAGGGGTCTCGAGTTGAGTACTGCCTCGATTCGTGCTAAAAGAGTTGAAAATTCCTCAAAAGTGAGGTGCTGTTCACCTATTACCCGATACAGCAATTGCTTGGTGGATTTCACGTTTATTTCGTGCAGAGCACCAAACCAGGGCCCTTTGGGCGGATTGAGTAACCAAGTTATATTCTGAGTCGCGAGCTTGTGTGTTATTGCATCATTGTTTAATTTGAGGAAGTTTTGAACTTCAATGAGCTGATTCCTAGCACCTATATAGTTCATGTCGCAGTCTGAGCGAATGAGAACCGGGGTACCGCGACGTAAGATGAAGCGTTGTAAAGCCGCAAAGAACGCTTTTGTCGTAAGTGCCGATACAGGCTCGATATGAACCGCTTTCGTCGCGAGGTAAACGAAAATGCAAAAATACGCTTTTATGAGTTTCGCGTTTCGCAATGTGCTGGACCGAATAAAGAAATGGCCGGCGAAATCCGTCGTAACGTGGCTAAATACTGGCTGTGGGGTAATCTTGTCTGCAGGGGGATCAACCATGAGCGGAGCCGTGGGCTGAGCGCGACACCGGAAACATCTGATACATTTAAACACGCGATGTCTAATAATGCGACGAGCTGAGAGAATCCAGAATTGCTGGCGTAATATGGCGTGTAATATGTCAGCTCCAGGGTGGCAGTGTATTTTGTGATAGTGGTCTATGATGAGATCCACGAGCGGACTTGAGCTGGGTAGAATAAGTGGGTGTTGAGCGTCATACCTAATTGACGCGTGAGAGAGACGACCACCGACTCGCAAGATGTCGTCCTTTATAAAAGGCGAGAGGCGTTGGAGACGAACTAGACAAGGTTTGTCAGTCTGCAGACGGTTCATATCCTCTGCAAACTCATTGTGCTGAACAGAGCAGACCCAGTGTAACAGAGCGTCTCTGCGTTCACCAACTGTGATCGGACCAGAGCGCCGTTCAGCTGGGCTGTGCCGACAATTGTAAATGAACCGTTGCATGCAAGCTGTCACACCAAGGAGCTTGCTGAATGAGCTGAAACGAGTGAGCAAGTCCAGATCTAGGTCCGGGACTGCTATATGAGCTGGTACCTTTTTTGGCTTAAGGCCTGGGAGAGTGTGAAGGCCTAAAGAGGGTGGCATCGTAGGCCATGTGCAGGGAGGCTCTTTGAGCCAACTGGGGGACCACCAGAGACCATGAAGTGCGAGAGACTGGGCAGACATTCCCCTGCTGGCACAATCAGCAGGATTGAGGTTCGTGGGCACATGTCTCCACGTATCGCTGGTTGAGCTGGCTGTGATCTTAGCCACTCGATTGGATTTGAAAGTCTGTAGCCTATGAGGAGGAGTATTGAGCCATGCCAGGACTATGGTACTGTCGGACCAGCGTGTGTGTGTTTGAATGGGGATATGAGCTGACAATTGGGCTGACACTCGAATCATGAGCTGGGATAAAAGAGCTGAGGCTGACAACTCTAACTTGGGAATTGAAAGAGGAGTCTTGATGGGTGCTACCTTTGACTTGCCAATGACTAAGTGTACATTGACATGTGCATCGGTACTGAGCTCATGGGGGTAAATAACGGCACCAAAGCTAGCCTCTGATGCGTCCGCAAACCCGTGAAGCGACTAAGTGGACGTGGGCTTATATTTACAGATGTGTCGAGGTAAGCGGAGGTTAGAGAGGTGAGGGAGATCCTCTGAGATGTGTTGCCACTCTGTGTGGACTTCTTTGGGAACAGGCTCATCTCATCCTATTTTCAGAAGCCACAGCTTCTGCAGGAGGGTCTTAACGTGGAAAACAACTGGAGTAATCCAACCATTGGGATCATATAGAGACGCTACTGTGCTGAGAATTGAGCGGTTTGTAACTTGAGCTAGAGAGGGCAGAGAGATGCGATAAGTGGATTCATCAGTTTGAGGAATCCACTGTATTCCCAACACTTTAATGGAACTAGAGTCGGGACTGAAGTCGAAATCTTTGGGCATGTCACATTGGTCATCTGGGAACCTTTCTAAAGCTGAGGTGAGTTGGAGGTCCATTTACTGAGCTGGAAACCACCAAGAGCAAGTAACTCAATCAACTCGTTCTGGAGTGACTGAGCAGATTCCACAGAATCATGACCTGTAAGTATGTCATCCACAAAGATTGACTTGCGGAGGACCTGAGCAGCATGAGGGTAGCGGTGACCTTCGTCATCAGCTAATTGAAGTAAGGTGCGGATGGCATAGTATGGGCTGGACCTTAATCCGTATGTGACGGTATTAAGGGCATACGTGAGCAAGGGCAGGTCTGGTGACGACCGCCAAAGAATGAGTTGATAATGTCTCTGATCTGGGTGAATGAGAATGTTCCTGAACATCATTCGGATGTCAGTACTGAACACTTGTGAGTGAGTTCGAAAACACATGATAATGTCAACAGTGTCTTGTTGTTGAGCTGGACCTGTGTGAAGGCAGTCATTTAAATTGACGCCGTTGGAGCTCTTACAACTCCCGTCGAACACACAGCGGATTTTTTCTGAACCTGGCTTCATTATGCCATGATGTGGGATGTATTAATGAGGTTTATGAGCAAAGGTATGGGGGTGACACGGTGTGAGTCATTTCATTCATTTCATTTCATTCATTTCATTTATTTAATTTATTTAACAATATATATTGCATTTGAATATCACTTAAAAATATACATAAAACTTTTAACTAAAATACATGTATAGTACAATTCTATTCACAGTTACAAGTATATCTAAGCATTACAGTAACAAAAATTGAAAAATAAAAAAAGGAGAATAAAGATACACAATTTTTTATATGTACAATACTAAGTTTATAAAACACGGAGATAATTTATCATTATTACAATTCTTCAATGTCATATAAGCACCTCTTTGACAAGAACTGGCGCAGTTTCTTTTTAAACAAAGTATGGCCCGTAACTACCTTCAAGTACGACGGCAGCTTATTAAACAGAACAATTGATTGATGCCTGGTTGAATGTTTGGTAATCTCCAATTTGGGACAAAAACTACTTACTAGGTCTTTACGTCGTGAGGCTAGTCTTATTTTTTGTTCTTCTGCATTTTCAAATTTATATAGATTTTTAACTAGATTTGTTACAAGTACCAAAACGTATAGGTGACATATGTCCCAACTTTATGTAGTCTGACATGAACTCTACATATTTTGAGCGGAAAGGCGGGTTCGCTTGCAGCTTCTTCTCTAAATTGAGAAACCTGCGTAGCGCAATTGCATGAGTACTACCTAGAGCCGGCGCATTGTGCAGAAATGGGAGTGTGACCATATATTGGCCTGAAGGTTCACGAGTAGTTGTGGTGCGAAATATGTCCTCGCACTGCTCTTCTAAGGGGCTGGTATTTTTGTAGGTTTGGGGTTCCTCAGACTCCCAAAACCTCTCGAGACTTTTGTGTATGTCATGAGTGGACTGCTCTGAGTCCGTGTAAGAGCCGACAATGTGAACCGAGTTGACCTGATTCGTGGGTGAGGTATGTAAACTTTCGAAAGGTCCTATCAGTGTGAAATCAAATATCGTGCCGAAGGCTATGGGCTTGCCAGGGCCGAGAGAAACCTTGGTTCCATCTAAGACTTGTCCAAGAACGTCAAATCCTAATATGAGATCAACTGGAGCTTTTGTGTAGTATTCCCGATCAGCAAGAGGAATGGGAGGGTGACCTGATAATTGAGTGAGATCTGGAACCTTTTCTAATGGTAGGTATCCGGTGACATTTTTTAGTATGTGAGCTGTGGCCGTGATCGTGGGTGTGTCACGATATGTGGGTCGGCATACAATTGTGATTGATGCCTTTGACTCTTGTGTGTGCTGATTGCCTACACCTGAGATTTTTAATGATGTGTGTTTTAACGGTAAATTTAAAATTCTGGCCATGCGCTGAGAACAAAGGGTCAGCATACTGCCACAATCTAATAGAGCTCAAGCTGAGTGAAACTGGCCATGAGCGTCCGCTATTTTATGCGATACGGTCGGCAGTAATATGGGTGTGTGAGTGACGTGTTCTACATATTGTGCAAAGTCGCCTAAATTTTGTGTTTGAGCTGAATTTGTAGAGCGGGAAAGAGCTGAGTGTGTGAGGGCTGAGTGTGTAAGAGATGAGTGTGCCGAGTCCTCGCCTTCAAAGTGCTCGGTGATGGTAGGTAGTCAACGTGGACTGAGGGACTGAGGGGGTGTGTTGGGCTGAGGTGAGGCACGGGGCCTAAGTACCAGTAATCATGTGCCGGACGCTGCCTAGGCTCCTCACGTAAATGAGGAGGCAGTAGATGAGCAGATGAGTGAGTGGGAGAGACGGCCCCATGGCGATGCAGTGAAGTATGGTGGTCGGTACGTCCACACTCCTTGCATCCACGTGTGGATCTGCACTCGTTCTCATAGTGAGGACCCGAACAGCGCCGGCACCGGTCGCGTGCATTTACAAAGTCCCACCGACCTTGAACCGGTTGGTTGTTAAACTGTGGGCAGGCGATGAGCTTGTGTCCCCTAGTCCGGCAGTATGGGCATAGCATACCACCAGTAGGGGACGAAGGTTGAGCGGAATAATCTGGTCGGCGCGTGGGTGAAGGGGATGATTGAGCCAAGTAGACTGGCGCTGTCTTATGTGCCAAAAATAAATAATCAAATAAATACATATAAATACTCAAAGAACTCACCGCTCATGAATACTCTCCACACAACCACACGCACGCTCACACACTCACTCACTTACACATTTAGTTTTAATGTATGAATTATGTTTTTGTTGTTCGTTGCTTTTTATGTTAAATGTATCAAAATTAATTATAACTCATGCATGTTAGAATAGTCTCTGCTTTAGAATTTAGAAGGATAAGTCTGTGACCCTACGATACACGAATACGTAGGTTAGGGGACAGTGAACATTCTTTAAGTATTATTTTGTATTATGAACAAATAAAGTTATTTATTATTATTATTATTATATAAAATGGCTGACGAATGGGATGAGAGAAGCGGTTGTCCTGCCGAGAAGGTATGGGGCGGAACTCGCTTGACGAGCCTGGTAGGGCAGACGTGGGGTACCTGGCTAAGCTGAGCGAGCCTTCCTGAAGGAGTAGGCCGCGATGAGGACTGAGCGGCCTGGGACGTAACGCCAGACAGCTCATTCTCTACGCAGCGCGCATGCTCCTCCAGGAACTCGATAAGGTTCTTCAGTGTGGGCAGAGATGCGCGAGATCCGTACGTCCGCTCGAAAAGAGTACGGAGCTCACCTTGGAGTTTTCGTACCGCTAAGGATACGAAAACATAATCCGAGTCCTTCATGGGCAGATCTAAATGAACCAGAGCGCTTTGCGCTGATATGAGCGGAGTGAGAAACAACACGCGTATATTTGAGCGGATGTCGATTTGTGGTAGCGCCAAAATTATGTCCACAAATCGATCGATGAGAACACGACGGTTCTCGTATCGTCGAGTGAGAATATCCAGAGCCACTGGATAGTTTTCATTGGTGGGCTGAAGATGAGACACCATGCTAAGTGCCTCACCTGATAGAGAGAAAAGCAGAAAGTGGTGCTTTACAGCATCCAAAACTATAGCCATTTCGTCGATAAGGCTTCGAAAAATGGCTATGGAGGAAGGCCAATCCTCTATTTTTGACGAAAATTTGGGGAGAAAAATTTTCGGCAGGACTCCGGAGGGCGTGGCTGGGCTGGGGGGGGCAGGCTTGGGTGGAAGTGACGTTGACGTGCCGAGCTTTTGATAAGCTACCATTATCTCATCGCCGTCCCTGATAGCTCCCTCATAATTTTTTGTATATGTGGCCTCAGTTTCGTCGGAAAGATCGCCTTTTTTGCATAATTATTATAAAATATGTGGGTAAGATCTAAATAAAGCAGTCTGTGTCAAACATTCATGCGTATCACTACATGGTGTCAGGTGTGGCTGATAATTAAATTGATTTACTGCACAAAAGCCGGTACTAGTTGCATAGTGAGCTCGCAAATTATCAATAAAGTGATTAGTAATACATTAAACATGGAACATGCACGCCCGCCATCAGAATTAAACTTGGAAGGTGGACCGGCCAGTCGAGCGGACGCGTGGCGCAGATGATTGAAGCAGTTTAGAGTGTTTTTAAAAGCATCAGGTGTACACAAAGAGGCTAGTGACGTTCAAGCTAGTTTATTGGTGAACCTCATCGGACTAGAAGGCTATGACGTATATTCTACATTTAAGTTTACTACACCGCAAGATAGTGAAAACTTCGAAAAATTGATTGAATTATTCAACAATCACTTCGGGACAAAGGCGAATACAACCATCGTTCGATTCAAGTTTTTTACTCGCAATCAAGTTTGTGGTGAGTCAATAGATGAATACGTCACGGCATTAAAGCTACTTAGTCAGCAATGCGAGTTTGATACGCTAGAGGATGGACTGCTGCGTGACCGTATCGTGTGTGGGGTCAACGACACCGCGGTACGCGATAGGTTGTTGCGTACAGACGACCTGACTTTAGAAAAGGCAGTCAAAATCTGCCAGGCCAACGAGGTGTCATGTGACAACGGTCGACAAATCGAGGGAGTTGTCAAGAGTGAGTCGAATAGTGGAGCTGTGGACTCTTTATGGAGTTCTCGCGGCCCGCGACGCAGTGCCCGTGGCAGGAGGCGCCGGCGTCGAGCACCAAGCGCAGCAGGGCCGGCTGCAGGGCCAGCTGCAGTGCAGCGGTGGTCGTGTTGGCTTCGGGGGTGGTCCGGGCAGTTCTACAGCGGTGCCACTTGGAGCACGAGCGTGTGCGGCGTGCGGAGACTTATACTGTAGAAATGACAATAAATGCGTGGCTAGAAAGGTGAAGTGTTTTGTGTGCGGTAATAAGGGTCATTACAAGAAAATGTGCCCTGGGCGAAAATTGAACAAAGTGATAAAAATGCTAGTGACGAAGAAGACTTATACTACCTATATATATCAACAATAGAATATATTGATGGATTGGTGCATACAAATGGTGATAAATGGTATGAGACCTTGATTATTTGTGATAGTAAGTCTAGACATGTATTTAAGTTAGATACTGGGTCTGACCTGAATGTGTTGTCAAAAAATAACTTTTTGAAACTGTGTTTCTTGCTTTCTGATTTATTGTCATCGGATAATACACGCGCTCAATCTTTCTGTGGAAACTTTATAAATATAATTGGGTCCTGTGTCATTAAAATACAGCACAAATCAGTTGTTTACAAATTAAAGTTTTTAATATCGGGTAAAGAATGTCAAAGTATTCTAGGAAAAAGTGCCTTAGAACAATTAACATTGATCAAGCGCGTGTATTCTATAGATTTCCAAGAATACAGTGATTTGTTTACTACAAACAACTGTTTTTATTTGTACACTACCCGGTTTATATAAAATTCCAATAGATAACAGTGGCAGCCCTTGTATTTGCCCAGTCAGAAAAATACCACTTGGGGTTAGGGATCAATTACTGAACGAGCTACACCGGATGCAGGAGTTAGGTGTTATTCGAAAGGTGACGCATCCTACTGCTTGGGTAAATGGAATTGTAATTGCGGCTAAAAAAGATGGTAGTTTGCGCATATGCCTAGATCCACGACCTCTTAACCGTGTGATTCGTCGTCAACACTATCCATTACCAACACTGACTGAAATAGCGACCAAGTTAAAGGGTGCATGTTATTATAGTAAACTTGATGCCAGGTCAGGATTCTGGATGGTACAGCTGGACGAGGCAAGTGCAGACCTCTGCACGTTTGGAACGCCTTTTGGGCGTTACCAATTTCTTCGCTTACCGTATGGTATTAATTCAGCTTCAGAAATTTTTCATGCTCACATCAGACAGATCCTGGAAGACCTGGAAGGTACAGACTCATTTGTTGATCACATCATACTCTGGGGATCCACAAAGGAGGAGCATGATGAGTGCCTCAGGACTCTGCTTGAGAGAGCCAGACAGGTTGGTATAAAGTTTAACCGAGATAAGTGCGAATTTGGTGTTACTGAGGTCACATATTTAGGGCACACATTCAGCAGGGATGGCATGAGAATAGATGAGTCTAAATTAAGAGCAATAAAAGAAATGCCGAGTCCTAACGACAGAAAAGCACTGGAACGTTTTTTAGGCATGATTAATTATGTAAGTAAATTTATACCTAATTATTCTGAAAAAGTTAGCCCATTGCGCAATCTTATGAAGCAGGATGTAGAGTGGTGCTGGGGCGAGTGCGAGGAGCGAGTGGTGAGCAACCTGAAGCGCGCAGTTTGTGAGGCACCAGTGCTGGCGCTGTACGACGTACGAGAGCCGGCAATAGTGTCGGTTGATGCTTCGTCCCGCGCTCTTGGTTCTGTACTTCTGCAAGCTGGGCGACCAATTGAGTTCGCGTCACTCACACTAACTGAGACTCAACAGAGGTATGCACAAACAGAAAAAGAAATGCTGGCAATTGTCTTTGCACTGGAGAGGTTTCACCAGTACGTCTATGGTAAGAGTGATATCACAGTAGAGACGGACCACAAGCCATTAGAGTCACTATTCAAGAAGTCCTTAGACTCGGTGCCGGCGAGACTTTAAATAATGATGCTGAGGGTGCAGCGGTATGATGTGTCAGTAGTATATAAGCCAGGAAAGTATATGTTTATTGCAGATACACTATCTAGGTAGCTCCGCTACCTGACTTAATGGATACTAAAGTGATGCAAAAAATAGAAATATTAATATTGATAATGGTCCTGCCTATTCGTCAAGGGAATTCAAAGCCTTTGCGGAAGAGTGGGGATTTAAACATTCGACTTCTTCCCCCAACTATCCCCAATCAAATGGGCGTAGTGAGCGAGCGGTACGTACAGTAAAATCCTTGCTGACGAAATCATTGGATGCTGGTTCTGATTTCTATATAGGTTTGTTAAATTATAGGTCAGCTCCAAGGGATGACATTGCTAGTCCGGCACAGCTTCTCATGGGTCGTAGGCTCAGAACGCGTTTACCATTGCATATTGTCAAGTTGCAGCCAGATCGGGACAATTCAGGTGATATAGTAAATATAAAAAGAAACCAAAACAAAAGCCAGTTACGGTATGACGCACAATCTCGTGCACTCCCCGAGTTGCAGATAAATGATAAGGTGATTACGGTAGATGGCACGACGAGGCGTGAGGCACGCGTAACGGGTCGTGCTTCGCAGCCGCGCTCGTACTTCGTCACCGATCATAACGGTAAAGTATTTAGAAGGAATAGGCGACACCTTATTAGTCTGATGTCTGAGACTTCGTCTCAGCAAGAAGAGAAAGAGGGTGATGAATCGGACAAAGAGCTGTCAGATGGTGGATTGGAAGATTACAACTCGTGTAATGAGCTAGATGAAAATACACCTAATGAACCAGTCATATTGCAAACAGCAACATCCACCTTGCCGTTACCTATAACCAAAAATAAACCTTTACCTAAAGATAACAGTAGATCTGAAAGGGCGGCTGCAAGGGAAGCTAAAACTAAAATTAGTACGAAAATAAACAAGTAAACCAATAATGTGATGATTTAATTGGTACCAATTTGCATGTTAGAATAATTCAAAATGGATGAATCAATATAAATTTGCAGTTTCAATACTTACCTGATAATTTAATTTAAAAAAATGGTATTGAGATAAGTAAATAAATTAATATAAATCTAATGTAATTGTGCATGTTAGTTATATAATTATTGTAATAAATAAATATTATTCCTTTTGTTTGTACTTACATTTCAGCTTTTAAGTGGAAAGATGTTACCATAAATGTCATGTATTTGTGCATGTTAGTAATATTATTTAAGTAATTATAATTTCTATTGTATTGTTGTATTCATGTTCATTTTAAGAAGAAGATGTTGCATAATTATTATAAAATATGTGGGTAAGATCTAAATAAAGCAGTCTGTGTCAAACATTCATGCGTATCACTACAGCCGTCATCGAGGATCTCATAATAGACATCTTCCAGCTTCTTCCGGTGTGTCGCTAATCGGAGATACCGTCCGGTAAAATCTTCGACCGTATACGAAGTCCTGTCTCCGTCTAAAAGAGCCGCACCGATTTGTTTTAACTGAGAGAGAGCCTTGACAGCCTCTCTGAAAATAGCCGCCTGTTTTTAAGTAGGCATTGTGCTATACAATTTTATATTAATATATGTGAAAACGTGCGGATGCTATACCTTGACTAGCGCCAAAAAGAGAACTGAGTAATCACGTAAGTAACGCAATGTGTAGCCTTACGAGAATACAAAAATAACCTGCGCACGGAACCCTAAACGTAAATGAAAGAGAAAAAAAAATGTTTTTTTTTTATTTGTGGCGTCTTACACATGTGCTGAAAAAAGTGAACAGCCTTTATATGTGGCCGCACGAGGGAATAATAACGAAAGGCGAAAGAATATTTTTTTTTATTTGTGACACCTATAATATTTGTGCCGAAATTATTGACCAACCTCTTTGTGAGAACACAAGGAGAACAAGTCGTAAGAAAAGATTTTTTTTTTGTGTTGGCGCAGTATAATCTCAATACCACAGCCTGTATATTTTAATATATTATGTGCAGCGATATAGGAGAGAAGAGAATTTTTTTTTTCATAAAAACACGTAAAAACATATTCAACCTGGGTAATTTTGTAAATGACCGGTTATACACTTTTACCGTGACATTAAATCACCGTAACGAGCCGAGTGAACGAGCCGAAGATGTGTATCAAAATAATCGCAATATGTGCTTAATAAATTATCCCACACCTATTTATGATATGAGATATGTATGAAAACAGAAAACGCCTGGCAAATCCAGTTGCGCAAATTATTGTTTTGGCTCAGACAGCCACGAAAGGCGCAAAAAACCTGTCCTTAGAAACAAAGTCAGTCGGAACTCTGTTTATCGAACCGTATCATTAAAATAATACAATACAATCACAAACAAGTGCCGACCTATACATGTACGAGTATGTAGTATATAGTATAAACATACACACTAACGTCTAACGTGAAAACAATTACTGTATATAACAAGGTAAGTAATGGACAGAAATTATTCTGTTTAAACTTGGGCGGGTAAGACATACAAAAGCAAAAATCGAAACGAACTGTAAATGAGCGATGTCTTATGCAAATGAGGACACGGGGGCGAATCGTAACCTTAAGAAATGAGAAAATGTAATGTGGGTAATTGAGTTGGGAACCAAAGAATGTTCTAGAACTGCGTAAGTGGATTTGATAGTAAAATATTTTTGAGTTTTGAGCAGAATAATAACTCGAAACTGAGCAGGTGGGGGGAACGCTTGTTTGTTGGTCAAACAAAAAATGATTTCAACAAAAGTGTAAAACTGGGCAGAAAATATCATGCGTAGGTGGGCGAAAGATTTATGGGCTGATTTTATTTTATTATTTCAGCGGACTGTATAATATAGGTCGAAAATAGGTAAGACCAAAGTTGAATTTTGGGCTGAGATGTTGACCATAGGTCGTTGGTTCAAAAAGGAGGTCTCGAAGGATCAAAGTTGACACCAAAATTAATTTTTGGGCTGAGTGCAGACCATAGGTCGCTGGTTCAACGGCTAAGAAGGACCAAAGAAGACACCGCGAGGGTGTCAGGCTGCAGGGCAGAATGTGGAATATGGGGATGAGCGAAAAACAGTGAGGAATGTGGGCTTATCTTACCCGCACGGAGGACGCGGCGTGCCGACAAACTGGAATGTCCTCTTCTTGCTGGGCTGATGGGAGATGCACTTGTAAACTGCACTTGAAATAGTTCAGTGGTATGATCACACGAGCCGATAAATGTTTTTGAGCGGATCAAAAATGGCGCGGCACTGCGCACCTCCGAGAAGCGTGTGGCACTGCGCAACTCTCGGAGGTCACTGCGGTCACTGTCCAACCGCGCGGGCGCCGACCGTGTTCGACAATCCGCGGCGACCCCAGCGGACAAACGTCGCGTTAGCGCGAACAATATGGAAAGATACATAGGGAAAAATACACAGTTTTAAACGTATATTAGTTTATTCGAAATAACCTCCTTGATTTTTGATACAAGCCCGTAACCTGCGCGGCCAGTCATCGATAGAATCTAGAACGAACGATATTGAGAACGATAGCTTCAGCGACTTCAAATGTTTATGGAGCCTTGCGGAGGCTTTGTCTTCTAGATACTGCCATATTTTATAATCCAAGGGATTAGGGTCCGCACTGGAAGACGGCCAATCTTCGTGTCTGATGAAATCAATTTCATGAGCGTCCAACCAGTTGTCCGTACTTATTGAACCTCTCGTAGACTGTAAAAATGTTTTCATCTGAAAATAAGATTTCTCGGTATTTGCTTTGGCCGGGGATTTATTTTAATTAGCGCCTTGATGGCTTTGATCACCGCTGCATTCCGAACCGTACCGACCTCTCCTCTCTCTGTCTTCTGTTCTTGAATCTTCCTTGTATCGTTTAAGGCCCTTACCCACGCCAACGACCTTTAGAAGCCAGTGTATGACTGCCGTCTTGCCCGCGTAGGAGCACCTCTCAGCCGTGGAATCTTGCATATTTCGATATTTTTAATGGAAAATGTCACTGGATTTAATTGAGCCATGTTGAATTTAGAGTACTACAGATTCTTATTTTTTTAGCGTGTAAATATTTCCAAACGTCGTAGCAGCTTAAGAGGTAGAGTGAATTCAAGCCAAAAAAATATCTTTCGGTTTTTTTTTTTTTAATATGGAAGTTTTGGTCGTACGGAACCAAAATATTTTAAAAATGTTTTCTGAGAGTTAATAATTCATATATATTTTTTTCAAGGAATTTGGTTCAGCTATAAACGAGGCAGAGGCTTTAGAAAGTACCTATTTGGCAGTAGTTGAAGGGATTAAGCGCCTAAACAAACCTTTGTGTTATTTTCAAGTTTTTCAGAAGTTAGAAAATTTCACTTGCAGTCTGTCTACAACGATGCAATGCAATTACGGCAACTTTGTCTTCTTTTAGTGTGTCCACTCCATAATGAAAACTAAAGAAAAGTCTACAAAACCTCTGTTTTTAAAATCGGGCACTATTAAAAACTCCAAAGTAATTTACTGTTTTTTTGTCTGTATTCCAAATTCAAAATTCGGAAACTACAACAGTACTTATGATGATGCGACGTATAATGTTCAGTTTATGTTACTATTGTAATAATATCTGTGGTTATGTGGTGGTTATGCATTAGAGGAAAAATTAAATGAAAATATGGATAAAATCGTACTCCAATATAAAATACGATACACGAATAAAAATTTAACGTAATTTCAATAACGAAATAATACAACAGTGTCCACGTGAACACAAGTATTGACTTTAAACGTCCAAGTTGTATAATTTAGGTAATATATTTATGAAATAACAATGCGGTAAACTCAATTTAACAGATTTTGTACTTGTGTGTTGGTGTAACCAAGCAGGAGAAAAATAGTTCATTCAATATTCATTGCAACTCTTTTTTGACAGACTATACACTATTTGTTAACTCTTACAAACTCTAGGCCAAAATATTTTTAATTTATTTATTGACAAATTTACACTTTCATTAGAGGCTGGGCTTAATTCAATAACAATACACAACCTCACACATTCAATATCGATAACTAAAACAAAAAGATACCTAAGTACCTACATATCTTGAACAATAATACAAACTACCTAGACAAAAGCAATGATACAAACTAGACTAAAGCCATAATTAATTACATACCTAATAACAACACAAAATCTGTAAGGTAATCCTTTATTTATATAAGTGCCCCCGCCAAGTCGAGCTAAAAAGCGGCACGCCATACCATCCTTTTCCCGAAGCAGTTTCCACCAGCCCATTTTCGACCCCCTATAACTTCGTTGTGGATAAAACTAGAAGCCTGAATTTTCGGTAACTAAGCAGACATTGTATAAACACGGTATATTTCAAATTTCATACAATTTGAACCAGTAGTTAAAGAATTATAACTAGTCAAAGTTTTTAATTAAAATTTTATCATTCACTCACTGACTGACTAACCGATCATAAAAACTCTAAGGCACTTATAGCAGACATAGAAGCTTCAAATTTGGAACACAATTAGTGTATAGTGTATTAATCAAGGAAAAACTAAAATATTTTGCAATTTCGGTCCAGTGCTCTAGATACACCAACTGCATAAATAACTTTGTAATCCCATATAAATATATAGGATTACAAAGTTACATTTATTATTCAGTTGTAGGTAGAAGGTAACGGAAAGGAAAAAATGCAGGACTATCTACAAAAGAAATGAGATGCCATCAAACACAAAACTTGTAAAAAAAAACTTATTAGATAATTAGCTAACCTAACAACATCTTATAGTGACCATATCAATACTAAAAATATTTTGTTTTAAATAAATAGATTGACTTTGCAATCGCACCAAATAATATAATTTAATATAATATGTATTACTTGTGAGATACATTGTGTTTTCATGCGATGGCCGAGTCAATCTTTTTATTTAAAACATAAAAGATTTTTAATCCGCAAAAATTAATATAATGAAGTCATCAGATTTTAAGTTCGGGGGATAAATATTAGAAATTCCAATGGACCTAAATTGCTTCCCTGACTTACTCTCGACCTAGTGGAATATAATAACTCTTCGAGATAGAACCGCCATATTGAACATACTGTATTCTGTTCGAGAGATAGCTGGCAAAAAGATGCAGTAGTTGTGGTCTAAAACCAAAAGCAGCCATGTTACGGATCAACACATCGTTGTTAACGCAATCGAAGGCCTTGCGGAAGTCAAAGTAGGCTACATCAACTTGCATTTTGTTATCAACTTCTGGAAAAACATGCTGGATAAAGAAAAATAAATCAACCCATGTATGTAATTTGCCGATCTGGAAAACACCTACAACAATACACAACGTCACACAAAGAATAAAGTAAACTCAATAATTAAGTCATTCTGGAAAATCAATGTATGGCGCATACGGCAATATTTATAAAGTTTTGAAACTAGTGTGATTCGATAGCTTTGAATTGGGTCTTTAAAATTTCCAACCCTCCGTACCCCTCCCCTTGATGCATCCCCCACTCACCCTAAAATATGTCCCAGTTCACGGTTTTCTAATTTTTTAAAGAAACCTGTAAGAGTTACCAAAAAATCATCTATGACAGAAATAATCAATATTAAATTTACTACAAATACGGTCAAATGGTTTTTTTATAGGACCAACCGTCTCTGTAACCGTCCAGCCGCATTACGGAAAAATTTTAGGTCAAGCAAAAATTACCATTTCGAGCTAAGATTTTGAGTTTTTTGTAAGAACTACAAGAAAATTATCCAACACTAAATTAATTATCTATTATTATGGCAGAAAAAACGGTCAAGTGCGAGTCAGACTTGCGTATCTTACAAAAAGTGGGTATGTATCGTGCTTGTAAGGTACTTGTCATTATTTTTTATTTCAATTCGCATGCAATATTGGTTCGGTCTGTATAAACGATGATGCCGCACGAGATGCGCGATGTTGCCACGTCGATAAAGTCCATCTACTCTTACTGGCTGGTGTCGATAGTCTTTGAACCCTAAGCCGTCCAATTGTTCAATAATAGGACAGACTTACATGACATTACTGATATATTTAATAATAGAAACGCCACTCATGAGGAAATAGAATATGCTGGCGATAAGTCTAAATGAACAGATATGTGTCATTCCACAAACTTGTAGGACAAGCAAGTAGCGCTGGGTTGCTTTCAAAGCTACCGCCTACTTCAGCTGCGGCACGTCAACTTTCCAGGCGGGTTTTTCACCAACTGCAGACATTGAGGGGAAATGTACAAAACCCAGAAGAGTGGGATTGGAAAAAAGTACTTATATCCACAATTGACGACAGAAGCCCCAGCTCCAGCTTCAAAACTGAATCTGATTACATGCACTTGCAAGGACTGTGGGAAGATTATGTCGATGCGTTAAGTTTGGTCTGCGTTGCACCACAATGTGCCTTATTTGTTGAGGTCTGAGCTGCAGCAATAAAACCAAAGACGATAAAGAACATGAGCAAGAGGAAGAGATAATTTGTTAAATATTTTTTAATGTCTAGTCTATTTTTAAGAGCCATTCACCAAATTGTACTTTTTATATGGAGTTTCTTTGTGGATGGTAATTTTGTTGGAATTTGGAGTGATGTAATTATGTTTTACGGTCTAATTAAATGAATAAATCATCAATATAATTGCAAAATACGGTTGGTTAAGGATCATAGGTCATTGTGACATGAACTTTTAACTGTAATTATGCTTTATTAAGTATAAAAATCATTTATTTATTTATTTATTGGGAAACAAACATTTTTCTTATCACACAATACAATCACGAATAGCTAAAATATAAAACCAAAAAAGTTTCCACATAAATCTTAGCAACAAAATTAATTAGTGCACGGACATTCACAACAACACAAGTTACCAATAAAAAGAAAACACATACAGCGATTTACTTAAAACAACGGAAAACAAGATACAAAAAAATACTATTAAAAAACAAAATAATACAAGCAAAAGAGTCTACAATTTTTAAATTACTTGTTTTTACCTTAAAAGGTAGGGACAATCTAAAATATTGTGGATAATTTTATATAAAAATAAAATATCACGGCAGGCACGTCTATCTTCCAGAGAAGCAATCGTATCTCGCTGAAAATGAAAGTCCAAACAATTCTTTTGTCTATAATTAAGATATCTTAAAAATATGTTCGGAATTTTTTCCAAAAAGTTTATATGCGTTACATATAAAGGATTCCAGACTACAGAGGCATACTCAAGATGAGATCTTGTTAATGCGTTATAAATACTAATAAGCGTGCTTGCACTTTTAAATTCCTTGCTCTGCCTCAGCACGAACCCCAGCATTATGTAAGACTTCGCTACTATCTTTTCCATATGAGTTCTAAATGAAAGTTCGCAACCCCAAGAACCCTCACCTCGGTCACTCTCTTAAATGTTCTGTCAAATTAGGTGTAGTTATAATTTAATTCAAGTACCTTTCTTGAGAAATTAATCACGCAACACTTATCTATGTTTAACCGTACTCTATTGGCGTTACAGAATCTACTTAAGTTATCTAAATCTCTTTGCAGTAGCATGCAGTCTGCTTCAGTTTTAATAATAGAAAATATTTTTTTATCGTCAGCATATAACAACACATTTTGTAGTATATTATAATGTGTATGTGGGTAGGTGTTCAATAAAGCAGTTCATGTCCGGACACTTGTAGTTTCACTTCATGGTGACAGCGGTGCGCGAATTTATTAATTTTTATGTGTTTTTATGCGTGAATATTACTGAAAACGTGATATTTTGTGTTGATAAGATATTACAAACTCATAAACAATGGAACACGCGCGCCCACCGGTGGAATTAGTGTTGCAAGGGAGTCCCGCGAGTCGCGCTGACGCGTGGCGAAAATGGCTCAAGCAATTTCAAGTATTTCTAAAAGCCTCCGGTGTTTATAAAGAACCCAGTGATGTTCAAGCCAGTCTACTTATCAACTTGATCGGGCCAGATGGGTATGATGTCTACTCGACGTTTAAGTTTACGAAAGACCAAGAAAAGGATCGTGATGACGTCACTAAATTAATTGAGAGATTCAATGCCCACTTCGGAACCAAAACCAATACAACGTTGATGCGTTTCAAGTTTTTTACACGGAATCAAGAATCTGGCGAAAGCATAGACGAGTACGTCACAGTTCTCAAGCTGTTGAGTCAACAATGTGAATTTGAACACTTGGAGGACGGGTTATTGCGAGATCGCATTGTTTGCGGCGTCACGGACGGCTCGGTACGGGATAGATTACCAAGGACGGATGATCTCACGTTAGACAAAGCGGTGAAAATTTGTCAATCAAGTGAACTTTCACACGAGGACAGTCGTCAGATCGACGGGGCTAAAGGTCACAATAGTTCATCACAGTGTGTGGACGCCGTGTGGATGCGCGGGAACCGGCGAGGCGCGAGAGGCGCCGGGCGCTGGGGGCGCGGAGCGCGTAGGCCGGCTGGCGGTAACCAGGCGGCGAGCGGGTCAGAGGCTACGAACCGGTCTGCCAGGGGCTCGCAGCGGTGCTGCATGGCTTGCGGGAGCGTCGATTGTGACGGAGGGTCTCGGTGTGCGGCTAAAAATTCCAAGTGTTATACGTGTAGTGCCCACGGTCATTTTAAAAAAATGTGTGCCGTGTATAAGGCAAATAAAGTGTACGAATTGCAAGAAGATGACCAAGATGATAACTTGTTCTATATTTCGACTTTGGATGCCGTGTATGGATACAGTAAGGACTTTAAATGGTATGAGACTTTGATTTTACCTGGTGATAAATCTGAGCATGTTTTTAAATTGGATACTGGCTCCGACCTAAATATACTTTCGAAAAGTAACTATGTGAAATTAGGATTTTCTTTAGCTGACATTAGGCCGGATCTTACCAGAGCTCAATCCTTTTGCGGTAATTACATTTTAATTGCAGGCTCATGTGAATTATGTTGGTTGCACAAAAATAAACAATACTTTATAACATTTTTAATCACAGAAAATAATTGTCAAAGCATTTTAGGTAAACATACTTGTGAACAATTGGGGTTAATAAAAAGGATTTATAGCGTGGATATTGAACATTATAAAGACTTATTTCAAGGTTTAGGTAAAATACCTGGTCAGTACAAAATACCTATTGATAGTAATGCATGTCCGACTGTGTGTCCGGTCAGAAAAATACCGATGGGCATTAGAGATAGGTTACAGACGGAATTAAATCGAATGGAAAAATTAGGTGTCATCAGGAAAGTTTCACATCCAACAGAATGGGTAAATGCTATAGTAATAGCAGCAAAAAAAGACGGCAATCTTCGTATTTGCCTCGACCCACGACCTCTCAACAAAGTTATACGTCGTCAGCATTACCCCTTGCCGACGCTGACAGAGATAGCTACTAAGCTTAAAGGTGCACGCTATTTCAGCAAATTGGACGCTAGATCAGGTTTCTGGATGGTTGAACTTGATGAGGCCAGTACAGACCTCTGTACCTTTGGTACTCCCTTTGGGAGATACCAATTTTTGCGTCTGCCTTATGGGATCAACTCTGCATCGGAAATATTTCATTCCAGAGTGCGGCAGCTACTAGAAGACCTCGATGGAATAAATTCCTTTATCGACGACGTAATCTGCTGGGGTTCTACACGAAAAGAGCATGATGAGCGACTTGAATTTTTGTTAGAGAGAGCTCGTGAGGTGGGTATAAAGTTTAACACAGATAAGTGTCAGTTTGGCGTTACAGAAGTAACGTATCTTGGTCATAAGTTTAGCGCAGAAGGTATGCAAATAGACGACAATAAATTAAAAGCGATAATGAATCTACCATCTCCGAATGATAGACAAGCGCTAGAACGGTTTCTCGGGATGGTAAATTATTTGTCTAAATTTATATCGGGTTATTCTGAGAAGGTTTCACCATTACGAGTTCTACTTAAAAAAGACTCAGAGTGGATTTGGGACACGAGTCACGATGCTGTAGTAGAGCAGCTGAAGCGTGAGCTGTGCCGCGCGCCGGTGCTGGCGCTGTACGACGCCCGACAGCCCGTCACCGTGTCAGTCGATGCAAGCAGCCACGCCTTGGGCTGTGCACTCCTCCAGGGTGGCCGCGTCATCGAGTTCGCTTCCATCACTCTCACAGATGCACAGCAGCGTTATGCACAGATCGAGAAAGAGATGCTCGCTATTGTGTTCGCTTTGGAGCGATTTCACCAATATGTATTTGGTAAGTGTGACGTCACTGTTGAGACTGACCACAAACCTTTAGAAAGCTTATTTAAGAAAGCTTTAGATTCCACACCTGCGAGATTACAGCGTATGATGCTCCGTGTGCAGGCATATGATATAAATGTAGTGTACAAGCCAGGTAAATACATGTACATCGCTGATACTTTATCACGAGCACCTGTATCTGATCTTATGCATGATAAAGTATCTAGAGACATAGACGATCAAACGTGTTATTTGATTGAAACTGTGAGATTTAGTGATAAAAAACTAAATCTCATCAAGGAGCACACAAAAAATGATTCTGAGTGTCAACTTATCATTAATTATATACTTAATGGTTGGCCGTCTAATAAATATGAGGTAAAAGAATGTGTACGTTCATATTGGGATTTTAGAGAGCTACTTCAGCATGTTCGTGGGGTAGTTTTTAAGGAAAATCTAGTCATTATACCGCGAGATTTAAGAAGAGAAATGTTATCTCGTGTACACGAAGGACATTTAGGAATAGACCGGTGCAAGCGTCGCGCGAGGGAAGTTATGTTCTGGCTGGGAATGTCACATGACGTAGAGCTCTGTGTGCGCCGCTGTGAGCCGTGCGCATTAGCAGCTGCAAGACCTCAGCGCGAACCGATGATTCCTCACTTTGTGCCCAGCCTGCCCTGGGCAAAGGTTGGAGGAGACATATTTGAGTTTCAAAAGAAATATTTTTTGATTTTAGTAGATTATTTTTCCAACTTTGTGGAGGTCTGCCCATTGAAGTCGTTAGGGACAAAGTCAGTGGTACTTGCTATGAAAGACCAATTTGCACGTCATGGCATTGCCTTTGAGTTCTTTTCTGACAATGGTCCGGCCTTTGCCTCGAAAGAGTTCAAAATGTTTGCTGACTCTTGGGGTTTTATCCACACCACATCGTCACCCAACTATCCACAGTCAAATGGACGTAGTGAGCGTACGGTTCGAACCGTAAAAACAATATTGATGAAATCTATTACGACCAACACCGATTTTTACATTGGATTACTGAATTATCGTGCCACACCCCGAGATGGTATCGCAAGTCCATCACAGCTGCTAATGGGACGCAGATTAAATACACGTCTGCCTGTACACGCTGATAAACTTAAACCTGATCGCGACAATTCGGCTGACTATGATAAAATCTTGCAAAACCAAGATTATAGCAAGCTCAAGTATGATGAACATGCTCGTAACCTTCCAGAACTGAGGCCTGGCGATCATGTGGTCGCTATAAACGGCCATCAAAGAAAGAAAATGCGCGTTGTAGGTCAAGCGTCCCAACCTCGCTCATATTTTGTATCAGACAGTACCGGTAAACGCTATAGACGGAATAGGAGACACTTGATAAAAATGTACTCTGATCCTACGCTTCCATCATCATCTCAGGAAGAAATATTAAATCCTGGGGTAAATGACGCCAGTGATATCAGCATATATGATGATCCAAATGATATTGATAATCTGGTTGACGACGCAACTGACGAGTCAACCCCAGAGGATGAACCGTCGAATAGTATTCAGAGGCCGGCTGCTGCTAAAGCAATTAAAAAAATAAAACATTATTTAAAAAAATAAAGAATTTCTTAAAAAAAAAAAAAAAAAAAAAAAGGAAAATTTGAAAAAGGAATTTTGTTATGTCTCTTAGATTTCATACCTGAAAATTCTTGTCAAAAGTTAAAATTGTCTGTTATATGAATATGTATTATTAAAAACAAAAGGGAAGGAGTTAAAGATACTACAGGGTAATGTTATTAATTAGTGTTAAATTTGTTATTATTTGTTGTAGCAATTAAGCAAAAAATGTATTTGTCATAAAAATGTGAAGGGAAAGATGTAGTATATTATAATGTGTATGTGGGTAGGTGTTCAATAAAGCAGTTCATGTCCGGACACTTGTAGTTTCACTTCACATTTGAATGATGAAGAGACAGGATGACGTCATTGATGAAAATGTTGAACATAGGGGGACCCAGATGAGAGCCCTGGGGCACACCTGAGGTAATCGGAACAAATAAAGATGTGTAGCGCTTAATGGTAACAGCCTGCGTACGGTGTTTTAAATAGGATTCCAACCACCGCAGAAGGTGTTGGTTCATCATAGTAAATCAACATTATTCAGAAAATGTTACGGAAGTATTTGTTTTCTACAAGTAATGTGATAAACAATAAAAGTTCTGGTACATTATACATACATATACTCTCGCCTGTCTCCCAGAGGGGTAGGCGGAGAGATAGGATTCCAACCACTGCAGAAGGTGTTGGTTCATCATAGTAAATCAGATATTATTCAGAAAATGTTACGGAAGTATTTGTTTTCTACAAGTAATGTGATAAACAATAAAAGTTCTGGTACATTATACATACATATACTCGCGCCTGTCTCCCAGAGGGGTAGGCGGAGAGATAGGATTCCAACCACCGCAGAAGGTGTTGGTTCATCATAGTAAATCAGACATTATTAAGAAAATGTTACGGAAGTATTTGTTTTCTACAAGTAATGTGATAAACAATAAAAGTTCTGGTACATTATACATACATATACTCGCGCCTGTCTCCCAGAGGGGTAGGCGGAGAGATAGGATTCCAACCACCGCAGAAGGTGTTGGTTCATCATAGTAAATCAGACATTATTAAGAAAATGTTACGGAAGTATTTGTTTTCTACAAGTAATGTGATAAACAATAAAAGTTCTGGTACATTATACATACATATACTCGCGCCTGTCTCCCAGAGGGGTAGGCGGAGATATAGGATTCCAACCACCGCAGAAGGTGTTGGTTCATCATAGTAAATCAGACATTATTAAGAAAATGTTACGGAAGTATTTGTTTTCTACAAGTAATGTGATAAACAATAAAAGTTCTGGTACATTATACATACATATACTCGCGCCTGTCTCCCAGAGGGGTAGGCGGAGAGATAGGATTCCAACCACCGCAGAAGGTGTTGGTTCATCATAGTAAATCAGACATTGTTAAAAAAATGTTACGGAAGTATTTGTTTTCTACAAGTAATGTGATAAACAATAAAAGTTCTGGTACATTATACATACATATACTCGCGCTTGTCTCCCAGAGGGGTAGGCGGAGATATAGGATTCCAACCACCGCAGAAGGTGTTGGTTCATCATAGTAAATCAGACATTATTAAGAAAATGTTACGGAAGTATTTGTTTTCTACAAGTAATGTGATAAACAATAAAAGTTCTGGTACATTATACATACATATACTCGCGCCTGTCTCCCAGAGGGGTAGGCGGAGAGATAGGATTCTAACCACCGCAGAAGGTGTTGGTTCATCATAGTAAATCACGCATTATTCAGAAAATGTTACGGAAGTATTTGTTTTCTACAAGTAATGTGATAAACAATAAAAGTTCTGGTACATTATACATACATATACTCGCGCCTGTCTCTCCGCCTACCCCTCTGGGACTTTTATTGTTTATCACATTACTTGTAGAAAACAAATACTTGCGTAAGATTTTAACATAATTACAGCTGGTAATAACTGTTGAAAAAAATATATTCACTTTTTTTAGAGTTTTCTGTCTTTTTTACCAAAATAAATATTTCCCTACCAAAATAACTTCTTACAATATCTCAAGAAATATTATACCTATAGAAATGAATGAAAGCATTTTTGTAGCACATAATATGACAGTAAATTCAGCATTTGATGATTTTCTCGTAGCTTCTATAGTTAATTAATTATTTTTGCTTGAAATGGTAAATTTTGCCTATTGTAAACTTTTTGCGTAATAAGATTGATCCTTGTTTTTAGCAAATTTAATAGGCATTATTCCTGTCCTGAACAATTTTCTCGTAACTTAAAAAATAAAAAAACCGTGAACAGGGACATATTTTAGGGCGAGGGGGGGCTGCGTCAAGTGGGGGGGTACGGAGGGTTGTGAATTTTTATCACTCTATCAAAAGCTATCGAGTCACACTAGGTTCAAAACTTTATAAATATTGCCTCATAAAACATCTATAATTACCGTATTACAAATACTTTTGCGTATTGTGATAGTACAACGATTGGTCTGTAGTTACCAACTTTGGACTTCGATCACGATTTAATTACCGAAATGACCCTCCTTCCAGGAGGAAGAATAAGTAAATCACGCTAAAAGAAAGTTTGGATGTATGATGTTTGTTACTCTTTCACGCCGTAACTAACTACTGAACCGATTGGGCTGAATGTAGTTCTAGACCTTGAAGGCTAAGATGTAAAACCTATGATGACGTATGTATGGCGCTGAGACGTAGTCTCTTACAAAAGGCCTGATCCACCGATTTAAGGTCGCTCAGCGAGCTATTGAGCGGGCTGTGCTTGGTTTATGTCTGATGGATAGAATCCAAAATGAGAAGATCCGTCGGAGATCGAAAGTAACCGACATAGCCTGCAGAATCAGTAAATTTAAGTGAAAGTGGGCAGGCCATATTTGTCGCCGACATGATGGCCGTTGGGGCAGAAAAGCGTTAGAATGGAGACCCCGTACAGCAAAGCGTAGTGTAGGCCGACCTCGTGCCCGCTGGACCGACGACCTGAAGGACGTTGTGGGTGGCGGCTGGATGAGGAGAACAGAGGACCGCCATGAGTGGCAAAATTTGGGAAAGGCCTATGTCCAGCAGTGGACGAACACGGGCTGATGGATGGATGGAAAATGAGTTTTCAAGTTTCTATAGAAAAGTTATGCCAAACTTTCACGCCATGCTGACAAAACCGATTGGGCTGAAACTTTGCAGAAATAAAGTTCTAGAAGAGGACAAAAACTACTTTTTATCTCATAAATCAGTTCCCATGGAAAAGCACTAAAAGAGACATACAAAATGGGAAACACAGAGGCACATAACACACACATTTCACCAGCTATGTTTACTGTAGGTAACAGTCCGAATAATATAGTTACACAAAAACTAATTCAACGCGGGTGCCTCACGACAATCCCTTACAACATAAGGTAGATAGCCGGAACCTCGTTGCGGATAGCCATCATTTTTCACGATATCCGCCAGTAGAGGACAACGGAATTCATTTCCAAGATATCGACAAATAATAAAATCCTACACCGAGTGAAAGTGGACAGCTATCTTAAAATTATACGACATAACCTACTAATTACGTGTTAATAGTATAATATTTAGTACGGCTACACAATATCGTGTAACCTCCTACTATTGTATGTGTGACAAACGCATTTTATGAATGACCTGTAATGAATATTACTAATAAATATGTGTCTATGTCTATGTCTATCATACTGAACAAACTTTCAGAAGCAAACATTGCAAGAAAAAAGTTCCCATCGTCCCCGAACCCAAAACAAAAGAGCAAAAAATCCTCACATTCCCATTGGGGGGATGTCAGTGAGGCGGCTGGAAATATACAGTTGTGGATCGATCACGGGGTGGTCTTAATCAAATACTTGACACATGATAACAAATAAAAATATATTATATGTATTATTATTACAGTGCAGTACATTACAAACTAGTAAAGATAAATTAGAAACAAATGTAAAGACAAGAATTTGAATAAATTCCTCGTGTCAGGATTCAAACCTGCGACATCTTGTTATCAAGACAAGCGCTCTACCAATTGCGCCACCGAGGTAATTACCGAGACCGTTGAATTTTTCCACCATACTTGGAACCTATATTTTTGTAACTATATTATTTGATCTAACCAGTTTGTAGGCACATACTGAGCGCTCACAAGGGCGTTATGTGTGTTATACAGTATGTAAATGCAAACCCCATCCTCCGTTTACGTTTATACCTCGTCCATTCCAGTCTAGTGTTTTAAAGACGTCTTCCAGCGCGGCGGTAAACAGTTTTAGGGAAATAACATCTCCCTGTCTCACGCCGCGCTGAAGATGCATCGGTCTTGTTCACCCTGTACTTGGGCAGACTCGTAGATATTTCAGCATCTCCACGTAACGCCAGCCAACTTGGCATCGCTGCAGTACAGAACAAGTTTCGTTCGACCCTTACGTATTAGCCTTGTATAAAACAGAAAGACTATACCTTTATACAAAACTCTAACAATTTTATTGAATTACTTAGATCTAATAAAATATTAATTAATTAATTATATAAGTTGTCCAGTTTCAACCATTTTTCTGAGTTTGTACTTCTGTATCTTGCCTGACGCTGTCTTTGGGAAGTTGTCGACGACGTAGAGCAGGCGCGGGATCTTGAACTTGGCCAGGTGTCCGACGCAGTGCAGTTGGAGCTCGTCCAGCGTCAACGTCCCCCCTTCCCGCAGTCGCACCACCGCGCACACCTGCTCGCCGAGACGCGCCTCGTGCACTCCGATTACCTGCACACACGTACGTCGTACATTCTTACAAACTCGATAGTATATACTCAACCGTGAGGATTGGAAACGGGGTCCCAATATTGAAAAACTTGGGTTTAACCAGCTAAAATACTGCCTGTGCCGTAGCTTGCAAATAATAATAGGCACGACATATTATAGTACACAAAAATCTTGCAGCAACCTGGCTCTCGATCACGTTGGGATGCGTGTTGAGATGGTCTTCGACCTCCTTGGGAGCGATGTTCTCTCCGCCTCGCACGATGATGTCCTTCGCACGCCCCACGATGCGGCCGTACCCGTTCTCACTTATAATGAACTGATCCCTGCAAAGACACAGTCGATATGAGGATGAAGTTGTCTGAAGAAAGAACGAACAGAACCAGTAATGAGTAAGGGGTCTCACCCGGTTTGTAGCCAGCCAGCAGCATCCAGGGTCTGGCGCGTCTTCTCCGGGTCGTCCCAGTAGCCGATCATGGTGTTGTACCCTCGCGTCAACAGCTGGCCTGGCGTGCCAAACGGCACTAACCTTCCGTTATCATCCACTACCTTGCAAAACAATTTGTAAAATAGTTTTTAAACTAATTACAATTTTTGTTCAGATGAACGCTGCGATCTGATTTCTCAAAATAGCTTGATATATTTCTCAATATTAGCTTAATTTTGATTAGTACCTATGTTGTTCCGAAAATTGATAGCCACAGTATAAAAATCTCGTTGGTGAAAATCAATCGCCTGCGTACAGTTTTTTTTAAGAGTATCTGTTGTTATTCTTTTGTTTACATTAATGGACATCTCGCTGGTAGCTTTTCGTGCTATGATTTTCTATGTTTAATATGATTATAAACAAGGGTTAACCTTCAAGGAATCTCAAGAAAATTTAAAAGCTGCTTTTGAATAGTCTGCTCCTGCGTTATAAACAGTTACTGGTTTCTTGAATTCAAACGTGGTTGGGAGAATCTAAGCCATGACTCCAGACCCGGCCGACCACCAACTGCAGAAACTCATGAAAACGTCATTATGGTAGAGTGGCTATTGCGGGAGAATAAACATAATTATAGATCTAGAGATTCAGGCTGAACTGAAGATTGGATCACAGGCGTGATCTAATAATCACATCTCTATCCTGCGTGAAATCTTAAAGTTAGGAAACTTGCTTCGCGATGAATACCTCATTCTCTCACCGAAGAGCAAAAATCTCGTCTTGTTAATTGGTGAAAATTTATGTTATAAAAGTTCGAAGGAGGAACTTCGCAAAACGTATCCTCCATACCTTACAACTAACAAATCTTGGATTTATAGCTACGATCCTCTCACGAAGCAGCAATCCATGCAATGGGTGTTTCAAGAAGGCGACTTGCCCACAAAAGTTGTTCGCGGTCGGAGCGTTAATAAAAAAAAATGATAGCGATTTCTAGCAGTAATTCCGCTAGAAGATCGAAGAATAGTTACTAGTGAATGTTAGTGCGAAATTTGTCTGCCTCAAGCTTTCGGGGAGTTGAAAAGCGAGTGCCCAAGGAGCGGCGTTCGTGCCATTCTTTTTCACCAAGATAACGTGCCCGCTCACAGAGCGGCTAGAACATGGACTATTTGACAACTTCGGGTGTTACAAATGTTACCCCATCCTCCATACAGCCCGGATTTAGCTCCATCCGATTTTTTTTTCATTTCTAATGGTAAAAAAATGGTTCTTGGGCGAAAATTCAACACTGCAGACGAGACCGTTGAAGAATTTCGGTGTTTATTTTTGACCTCCCGCAAATTTAAATGTTTTAAGAGCTGATTCTCCCGAATGGGTAAGTGCATAGGGATTGGAGGGGAATATTTTGAAAAGCCGTAATTTTTTTTTCGTAATCTAACTGTTTTTCATATCAGTAATTTTGGAACAGCTCATGCACGTATTTATGTAGCTTTTAAATTAAACGCAATTCTTTCACATAATATATTCAAAACATTATACAAATAAATACATTAAAAGTAATGGAATCGTGAACGCTCTTGTCAGTCGGAGTTCATTTAGTTTCATCGTATGGCTTGTAAAATTTGTTCATTCACATTTTATCATTGAGCATGTTTTCAGCCATTTTGCTGCGTCTTTTTTGATTTGATTGATATTTATTACTACCACCAAAGAAATTAAGCGTGGACGACCCTATGGGGGTGTGGCTATACTTTGGGTTAAGACTTTATTCCCGAGTGTTGAAATCGTTCCATGTCATAACAATCGTATGGTAGCAGTGAAACTCGTTTGTGGTGACCGTAGCATCCTAATATTCAGTGTGTATATGCCAACGGATGAACCAGCAACCCGCTGCCGATCTGATAATGATGAGGAAAAAGACAACCTCCTGGTAATGACCGAATGCCTGGCTAACATAAGTGCTGTGATTGAAAGTTGTGATACGGAATTTGTATATGTTTTAGGTGACTTTAATGCCCATCCGGGTAGACGCTTCGGAAGGGAGTTGATTGCATTTTGTGCTGAAAATACCATGCGGTGTCTGGACTTTGAGGTGCTGGGTATCGACTCCGATACTTACACCTATACGAGTCCAGCGCATGGAACGAATAGCTGGCTTGATCATTGTGTTGGGACTGATGCTGCAGCAAGTACAGTGAGTCATATTTATGTTATGCATGACGTTTTCTGGTCAGTACGTTTGTGAGGTGTTGGCGCGATTTTTTAATCTATGTGCACAGAACCGTTACCTACCTAAAGATTTAATCAGGACTCTAGTTTCTCCTATTATAAAGAACAAGACCGGTGATTTCTCGAGCATGGCTAACTACAGGCCAATCTCGCTGGCCACGATTGTGGCCAAGGTGTTTGAACGACTCATTCATCAGAAAATGCTACCGCATATTAAATTGGACGACGGGCAATTTGGATTTAGGGCTGAGGTCTCGACCGACATGGCAATTTTTTCATTAAAGCAAACTGTTAATTACTATCTAGATAACAAAACCTCGGTGTATGTCTGCTTTCTTGACCTCAGTCGTGCTTTTGATTCTTTAAATCATAATCTACTTTGGAATAAATTATATGACAGCGGTGTCCCAACAGGGATAATTGATCTCTTAGCATACTGGTACAGTCACCAGACTAACAATGTTAGATGGGGCAACGCTCTTTCGGATGATTACAAGTTGACCTGCGGTGTCCGACAGGGTGGTCTAACTTCTCCCGACTTGTTTAATCTCTACGTTAACGACCTGATCATGGAATTGAGCAGCACTGAGGTGGGGCTCAGGTTAGGTGATAGATATGTCAACAATCTGAGTTACGCCGATGATATGTGTCTGATTTCACCCACGATCAAGGGATTGAGGAAACTTCTTTGTATATGTCAAGAATTCGCGAATAAACATAATCTAAATTACAACGTCAACAAGACGGAAATGATGATATTCATGTCGGGTAAGGGTCCAGACAGCGTACCGAATGTTTTTCTCGAGGACCAACCTGTGAAAGTCGTTGAGAACTTCAAGTACCTTGGCCACATTCTGTGCTCTAAAATGAAAGATGATGCTGATATAGAAAGACAGCGTAGATCTCTGTGTGTAATTGGCAACATGATAGCCAGGAAATTTTATAAATGTACAAGAGATGTTAAGATTGTGTTGTTTAAGTCTTTCTGCCAATCGTTTTACACGTGTCAACTCTGGACTGAATACACGCATGCGTCTCACGATGCCATACGTGTTCAATACAATAACACCTTTAGGCACCTCATGGGGTTGCGTCACTTCTGTAGTGCCTGTCTAGAGTGTAGCTAAGTACTTTGTTATTCATAAGAGTTTGTTTATTTAGATTAGTTTACTTGAGTCGCCGGTAGATGGCGTTGTCAGCTATTAGCTCACGCAATCGTTTGATTTGTAAAAGAAATGTATATATTTTTTTACGAATAATAATAAATCGCCCATACGTTCCGGGAATTTAGCCTTGCTTTGCTAAACAGAGTGGCTTAACCTCAAAGTTTATGGTTATGGTCAATGTGCAGTCACTCTGTGATCCAACCTTTAAGTTGCAGGTAAAGGCTCATGTGCTTAATACCGTCACATCGATTTTGCCAGAGAAGAAGTTCATTCTCCCGAGTTGGACTGAGCTTGGTGGTATTCAACTGGCTGATCCGCAATACAATTCACCTAATAAGATTGACATCTTGCTAGGTTCCGAGGTTTATTGTAGTGTCCTGAAAAAGGGTTTAATAAAAAGCCCTTCTGGTTTAACGATTGCGCAGGATACTTACCTTGGATGGGTATTGTCGGGTAAAGTGGATGGCTACAACGACAAGGAACTAACTTGTCACAATGTACTTGTGAATCTGCATGTCAAGCTGGATGAGAATGAGCTGCTTAAGAAATTTTGGGAGCTCGAAGCTGAACCTAGTTCGATGAAAGCAAAGATATTGACACCTGAAGAGCAAGCATGCAAAGAACATTTTGAAGCAACAACGTGCAGAGACGACTCCGGTCGTTATATTGTGGAATTACCTTTCCGTCCAAATGTAGACCGTGACTATGGGAATACCCGAGCTGCTGCGGTGAAAAGACTGATTAGTCTGGAGAGAAGGCTTGCCAAACACCCAGAACAGAAGCGAGATTATTCCCAGGTGTTAGATGAATATATGACTCTCGGACACATGCAGAAAATTTCCCCTGGATCAGAGCCAGTTCACGGAAAGGTATGGTTGCCTCATCATGCAGTTGTTCGGATGAACAAGACCACAACGAAAACAAGAGTGGTTTTTGACGCTTCGGCTAGGAGTAACGGGCTCTCCCTGAATGACACGCTGATGGTTGGTCCTACCTTACAACCAGAGTTACGAGACACAATCATGCGATGGCGTTTGCATCCAATATGCCTCACTGCCGACATTGTTAAAATGTATAGGCAAGTCAAGATCGCCGAGAAACATGCAGATTATCAAAGAATAGTATGGAGAGCAGACGTCAAAGATGAGATACATGATTATCGGCTGTTGACAGTTACCTTTGGTACATCTAGTGCTCCATACTTAGCGGTGAAAGCACTGCAACAGGTGGCCATCGATGAAGGTCATAATTACCCGTTAGCGGCTAGTAGAGTCAAAACTGATTTCTATACGGATGATCTTCTGACTGGGTGCCAATTCGAATCAGAAGCTGTCACAGTTTTCAAAGAGATGAATGAATTACTCAGGAAAGGGGGATTCATATTGCAGAAGTGGACAAGTAATAGGTCAGAGTTGTTAGAAGAATTGCAAGAGAGCAAAGGACAGGACAGAGAATTTAGAGAAGATGACATTACCAAAGTAGTAGGTCTTGCTTGGAATCGCCGGACTGACGAATTTGACTATACTGTCAAATTGTTGGCTGATTCTTCTGTTCCTGAAACTAAGCGAGGAATCATCGCGGAAATTTGCCGCTTGTATGACCCTCTTGGCTGGATTGCTCCATGCATCATAACTGCAAAGATTTTCATCCAAAAACTATGGATAACTGGACTTGACTGGGACGATAAGCTACCCAAAGAGCTTTTGCAAGAATGGGAACTTTATCGCGAGGAATTAAAAAGGCTGGTGAACTTTCACATTCCTCGATGGGTGCAAACGAGGAATAGTGACATGCAGGTAGAGGTACATGGCTTTAGCGACGCATCCAACGCAGCATACGCTGCCGTGGTGTATATCCGATGCGTATCTATAGATGGAAAAATTCAAACTCACCTGCTAACAGCTAAGACGAAAGTTGCTCCGATTAAGCAAATATCCATTCCGCGTTTGGAATTATGCGGAGCTGTTCTTGTGGCAAAGCTACTTCTAAAGGTTGCTGAAGTCTTAAGCATTCCTAAGTCACAATTGCATGCTTGGACAGATTCTACCATTGTCTTGGCTTGGTTGAGTGACCATCCAAGCCGATGGAAAACTTTTGTAGCCAACCGTACTTCCGAAATACTGAATCTTTTAGATTCATCTCAATGGTCATATGTACAGTCCAAAGAAAACCCCGCTGACTACGCGTCGCGAGGAATAAAACCAACTGAGCTACTCGAAAATAAATTGTGGAAGTACGGTCCAGATTGGCTGCGCAATGAATGTATTGAGTATGGGAAGCCACGTTCCGTCTGTACTAAGACAGAATTGGAATCAAAGACGATAAAGGCTCATACTACTTCGGTAGAAATCTGTTCGAGCACAGAAATATTTCTCAGATTTTCGTCTTTCAGGAAACTGGTACGCGTTGTGGCGTATTGTAGAAGGTTCTTGCGATTGAAGAATGCTGCTGCACCTGAAACAAAACCTCTACCTTACCTGACCGCCTCGGAGATCCAAGAGTCCGTCACTTGTTGTGTTCGACAGCATCAAGCTAGTTTGTTCCCTGACGATATCGCCAGCATTCTGAAAAATGGAAATGTTAATAAGAAAAGCAAATTGTCAATCCTAAATCCGTTTATTGATAAAAATGGGATTTTAAGGGTCGGAGGTAGGATTGAAAATTCGGATTTACCTGATAGCTCCAAACACCCCATCATCATCTGTGGAGAGTCGCATTTAGCTAAGCTGATAGTGGCTAATGCACATGAAAAGACAATGCATGGAGGTCAGCAGCTTACATGCAATTACATTCGCTCCAGATATTGGGTTACGAAATTAAAAAGCTTGGTGAGAGCTCACATTCATGACTGCATACCTTGCATTCGTTATGCAGCCAAGACAAGAACTCAATTAATGGGTCAATTACCATCTTGTCGAGTGACGCCTCACAAGCCATTTCTGCATTGCGGCGTAGACTATGCGGGCCCCATAAATATCCGGGTATCAAAAGGAAGAGGCCATCGAGCATATAAGGGCTACATTTGCCTCTTTGTATGCATGGCGACACGAGCCGTTCATATTGAAACCGTGTCTGACCTCACCTCGGAAGGTTTTCTGTCCGCGTTTAAACGCTTTGTAGCTAGGCGTGGCCGATGCGTTCAACTCTGGAGCGACAACGGATCCAATTTTGTGGGAGCTTCGAAGGAACTTAAAACTCTACTTTTGAGCGAACGATCTTCATTTCCAAATGAAGTAGCGTCTTCGTTAGCTAATAATGGCACTGAATGGCACTTCATACCTCCCCATGCTCCAAATTTCGGTGGATTATGGGAGGCAGGAATAAAGAGCACAAAACATCACCTACGTCGTGTGATTGGGGATTCAACCCTCACATACGAAGAAATAGCGACCGTACTATCGCAAATTGAGGCTTGCCTAAATTCACGACCGCTATTTCAAATAAGCACTGACCCTGACGATCCTGTGCCATTAACACCAGGCCATTTTTTAATAGGTGAACCACTGGTGATGGCTCCGGACCACAGCTATGAACAGTTGCAGACGAGTGGTTTACGTCGTTGGCAACTTTCTCAGAGGATGGTTCAACATTTCTGGAGGCGTTGGTCTAAAGAATATCTGACCAACTTTTTCCAAAGATACAAATGGAAGACCAAGACCCCAGAATTGAAAATAGGTGACGTCGTTTTAGTAAGAGAAGACAACTTACCTCCGGCTAAGTGGCTCTACGGACTAGTAGTCAATGTTCATCCGGGAAAAGATAACATCACGCGGGTTGTCACGTTACGCTACAAGAACTCTCTTATTCAACGACCAATTTCGAAGCTGTGTCCCATACCTACAGAAAATTCTATGTAAATGTTTTAATTTAAAGAAAAAGAGAACTGTTTATTTTGTTTAATACATGCGCCTACCATATTATATTGATGTACCTCAAATTATTTTAAATTGTTATAACTTCTTTTCTTCACGTAGTTTGAAGGACAATTGGTCCTTAGTGGGCGGTATGTCTAGAGTGTAGCTAAGTACTTTGTTATTCATAAGAGTTTGTTTATTTAGATTAGTTTACTTGAGTCGCCGGTAGATGGCGTTGTCAGCTATTAGCTCACGCAATCGTTTGATTTGTAAAAGAAATGTATATATTTTTTTTACGAATAATAATAAATCGCCCATACGTTCCGGGAATTTAGCCTTGCTTTATTTCCTGGCTGGTATACCTTTGGACAGTGCCTCTGAAATGTTCGCAGAGGCGGAGGTGAACACGTTCAATGGCATCGTGAGACACAGGATCGCCTCATTTATGTGCAGGGTTGATATGTGTAACAACAAGATCATTCGTCTGTTGGCGGAAAGACTTATATCAACCAAAATTTACAAGAGGTGGTTGAAAATAGCAGCATGATTGTTAATTTAAAAATAATTTTAATTTATTGTATTTTCTGTTGATAGCGTACATATGTAGTTTCAATGTAATTTAATTTAATTTAATGTATTTCTATTGTACCCATATTAATTGTAATCTATGGAAATTGTACTGAAATAAATCTATATTATTATTATTATTATTAGCACTTTGGTGACCAAGGTCTGCTGAAGGGACTGAAAGGTGGGTACGGGATCTCCTCAACGGACAACAGCAGACCCTTCGAGTTTGGGCTTATTTATTGGTCTCTATCAGCACTTTGGTGACAAGAGTCTGATAATGGGACTGGAATGTGGGTACGGGGTCTCCTCAACGGACAACAGCAGACCCTTTGAGTTCGGGCTTATTTTATTGGTATTTATTAGCACTTTGGCAAAACACGGTGACGGATGCTTATTGTCGTTCAAAAAATCACATTCTTTTGTTTTTCTTATTTCCACGAAAACCTTTTCGACGCAGGTGGAGCCGCGGGCAAAAGCTAGTTTACATATAAAGCTTCTGGCGCTTACATCCGTTTTATTTCGCGAATGACGGTATCTTCTGCCGCACGTCGCCCATACTCCGGGCATGTTTCTGTCTCACCGATCAGTCGCACACGCTCCGTTGAGACGAGAATACTATGCGCTCTGCGCCAACCACACTAAATTACTAGAAGCAGAGTTATTCATTTCATAGCATGGTATTTATTAAGGCTTCCGTTTTCTTGCAAGGAAACACTTTAGCCAGCATGTAGATAAGACCTTGTTTCCAGAAGTTCAATGTCCAAGTTTTAAATATATTTATTTATTGCTCTACAGTCGATTATCTACACCTTATTACCTTGACTTGTACATGGTCCTGTAAGTAGCCCACCGTCTCTGTGACCTGCTCCATGGTCTCTCCCGGCACCGACTGGAAGACGCTCCCCGTCGTCTCCGTCATACCGTACAGACTCTGGAATATACTTGCACAGATACAATCTCCGGTATTAACAGAGAATACTAAAAGAAGACTTTCCCAAGTGAGTTTCACTTTTTTTGGGACATGGTATTTTGAAAACAAATTTCTCTTCGAAGTCTTCAGTTTGTCAAAGAACTTTAAACTGTATATTAAGCAGGACATATTAAAAAAGGCATATTAGAAAACAAATAAATATATTTGGACGATAAGAAAACATGGTATTATGGTAATAATGATCTCTGTGGTTATTTTGTAGACTTCAAACGTTAAAAAAATAAGTTAATATTAATAAAAAAACTAAAATATGATAAACTATATGGGATAGGCAGACATACATTCGAAGTGTGATAATGGACGTGGATCGGAATGGAGAGGTTGTCATTGTGGATGGTTGATGCGTGCCGTCAGCCGTGCCTGTAATGATTAATGCACATGTGTAGTTCATTTCGTGTTTCACCTACACAGAATGCCGAACAATGCAGATATTCTACTGCGTATGGCGATGGGTGGGAATGGGGAGATTGTCATTGTGGATGGTTGATGCGTGCCGTCAGCCATGCCTGTGACGATTAATGCACATGTGTAGTTCATTTCGTGTTTCACCTACACAGAATGCCGAACAATGCAGATATTCTACTGCGTATGGCGATGGGTGGGAATGGGGAGATTGTCATTGTGGATGGTTGATGCGTGCCGTCTGCCATGCCTGTGACGATTAATGCACATGTGTAGTTTATTTCGTGTTTCACCTACACAGAATGCCGAACAATGCAGATATTCTACTGGGTATGGCGATGGGTGGGAATGGGGAGATTGTCATTGTGGATGGTTGATGCGTGCCGTCAGCCATGCCTGTGATGATTAATGCACATGTGTAGTTCATTTCGTGTTTCACCTACACAGAATGCCGAACAATGCAGATATTCTACTGGGTATGGCGATGGGTGGGAATGGGGAGATTGTCATTGTGGATGGTTGATGCGTGCCGTCAGCCATGCCTGTGACGATTAATGCACATGTGTAGTTCATTTCGTGTTTCACCCACACAGAATGCCGAACAATGCAGATATTCTACTGCGTATGGCGATGGGTGGGAATGGGGAGATTGTCATTGTGGATGGTTGATGCGTGCCCTCAGCCATGCCTGTGATGATTAATGCACATGTGTAGTTCATTTTGTGTTTTACCTACACAGAATGCCGAACAATGCAGATATTCTACTGCGTATGGCGATGGGTGGGAATGGGGAGATTGTCATTGTGGATGGTTGATGCGTGCCGTCAGCCATGCTTGTGACGATTAATGCACATGTGTAGTTCATTTCGTGTTTCACCTACACAGAATGCCGAACAATGCAGATATTCTACTGGGTATGGCGATGGGTGGGAATGGGGATATTGTCATTGTGGATGGTTGATGCGTGCCGTCAGCCATGCCTGTGATGATTAATGAACATGTGTAGTTCATTTCGTGTTTCACCTACACAGAATGCCGAACAATGCAAATATTCTACTGGGTATGGCGATGGGTGGGAATGGGGAGATTGTCATTGTGGATGGTTGATGCGTGCCGTCAGCCATGCTTGTGACGATTAATGCACATGTGTAGTTCATTTCGTGTTTCACCTACACAGAATGCCGAACAATGCAGATATTCTACTGGGTATGGCGATGGGTGGGAATGGGGAGATTGTCATTGTGGATGGTTGATGCGTGCCGTCAGCCATGCCTGTGATGATTAATGCACATGTGTAGTTCATTTCGTGTTTTACCTACACAGAATGCCGAACAATGCAGATACTCTACTGCGTATGGCGATGGGTGGGAATGGGGAGATTGTCATTGTGGATGGTTGATGCGTGCCGTCAGCCATGCCTGTGACGATTAATGCACATGTGTAGTTTATTTCGTGTTTCACCTACACAGAATGCCGAACAATGCAGATATTCTACTGGGTATGGCGAGGGGTGGGAATGGGGAGATTGTCATTGTGGATGGTTTATGCGTGCCGTCAGCCATGCCTGTGATGATTAATGCACATGTGTAGTTCATTTCGTGTTTCACCTACACAGAATGCCGAACAATGCAGATATTCTACTGGGTATGGCGATGGGTGGGAATGGGGAGATTGTCATTGTGGATGGTTGATGCGTGCCGTCAGCCATGCCTGTGATGATTAATGCACATGTGTAGTTCATTTCATGTTTCACCTACACAGAATGCCGAACAATGCAGATATTCTACTGGGTATGGCGATGGGTGGGAATGGGGAGATTGTCATTGTGGATGGTTGATGCGTGCCGTCAGCCATGCCTGTGACGATTAATGCACATGTGTAGTTCATTTCGTGTTTCACCTACACAGAATGCCGAACAATGCAGATATTCTACTGGGTATGGCGATGGGTGGGAATGGGGAGATTGCCATTGTAGATGGTTGATGCGTGCCGTCAGCCATGCCTGTGATGATTAATGCACATGTGTAGTTCATTTTGTGTTTTACCTACACAGAATGCCGAACAATGCAGATATTCTACTGCGTATGGCGATGGGTGGGAATGGGGAGATTGGCATTGTGGATGGTTGATGCGTGCCGTCAGCCATGCCTGTGACGATTAATGCACATGTGTAGTTCATTTCGTGTTTCACCTACACAGAATGCCGAACAATGCAGATATTCTACTGGGTATGGCGATGGGTGGGAATGGGGAGATTGTCATTGTGGATGGTTGATGCGTGCCTTCAGCCATGCCTGTGATGATTAATGCACATGTGTAGTTCATTTCGTGTTTCACCTACACATAATGCCGAACAATGCAGATATTCTACTGGATATGGCGATGGGTGGGAATGGGGAGATTGTCATTGTGGATGGTTGATGCGTGCCGTCAGCCATGCCTGTGACGATTAATGCACATGTGTAGTTCATTTCGTGTTTCACCTACACAGAATGCCGAACAATGCAGATATTCTACTGCGTATGGCGATGGGTGGGAATGGGGAGATTGCCATTGTGGATGGTTGATGCGTGCTCAGCCATGCCTGTGATGATTAATGCACATGTGTAGTTAATTTCGTGTTTCACCTACACAGAATGCCGAACAATGCAGATATTCTACTGCGTATGGCGATGGGTGGGAATGGGGAGATTGTCATTGTGGATGGTTGATTCGTGCCGTCAGCCGTGCTTGTGATGATTAATGCACATGTGTAGTTCATTTCGTGTTTCACCTACACAGAATGCCGAACAATGCAGATATTCTACTGCGTATGGCGATGGGTGGGAATGGGGAGATTGTCATTGTGGATGGTTGATGCGTGCCGTCAGCCGTGCCTGTGATGATTAATGCACATGTGTAGTTAATTTCGTGTTTCACTTACACAGAATGCCGAACAATGCAGATATTCTAGTGCGTATGGCGATGGGTGGGAATGGGGAGATTGTCATTGTGGATGGTTGATGCGTGCCGTCAGCCGTGCCTGTGATGATTAATGCACATGTGTAGTTCATTTCGTGTTTCACCTACACAGAATGCCGAACAATGCAGATATTCTACTGGGTATGGCGATGGGTGGGAATGGGGAGATTGCCATTGTGGATGGTTGATGCGTGCCGTCAGCCATGCCTGTTATGATTAATGCACATGTGTAGTTAATTTCGTGTTTCACCTACACAGAATGCCGAACAATGCAGATATTCTACTGCGTATGGCGATGGGTGGGAATGGGGAGATTGTCATTGTGGATGGTTGATGCGTGCCGTCAGCCATGCCTGTGACGATTAATGCACATGTGTAGTTCATTTCGTGTTTCACCTACACAGAATGCCGAATAATGCAGATCTTCTACTGCAAATGGCGATGGGTGGGACTGACAGTTTTTGGTACAAAATTAAATTATTGTTGTAATAACAAGTAACAGTAAACTGTAAATCACCTTTACGGATGCAACATTTAAGTATTTCTGTATGTCTTTGAATAGCGTGGGGCTGCAGGGTGCTCCTGCGGTGAGAGCGACTCGCAGGCATGTGGGTGCCTCGCCTCGCTGCCGGACCAGCGCCACCAGGTCCACGAACATCGTCGGAGTACCCACGATCACCGAGCATCTGCAACCAGCGGTCATATACCAGGAGTTACACATCAGAGCACGAGCAGATACCTCTGTATATATGTCGAAGCAACATGGAAATATTCTTGGAATTAAACTATGCCACTAGTTTTTTTACTATTTATATCACGAAAGTTTTATTTATTTTTAATTATTACACTGAATGTACATTTACACAAAACATGTAACAGGATATTGAAAACACGTTATAGTGTACAAAGTTGGCACTTACTGCTAATAGCAATATTTCCCAGGCAACCTTTAGGTGAAACAGAAGATAAGAAATAAATATAAAAATGTTGTGTGTTAATGTAGTTTTTTTAATCAAAATAAAAGAAATACCCTTCTAGGAGACAAGTTTAAGTATTCGGATGTAAAAGAAACAAAATACTGAAGTAGATAACATAGACTTATTAGTGGTAAGAGATTTCTAACGCTATAATAAACTACTAGGTACATAATCAATCATTGGAAGAAGGAAGACTGTGCTAACATAATTTCGGTTTGAATGGGCAGGAAGAAAAGGCCCACTTTAGAAAACCCTGTTCATTGCACGAATGGCTTAGTTTAACGATTCAATAGGCGTACATTTGCAATTCATTAGCGTAGGTAGATGTGGATTGTAGAAGTGGTTTTAAAAGATTGTTGCGAGAAAGATACTCAGACTCATGATGGACAATATTTTTAAGGTCTTTGGATAGGATAAATAGGAATGAAGTTTTTGAAGTCCATTGGGTCAGGTACGGTTTTTAGAAGAGGGTTTACATAGCCTGTTTCCAAATAGAAGGGAAAGTTCTACTTGCTGAGGAGTCATTTAAGTGTTGCGTGAGAGATGGTAGCAGTACATCAAGGATAGGAATTAGCATCTCATAGCATTAGATACAATTTTTAACAACCTTCTTCCGAGTCTTCGGTTTTAATTTTTGGATTAAGTCATGGAGCAGGTGGGTGTTTTACTGTCACGGATGTAAGGGGAGCACGTATTTCAAACAGTGCAACTATAATTTTATTGAAAGTTTCTACTATAACACACCAGGACCACATATTTTGTTCAGTGAAGCCCAGTTGGTTAATGTTGTTATCATCTCTTAGCAGATACTCCCTGTTCATCGCACCATTATTACGAAGCAAAAGAGAGCGCTTTACATTATATGTTTAGGGAGCCGGATCTTATAATGAAAGGTAGACTAAATGGTGATAGAAGAAACCAGATGCAGTGAGCTGACACGGTATGCCACACAATCAGAAGACGATGTTATAGTTAAATCGAGAAGAGATGGTAGCATTAAGCGGCAAAATGTTCATTTAGGGAATTTACAAGAGACTGCAGCTTACGTGCACGACTACCTTGCTTTATTAGGAAAGTCTTAAAGTCACTCGATAATAATGTTCACAAAGAAAGGACAAAGCCCTTCTAAGATTCACACAAACTTGTGTCAACATAGATAGTTCAATGATTTAATTACATTTGCAATACTTTATTTAAAACTAACTGTGCCTGCGACTTCGTTCGCGTGGTATAAGGATAATTTTTAGTTAGTTGAATACGTAATAACTCGTTTTATACACTCATTAAATTTTTGCCCTTTATTAACGACAATATTTGAACAAACATAGACCTAAATGGTTTATTTTTTTATTTACTGAATGACTTATTTATGCTTTGGGTCATGTGGCCTTCATAACTTTACCAGACAGAAATAAACTTTAAAAAAACCGAATTCAAATGTAACAGCAGAAATTCCCTAAAACAGCTTAAAATAATTATACAGGTTTAGTTTTTCCTGTGGGGGGATAGCTAAATCCGAAACTATGAGGAATAGTGAAAAATGCTCAAAGAAGTCTTTGAAGATGTTGATGAAAGCTAGAGCTGCACCATTAGATTTTTGAAAAAATTATTTCCCTAGCAGAGAATCGGACCCATTGCATTGTTTTAAAAGATGCTGTTTATATCAGGTATCCGATAGTATCGCCTTTAAAGATCAGGAAAGCGATGATATACGGCAATATAAAGAAAAGTGCTAATTAATATGTATAATAAACCAATCCATATTTAGAATTTTCAGGCATTATCCGTTCTGAAACTAATTTTGGTGCTTACTTTTTAACACTCAACGATTGTACCAATATGTATTGGAATCAATAATCTTGTGATGTTAAATACAGTGTATAATCCTCAAGATGTCGAATTCGGATTTTTTTGTTGGAATAATACACATAATTTCTAACAATTGATTAGTTAAGGTTTTATTACTGTTAGAAAAATCAAATAGCATTTTCTTAGAAATAAGCCCTTTCTCTTTGCGATTCGAGATCACTTCCCAGAATTTGATCCTTAAACGCTAAAGTGTCGCTACACTATCGGATGGTGCAATAATATACTGTATGTTTTTTGTTATCAGCGTGTTGATTCTTGGCTAGGATTTTTTTAAATCTAATGATGCACTTTTATTTTACACTAAAATCGGCCCCGAGACTTCCTTGAGCATTTTTCACTATTCCCTATAGTTTTGTATTTGGCCATTCACGCTCACTTTAAAACCTAACCCTGTTCTGTATTGACTGACCGATGATACCGAAACAACACCTTTACCGTCTGTTTTCTTCTTAAAATTATTACGTTCTCTAGAAGTCAGCTCTTATATTGGTTTTTGAGTTGCTATATCAAAGGGAGGAAGAATTTGGCAGTGTTATTTCGGTACCATCGGTCAGTATAGAATTATAGTTACTTATTAAAAACTTTATTTATTGTGAATGCCTGCTGTTACATTTGAAGTCGTACTTTATTTTTGTTATAAAAGTTTATTTTATTTCAGTATTATTTTTTAGAGTTATCTGGTTAAATTGTGAAATATGGGTCTTGTAAACACGCTGTTCATATGAAACAAACATCAAGAGTCTATTATGACAAAATTAAAGTAGCATCTTACAATAAGCACCATGACAAAAAGAGATTGTCTCAATAGCGAGTAGTGCACTGTCATCCAATGAGGAGTTCACAGGTAAGCATAATGATAGTCGAAGGTCAGATAAGCATAATGAACATTTTCATGTAATAACCTTCAATCAACACGATAAAACAAAGTGATTGCCCAAATCGCAACTTATGTTCTGTCATTCATTGAGTAGTTCTATGGTGCTGAGGCCAGGATCGAAGATCAGGTAGGTATGACTAATTTTACGTTACATTCTGTAATCAGCGTCCTTGCACAAAGCGGTTGCCTCAATATCGAGTTATATGATGTTATTTCATTGAAGAGTTCCACGGCCTATCTCTGAAGACCTTCATCAGATCATGAACAAACTTTCATGTTTTCTTTGTGTCATATTTCTATTCCGGTATACTAATGACCGTTTGCGCCTTCTCTTCAAAGAGACTAAGAATCATGAAGACAATTTTATAATAACCATTTTACTTGACCCTTGCTCAGTCAGAGTTTTAGTTAAACTGTAGTCCAAGCGATAACTTTTATTCTTGATGAGATATTGAGATCATTTAAAGTCTGTAGCAGTTCTGAGACACTAAGAAAAGAAAGAAAGAAAGAAAGAAAGTTCTGTTTTGGTCTCTATAGCGTTAGTAAAGTACACAGAAATTATTTTTTTCAAAAAATATTGCATTCACAGTTTCGACTTCGTTACAACTTTACTATATCCTACTAATATTATAATGTGTGTGTGTGTGTGAGGGTGTGTGTGTGTGTGTGTATGTTTGTTACTCTTTCACGCTGAAACGGCTGGACGGATTTGGATGAAATTAGGAAGGAATATAGCTTATAACCTTACTTAACACATAGGTTACTTTTTATCCCGGAAAAATGCATGGTTCCTATAGGATAGTGCGGACCTTTTCGTTTGTGGTGAAAAAGGACAAGGCTTTGTTATTTCATACATCAGGTGTCTAATTAGCGCGGTCCTTAATCGTTGTGGTGAAATAAGACAAGGCTATGTTATCTCATCATACTTCACACTAATATTATAAATGCGAAAGTTTGTGTGTGTGTGTGTGTGTATGTTTGTTACTCTTTCACGCTGAAACGGCTGGACGGATTTGGATGAAATTTAGAATGGATATAGCTTATACCCCAACTTAACACATAGTTTACTTTTTATCCTGGAAAAAAGCATGTCGCTAAACAGAATAACACACAGGCGGAGCCGCGGGCAAAAGCTAGTGTGTAGATATAGATGAGTTTGTTAGGAATTTAGTATTATACTCACTTTTCATTGTAGAGTGTGTTGACGTTGGCGCTGACGCTGTACGTTGGGGCAGCGAGCACCAGGGTGGCGCCGTGATGCAGCGAGGCCAGCACCGTCACCACGGAGCCCAGCGCATGGAATATGGGCACCTGCACACACACACATATACGTATACATTGATGTAAGAGCTCGTACCTACTGATGGACGCTGTGTGGCTGCTGCACCTGCACACAGACGCGTTGGTGCTCCTCGTGCAGTAGGTTCCTCTTGCCGATGTAGTACGAGTTGTTGACAACACCGAAGTGAGAGTCCAGTGCGGCTTTTGGGTTACCTGAAAGAGACATTCTCGTGTTTGAAGTACAAACAAACTTTGACTTGTCGTCGCACCTATTTTTTTTACTTTTTGTTAGATGTCTATCGTATTTTTTTCATTTCATACTTCACTATTCATTTGACAGCCTAAAACGTACTATTTCCCGTTTAGCAATTGAAATCGTCAGTTTGTGGCTGTCAAATTAATATATTTTGAAAAGGGAGTTTTCCCTAAAGCGTTCAAACGCTCAATAATACATACCATTCACAAAAGTGGGTACAGAGATGATGTAGGGAACTATAGGCAAATATCAGTCCTTCCGGTATTGTCAAAAATCTTTGAAAAACTACTTAATAGTCAACTAAAGAACTACCTTATCAAAAACAACATCTTATCGGACGCTCAATATGGCTTTCGAAGCGGGAAATCTTCAGAAGACGCGGTAGTGGCATTAAGTCAGGACATTGTCAATCACCTAGAAAGAGGTAATAAATGTATCGGAGTTTTCCTTGATCTTGCTAAAACCTTCGATACCGTCTCTGTTCCCATTATGTTGAATAAACTCGATAGATATGGCGTAAGAGGTACTTCACTGGCTCTTTTGACCGATAACTTATAAAATCGTCAACAGCGTGTTAAAGTAGGAGAATTCTTAAGTATTGATAAATATAACACATATGGAGTACCACAAGGTAGCGTTTTAGGGCCGACACTGTTTTTATTATATATCAACGACCTGTGTAACAAAACTCTCAAAAACTGCCATATATACTCATATGCTGACGACACTGCACTGATATTTCATGGTAAAACATGCAACCAGGCTCGCTCAGCATCAGAGACAGGTTTACACACAGTTGCAAAATGGTTGAGGAATAACTTGCTCACTCTCAATATTTCCAAAATACAATACATAACGTTCTCTATCCGTGATAAAACCCAACCACCTGATGAATTTTCCGTAAAATTTCACACTTGCCTAGATCCCTTAAACGTGAACTGTTTATGCGATGGACTTCCAAAAGTAGCATCTGTCAAATATCTGGGTGTATTAATCGACCAACATTTAAACTGGCATCCTTAAATTGAGAAAACCAAAGGACGCATAAGAAGGCTCATCTGGGTGTTCAAAAAGCTTCGACATGTTATAATACAAATAATACAAAATAATTTATTTTCCATAACTTAATCATACATTTTTAACAAGGTTTTGGAGTCCCCTTTTATGTAAAAAATACCTGTCTTAGGAGGCTCCGCTCTTCCATAACTAACATAACTAGATGATTAAAGTTAAGCATGGCAAATATAATTTTTAAATGAAAATAAAATTAAATTAAAATGTAGGTTTAATTAAATGTTACTATTGTGTAAAATTAAGGTCTGTGTGAGTGTATGTAGGTGAGTGTAATGTTTATGATTGTGAAAACCCTAGTCCTACGACCGAGATCTTGGAATCAGATTTAATTTAACCACTAGGGGGTGAGGATATGTATGTGTGTGCGGGATTGCATAGTGAGGGTGTCAAAAGTGTGTAAGAGTGATTTCAAGACTGTCTATTAATTTTGGATTAATAAGTAGGTATTTAGATGTAATAAATATATAAAGTTTAGTCAGGGATTTGCAATAAGGTCTCAATTTGCTCATACCTATTTGTTTTTAACCATTTTGTTACAGACTTTTTACATTCATAGTAATTCATTGGGTATATATTTATGTGTTTATTGATTAACTGAGATTATGTTTTTATTGCGAAATTCATCGCATTGGAATACTCTTAATATTATTATTAGAGTGCATTACAAACCAGAAAAGATAAATTAGAAACAAATATAAAGACAAGAATTTGAAAAAGTTCCTTGGGCCAGGATTCGAACCTGCGACCTCTTGTTTCCCAGACAAGCGCGCTACCAATTGCGCCACCGAGGTACTTACCTAGACCGTTGAATTCTTTCCACCATACTTGTCCACTCGTGAGCGTCAGTATGTGCATTACAAGCTAGTTAGATCACATAGTTACAAACATATTCGGTGGACAAGTATGGTGGAAAGAATATAGGTCCGTGATATAGCGGACCTAGTCTTGTTATCAAGAATCGCAAGAGGTTATACCAATTGTCCTTCTCTTTTAGAAAAATTAAAGTTTTATATCCTTAATAGATCGCGACGCAGTTACCCTGTATTTTCTTTATCAACGGTATCTTCAAACTACAGGCAAAATACGTACTTGTGGTGAGCATGTAATAAATTTAATATAAAATCTCAGGAACTTGATCTAGACTTGTTCCATCTGTCCATAGCAGGGATGAGATCCAAAATAAGTGCAAATTTTTTCAACAATTAACCTTTGTTTATTTTTTTCTTACACTTAACTTTTTAAGTATATATTCTATGTTTTCTTTACTGGCTTTTCTCTTTCTCTTACATTATGACGTTTTTGTGTTTATTTTATTAATATTAAAAATTGTAATTTTGTTAATGTAAGAATATATGGCTAGGACTCAAGCCGTTGCATCTAAAACTTGATGACTATGTTTTCCATTGTTCTAAACACTACTATAACCAAAACGATGGCATTGTTGTTCTGTCCAGGGTTGATATTCAAGTAACTATAGAGGAGCCACCCTTTCAAGATGGAAGTTGCCTTCTGTTGCACATTGAGAATGAGTTGTCAATTGTGGCAATTTACAGATCACTTGCAAAGGCGAATCCCTCATTCTCACGGGAGACATTAATATAGACATCAAAGACGGTACAACCGACACTCACGCGGATGGTTATCTGGAAGTATGCGCCCATCATGGTTTACTGCCTAGTCATTACTTCCCTACCCATGAAGGTAATTGCTTAGACCATGCTCTTATAAAAACGAACCAAGCTGCTCAAACAATTGTATGCACATCAAATATAACTGATCATGACATAGTGATTTGTGGCATAGATGGACCCCTGAACCGACCCAAGCAATTCGAAAAATTTGTCACAAAAATAAATTATATGGACTCATCAATGATCAAGAAGAACTAAGTTGGTATGACTTTTATAGGCATACAGATGTCAGCAGGGCTGTCACTGAGTTCATCAGTATAATTAATGAGAAAATTGAAAAAAATAAAACAACATTTAAGCCACGTTCCTCCAAAAGATACTCAAGCCTTGTATGACCCCAGGACTATTGAAATGTGTAAGGCGTAGAGATATGCTACACCTAAAAGTAAAAAAAAAACCCTAGTAACCTAATTCTGAAAGACACATACAAAAAGTTTAGAAATTTATGTAATAACATTATACAAAACCTTGAAAATCAACATGATCGTGAACTTCTCATGAAAAGTCAAGGTGACAGCAAAAGAACCTGGAAAACCATAAAAATTATCTGCAGCATACGGGCCTCAAAGTTTAGCAGTACTGAACTAATAAATGATGAGGACAAAGCAGGGTCATTGAATGAAGCTAACAATTTTTTCGTGAACGTAGGCCAAGAACTCGCAAATAATATTTTGACCAAATTAGGTAAAACAAGACCTGGACAAGAAGAAGACCTGGCTAATGACATCAACCTTATTTCAAGCAGCAACAAATCTTTTTTCATGACACCAACAGACAGCGTAGAAATACTCAAAATAATAAATAGTTTAAAAACGGCCTCGGCACCGGGGTGGGATAATATTAATAATATAATTATTAAATCTTGTAAGAATGTGCTTGCCCCCTTAATTACTTTCATCTGTAACCTTAGCATATGTTCCAGTAAAATGCCAGAATGCTTGAAAATAGCTGATGTGTGTCCCATTTTCAAGGCGGGCGACACCAAAATCGTTAACAATTATAGGCCAATATCTTTATTGACTTCTTTATCAAAAATTATAGAAAAAGTGGTTAATAGAAGACTCTTGGACTTTCTTGAGAAAGAAAACTTGCTCTCAGAAAACCAATTTGGTTTCCGTCGTAACATGACTACGGAGGACGCCGTTACACAGCTAGTCAACCAGGTAATGTCACAACCAGACAAACGCCAAAAGTGCTTAGTGGTTTTTATCGACCTTGCAAAAGCCATTGACACAGTTTCACGACCGATATTACTGAAGAAACTGGAGTTGTTAGGGGTTAAAGGTCCTACTTTGAAGTGATTTATTATCGATTGCGGCAAGGATGGATATGCTGGAAAATAAATTAATCGGTGAGATAAAAACGGCAATTTCAGCTATATCAGCGAGAGAGAATGATCTATTGAGAAAGGAATTAAATGAGACCAAAGTAAAGTGTTTGGCTTTAGAAGCCGAGGTCCAGACTCTGAGGAAACAGAAAAACAATGTAGCTACAATGCCTCAGAAACCACCTGCTAAAAAGCCACAACGTCTACTAGTTGGCGATCCAAAGGCTGATCAACTTGTTTGTGGAAACTCAGTGATGATATCGCCCGGCGCCGGAACAACTGATACCGTGCCCTCAGTTGAAACTCAGCCAAATGAACCAACGATTATGAGCTATGCGGGGGTGGCCAGGAGCACCAAAATTGCAGACAAAACGGAGCGACCAGAGCTAGATTGGATTGAAGTAAAGACAAACAAAAAGACGTTGAATCCAATAAAAAAAGGAGGTAACATGTCTAATCTGCAAATAAAAGCGGTGGAACGGAGGAAATATTTTCATATATGGAGGCTTGTATCAGAAACAACAGAAGAGGACTTATTAAAATATGTACAGGAGGTGGTGGGAAGTGAAAGTTGCTTGAAAGTGGATAAGATAAGGCACAAATCTGAAAGAGGATATTCGTCTTTTAGAATTGGTGTGACTGAAGCGAACTTTGATAAATTGTGCAATCCAGACATCTGGCCAAGATATGCTGAATATAGCGAATGGATTTGGTTTCGTGACTCAACCACAAAATCATAATCATAACCACAACCATTCTCAGTCGCCAAGCAAAGATATAAATATTTTTTATCAAAATGTAAGGGGTCTTCGTACAAAAACAACCAAGTTTTTATCTTTATTAGAATCGTCGGGCTCCGATATATTCGCAATCACAGAAACGGGCTGCAATGAATCAATCCAAAACGGGGAAATCACACTGTCCGGCTACTCAATACTGAGATGTGACCGAGCGGATGGCCGCAAGCAGGGAGGCGCGCTGTTAGTGGCCACGCCGAGGTTTGAGTTGCGAAGAATATCGATACCCGATCTGGATAGTTACAACTTCGAACTAATTTGTGCTACAGTACATTTAAAGAATCGCTTTTTATTTGCATGTTGTATTATATATATTGCACCAAAGACTGAGGAGAATGAGTATATATTTATGTTTAAATTAATTGAAGATATATGTGTTAAATATAAGAATAACGTGTTAATAATTGGAGATTTAAATTTGTTCTCGTGTAATAACAATGTGAGCAACTATTATGAATATTTTGTGGCCTTTTGTGAGCTCGTTCAGTACAATCAAGTACCCAACTGTAATAACAGACAACTCGATCTCGTGTTGAGCGGGCGCGGGGACGACGGTGGCGTAGTGGTGCAGAGAGTGGACGAAGGCCTGCAACCGGTGGACGCGTACCACCCACCCCTGGCCGTAACCGTCACTGTAAGCGCGCGGGGCTTGGGGGAGGCGCTCGGGGATACGGGTCAACGAAAAACCCAGGTACCATTTAAACTATGGAATTTCAATAAGGCTGACTTCTATAAATTATACTATTTACTGATGAATATTGATTGGACTGAAATGTACAGTTTACGAGAACCAAATTCAGTTTTAGATTGTTTTTATAACAAGATATTCGGTGTTTTCGATGCGTGTGTACCTCTAAAAAAAACAATAAAGTCAGATACTAGATACAATTATCCTGTTTGGTATACTTCGGACATAATCAGAGATATTAAACTAAAATACGTCCTTCATAAGAAATACAAAATAAGTAAGTCACAAAGTGATTATGAAGCGTTCGCTCGGTGCAGGGCGAGAGTCAAGGCGGAGACGGCACTTGCTCACGACCGTCATCGTGATCGCGTACAGAACCATCTAGCCAGTGATCCAAAGGCATTCTGGAGCTACATGAAATCGAAAAAAGGTAACTCGAGCCAGCAAAAATTAAAAAAGAACGGGCGAGACCTTTCTGATCAGGAATGTGCTGAAGAATTTGCACAGTTCTTTCAGTCAGTATATAATCCCGAGCCTCCAGCACTGAGCGTCCCCGCAGCAGTGTCGGCGGCGGCGGTGGGTAGCGCACGTGCGCACCTCGCGAGCCTGGAGCCGGCGGCAGTGCGCCGAGCGCTCGCCCGCTTGCCATCTAAGCGCTCCCAGGGACCCGATGGCATACCACCCTTCGTTTTTAGAGACTGTCGGACGGTGTTGGAAAAACCTCTGCTACACGTGTTCAACGTTAGTATAGCGGCCGCTCAGTTTCCTGATCGTTGGAAGTTATCTCGAGTGGTACCGGTACCGAAAGGGAGAGGAGGCCAGGATCCCACCGACTACAGGCCAGTGGCAATCCTATGTACTCCGGCCAAGGTATTTGAATCGGCAATACACCACTGCTTATATGCGCAGATAAGTGGCCAGTTGTCTGACGCACAACACGGCTTCCGTCCAGGGCGTGGAACGGAAGGGAACCTGCTCCACCTGATGTCACGATTAGTGCCAGCGGTGGATGCTGGAGTACAGGTAGACGTCGCTTACTGCGACTTCAGAAAGGCCTTTGACACGGTCGACAACGACGTTCTGCTCGAGAAGTTGGCAAGCGTGGGCTGCACACCGCACACGCTCAACTTCTTCGTCAGCTACTTGGGGGACAGGCGGCAGTACGTCGACTGTGGGGGACATCGGTCGGAGCCCTACTACACTAGATCAGGAGTCAGTCAAGGGAGCAACCTAGGGCCCCTCCAATTTATCATCATGGTAAATGATCTACCGGATGTAGTCAAGGCGTCTACGTGTCTGCTTTTTGCGGACGACCTAAAACTGGTGCTGGAAGTAAAAGATGGCGAGGATCAGAGGAAACTTCAGCAGGACTTAGACAGGATTGTTGAATGGAGTCAGAGGAATAAATTACTATTTAATGTATCCAAATGTTCTGTAATGTCGTTCAGTCGCGCGCGCACCCCAATACTCTTGCAGTACCAAATTGGAGGAGAACTGCTGCAGCGAGTATCGGAGGTAAGAGACCTGGGCATTCGCTTCACAGCTGATCTCAACTTCCAAGAGCACATTAAGGATGTTTGCAAAAAAGCTTTCAGGAATTTAGGGTTTGTCTTACGCCAGGCAAACGGATTTACTAACATCTGTGCTTTAAAAACCTTATACGAGGCTCTCGTGAAAAGCCACTTAGAGGGTAACTCGATGGTATGGTCTCCGAGTGAAGCTAAGTATAAAACAATGTTGGAACGTATTCAAAATAAATTTACAAGGTTTATATATTTAAAGATGTATGGTGTGTATCCGGGATATCCTTTGCTGTATCCTACACTGTTTGTATTAGGCATGGTGGGATACAGCAAACTGGAATTGAGAAGAGACGCATCCTTCGCCACGTACTTATTTCGTGTGCTGAGAGGCGAGGTGCATAACCCGGCCATCCTCGAGCAACTGCGACTGTGCGTGCCGGACGGACTGGCGACGCGGCGGTTGCAACCGACACTCCTGGCAGTACCGCGGGCACGCACCAATCTGCTGCAGAGGGCGTCGCTTACGCGCGCTATGCGTTTGCTAAACGCGGTGGCTGGATCCGGACGGGTTGATTTGTTTAATTGTAACGTGAGCGAGTTCACACAGGCCATACTAAGTATTAATGTAAAAGTTTAATTGTGACTGTAAATTTAATTGTTAAGTGTTAATGTTTAATAAACCTTCTCTATCGCATTAGGATGCATCCTGTAAAGATAGATGATAGGGGAATGAAAAAATAAATAAATAAATAAATAAATAAATAAATTTACATCATACCTATCACAGCGAAAGCAACGTGTGACAATTAATGGCAAATCAAGTGACTACTCGATTACTCATTGTGGGGTTTCCCAAGGAAGTGTGTTGGGTCCAACGCTCTTCCTGGTCTATATAAACGATCTCTGTAACATGAACCTAAATCAAGCAAATTTTTACACCTTCGCTGGTGATACAGCTATTGTTTTTAGTGGACAAACTTGGGACGAGGTCATTGATATAGCTCAAAAGGGGCTGATGCAGGTTTCTATTTGGCTTCAGCGTAACCTACTTACACTAAATGTAAGAAAAACACACTATATGTGCTTTCGGATGCGAGACAAGCAAAATACGGGTGTTATTAGGAAACTCGCAATCCACACGTGCGATGATCCCGGAGAGATGTGTGGATGTCAGACTCTTGAAAGAGTCAGTTCTATAAAATATCTAGGAGTATTTATATATGACAAATTGACATGGAGTATTCAGGTTGATGCCGTAAAACTCGAGTCCGTAAGATTCTTTATATTTTTAAGAAAATTAGAAACTTGGCAGATGACCAAATACTGAAGATGATCTACTACGCTCTTTGTCAATCGGTCCTCGCCTATTGTATTACTGCTTGGGGAGCTGCTTGCAGAACCCTTATGATTAAGGCTGAAACGGCTCAAAGAGCAGTTTTAAAAGTGGCATACAAGAAACCTTTCCGCTATCATACGAATGATCTCTACGACGAATGTAGAGTCTTACGCGTAAGACAACTTTACGTTATGTCCACTATACTCAAGTTTCACAAACAAGCCCTTCTCAATATGACAGAGTCCACCAGATCTCAACGCCGCACCACCTAGCAAATTCCGCAAACTCGGACCAACTTTGCACAAAGATCTTATTACTATCTAGGCCCTTATCTATACACTAAGATCAACAAATATTTAAACATTTTAAATATGACCAAATTTCGTTGCAAAAAACAACTTTTAACTTGGCTGCTGCCTTTGGACTATGTGCAAACTGAAAGTATTATGGATATACACGAATAAGGATAGCTAATTTACCGTATACCTACCTACAAGTACATATACACACACTTCCTCACTTTAACATACCGTATACCTACCTACAACACACACACCCTTCCTCATTCAAACATTCACACTTTTTACACAAATACACACTCTCCCAATCACATAATAGTCTCTTTGTATTGGTTAGACTTGTTAATATTATAATTACCAATTTTAAGTTGAGCATGTACTTTTATATTTGTTTTATTTTTATTTTGTCTGCATGGATATTTATTCGATTGTAACGTTAAAACTATAATTCAACATTAACGTGTGTCATGTTAGCGGTTGAGACTAGCTACCCACAACCCAGGGAATCCTACTGTGGGGACTAGAGAACATGTTTGGTAACTATGTTTAAGTGTTCACAATAAACGATTTATTTATTATTAATATTTAGTAATACATTATTTTTCAAATTATATTATATAAAAAAAAAACTTCGTACTAACCCGTATCTATAAGTGAAAACTTGTAAATGGCCTTCTGCATTTATTACTTTTAAGTTTATTATTATTTATTGTGCTGTAAGTTTTCCGAATAAATAAATAAATAAATTCAACGGTCTAGGTAAGTACCTCAGGGGCGCAATTGGTAGCGCGCTTGTCTGGGAAACAAGAGGTCGCTGGTTTGAATCCTGGCCCGAGGAATTTTTTAAAATTCTTGTCTTTACATTTGTTTCTAATTTATCTTTTCTGGTCTGTAATGCACTCTAATAATAATATTTATTGATTAAGTTATACAGATACGCTGATTGTTTGAAATATTGTCTGCTAGCATAAACAGATTTAACAGAAAGTATCGGGGCCACAACATCTTTCCTTCTTTCGTTGAGAATACAGGGATCATATGTTAGAGTTTTATGCAGTTTCAAAACAGCGTCTAAAATATAAAGTTTTCTAATTGTAAGTAAATCACAGAAATTGTATTGGTTTTCAGTGGGGAATCTGAACGGTTTAAAATACATCACTTTCAATAGCAACCTTTGTTCCCTCTCTAATTCAAGAAATTTTTCCTTAGTTGCCCCTCCCCATACTGGAATACAATATACCAGGACTGACTGGGCTAAGGTAATGTATATTTGGTTTAGTAGAGTCATTGTCGTGACATGTCTTAACGTTTTGAATATCCATATCAGTTTTCTGATTCTGCTAATAACCAGTTCTATGTGAGAATGCCAAGATAAACGCTGGTCAACCATAATCCCTAGGTACATTGTTTTTGAGACTTGACTTAAAGCTACATAAACAATTTGAGTTTGGGATTTTATTACATTTATGAATTTTTATTTGAAAGTCGTTTGCTGGCTGTGTACTGTTATATTTGGTAAAACATATATAGTTAGTTTTAGTCATATTTAATGTAAGTATATTTGATTTTAACCATCGAGCAATTTCAGCAAGCCCCTTTTCGGCAAAGATACGTACAGCGTCCCATTAATTACCAGCCAAAACAACAGCAGTATCATCTGCATAGGAAAATATGTCCCCTCCGTCAATCTTCATATCACACATATTTTCCAATTTTAACGCTTTGTTTACGATCCAGCAGATAATCTTTAAAAAGTGCAAGTGGAACACCTCTTATGCCAATATTCTCTAATCTGCGCACAAGGATGGGGACAGACACAGTATCGAAGGCTTTTTTTTGAATCCAGAAAAACAGTAAGACATTTGTTACCTTTGTCTAGATGATCCACGATTATAGAAGTTAATGCTGATACGGCATCTTCTGTTGATAGTCCTTGTCTAAACACATATTGTGATTTGGATATTATTTGGAATTTGTTCAAGTAATCAGTCGAGAATTTACTAATTTTTCTATAATTTTTGATAAAGCAGGCAGAACAGAAATGGGCCTATAGTCACTGGGATTGTTTTTGTCCCCTCCCTTATGCACCGGTGTAATAATAGCTTGTTTAAGAGCTGCTGGGAAAATGCCCTTTCTGAAGCACAAATTAGTCAAATGGGACATGATTGGAACGACAAAGCCACTTGCGATTTTAAGAAATTTGGTAGATATATCATCTCAACCGGGAGCGCTTTCAGACTTAAGACTCATCAAAACCACCAATACCTCCCTAGTATCAGTTTCTGATAGGACAAAAGATGAAACTCGTGAGCTTGGCTGTTCTAGGGTAGCATTAATTGGTTCCGATATATCATCAGAAGTAATATCTTTGGCTAATGTTTTGCCAACATTAGCAAAATAATTATTTACTAAATTAACTGACTGGGATGCTTTTATATTTAATAATTCTGAATTTTTTGTTTTATTATGTTTACGATAAGTTATGTTGTTTATTTCTATCCATAAAGTTTTGGGAGTTTTGTTAGCTTTAGTTAATTGTTCTCTGTCATATTTACGTTTAAGTTATTTAATGAGGTTGTTGCAGTAGTTGCGATATCTCCTGTAAGTATTTTTTTATATTTCATTTCCAGAGTCTAAGCGTAATTTTGTCTGCATATTATTTCTATTTTGAATGCAACGCAAAATGCCCAGAGTTATCCATGGCTTGATAATGCGATTATTTCTTGGAATAAGTATTGTTATAGTGTTTTCTAACAAGCTTTTTCCTAATATGTTTATTAAATGTTCGGTTAGGGTGATAGGGTCGTCATATGATAATAAATCTGTAGGGTTATTTTCATTCAAGATAATTAATGCTTTATCAAAGTCAGTTTTTATTTTAGTTTTTGAGTTTGTGTCTTTATGTGCTACTTGTGACAACTTCAGAAAAATCTTACGATGATCTGTGATAGTACTATCTATAACAGCAATTAAAGCTAATTTCTTTTAATTATTATCTAGTTTTACAATTAAATGATCCAAACAATTTTCATATCTAGTAGGCAACAAGTGTCCTGGAAACAAGCTGTGCATAGTTAACATGTTAAGATAATAATGTCTATTGGAGCGCTCATGTGATTGTACACTATCATTAACGATTAAATGTATATTAATGTCGCCGGTAATTAAAATATTTTTACATTATTTTATGGTTTTAAATGAAGATTTAAAAATTGTATTAATTCGTCTGCATTTTTGTTTGAGGGAGAGCGGTAAATGCCGAGGATGGTGATTTCATTTATGGTAAGCTGCAAACATGATGCATGCCTCAGCTTTATTTCTCTAGTGCTCATGTTATGATTATTTTTAACATAGGCAATTACCCCATCGCATTGGTTAAGATGACAAGTAGTAGAAAAAGAATTGTAATTATCAATAAGATACCTAAACAGCATGGGCTCAACACGAGAGCAACTGCTCAGGGTAAATATGAAACAGTAAAAGTGAATAACTACTTTGGCGGCAGATTGCTTAAACGCAAAATTCCAATGTTATATAATGAAATGCCTGTTCGTATAAGATCTGAACAAAATAAAAATAAATTTGCAAAATTATATAAAACTTACCTTCTACAAAATATGTAAACATAGATTAAAATAACAATGTTATTATTTATTGTTAATGTACCTACCTACGAAAAAGAAGTGCGACTCCCTCCCCACAGACAAACCAAATTCCTACTTGGTTTTGTGGGATGTATTTAGATTTAAGTTATTCTTGAAATAAATAAATATATTCATTCAAAAAAAAAAAAAAAAAATTTGTGGGGTAGGTTTCATTGGGTCAAGTCTACACTCTGTTAGCATAAATACGTCAGCATCAAAGTCAAACTGAGCCAAAGTAACATGTAAGTTGTCTATAATCTTGTAAACACTTCTTATATTTTGTGAAATAATCGTCAGAACCGTGTTTTGTATGCAAACATGTTGCACAGCCACAACTAATAAAATCTTTGTACCTTTCTCTTGGACAATCTATTTTACCTATTGTATACCAGCATGGGGAGGCACGACAAAAACTAAATTTCTAGAACTAGAAAGGGCCCAGCGATAATTAATAAAGGTAATGTTCTTGTAAAATATATATTCCCGACTCATGAACTTCACACACTCTATCAAATACTTACCATTCGACAACTTTACATTCTGCAGACAATACTTAGAAAACATCGAACTTTAACGTATGATCCTTCCCTTTTAAAAAAACGCCGATATGACCGTATTTGTTATACACATAGATGTAATACTGGTTTTGCTAGAGGTCAATACGAAATCCAATCTTCTTATTTATATAATATTTTAAACCGAAAACTAAAAATTTTATTCTTTAACTTATTGTACTTGTAAAACGAACTTTGTTAAATGGTTGATACACTTAAATTATGGGGAAACAGAGGCTCTGTTAAAAAGAATATCTTAAATAAAATGAAATGATCACATACATACATCACACATTATGCACTCTCGTGCTCTTACAAATGAATATCATACACACACTACATACTCACCCTTATCATTATCACACATACATTTGTCACACATATCTTCTCCCTTATCATTCACTTATCATATCACACACTCAGCTGTTTAGTTTTTTAATTTAATTTATATAAATATATAGGTATATCTATTTTTATTATTTTTGATCCAATAGCGTCTCTGTTGGATCTTGGTTTGTTTTTTGTTAAATTTGTTAAACAAATTGTAAACAATTACCGGGAGGAAGCGCGGGATCCGAGAATCTCAGGTTACTTTTAACTTATACCATGGTCTCATTGTAAATTTTATACTGTAAATGGTTTAATTTTTTTTTATTGTCTTACACAATTGCACCTCAATATTCATAAAATTTAAAGGACTGTAAGTGTCAGGTCAATGTGGTTCCTCATAACTACATTTGGAATATACCCCAGGAAAATTAGACCAATTTCATCGATAATTACTAAGCGGGGCCTTTTGGAATATGTTTGGACATCTTTCGGGATGACGCTTAAAAAAGTCCCAAGACCTTCCAAGTGGGAGAGTCGAGATATCCTGGAAAACTGGAATTTCCTGGAGCAGGCCTAGAATCATCATAAATAACGCTACAGAAATAGTTTTTTTTTTCATTTGGTCGCATTTTTTTTACGTACAAGACATCTAACATTTGAAATTTACCCTCCAGTGCATTCCAGTGTCAAAAAACCTGGAAAAATGGATTTTTTCCCGAAAAAGCTATGATGGGCTTACAGCGATGGCAGGACGCCATTTTTAAATAGTAAAAGATAGTTCAGGGCCCTTTCTATTGTTCTAATTAATGTGTTGACGTTAAATATTTTCAGTTCCAGGATTCCAGGGAGACTAGCGGTGATAAGTAGTGCGCAGTGCATTTCGCCAAGAATTTTCTTTTCGTTATGCTTACCGTTCCTTCAAGGAAAAGTGTATATTGTGTGAATATGTGAATTGCGGTAGTGAAAATACGTTTCAGTGTAGACCAAAGGGCATTGCGTCAATCATAAAATTTACTGAAATTCGGAAAGATGGAGCCGGTGAACTATTTAAAGCGAAATCATCGGTGGAGCTACATGCTGAGTGCCACAAAGCTCAACAGCGTGCAAAGGTTCTGCACCTGAACAAGTGCAGAAACCAACTCACTCATTGACCACAGACTTTGACTTCAAGCTCCATTGCTTTTTCTGCGATCGATTGGTGGATGTTCAATACCCAGACCGTATGCTTTTCTGCCAGGTGGAGACTTAAAAAATAATACAGAATATTTGCGAGTATGCTGTCAAGAGAAATGGCTTGTGGGGTGAGAAGATCACCACAAAGTTAAACACGGTTTCATACTTGGTGTCAGGCAGCTGAGGGTAGATACCAAAGGGAGTACTACAATTATTTCAAGAACTTTGGGTCTTCCCTACCAGGCTAATCTAGTGCACAGGGCAGAAAAGGCGATGCTGTGAAAAGTGCAGTTTTTTTTAATTATAAGTACCAAGAGCTTGAAGAGGATTGTGATGCTGATGACTGCGAGTATACTCTTGTACAGCTAATATTGAAAATGAAGCACTATGATCCAACCCACGAGACTTACAATGCAAAGCACCTTAAGGGGGATGGTCCAAAGCCGCTCTCCATACACACTTGTCGGAACCAACAACCGCGGCAAAAGCATTATAATTTCGTTGTGATACATTTTTTTCCATCAATTCTACAACCGCGAACAATCAGTTTTTCCACATAAAATGATTTTTACTATAAAAATTTGCCTTTTAATACTTTCATACATTTTTGAAATGCATCAAAATGTGATAGTGAAGTCTTTCTTTTTGTAAAAAAACTGGTTATTCGCGACGAAATTATGATGCTTTTGCCGTGGTTTTTGGTTCTGACAAGTTTGTATTAAGCTTTGCACCATCCCCCTTAAGAGGAAACTGAAAGACAAGTACGGAGAGGGAGTTGTGTTCACTGAAATACAGGGACGAAGTTCTGTTGTGTGTTTCACGAGCGTTGCCCATAAGATTTTAAGTGACAAGTGGTACAGTAATAGAAATGCGGACCCTCAAAGTGAGAGCCTCTGAATCATCCTAACAGCAGCTTGCCTTCTTCTTGAGGACATACTCTCTAAAGCATATGAAACTTCTTGCTATCCATCTGCGCCAGACATGTCAGGAGGGGGACAGGACTTAGTCCCCGACTCTCTTCAATAATTTCTAGAGGAGCTCTTGAAAACTAAAGACAAAAAGTGCTTGCGAGTAAACAGACAAAGTCACGCTCTTTTCTGTCCACGCTCTTTTCTTTTCCCGCTCTTGTTTGGACTTTGCGTAACTTTGCATAGGCTATTTTGTTTGAAACTGCTTATTAAAATGCTTGACAGCTTAAATTGTTCTTCGTACAATGAAGCAGGAAATTTTGATTAGCTTAGGATAGCTTGCAACTATCGATCAAAGTGCATATATGTCCAAGTTGTCTTTGATAATGCAGACCACAATGTGAGAACCTCACATTGTAAATTTTTACGATTTTTGGTTAGTTCCAGGTAAATTCCAGGCACCCTGGAATCCTGAAACTGTAAATATTTAACGTCAACATATTCAGCACAATAGAAATAGCCCTAAACGGTCCTTTACTGTTTAAAAATGGCGTCCTGCCATCACTCTAAGCCGATCCTAGTTTTTTCAATGAAAGTTCCAGCTTTTCCAGGTGTTTTGAAATTGGAATCCAGTGGAGAGAAAATCTGAAATCTTAGATTTCCTGGAGGTAAAAATGCGCGCGAATGAAAAAAAAAGCGTTGTTTTTACCGATTTTTGGCCTGCTCCAGGAATTTCCTGGAAATTCCAGTTTTTACAGGATATCTCGAGTCTCCCATTTGGGAGGTTTTGGGACGTTTTTGAGCGTCATCCTGGAAGGTGTCCGATCCGAACATATTCCATAAGGTCCCGCTTAGTAATTATCAATGTCCGGGTCAAAAATTAATTTTACTGATAATAGGTTTGTGTTTCAAACTGTGTGTTGTGTACGTAACTCTCATATTCCATTCGCATTTGACCGGTTTTTTTAATATATAGATGGTAAACAACCATTTTAACGTACGCCCATAAACTGATCGATACATATCTCGACTGGTACGAATTTGGTCGTGACTGTTATATAAATACTTCCACAAAAAATATAAAAGGTGTTCACCAGTCGTGCCCGATGTGAAGTGAATGATGCAGCCGTCGTCCGGACTTATCTCAGCCCCGTATTTAGCCACTTCGTGTTTGGAAGTCGCCTCGTTCTCCTTGACCAGAGCAGCACAGGTCTCGGTGCCTCTGGAAATTATTTATATTACAAATACGAGTACGTGTTCAGCTCCCCAAGATGAGAATCTTTTGAATTACCTACCCACACAATGACAAATCCTCATGATGTTATTGCTGCACAAAAGAGAAATGAAGCATACTAACGGCGGGGGCTGAGCGGCGGCAGTGAGCACGGTGGTGAGACTCGGGAAGGCGTCGGCCCGCAGGTCGCCTGGTGGAGCTCCACGCAGCTCCGGGACCAGCTCGCTCAGCTGCTGGTAGTACCGGTGCTGCGTCGACTCGTCGCCGATCAGCAGACCCTTCAGGGAGGTCTTCTTGATGCAGAAACTCAGCTCGGGCTTCTCATATACTGGGTTTATTGCGACCTGGTTACAGTTGACATTATTTTACGGGGTTTTAAGTTTTTATGTATCTATTTTACAAAATAAATATTTTGATTTTGATTTAAAACTTATACGTTTCAGGGTAAATAAAATTCGAATTTGAAAACTTTAAGCGACAGGTAAAACTATTTGTAAAATTTGTTGCTTCTTATCCTGGAGTAGATCTAGATTGATTGGTTCATTGATTGAATCAAATTGAATATATTAGTAGAATATGTACATATTTAAATAATATATGCGATGAAAAAATGGTGTTAGCAGATAAAATATAGCTAATTTTCTTAGATAAGAACTCGAAATATATCTTTATAAATCTATAAACTTTTATTAAATTTAATTAAGCCTGTATATGAATAACAAGGCTAGGTATTTTTCTATTGTATTCGTAGCATCAAGTCTCCCACACTGACCGGGATGACGCCCACCCTGAGCGCCGCGACGAGGCCGAGGATCCAGGTGGAGCAGTTGTGCGCCCAGATGCCGAGTCGGTCCCCGCGCTGCAGCCCGCGCGCGCGCAGCCCGCATCCCAGGGCGTCCGCCTGCGTGTACGAACACATACTAGGGGGGATCAAAAAGTAGTGAGAACGACATATATACTCCTTGGTAAGAAAAAAAAAATACTGGCAGGCATAGCTCAGATATTTGTAATATTAATAAAGAAAAAAATCTTAGATTCTCTTTTGTTTTTTTTCTGAATCTAGTCATTTGTTTGCTTCGTGTCGGAACGTGTTCTAGAAAATGGAGAAAAAGGAAGTGCGGGCCGTTATTAAATACCTCTGTTTAAAAAAGTTAACGACGCAAGAGATTCACGCGATTTGGAGGCAACATTAGGAAAGTCTGCTCCGCCGTATTCCACTGTCGCAAGGTGGGCTTCTCAATTTCGAGTAGGGAGAACGAGCACGGAAGACGAACACCGTTGCGGTCGACGTCAGTCACCCAAGAAAATGTTGTGAGAGTCGAGAAAATTGTATTAAGCGATGGAAGAGTTACCATCCGTTACTTAGTTCAAGATACGGGCATTTCATATGGAAGTAATCAATCCATATTGAAACAATATTTGATTAAGAGAAAAGTCTCCGCAAGATGGGTGCCGAGAATGTTAACCGACAGTCAGAAACAAAATCGACTTGACATTTCGAAGACATTGTTGGACAAGTTTCAAGAACATTCTGAAAACTTTTTGTCTCGTTTCGTAACAATGGACGAAACATGGGTCCATCGTTTTGATCCCGAGACAAAACAGCAATCTTCGCAATGAAACGGCCATCATCAGCGACCCCGAAGAAGTTTCGTGCCGTGGCATCGCCTGGCAAGGTTATGGCCTCAATATTTTGGGACTAAGAAGGGATATTGTTGATTGATAACCTGGAGCGTGGAACCACTATTACGGGCCAATATTATGCAGCTTTAATTCCCAAGTTGAGGAATTCCATCAAAGACAAAAGAAGAGGGAAACTTCGAAGGGGCGGGCTGTTTCAACACGACAACGCACCCGTGCACAGCTCGGCGGTTGCGATGGCTGCCATTCAGCAAGCTGGCTTTGAATTGGTTTTTTCAGCTATTCCCCAAATTAAAAGAATACTTGAGGGGAAACAGGTACGAAGACGATAACGAGGTGATGGATGCTGTGGAGAGCTTTTTGCAGGACCAAGACAAAACTTTTTTTTAAGGGATTAAAGTCTTGGGAAAGCGCTGGACTCCGTGTGTAGAGAGACTCGGAGACTATGTAGAAAAATAAGTTATTAAGTTATCAATTGTCATTTTATTCTATCTCATTCTTGCTACTTTTTGATCCCTCCTCGTACTGCATAGTTAAAATATATGTCAAAACTTTGCAACAATGTTGCTTTAGCTAAATCACCAAGCATAGGTATTCTAAGAACCGGCAAATAGCCAACAATAAAGTCGATTCTGAAGGCTTAGCTTCTGTTGTTATCACTAAAGAACTATTTTGGAATGGAAAATATTTAGTTTTGACAGCATTAAACCTTAAGGGCTTGCTATAGGTCTTTCAAAGGTTTTTGTTTTAATATGCTGAATCAACTACTTATCTGATCAATGTTAAACTTAGACACGTGTTTTTTCAGACCTTTGTCTTTCCGTTATCAGGTCGGTTACCTAATTGGACATATTTCACTCTGTAGATTTTATTTTTGAAAAGGATGCCTTTTTGGGTAATTAATTCGTTTTATGTCTAAGCGGCTTGAGTTTTATGTCTGAAATTACTGCTAGAACAAGAAAACATGGTTTATTTTCCGATGCCCGGTGAAAAAACTCCTACATCAAATGCTTTTTTGTAAAATACAGAAAAACCTCTAAAATTCAGTTTTGCGTGCCGGCATTTTTATCCTCTTTCTTTTTACGACCACAAGGATTTTTGCACGTGGGAACAGCACAAGGCGGCGTAATTGTATTTATTTTGTCTCGTAGTTGTCACATGTGAAACACGTATGTCATACGACGTCCACAGAGCGACTACTCGCTTGAACGTGAAACTATTCTCTTTGGGAGTAGTTTTTGTAGCTTCAGTTTTATGCGCGTTCAAGGCTTCTGGTTTGTTCTGTATTCTGAGGTTGTATATAACTCGTATTCTGTCCCTTTCGTATTCTATTTCTTTTTATTGGCTTTGTGTAGACTTTTCATTAAAAAAAAAATATTTTGTTAATGTTTCATTTATTATAAAATAAATTTAAGTCAGCTTATTCATTAAGTATTCAAATACTACTCAAATAATACAAATGTCACAACTATTTTTAGTATGAAAATGGCACCACCTCCATATATACTGTACAACTCTTCCCACCATTTTCTAAGGACTGGTTAGACCGAGTTTAGAAAATGGTACCTACATCTTAATTACATTTGTCTCTGTCACATTTTATCTGTTACCTACTTTTATGTATAGTGCTTTTTGGTACAATAAATGATTTTTATCTTTATCTTATCTTTCGGTGGCGTGGCGATTATTATTGGCTGTCTCTTTTTAAGAACAACCGATCTCGGGTCATTATTGCGTTGTGGCTTTTTTGAATCTTGATGCCGTTTATTTTTATTACAGAAAATAATAATATTGCTTACTATCTAGTGTCCTACCAAAAATACAAACTGCACATCAAAAGGTCAGAGTGCCGATAAGGAGGCACAATCTTCTGCACTGAGGGATTTCTAGGTTGTCATAAAACGAATACCACGAATTAGCCATGCATGTTTCTGATATATATTTTTTTAATAATTTAGTTTGAAAATGTAGACTATTTTATGAAACTAATTTCATTATTTTTGGGTTTTATTCATTGCATCTATTTAAAAACAAAAACTTAAATTTTACCCGCCAAAAGTGAACGTGACGTCACTAGAGGCGTTCCGCATGGCGCTAATAGTGCTAACACTACAATCAAACTTCTCAGGCCCATCAAGTCGTTCCGAATGAAAAATGGCGTCCATCACTGTTTATACTTATAATCCATTTAGGGTTCTTTTGAACGCAACATGAATGATGACAGAATTTGTAGAAATTCATTTAAGTTACGTGAATACAAAGGATATACTACTTTACTAGGTCCAAGAAGTAATTTCTTCTAACTACAATCTTATAATCATGATTTAACTAATGCTCTTATTCTTCGAAAAACCTATTTTTGAAATTGCCACCGGCCAACTAGCACTTTTCATAGATCGCTCATAGTGCAAACGCTCTGAAGCATAGGCATATCACAACATGGCGTCGTTAAGGATTTCGTCTATGATAAACAAGGTGAAATTTAATCAATCACCCTTATTCATACTGGAGACTCGGTTAGTGATCAGGAACAAAATTCATGATCGTTATTTTCGAAATCATAAAAAAAATTGTTTCCATACTGACTGAATAGGCAGTAGTTAGGTACGGGAGCAATTTTTTGTTTTCAGTTTTACCTTGAGGTTCATTAAACATTGTTCCTGATCACTAACCGAGTCTCCAATATGAATTCTGGCGGTTGATTAATTATCGGGCTCACAGTGACTCGGAATGATGATAGACGCGATATAATCGATTATGTCGCGACACGGAATGCACTGCATGTCAAATGTCATGTCATGACGTCATAGATAAGTCAAATGAAGTTCATTGTGTTTTGTTAAAATATCTTTAAAAGTATAGATTTATTTATTAATCTGATAAGTAGCAACTGTACAGAAAACATATTTCTCGAAATGGTTTTAAGATTTCCGTTCTTGTCCAGAAAGTTAGCACCCCCAATTCACTACGTTCAGCAACTCGCCATGCCTAACATTCTAACTTACCTACCGGCTTATTTCTGCGCTGCATTTGATGGGCAGTTAATATTTTTGCTGTGCAATAAAATATAACACCTTTTTATAAACATTAACCCACTTTAAAAAAAATGTCTCATTGAAAATTTTAATCAATTAATTCATTCTGGTCGTCCAGCAATGAAGGAGAAAATACTCAATAAGAAAGGAAAACGTGATCTTTTTCAAAATATGTCTAATAATATGCCTAACGCTAAGGAATTGGTTGTTTTTTCGTATGTGTATTTGTATGTAATTTATCTGTTCGGAGTCATTATATACTAGTTCATTAATTGTAAATGCATATTAATTATCCCTACTAACAGCGTAACAGCTTATGCACTCTAAAAAAACTACATGTATAATTTATTATAAATAAACATAATCCATCGATCCTAGGCAATGGTGTCCCACCTGGTTTTGCCTAAGAGCTGTTCTCTTACTCTCTCCCTTCGGGGGGATTTGCAAGTAAGATGGTGGTACCTCCACAGTCGAGCCCGGCATCAGCTTTACCACCTACTTAAACCAAATTATTTCTACCAAATTCTTTAGGATACCTGGAACCAACTCTAACAATGACAATGTCAGCTCGACTGACTTTTGGCTTTCCGCTACAGGAGTTGCTCTCGGATCCAATAAAGGTACACAAAAGCACGTGCTCTCTTGGCACAACAGGCGAGATGCACGCGACGAGTGTGGGTTTGCTCTTCGTTTACCTCGCGGGGTCACACACAGCACAGAAAAGAAGGGAACTAGTTCCATTTCAGGGGGGGGGGGGGTACTTACTCACTTGCGTGAGCAGTTGCGCGTAGGTGAGCTGGTGACCCTCGTGGCAGCTGTGGATGGCGACCCGGTGCGGGTGACGCCGCGCCGCCGCCTGCAGCACCGCGCCCATCGTCACGTACTGCAGGGGCTCGCTGCCGGGCTGGTGCAGGAAGCTGCCTCGCTGCTGCACTAGGCTGTCCTCCTGCTGCGGCAAGCTGCCCGCACTCGTCGCTGCGTATCTCATACCTGACATCTAGCAAACCACAAACATCCGGGAACCGAACTAAACTAATTATATTTTCAACGTCTAATCGGTATTAACATGTATAAACTACGATAATGTGTATTGTGTTAATTGCACACAAACAGTACAGCTAAAGCTAATTGTTATTCATCAATTTAAATTTATTTTACGTTTACGAAAACAGGGTCGTAGCGTAGCTAAAACGAGCGTTTCAGTTTTTCAGAAAATGAAACTTTTGGGATTACATCCAAAGTTTGCTTTTCAGTTTGTAACTTTTTTATGATAAAAGGTCTCTAATAACCAATTAGAATAAAAGAATGTCGCAATTCCCATTTGTCTGTATGTTCGCTTAGAATTATAATTTCAAAGTTAATTTTAGTGCGGTTTTCATCATTATTTCGAACATTTAATAGATAGATTGTTTCGGTAAGTGTTAAGAAAAGTTTGCTCCTTCAGAAAAGATTACCCATTTATAAGGTTTTTTCTATTGGATAGTAAACATTGAGTTATTGATTGGGGAACCCTTTGAAAGGTTTTCCCATTAAAGGGATAAGCCAAACGTATTGGTAACCAAAGGGGTATTTAAAATTCAACCTTTCAAAAAACCCAAAACCCCACAAAAGGTAAGTGGTATCGGTCCCTGCTTGAGACTCGTAAAAGATATCAAATGGAAATTAAGGCGACATTACTGCTGGTGACCCGGGGTGCGCGCGTCTCACTCACTCGCGCGACTCGTCCCGTATTGATATCTCCGTCGCTAGAGCTGATGCCGAGCTCGAACGTCTGTTGAGGGAGGTACCACCATTTTACTAACAAACCTCCCGAAGTTATTCGGGGGAGAGTAAGAGGATGGCTCTCAGACAAAACCAGGCGGCCCACCATTGCCTGGGACCGATGGGTGGCGGGATATCCATCCCCAATTGCCGAGCCTTATATAAAACAGACTGGTGACGGGCAACTGCGTCACTGGTGCAAGGGTTTCGGCACCGCGCTCACCAGCCTGCCCAGCGTGTGCAAGTATGGGTATTTCTTCCGGAAGGACCACCGAGAATGGGGAAATCTTGGAAAGGGATATGTCCAGCAGTGGACAAAACAGGCTGATGGATGGAGGTTTGGTGTTTATTTAGTGAAAATATAAAATTCTAACCAAGGTACATCGTTTCAGATATTCTGTAGTTTATGATATAATTTTTTTAATTCTTTTACTTTAATAAAACGTCTGATTAACACCAGCCACTAATTTCGACTTCCAAGGTCACCCACGGGCTTAGCCAACTTAATTCCTCCTACAGAAGTCTGTGACCCCATAGCACTATTAAAAATCAGGCTTCTAGCTCACTCAACGCGAAAAAAAGGTGTGGCCCTTTACGTCATCAATTTCATACCATCATGAAAACCACAGACATACTGTGATTAAAACATACAGGGTACTTCCAGTTCAATAAGAAAATTAAAATTACTTTTACAACTAGATCTAATAGCTTGACTATTTATTAGCTTGGGAAAAAAAAACTATATTTAATTATTCGAAGAGGAACAATGTACCAACTTAATCAGACCTCTTGGATACCTGGAGTTTAGTAGATCGTAAGTTTCAAGTTAAGTTGGACATTATCGTGGTATAAGTTTGTGTTTTAAAACGGTACTAAAGGAAGGAGTCCTACTGTTCGCAGTTCACCAGTTTTGTATTGCAAAATTGTACCGGATGTGAATAGAGTGTGACCATTAAATGAAACCACATATTCTACCGACCCTACTGAACCACTTCTCCCTAGAATCAAACCCGCGGACATCCTTAGCTTAGGAAATAGTTGAGTTCCAAACAAAAATGCGTGAACCATAACGCACCGACATACGGGCGAGTTTAGAGAGAGCGTCGTCCGTGAAACCTGAAGCTAAATAACCTGAAACCAGCATGAAAGGCCATACTACTTTATCATTTATATTTTTTACTCATCCATCAATCTGTTAACTAACAGCTGTCAAATTCAGTTTTAGGGTTCCGTGGTACCTAAAAGGTACAAAAGGAACCTTTATGTTGAGACTCCGTTGCCCGTCCGTCCATATGTCTCAGCCGCATATAACTTTAGCACCGTTAAAGATAAAGACTTGAAGTTTTCCACAAAAATAGCATTCATTTGCTTACATAACACGTTACAAAAAAAAGAAAAATTTGAAATTGTTCAAAATATTTACAATATTTACAAAGGTGACAAAAATAAAAAATAAATTCCTAAAAATACAATATGGATATCAAATTGTGATATTTAAGAGCTGATTGTAAAAATATATACTTATATTATATTTACTTTCGAGAAATCTTTGAAAAACCCCAAAAAATGCATGTCCCCCCCCTGATTTTCGAAACTGGTGGACCAAAAAATATGAAAAAAATTACGATTATAGGTCATAACTAGCCAATTACAGGAAAACTATAGCGATTAAAAAAAGTTGATAAATATAAAAAAAAACATTTAAAATAAATAAAAAAGTATTTTATAAAATACAATATGGTTATCAAATTGTAGATATTAAAAATCTGATTATAAAAATATATACTTATACTATATTTACTGGCACTGATGCCGAAAAATCTTTGAAAAACCCCAAAATATTATGTCCCCCCCCCCCCCCTTATTTTCGAAACTGGTGGACCGAAAAATATGAAAAACTTATTTCGAGTACGCGTACGGTATAGAAATATTTGAGTCTCTCTCTCGTGGCACAATCAATTCTACTTTGAGTTACAGTTATGGGCAAGATTTTAAATACCTTCTTCCTGACTGTTCCCAAAACTAGGTATGGTAGGTATGCGAGTCTGACTCGCACTTGACCAGTTTTTTAAGTAATAATAGCATTTACTTTTTATTTTTATTTTTTATTTATAACACTTTTTGCACATACAATAAAATCAATACAAAATATCAAAACAATCAAACATGGTGTACAAAGGCGGCACTTATTGCTAACAGCAATATCTTCCAGGCAACCTTTGCAAGCAAACAGAAAGATAGTTGACAGAATAAAAAGGAAGGAGTAAATGCTAATCAGTGAGGAAAGATCAAGCTAAAAATATATATCTAAATAGACTTATCTAAGACATAAACTTACATATACAATACATGAACATACTAATACATACCTACATACATATAATAAATAAACATACAAACTTTATAACTTTAAATTTATAAATATTACTATTAGAGTGCATTGCAAACTAGAAAAGATAAATTAGAAGCAAATGTAAAGACAAGAATTTGAAAAAATTAATAATGATATTTAGAGTATTCCAAAGCGATGGATTTCGCAATAAAAACATGAAACATGAACTTTTAGACTGATGCCGACCTACGTCGTACGTTGTCGTCGAAATATATTTCAAATATATCTTCTGTTTTGAACTTATATTTATATAAAGAGTTATAAATGCTTTTAGGGGTGCAAGAAATCTAGTGGCCTTAGGAGGCCTGCATGTGGGCTTAATGGAAAAGTAAATCCGCCGCTGCCTTGCCTGTCCGCCGCGCCAGTGCAGGGACCACCGACTCACCGACCTAGTGCGGCCCTGGCTGGAGCGGTCTCCTTCTGCCCTTGGCGATCTAGGTATAACATAGACGTCATGCGCGTACGTCATTTCATTGCCTATATTGACTTGAATTATTCAAATTGGCACTTATAGTATGAGAGCTGGTCCACTTTTAAGTTACCTCATACCTATAATAATGGCCACGAGTTAGTCTAACTTAGACTTCGCATTCTCAGTCAAAGGGTAAGAAGAACCATCCATCTGTCAGCTTCGTTTGTGCATTGCTGGATATAGGATGTCGCTACTCTTGACAGTCCTGCTGGATATAGGATGTCGCTACTCTTGACAGTCCTGCTGGATATAGGATGTCGCTACTCTTGACAGTCCTGCTGGATATAGGATGTCGCTACTCTTGACAGTCCTGCTGGATATAGGATGTCGCTACTCTTGACAGTCCTGCTGGATATAGGATGTCGCTACTCTTGACAGTCCTGCTGGATATAGGATGTCGCTACTCTTGACAGTCCTGCTGGATATAGGATGTCGCTACTCTTGACAGTCCTGCTGGATATAGGATGTCGCTACTCTTGACAGTCCTGCTGGATATAGGATGTCGCTACTCTTGACAGTCCTGCTGGATATAGGATGTCGCTACTCTTGACAGTCCTGCTGGATATAGGATGTCGCTACTCTTGACAGTCCTGCTGGATATAGGATGTCGCTACTCTTGACAGTCCTGCTGGATATAGGATGTCGCTACTCTTGACAGTCCTGCTGGATATAGGATGTCGCTACTCTTGACAGTCCTGCTGGATATAGGATGTCGCTACTCTTGACAGTCCTGCTGGATATAGTATGTCGCTACTCTTGACAGTCCTGCTGGATATAGGATGTCGCTACTCTTGACAGTCCTGCTGGATATAGGATGTCGCTACTCTTGACAGTCCTGCTGGATATAGGATGTCGCTACTCTTGACAGTCCTGCTGGATATAGGATGTCGCTACTCTTGACAGTCCTGCTGGATATAGGATGTCGCTACTCTTGACAGTCCTGCTGGATATAGGATGTCGCTACTCTTGACAGTCCTGCTGGATATAGGATGTCGCTACTCTTGACAGTCCTGCTGGATATAGGATGTCGCTACTCTTGACAGTCCTGCTGGATATAGGATGTCGCTACTCTTGACAGTCCTGCTGGATATAGGATGTCGCTACTCTTGACAGTCCTGCTGGATATAGGATGTCGCTACTCTTGACAGTCCTGCTGGATATAGGATGTCGCTACTCTTGACAGTCCTGCTGGATATAGGATGTCGCTACTCTTGACAGTCCTGCTGGATATAGGATGTCGCTACTCTTGACAGTCCTGCTGGATATAGGATGTCGCTACTTTTGACAGTCCTGCTGGATATAGGATGTCGCTACTCTTGACAGTCCTGCTGGATATAGGATGTCGCTACTCTTGACAGTCCTGCTGGATATAGGATGTCGCTACTCTTGACAGTCCTGCTGGATATAGGATGTCGCTACTCTTGACAGTCCTGCTGGATATAGGATGTCGCTACTCTTGACAGTCCTGCTGGATATAAGATGTCGCTACTCTTGACAGTCCTGCTGGATATAGGATGTCGCTACTCTTGACAGTCCTGCTGGATATAGGATGTCGCTACTCTTGACAGTCCTGCTGGATATAGGATGTCGCTACTCTTGACAGTCCTGCTGGATATAGGATGTCGCTACTCTTGACAGTCCTGCTGGATATAGGATGTCGCTACTCTTGACAGTCCTGCTGGATATAGGATGTCGCTACTCTTGACAGTCCTGCTGGATATAGGATGTCGCTACTCTTGACAGTCCTGCTGGATATAGGATGTCGCTACTCTTGACAGTCCTGCTGGATATAGGATGTCGCTACTCTTGACAGTCCTGCTGGATATAGGATGTCGCTACTCTTGACAGTCCTGCTGGATATAGGATGTCGCTACTCTTGACAGTCCTGCTGGATATAGGATGTCGCTACTCTTGACAGTCCTGCTGGATATAGGATGTCGCTACTCTTGACAGTCCTGCTGGATATAGGATGTCGCTACTCTTGACAGTCCTGCTGGATATAGGATGTCGCTACTCTTGACAGTCCTGCTGGATATAGGATGTCGCTACTCTTGACAGTCCTGCTGGATATAGGATGTCGCTACTCTTGACAGTCCTGCTGGATATAGGATGTCGCTACTCTTGACAGTCCTGCTGGATATAGGATGTCGCTACTCTTGACAGTCCTGCTGGATATAGGATGTCGCTACTCTTGACAGTCCTGCTGGATATAGGATGTCGCTACTCTTGACAGTCCTGCTGGATATAGGATGTCGCTACTCTTGACAGTCCTGCTGGATATAGGATGTCGCTACTCTTGACAGTCCTGCTGGATATAGGATGTCGCTACTCTTGACAGTCCTGCTGGATATAGGATGTCGCTACTCTTGACAGTCCTGCTGGATATAGGATGTCGCTACTCTTGACAGTCCTGCTGGATATAGGATGTCGCTACTCTTGACAGTCCTGCTGGATATAGGATGTCGCTACTCTTGACAGTCCTGCTGGATATAGGATGTCGCTACTCTTGACAGTCCTGCTGGATATAGGATGTCGCTACTCTTGACAGTCCTGCTGGATATAGGATGTCGCTACTCTTGACAGTCCTGCTGGATATAGGATGTCGCTACTCTTGACAGTCCTGCTGGATATAGGATGTCGCTACTCTTGACAGTCCTGCTGGATATAGGATGTCGCTACTCTTGACAGTCCTGCTGGATATAGGATGTCGCTACTCTTGACAGTCCTGCTGGATATAGGATGTCGCTACTCTTGACAGTCCTGCTGGATATAGGATGTCGCTACTCTTGACAGTCCTGCTGGATATAGGATGTCGCTACTCTTGACAGTCCTGCTGGATATAGGATGTCGCTACTCTTGACAGTCCTGCTGGATATAGGATGTCGCTACTCTTGACAGTCCTGCTGGATATAGGATGTCGCTACTCTTGACAGTCCTGCTGGATATAGGATGTCGCTACTCTTGACAGTCCTGCTGGATATAGGATGTCGCTACTCTTGACAGTCCTGCTGGATATAGGATGTCGCTACTCTTGACAGTCCTGCTGGATATAGGATGTCGCTACTCTTGACAGTCCTGCTGGATATAGGATGTCGCTACTCTTGACAGTCCTGCTGGATATAGGATGTCGCTACTCTTGACAGTCCTGCTGGATATAGGATGTCGCTACTCTTGACAGTCCTGCTGGATATAGGATGTCGCTACTCTTGACAGTCCTGCTGGATATAGGATGTCGCTACTCTTGACAGTCCTGCTGGATATAGGATGTCGCTACTCTTGACAGTCCTGCTGGATATAGTATGTCGCTACTCTTGACAGTCCTGCTGGATATAGGATGTCGCTACTCTTGACAGTCCTGCTGGATATAGGATGTCGCTACTCTTGACAGTCCTGCTGGATATAGGATGTCGCTACTCTTGACAGTCCTGCTGGATATAGGATGTCGCTACTCTTGACAGTCCTGCTGGATATAGGATGTCGCTACTCTTGACAGTCCTGCTGGATATAGGATGTCGCTACTCTTGACAGTCCTGCTGGATATAGGATGTCGCTACTCTTGACAGTCCTGCTGGATATAGGATGTCGCTACTCTTGACAGTCCTGCTGGATATAGGATGTCGCTACTCTTGACAGTCCTGCTGGATATAGGATGTCGCTACTCTTGACAGTCCTGCTGGATATAGGATGTCGCTACTCTTGACAGTCCTGCTGGATATAGGATGTCGCTACTCTTGACAGTCCTGCTGGATATAGGATGTCGCTACTCTTGACAGTCCTGCTGGAACAAAAGCCCATATCTACTCACACACGCTCAGCAGACGGTCTATAGACCATAAGTATGTCATAGCTTTATATATAATATTTACAATAATATAATTTATATTTACCCAAAAAGATGGCAAAAAATTAAAAATAACAATCTCCTCAGTTTCAGAGCTAATCAATGAAGGAAACTGGTCAAGTCCGAGCAAGACTCGTATCCTGAGTCTGGGGGTTCCGTACAAGGGCGGATCCAGGATTTATTATATATGAAGGCATTGTAGATTGACTCCATTCAACACCGCGGCGAGGAAAATTAATTTTAAGCAAAACTTTGTCTCTGGCTGGCTCGTACAAGCCCCCCCCCCCCCCCGCCCCCCACCCCACACACACAAAGAAAACCTCGCTACGCCAGTGGATATTTTTATCTCTTTCGTTGTGGGATGAACATATAGTGCCTTATGTAAGTAATGAAATATCTGTGATTTTCAGATTTTATCCTAGATGTGTCCTAAAATATCATATTGTTTAGACGTGTTTGCTTGTAGGTCCCGTTTTGTTCGGTTGTTATATGATGATGGTCTTGAGAGATAGGCAGTGGAACTCCTCAACGGATGACGGTATCACTCGATATTGAGGCAAACGCCTTGTACCAGGATGCTGATTGTAAGTTGTTACTTGAAAAATGTCATATACCCACCTGACGTTCGATCCTGGCCTCATCACCACAGAACTCCTCAACAGATGACAGTACATAAAATATCATATTGTTTAGACGTGTTTGCTTGTAGGTCCCGTTTTGTTCGGTTGTTATATGATGATGGTCTTGAGAGATAGGCAGTGGAACTCCTCAACGGATGACGGTATCACTCGATATTGAGGCAAACGCCTTGTACCAGGATGCTGATTGTAAGTTGTTACTTGAAAAATGTCATATACCCACCTGACGTTCGATCCTGGCCTCATCACCACAAAACTCCTCAACAGATGACAGTACATAAAATATCATATTGTTTAGACGTGTTTGCTTGTAGGTCCCGTTTTGTTCGGTTGTTATATGATGATGGTCTTGAGAGATAGGCAGTGGAACTCCTCAACGGATGACGGTATCACTCGATATTGAGGCAAACGCCTTGTACCAGGATGCTGATTGTAGGTTGTTACTTGAAAAATGTCATATACCCACCTGACGTTCGATCCTGGCCTCATCACCACAGAACTTCTCAACAGATGACAGTACATAAAATATCATATTGTTTAGACGTGTTTGCTTGTAGGTCCCGTTTTGTTCGGTTGTTATATGATGATGGTCTTGAGAGATAGGCAGTGGAACTCCTCAACGGATGACGGTATCACTCGATATTGAGGCAAACGCCTTGTACCAGGATGCTGATTGTAGGTTGTTACTTGAAAAATGTCATATACCCACCTGACGTTCGATCCTGGCCTCATCACCACAGAACTCCTCAACAGATGACAGTACATAAAATATCATATTGTTTAGACGTGTTTGCTTGTAGGTCCCGTTTTGTTCGGTTGTTATATGATGATGGTCTTGAGAGATAGGCAGTGGAACTCCTCAACGGATGACGGTATCACTCGATATTGAGGCAAACGCTTTGTACCAGGATGCTGATTGTAGGTTGTTACTTGAAAAATGTCATATACCCACCTGACGTTCGATCCTGGCCTCATCACCACAGAACTCCTCAACCGATGACAGTACATAAAATATCATATTGTTTAGACGTGTTTGCTTGTAGGTCCCGTTTTGTTCGGTTGTTATATGATGATGGTCTTGAGAGATAGGCAGTGGAACTCCTCAACGGATGACGGTATCACTCGATATTGAGGCAAACGCCTTGTACCAGGATGCTGATTGTAGGTTGTTACTTGAAAAATGTCATATACCCACCTGACGTTCGATCCTGGCCTCATCACCACAGAACTCCTCAACAGATGACAGTACATAAAATATCATATTGTTTAGACGTGTTTGTTTGTAGGTCCCGTTTTGTTCGGTTGTTATATGATGATGGTCTTGAGAGATAGGCAGTGGAACTCCTCAACGGATGACGGTATCACTCGATATTGAGGCAAACGCCTTGTACCAGGATGCTGATTGTAGGTTGTTACTTGAAAAATGTCATATACCCACCTGACGTTCGATCCTGGCCTCATCACCACAGAACTCCTCAACAGATGACAGTACATAAAATATCATATTGTTTAGACGTGTTTGCTTGTAGGTCCCGTTTTGTTCGGTTGTTATATGATGATGGTCTTGAGAGATAGGCAGTGGAACTCCTCAACGGATGACGGTATCACTCGATATTGAGGCAAACGCCTTGTACCAGGATGCTGATTGTAGGTTGTTACTTGAAAAATGTCATATACCCACCTGACGTTCGATCCTGGCCTCATCACCACAGAACTCCTCAACAGATGACAGTACATAAAATATCATATTGTTAAGACGTGTTTGCTTGTAGGTCCCGTTTTGTTCGGTTGTTATATGATGATGGTCTTGAGAGATAGGCAGTGGAACTCCTCAACGGATGACGGTATCACTCGATATTGAGGCAAACGCCTTGTACCAGGATGCTGATTGTAAGTTGTTACTTGAAAAATGTCATATACCCACCTGACGTTCGATCCTGGCCTCATCACCACAGAACTTCTCAACAGATGACAGTACATAAAATATCATATTGTTTAGACGTGTTTGCTTGTAGGTCCCGTTTTGTTCGGTTGTTATATGATGATGGTCTTGAGAGATAGGCAGTGGAACTCCTCAACGGATGACGGTATCACTCGATATTGAGGCAAACGCCTTGTACCAGGATGCTGATTGTAGGTTGTTACTTGAAAAATGTCATATACCCACCTGACGTTCGATCCTGGCCTCATCACCACAGAACTTCTCAACAGATGACAGTACATAAAATATCATATTGTTTAGACGTGTTTGCTTGTAGGTCCCGTTTTGTTCGGTTGTTATATGATGATGGTCTTGAGAGATAGGCAGTGGAACTCCTCAACGGATGACGGTATCACTCGATATTGAGGCAAACGCCTTGTACCAGGATGCTGATTGTAAGTTGTTACTTGAAAAATGTCATATACCCACCTGACGTTCGATCCTGGCCTCATCACCACAGAACTCCTCAACAGATGACAGTACATAAAATATCATATTGTTTAGACGTGTTTGCTTGTAGGTCCCGTTTTGTTCGGTTTGTTGTGTGTGTATTAAGGAACGCAGTTGTAAGCGGTCCTGTTGCAAAAAGCAAATCGGGACACAGCTTTGTTCGAGATGAATTGGTTTTTATGGTTATCTACATGTGCTTGTCAATTATGTCCAAATACATATTATTATCCAATAACTAGCTCGTTTGAATTCAATATTTGGCGACGAGGACTGAAGACGGACCTACGAGCTTTTGTTTTTCACCATGGAATCGACGGATGGACCACCAGCGAATTTCATAGAATACTTCGAGGCAGACCGATGCCGTTTCTCAAGGTGGGTTAAACGTTTGGAAGGAGCTTTTACACTCTTTAAAATCAAGGATGCAACCACAAGAAATATGTACTTATTGCACTATATTGGGACAGAAAAATTTGACACCCTGTGTGATCTAGTCTCGCCGTCAACTCCAGAACAAAATACCTACGACCAAAATATCCAAATTCTCACTAACCACCTTGACCCTGACCCGGTGGAAATATCGGAGTACTATAAATTTCACCATCGTGTTCAAGAAGACGGTGAGTCAATTAAAGAATATGTAGCAAAACTAAGGAAAATGGCTGCAACATGTAACTTTGGGAACTTCTTGGAAACAGCTCTTCGGAATCAGTTAGTTTGTGGAATTAGAAATCACAAGATTCAAGAACGTTTACTGGAGCAATCAAAATTAACATTGACCAGGGCGGTTGAAATTGCAGTATCACTAGAAGTTCAAGGAAATATTCAGGTGGCACCCGTTCAGTCAGTAGCTGAGATTAAGAAAAACCCGGCAAAAGATAAACATAACAAATGTATCAAGTGCTACAGATGTGGAGGACCACATTTGGCAAATAGATGCCAGTTTACAAATGCCTTATGCAATTATTGTCACCGAAAAGGTCACATTAAAGCAGTTTGTCTAAAGCTTAAGAAAGTAGCTACAATTACCAGTGATGTTGAAAAAGATGAGACAATAGAGAGAGTTGAAGAAATAAATAATGTAAGTACAGCAAATGCACAGTACATACTTCAAGTTAGTATAAATGGAAAATCAATCAAAATGGAGTTTGATAGTGGCAGTGCGGTTTCAATAATAAATAACAAAATATATGCAAAAAACTTTAACCAGTTTCCTTTAAGGCAAACTAAACTGAGATTACGAACATATACTAATGAATTTTTGACAGTTCTAGGTAAAATCAATGTTAATGCTACAATAAAGGGAACAACTGTGAACAACATTATCCTATATGTTGTAGAGGGTAACTACAATTGTCTTCTAGGCAGAGAGTGGATTAACCGTTTTGGCTGGGGATGTTTCCAAGGATTTTTTTCACAGCAGACGCACCAAATTATAGCAGGTAACACTTCTGACTATTTAAAATCCCTCCTTTCAGAGTTCATCAATCTGTTTGACTCACAAAACTTGGGTGAAATAAAGGGTGAACCAGTCGCTTTACATTTGAAAAAGGATACTAAGCCAATTTTCCACCGTGCTCGGCCTGTGCCATTTGCTATCAGAGAAAAAGTCGAACAAGAAATTGATAAGTTAGTCAGAACTGGGGTATTAATAAAAGTAGATTACAGTGAATATGCCACACCAGTAGTGCCTGTGCCTAAAGCAAATGGGGAGTATAGGTTATGTGGGGATTATAAACTTACACTGAATCAAATGTTGATTGTCGATGAGCATCCTTTGCCAACTGCTGATGAGCTGTTTGCAGGGTTAGCTGGTGGAGAAAAATTCTCCAAGCTGGACCTAAAAAATGCATACCTACAATGGAAGGTCCGGGAGGAGGATCAACACCTATTGACACTGAATACTCATAAGGGACTTTACAAATGCACTCGCTTAATGTATGGTCTTAATTGTGCTCCAGCTAAATGGCAGCGTAAGATTGAAAGTATACTAAAAGACATACCTGGAGTACATGTTTTCATTGATGATATCAGATTGACTGGTAGGAATGATGAGGAGCATTTGGCTAGACTTAAGTTGGTATTTTCAAAACTTTCAGAATTCGGTTTAAAAGTGAACCTATCAAAGTCAGAGTTTTTACAAGAGGAAATTGAGTACTGTGGTTTCAAAATAAGTAAAAGGGGTATTCACAAGTTAACTTCCAAGATACAGGCAGTACTGAATGCTCCGGAACCAAAAAATTTACATGAATTACAAGCATTTTTGGGGTTAGTTAATTACTATGGTAGGTTTTTGCCAAATCTCGCTGAAATACTGGAACCCCTGCATGAATTATTGCGTAAAGAGACAATATGGGAATGGTCAGACAAATGTAGGGAAGCTTTTTTGAACCTTAAGAAGCAAATGACATCTGATATGGTGTTAGCTCATTACTCTCCAGAACTGCCTTTGGTTTTGGCCACAGATGCCTCACCTGTTGGGGTTGGTGCCATACTCTCACATGTCATGCCTGATGGTACTGAGCGGCCTATTCACTTTGCATCCCAAACATTAAATGCCACCCAAAAAAGGTGGGCACAGATTGATAAAGAGGCTTATGCCATAATTTTTGGAGTGAAACGATTCTTCCAATATTTGTATGGTAGAAAATTCATTCTCTATACAGACCATAAACCACTAGTACAGATATTTTCTCCAACCAAATCTTTACCACGTTTATCTGCAGCAAGAATGCAACACTATGCAATATATTTACAAGCTTTCAATTATGACATAAGGTACTAAAGTTCCTTGTCAAATACTAATGTTGATGCACTGTCTCGGTTACCGCTCAGTAATCAGAGTGACTTTATTGAAGAGGCAGAAATTTGCCAAATTCATCAAATCCAGACTTTGCCCTTAAGTACAGAAAAACTAGCAAAAGGCACACAGGATGATCAGTCATTGACTACCCTTTTAGATGGGTTAGTCAGAGGGGTACACATTTCTCATGAAAAACGTTTCGGAATTGATCAGTCAGAGTTCACATTACAAAATGGTTGTATAATGAGAGGAAATCGTGTGGTTATACCAACTACATTTCGGGGTATAATTTTGAAAGAATTACATAGTGCTCATTTCGGAATAAACAAAATGCTTGCCCTTGCTCGGAGTTACTGTTGGTGGCCAGGGATTGATAAAGATGTTAGAAAATTGGCGGCTAACTGTTTGCAATGCTGTATCAACCAAAATAACCCAACGTTAGCTCCAAAACACGAGTGGGAAACTCCTTCATTACCTTTTGAACGCGTTCACATAGATTTTGCTGGTAAATTTATGGGTGTTTACTTTCTTTTACTGATTGATGCTTACAGTAAATGGCCAGAAATTCACATTTTAAATAACATTGAAACAGGCACCACTATCGCAACTTTAGAAAAAATATTCAGCACATATGGGTACCCACAAGTATTAGCAAGTGATAATGGACCCCAATTTGTAAATCCTAAATTCCAAAATTACTTGAAATCTCATGGCATTATACATAAACGGTCGGCGCCATACCACCCTGCAACAAATGGCCAGGCAGAGCGTTTTGTACAGACGTTAAAGAAAAAGCTTAAATCGTTAGAGGCAAATAGGACAAACTTACAAGAAAATCTAAATAAATTTTTGTTCCAGTACAGAATTACCCCTCATTCTACAACCAAACAAGCACCAGCACATCTGTTGTTCAGTTATAAGCCCAGAAGTAAATTGACATTGTTAAAACCAAATTCTGAGGATGAAAGAAAGGTCAGAGTGTTATCTTTAGGGTGCAGAGTTGCCGCCAGAAATTACTTGGGGGCCGAAAAATGGAAATTTGGTAGAGTTACAAAATGTTTAGGTAAATTGCATTATGAAGTGTTATTGGACAATGGTCAGGTTTGGCGTAGACACATCGACCAAATTAAAGAAATAGGTAATGAAATATTACCCCAGACTGAATTCAGGAACCACTCTCTGCCTGAGATAATAGACAACACCAGTTTTAGTAAGGAGTTTCCTAGACCTCAGAGCCCTATGAGTAAACCTGTCCAGGATTCATTTTCATTAGAAGGAGGGAAAAATGATATAGATTATAATAAGAGTAATAATTTTAACCATAATTATAGAGATTGTAACGATAGTTTACAGAATTGTGAAACTGCTACTTCTGACACGAGGTCTCCTGCTCTTTCTAAGTCTGTATCAAGTGCTATTTCTGATCCGGTGTCTCCTGCTCTTTCTAAGTCTGTATCAAGTGCCTTTGAACCGCGCAGAAGTGGCAGGGTAAGAAAACCTGTAATAAGATTAGATTTATAACAAAATTAATGTTGTTTAAATAGTGTGTAAGAAAGATAATTAGAAGTACTTAATAAATTCGTTAACAAGATTAGATTTTTAACAAAACTAATGTTTTTAAAATAGTGTGTAAGAAAGATGATTAGAAGCACTCAATTACTTTGTTATTTAGCCTTTATTTAAGGGGGAGGAAACTGTTGTGTGTGTATTAAGGAACGCAGTTGTAAGCGGTCCTGTTGCAAAAAGCAAATCGGGACACAGCTTTGTTCGAGATGAATTGGTTTTTATGGTTATCTACATGTGCTTGTCAATTATGTCCAAATACATATTATTATCCAATAACTAGCTCGTTTGAATTCAATACGGTTGTTATATGATGATGGTCTTGAGAGATAGGCAGTGGAACTCCTCAACGGATGACGGTATCACTCGATATTGAGGCAAACGCCTTGTACCAGGATGCTGATTGTAGGTTGTTACTTGAAAAATGTCATATACCCACCTGACGTTCGATCCTGGCCTCATCACCACAGAACTTCTCAACAGATGACAGTACATAAAATATCATATTGTTTAGACGTGTTTGCTTGTAGGTCCCGTTTTGTTCGGTTGTTATATGATGATGGTCTTGAGAGATAGGCAGTGGAACTCCTCAACGGATGACGGTATCACTCGATATTGAGGCAAACGCCTTGTACCAGGATGCTGATTGTAGGTTGTTACTTGAAAAATGTCATATACCCACCTGACGTTCGATCCTGGCCTCATCACCACAGAACTTCTCAACAGATGACAGTACATAAAATATCATATTGTTTAGACGTGTTTGCTTGTAGGTCCCGTTTTGTTCGGTTGTTATATGATGATGGTCTTGAGAGATAGGCAGTGGAACTCCTCAACGGATGACGGTATCACTCGATATTGAGGCAAACGCCTTGTACCAGGATGCTGATTGTAAGTTGTTACTTGAAAAATGTCATATACCCACCTGACGTTCGATCCTGGCCTCATCACCACAGAACTCCTCAACAGATGACAGTACATAAAATATCATATTGTTTAGACGTGTTTGCTTGTAGGTCCCGTTTTGTTCGGTTGTTATATGATGATGGTCTTGAGAGATAGGCAGTGGAACTCCTCAACGGATGACGGTATCACTCGATATTGAGGCAAACGCTTTGTACCAGGATGCTGATTGTAGGTTGTTACTTGAAAAATGTCATATACCCACCTGACGTTCGATCCTGGCCTCATCACCACAGAACTCCTCAACAGATGACAGTACATAAAATATCATATTGTTTAGACGTGTTTGCTTGTAGGTCCCGTTTTGTTCGGTTGTTATATGATGATGGTCTTGAGAGATAGGCAGTGGAACTCCTCAACGGATGACGGTATCACTCGATATTGAGGCAAACGCCTTGTACCAGGATGCTGATTGTAGGTTGTTACTTGAAAAATGTCATATACCCACCTGACGTTCGATCCTGGCCTCATCACCACAGAACTCCTCAACAGATGACAGTACATAAAATATCATATTGTTTAGACGTGTTTGCTTGTAGGTCCCGTTTTGTTCGGTTGTTATATGATGATGGTCTTGAGAGATAGGCAGTGGAACTCCTCAACGGATGACGGTATCACTCGATATTGAGGCAAACGCCTTGTACCAGGATGCTGATTGTAGGTTGTTACTTGAAAAATGTCATATACCCACCTGACGTTCGATCCTGGCCTCATCACCACAGAACTCCTCAACAGATGACAGTACATAAAATATCATATTGTTTAGACGTGTTTGCTTGTAGGTCCCGTTTTGTTCGGTTGTTATATGATGATGGTCTTGAGAGATAGACAGTGGAATTCCTCAACGGATGACGCTATCACTCGATATTGAGGCAAACGCCTTGTACCAGGATGCTGATTGTAGGTTGTTACTTTCGTTACGTTACATCGTACAGGACGCCACGTGCTTGCTATTTGCAGACGATTTCAAGCTGCTCTTAGCTATTAAGGATAAAAATGACTGTGTTAAACTGCAACAGGACATTGATAGAGTAGTGAAATGGAGCCACGACAATAGGTTGCAGTTTAATGGGTCAAAATGTGTACAGATAACGTTTAGCCGCGCGCATACACCGAGGCAACACCAGTACACGCTAGACGGTGACGCGCTAGTGCGAGTTCACTCTGTGCGGGATCTAGGCGTACGGCTATCCTCGGATCTCTCTTTTCGTGATCACATTGTAGACACATGTAAAAGTGCTTTTAAAACCTTAGGATTTGTACTCCGTAGGAGCCAAGGCTTCTCAAATGTACAGACGATAAAAGTATTGTACAATGCACTAGTTAGGAGTAAATTAGAAAGCAACGCGATCATCTGGGCTCCGCATGAAATTAAATATAGTCTTATGCTGGAACGGATCCAAAACAAATTTTTAAGGTTTTTGTATTTAAAACTATATGGAGTCTATCCGGGCTATCCATTGTTATATCCAACCTTATTTATCTTAGGTATGGTTGGGTTCACCAAAATTCAGGTTAGGAGAGACCTATCTTTAGCGATAACCGTATTTAAGATATTTAGAGGAATGTTGTGCAATCCTACAGTACTTGACAGCATTAGACTGGTGGTTCCGTTTGGTGAGCATGGGCTGCGGCGGCGCGAGGAGCGGCTGCTCTGCGTGCCCGGCGCCAGAACCAACTTGCTTGCGGAAGCGCCGCTAATTAGAGCTATTAAGTTGCTCAATAAAATTTCAGAAAAGACGGACGTTTTCACGTGTTCTCTGGGTGAATTCACAAGGATAACTTTGCAAATTTTATGTTACTATTAGGTTTGTGGTTAATTAATTGTTTTTTATGGCTCTTTGTCCTTGTTTCTTTTTTCTTTTTTTTTGTTATTGTGTAAGATGAAAATATATGTAGGTAAGTTAATTGTTGTTGGTATTGGATGTGTATGTTGTATAGTAATTATGATGTCGTATATGATGTGTTACTTCACTATTGAATTAGGTCCAGCCTGTAATGATAGTGTAAGTTCCTTAATAAATAAAAAAAATATAAAAAAAAAATACTTGAAAAATGTCATATACCCACCTGACGTTCGATCCTGGCCTCATCACCACAGAACTCCTCAACAGATGACAGTTCATAAAATATCATATTGTTTAGACGTGTTTGCTTGTAGGTCCCGTTTTGTTCGGTTGTTATATGATGATGGTCTTGAGAGATAGGCAGTGGAACTCCTCAACGGATGACGGTATCACTCGATATTGAGGCAAACGCCTTGTACCAGGATGCTGATTGTAGGTTGTTACTTGAAAAATGTCATATACCCACCTGACGTTCGATCCTGGCCTCATCACCACAGAACTCCTCAACAGATGACAGTACATAAAATATCATATTGTTTAGACGTGTTTGCTTGTAGGTCCCGTTTTGTTCGGTTGTTATATGATGATGGTCTTGAGAGATAGGCAGTGGAACTCCTCAACGGATGACGGTATCACTCGATATTGAGGCAAACGCCTTGTACCAGGATGCTGATTGTAGGTTGTTACTTGAAAAATGTCATATACCCACCTGACGTTCGATCCTGGCCTCATCACCACAGAACTCCTCAACAGATGACAGTACATAAAATATCATATTGTTTAGACGTGTTTGCTTGTAGGTCCCGTTTTGTTCGGTTGTTATATGATGATGGTCTTGAGAGATAGGCAGTGGAACTCCTCAACGGATGACGGTATCACTCGATATTGAGGCAAACGCTTTGTACCAGGATGCTGATTGTAGGTTGTTACTTGAAAAATGTCATATACCCACCTGACGTTCGATCCTGGCCTCATCACCACAGAACTCCTCAACAGATGACAGTACATAAAATATCATATTGTTTAGACGTGTTTGCTTGTAGGTCCCGTTTTGTTCGGTTGTTATATGATGATGGTCTTGAGAGATAGGCAGTGGAACTCCTCAACGGATGACGGTATCACTCGATATTGAGGCAAACGCCTTGTACCAGGATGCTGATTGTAGGTTGTTACTTGAAAAATGTCATATACCCACCTGACGTTCGATCCTGGCCTCATCACCACAGAACTCCTCAACAGATGACAGTACATAAAATATCATATTGTTTAGACGTGTTTGCTTGTAGGTCCCGTTTTGTTCGGTTGTTATATGATGATGGTCTTGAGAGATAGGCAGTGGAACTCCTCAACGGATGACGGTATCACTCGATATTGAGGCAAACGCCTTGTACCAGGATGCTGATTGTAGGTTGTTACTTGAAAAATGTCATATACCCACCTGACGTTCGATCCTGGCCTCATCACCACAGAACTCCTCAACAGATGACAGTACATAAAATATCATATTGTTTAGACGTGTTTGCTTGTAGGTCCCGTTTTGTTCGGTTGTTATATGATGATGGTCTTGAGAGATAGGCAGTGGAACTCCTCAACGGATGACGGTATCACTCGATATTGAGGCAAACGCTTTGTACCAGGATGCTGATTGTAGGTTGTTACTTGAAAAATGTCATATACCCACCTGACGTTCGATCCTGGCCTCATCACCACAGAACTCCTCAACAGATGACAGTACATAAAATATCATATTGTTTAGACGTGTTTGCTTGTAGGTCCCGTTTTGTTCGGTTGTTATATGATGATGGTCTTGAGAGATAGGCAGTGGAACTCCTCAACGGATGACGGTATCACTCGATATTGAGGCAAACGCCTTGTACCAGGATGCTGATTGTAGGTTGTTACTTGAAAAATGTCATATAGCCACCTGACGTTCGATCCTGGCCTCATCACCACAGAACTCCTCAACAGATGACAGTACATAAATCGAGATTTCGGCAATCACTTGTGTCGGTGTGCTCATTGCAGGACATTACTTGGAAATTGTTCGCCACCCACGAAGCACCTGACCTTCCATCCTAGCTTCATCACTACACATGGACGTATTACACTGTAAATGTCATATACCCACCTGACGTTCGATCCTGGCCTCATCACCACAGAACTCCTCAACAGACGACAGTACATAAATCGAGATTTCGGCAATCACTTGTGTCGGTGTGCTCATTGCAGGACATTACTTGGAAATTGTTCGCCACCCACGAAGCACCTGACCTTGCATCCTAGCTTCATCACTACTCATGGACATATTACACTGTAAATGTCATATACCCACCTGACGTTCGATCCTGGCCTCATCACCACAGAACTCCTCAACAGATGACAGTACATAAATAGAGATTTCGGCAATCACTTTTGTCGGTGTGCTCATTGCAGGACATTACTTGGAAATTGTTCGCCACCCACGAAGCACCTGACCTTCCATCCTAGCTTCATCACTACACATGGACATATTACACTGTAAATGTCAAATACCCACCCAACGTTCGATCCTGGCCTCATCACCACAGAACTCCTCAACAGATGACAGTACATAAATCGAGATTTCGGCAATCACTTGTGTCGGTGTGCTCATTGCAGGACATTACTTGGAAATTGTTCGCCACCCACGAAGCACCTGACCTTCCATCCTAGCTTCATCACTACACATGGACATATTACACTGTAAATGTCATATACCCACCTGACGTTCGATCCTGGCCTCATCACCACAGAACTCCTCAACAGATGACAGTACATAAATCGAGATTTCGGCAATCACTTGTGTCGGTGTGCTCATTGCAGGACATTACTTGGAAATTGTTCGCCACCCACGAAGCACCTGACCTTCCATCCTAGCTTCATCACTACACATGGATATATTACACTGTAAATGTCATATACCCACCTGACGTTCGATCCTGGCCTCATCACCACAGAACTCCTCAACAGATGACAGTACATAAATAGAGATTTCGGCAATCACTTGTGACATTACTTGGAAATTGTTCGCCACCCACGAAGCACCTGACCTTCCATCCTAGCTTCATCACTACACATGGACATATTACAATGTAAATGTCATATACCCACCTGACGTTCGATCCTGGCCTCATCACCACAGAACTCCTCAACAGATGACAGTACATAAATAGAGATTTCGGCAATCACTTGTGACATTACTTGGAAATTGTTCGCCACCCACGAAGCACCTGACCTTCCATCCTAGCTTCATCACTACACATGGACATATTACAATGTAAATGTCATATACCCACCTGACGTTCGATCCTGGCCTCATCACCACAGAACTCCTCAACAGATGACAGTACATAAATCGAGATTTCGGCAATCACTTGTGTCGGTGTGCACATTGCAGGACATTACTTGGAAATTGTTCGCCACCCATGAAGCACCTGACCTTCCATCCTAGCTTCATCACTACACATGGACATATTACACTGTAAATGTCATATACCCACCTGACGTTCGATCCTGGCCTCATCACCACAGAACTCCTCAACAGATGACAGTACATAAATCGAGATTTCGGCAATCACTTGTGTCGGTGTGCTCATTGCAGGACATTACTTGGAAATTGTTCGCCACCCACGAAGCACCTGACCTTCCATCCTAGCTTCATCACTACACATGGACATATTACACTGTAAATTTGGCCATTTTTTCGATTCCGTACCTCAAATGAAAAATCGGAACTCTTATTTGGATCGCTTTGTTGTCCATCTATCCGCTATCGGGCTCCGTGAGAGATATCAAGTTGAAACTAATACCTTCTTCTACTGAACTCTAACGCCCCATTGTGCTGTCAAAAAATCAAGCTTGAAAAGAGTTACGTAATCAATTTCATACAAATTGGTTAACAATGAAATCATACAGCACAGGTTTAGGAAAAAATATGAAAAATTACCAATATTTAATAATTTTATTAGAAGATAATTAATAATTAGTAACTTAATAAGACTTCTTGGAAACATAAAATACATCGTCAAGTTAAGTTGTTCAGAGATAACTGCACGGGAAATAGTTTTTGTTTGAAATGGTATATATGGAAGAGTTATATTGACATTTATTTTATATTGTATTAACTTTGTTTTATTAACTGAATGACTTGCAACGACATGAAATATCTACTTTATTGGTAATTTTTGGATGGCACTGGTATCCCTGACAAACCAAGGTTCTGCTAACATACCTACATAATTTCCTCGTTACAAAAAAATAAAAAAATTTTTACAGCACGTAGGTTAGGTCTTGAAATATTAAAATGAGTTGTTAAGCCTTTGTAAATGTATTAAATTTCGAAACCGGTTGGGTTAAAAGTACCTATAGCTTAGTAAATTCTGTGTAAACAGTGTACAAGTGGTTTTCATCAAGATGGTATATATGGAAACCTTAGGGCACGAGTCTTACTCGCACTTGACCGTTTTATTTTTAACTAATGGAATTTTAAATAATTATGTACTAACAATCAGGGAAAATTATAGTCTGTAGTCTCTGTCTACCCCTCTGGGAGACAGTCGTGAATAAATGTATGTATGTGTGTAATCAGGAAAAAGACAATTTCGAAAGAAAATTACGTATTAAATTGAAATTCAAATAGTTTATTTTGTAAAATAGGTACTAGTCTACTTTTTACAGGTCAATATTAATCTAAAAAAAAACAAAATATGTTGAAACATAAACATAAGTAATACGGGAAACACAAAAAAATAAGGTAGGTTACTTAAATTGAACAAAATTGTACAACTGCATAAAATGAAAAAATATAGAAATAAAAATATTATATATTGTATGATGTGTTGATTTAAATACATAATGAAGGCAATGAATAAATAACTTAATAAATAAATATACGCCTAACTCCGCCCATTCGATTAGTCTTGCTAAGAAGAAGGGCAAGAAACTCATCATGTTTATTTCTATTTTATATTGTTGTAGAGATATATTCTCTTGATCCACTGTGTATTGATGGTGCTTTAGTGAGAAAGCTGTAATTTGGAATGGGCTATACATATTAATTACGCCGACAAATCTCGTTTATTAATGTTTAGATATTAATAATATTAATAATTAATAATTTATTAATAAGTTTTAATTAATTTTATTGTATAATTCAGATGTCGTTTATTGTATATTTACATTTTTACATTTATACACGTAAATTGGGGATGTTTTTATCGTCGTCTGTCCCATAATGTGGGGTATCGTTGGATAGGTCGTTTAAAAACATTGTGGGAATGTGAAAACCATTTTTAGATTTAGGGATCCGTTGGCGAAATATTTACATTATTATACCTAAACACGACAATGTATGGCCGTTCTTTGGGAGAGCAACTTCCGAGCGGACTAGAAGTTTGGCGCGGTCTGTATTAGTAGACCAACTTACAAAATGTACCGGGCAACTACGGAACCCAACACTGCGCGTGGCCCGACACGCACTTGGCCGTTTTTTGGTCATTACAAAGCTTAGGCCAAAACATATACGTATGGGTCCATATATTTACACAAATACTAGCAAGTTGAAATAATATCTAATAACATAGAATGGGGCATATGAGCCTATAGCAATTTCAATGACAAAATGTTGCTAACTCACTCTCTTACTAACAGTGGTTTTGGTTAAATTTTATACATCAGGCCTAATATTTTTTTTTTAGTATGTTAAGGTAGATCGTGTAGATTTTTAGTGTTATAAAGTGTTTTAATTATGTTTAAATGTAATTGAACAGTAAAATTTAAATCTAATAATAATAACATTATATAAGTTGTCCAGTTTCGATCATTTTTCTGAGTTTGTACTTCTGTATCTTGCCTGACGCTGTCTTTGGGAAGTTGTCGACGACGTAGAGCAGGCGCGGGATCTTGAACTTGGCCAGGTGTCCGACGCAGTGCAGTTGGAGCTCGTCCAGCGTCAACGTCCCCCCTTCCCGCAGTCGCACCACCGCGCACACCTGCTCGCCGAGACGCGCCTCGTGCACTCCGATTACCTGCACACACGTACGTCGTACATTCTTACAAACTCGATAGTGTATACTCAACCGTGAGGATTGGAAACGGGGTCCCAATATTGAAAAACTTGGGTTTAACCAGCTAAAATACTGCCTGTGCCGTAGCTTGCAAATAATAATAGGCACGACATATTATAGTACACAAAAATCTTGCAGCAACCTGGCTCTCGATCACGTTGGGATGCGTGTTGAGATGGTCTTCGACCTCCTTGGGAGCGATGTTCTCTCCGCCTCGCACGATGATGTCCTTCGCACGCCCCACGATGCGGCCGTACCCGTCCTCACTTATAATGAACTGATCCCTGCAAAGACACAGTCGATATGAGGATGAAGTTGTCTGAAGAAAGAACCAACAGAACCAGTAATGAGTAAGGGGTCTCACCCGGTTTGTAGCCAGCCAGCAGCATCCAGGGTCTGGCGCGTCTTCTCCGGGTCGTCCCAGTAGCCGATCATGGTGTTGTACCCTCGCGTCAGCAGCTGGCCTGGCGTGCCAAACGGCACTAACCTTCCGTTATCATCCACTACCTTGCAAAACAATTTGTATAATAGTTTTTAAACTAATTACAGTTTTGTTCAGATGGACCTACTATCTGATTTCTCAAAGTCTACTCTGATCTGGGCCTTACTTTTAATGAAATTTTGATCAGACTTTAGTTGGATTTAAATTAAAAATTTCACATAATCCTCCTGGAATTAAGATAAGATCGTCGTGGACACCCTTGGCAGTCGAAATTTAATATCCGAGTTTATTTATATAAATAATGGATCATGGCAGTTGGCATCCCGCAAATTTTTCGTTTTAACGGCATGTTCAAGAAATCAAAGTACCTACGTGAATAAAAACGCAAAAAGATGTGTTGGAAAAAATTGCATGATTTTTTTAAAAGTCCGGGGTAGAAAACAAGTTTATCGTACCTTTAAATCAATAGTATCGGACACATTAATCCAAATAAACTGTTTTGAACGTACAATGACTGCCATCTTACAATCTAAAAATTGTCGACGGCTATGATTGGCCAATGTGCAGTCAAAATGTCTGTTTACTTTTTTGTTTCAAATCACGCTTATAACGCTTACGTACTGCACTGTACACTTGTATAGTACGGTTAAGCTGTGTAACTTTTAAACAATTTATGTACAAAGCAAATCATTAACTGTAACTAAAGCGGCTTTTTAAAACCTCAAGACTACTCCTACGATGTACTTATACAGCTACCAAACCGCAAGAACTTGGATTCGTGATGTAGTCAGTTTCTTGCATAGCCGAAAGGGTTGTTGAAAGCAGCTTTCAAGGGGGCTCGGTGTGCACGTTCTACCGTGATGAAGGGAGTTTTACAGGCTCACCCCCAATTAACCAAACAATAATTCACAAATACCTATCTTAGTGTTGTCATCAGCAGCTCGACGCAACCGTTTGAAAATGTGCATTTAGCTTTCTTATCCTACCCTGACCGCCTAAATCTAAATATGTTACCAGGAAATCTTAGTATGGAGGCCAGTGCAACAAATTAATTTGTGAAGTGATTTTTTTTGTTGGTGTCAATAAAATATATTTAATTTCATTTCATCTGTTTTTTTAATGAGAGTTTCTCGTCGATCATAATGCCCAGTCAATTTACAAAGGGAACTTGTTCAAGAGTTGGGCAGTCACATGACAAATTGTTTTGGAAAATACAAAAGTGCAGCTTGATTTTGACAATTTCTTTGGGAGCACTCTTTTGAGTAGTACGGAAACAAATTATTTTTGTTTTAATTTAATGTTAGCAAATTTTGTCGAAGCCATGACGCAACTATCCGTTTACCCTCTTATTCCATATGAATGACCGATGTCTAGCTGTTACTATAAAAAACTATTGCTGTATCATCAGCAAATGCAAAAAGCTCGGCTTGTATCAGGTTAAGGTGACACAGATCATTAATGTAGACCAGTAAGAGCGTAGGGCCTAAAACGCTGCCCTCTGGGGCCCCATAATTAATTTTAGCGTAGTCACTATAGCTATCGTGGACCCTGATTCTTTGCCTGCGACCGGAAAGGTAAGACTGGCCCAACAAAAGGCAGACCATGTATGCCTACATGGATGTTCTATTTTTTAAGGAGGTCTGGTCGCAATCCTGTGTCGAATGCTTTCGCTACTTAATGCTCTTGCTTCTTGACTTTCTTGGCCAATTTTGATCAGACTTTTTGTAGATTTATATAAAGCGCTATTTTTTCACAGAACCTCTTCAAAACATTACACTTCCACATCTGCACATGTTTCTTGCCCTGCAGTAAATTATCTGCACCTTATTACCTTGACTTGTACATGGTCCTGTAAGTAGCCCACCGTCTCTGTGACCTGCTCCATGGTCTCTCCCGGCACCGACTGGAAGACGCTCCCCGTCGTCTCCGTCATACCGTACAGACTCTGGAATGTACTTGCACAGATACAAGAAATGAATACTTTGTCCTATATCTGACTGACTGACTCACTGACTGACAAACAATGTACAGCCCAAACCAAACCGTTAGAGACTTAGAGTTAACGATGGTAAAGACATTTAGGGGGTCTGTTTAAAGAGGGGTGAAAACGGATTTCCTTACTAAGTGTATCGTTATAGTTATTAATTTCATTAATTTTATTATTATTATTTAATTTTAATGAAATTACATAAATAACAAAATGGAGTTGATAATATTATGATAATTATCAACGCCATTGTGTTATCTATTGTAAAACTTATCCTGATTCTTGTTTTATTTTATAAAATGTGGTATTCATCAGAAAAAATAGAGTAATGTGAACAGTATTTCCTTACCTATTCAGTAACCACTAAATAGTGATGAAAATATGTATGCTATATTTGAAGATGCACATAATAATAATAATAATATACTGCTCTTAATGTTTAAAGTTCTGATTTGCACGCTTTTAAAGGTATACATTTGAGATGGAAAAACGGCGTTAGATGAAACTGATGGTGTTTAGTCCAAAATTAAATATTTTTGTAAGTTCACGAGTAACAGTAAACTTTAAATCACCTTCACGGATTCAGCTTTCAAGTATTTCTGTATATCTTTGAAGAGCGTGGGGCTGCAGGGTGCTCCTGCGGTGAGAGCGACTCGCAGGCATGTGGGTGCCTCGCCTCGCTGCCGGACCAGCGCCACCAGGTCCACGAACATCGTCGGAGTACCCACGATCACCGAGCATCTGCAACCAGCGGTCATGCAATGTGGTAATTTGTTTACTTCACCTCACGTTGTCGTCGTCGTCACTTTAACGTCATGAAGACACGACGACGTTGATTCACGTCTGCAAAATGGCGTGGTACCTTGAATTACGTGATTTATATTCACTTAAGGTTCGGGCCATATTGTCGTCTCGATCAGGACCGGTTTATTTGTTTGTTTATGGTTCGATCTAGAATTACTAAAAAAATAAGTTTGTTTTATAGCTAGGGCCATTTCACATCTGAGTTTTGAATCCTGTTTGCGAATCCTGGATTGCAACGCCTAGGAATTTGGGATAAAACCCCAAAAGGAAATTTTAGCGTTTCAAGGTTAGTACTAAAGTTTTTGTTAGTGCTTGAAAATTATAAGTGTAAAAATAGTTATCTTACATTGTGCAACTTTGTTGTTGACGTAACATTTTGTCTGATTTGAACTGGAATTATTGGGGATGCAGGGTTATGTGTAAATGTGAGGGTTATGTTATACATGTTATGTATTTTACCACTTACATAGGAGTAGGTTTTCAAAGGCAGGTTTAATATTGCAGTTTGAGTATACATCTATATATGAACATTATTTAAAAGAACTTCGTTAGACTGCCCTCACTTTTCATTGTAGAGTGCGTTGGCGTTGGCGGTGACGCTGTACGTTGGGGCAGCGAGCACCAGGGTGGCGCCGTGATGCAGCGAGGCCAGCACCGTCAACACGGAGCCCAGCGCATGGAAGATGGGCACCTGCACACATACACACATATACGTATATATTGATGTAAGAGCTCGTACCTACGGATGGACGCTGTGAGGGTGCTGCACCTGCACACAGACGCGTTGGTGCTCCTCGTGCAGTAGGTTCCTCTTGCCGACGTAGTACGAGTTGTTGACAACACCGAAGTGAGAGTCCAGTGCGGCTTTTGGGTCACCTGAAACAGACGATACGTTCTCATATTTAAAGAACTAACACGAACTTTGGTAATTAAATATACATTTTATTATCAATCACTGCTGTTATGGTGGAGGCGTCGATCGGCTTGGTCACTTGCCGCGTCACGCCGCGCCGCCCCGACGTCATCCGTCGGGCCCTTGCCAACGTCAGTGTGCCGGCTATTTTAAAGCCTTATGATTTAGCACGCGACGATGGCAAAGGGTCAGATGGTATGACACTCATTTCATGGAAGTATGGGCGGCCGTAGGTGTGGGATGTGATTTGCGTCGATACGGTGGCGCCATCCCACCTTTCAGAGACCGCTTCTAGAGCGGGTATGATGGCGATGTCAGCGGAGTCCAACAAACGGTGTTAATACGCAGCCCTAGGTGAGGGCTATTATTTGTTCCCTATAGCAGTGGTTCCCAAACTTACTTGAATCACGCACGACTCATTTAAATCTGATCTTCTTATCTCAATGTGCAAAATCGTTATCAGTACCCCCCTCAATTATATTTAATAAATTTTTACGGGTGGGCAGGTTCACGTGGTATACACCGATTTTGAAAAAAACTTTTGACCGAGTCGATCACGTCATTCTGCTCGCCAAGCTTCAGTCTCTAGGAATTCATGGAGATTTACTTTGATGGGTAAATTTCTTTTTGCATATTTTATAACTTAAACTTAGCATTTATTTGTTTATAATCTGACTATAAAAAAGTGATAAACTATATGAGACAGGTGGATGATGTTTTGCTTAGTATTTTAACTTACTACCTCATTAGACAGGTAGACTAAGATGTATTTTTTTTCCTCATGACACAATTTCCTTGTCTTTTATATTTTTATCCTTTTATAATATATTGTTTAGTATAATTTTATATAATTTAAAAAACTGTAATAGTATTAGGCCATATTAAGAAAAAAAAAATAGTGATAAAAAAAGACATGATGTTGCTAAGTTTCTTGCCCTTCTTCTTAGCAAGATTAATCGAATGGGCGGATTTAGGCATTATATCTATTTATAGTTTATTTATCTATTACCTTATTAATTCATTGCATTATGTAGGTATATACAATATTTTAATTTCTTACTTAAGTTAGTATATATTTGGTTAGGCATTATATTTATTTATGCTCTATTCAGTTTATTTATCAACTTATTTATTAATTGCATTATGTAGGTATAATATATTCTTATTCCAATAAGTCTTTTTATTTTATGCATGTGTATAACTTTAGTAGCCCAACTTAAATACAGTTTTTTTATATATTTCCCGTATCATATTTGTTTCATCAAAAAATATTATTTTTATACATATTAGATTTGACATGTAAAACGTTTACTTTATGTATCTATTTAACAAATAAACATTTTGAATCTTTTTGAATAAAAATATAAAATAAGCTAACTGAAATTGCAAATGTATTTTCGGAAACTTTTAATCAGATAAACCCTGTTACTATTATGTTAGCTGTCAAACTCCTTAGTGAAAACCCGCCAAGAGTGAAAGATATAATCTTTCCACCACTTACATACACCTACAGGAGTTTTACAAATCTACACTATTATATAAAATAAGCTAACTGAAATTGCAAATGTATTTTCGGAAACTTTTAATCAGATAAACCCTGTTACTATTATGTTAGCTGTCAAACTCCTTAGTGAAAACCCGCGAAGAGTGAAAGATATAATCTTTCCACCACTTACATACACCTACAGGAGTTTTACAAATCTACACTATTATATAAAATAAGCTAACTGAAATTGCAAATGTATTTTCGGAAACTTTTAATCAGATAAACCCTGTTACTATTATGTTAGCTGTCAAACTCCTTAGTGAAAACCCGCGAAGAGTGAAAGATATGATCTTTCGACCAGTTACATACACCTGCAGGAGTTTTACAAATCTACACTATTATATAAAATAAGCTAACTGAAATTGCAAATGTATTTTCGGAAACTTTTAATCAGATAAACCCTGTTACTATTATATTAGCTGTCAAACTCCTTAGTGAAAACCCGCGAAGAGTGAAAGATATGATCTTTCGACCAGTTACATACACCTGCAGGAGTTTTACAAATCTACACTATTATATAAAATAAGCTAACTGAAATTGCAAATGTATTTTCGGAAACTTTTAATCAGATAAACCCTGTTACTATTATGTTAGCTGTCAAACTCCTCAGTGAAAACCCGCGAAGAGTGAAAGATATGATCTTTCGACCAGTTACATACACCTGCAGGAGTTTTACAAATCTACACTATTATATAAAATAAGCTAACTGAAATTGCAAATGTATTTTCGGAAACTTTTAATCAGATAAACCCTGTTACTATTATGTTAGCTGTCAAACTCCTCAGTGAAAACCCGCGAAGAGTGAAAGATATGATCTTTCGACCAGTTACATACACCTGCAGGAGTTTTACAAATCTACACTATTATATAAAATAAGCTAACTGAAATTGCAAATGTATTTTCGGAAACTTTTAATCAGATAAACCCTGTTACTATTATCTTAGCTGTCAAACTCCTCAGTGAAAACCCGCGAAGAGTGAAAGATATGATCTTTCGACCAGTTACATACACCTGCAGGAGTTTTACAAATCTACACTATTATATAAAATAAGCTAACTGAAATTGCAAATGTATTTTCGGAAACTTTTAATCAGATAAAATCAAAATCAAAATCAAATCAAAATATTTATTTTTGCAAAATAGATACATTAAGTATACTTTCTACAAGTCAAAGTTAATTTACACAATATAATATGTCTTTAGAATATAAAAAAAATATATAATAATACGGGAAATAAAATATACACCTGCATTAATAAATGATAGTCGTAAGTTTTTAAATAAATAAATAAATAAAAAATAAATAAATAAACCCTGTTACTATTATGTTAGCTGTCAAACTCCTTAGTGAAAACCCGCGAAGAGTGAAAGATATGATCTTTCGACTAGTTAAATACACCTGCAGGAGTTTTACAAATCTACACTATTATATAAAATAAGCTAACTGAAATTGCAAATGTATTTTCGGAAACTTTTAATCAGATAAACCCTGTTACTATTATGTTAGCTGTCAAACTCCTTAGTGAAAACCCGCGAAGAGTGAAAGATATGATCTTTCGACCAGTTACATACACCTGCAGGAGTTTTACAAATCTACACTATTATATAAAATAAGCTAACTGAAATTGCAAATGTATTTTCGGAAACTTTTAATCAGATAACCCCTGTTACTATTATGTTAGCTGTCAAACTCCTTAGTGAAAACCCGCGAAGAGTGAAAGATATGATCTTTCGACCAGTTACATACACCTGCAGGAGTTTTACAAATCTACACTATTATATAAAATAAGCTAACTGAAATTGCAAATGTATTTTCGGAAACTTTTAATCAGATAAACCCTGTTACTATTATGTTAGCTGTCAAACTCCTTAGTGAAAACCCGCGAAGAGTGAAAGATATGATCTTTCGACCAGTTACATACACCTGCAGGAGTTTTACAAATCTACACTATTATATAAAATAAGCTAACTGAAATTGCAAATAAAATTTCGGAAACTTTTAATCAGATAAACCCTGTTACTATTATGTTAGCTGTCAAACTCCTTAATGAAAACCCGCGAAGAGTGAAAGATATGATCTTTCGACCAGTTACATACACCTGCAGGAGTTTTACAAATCTACACTATTATATAAAGAGGAAAGATTTGTTTGTTTGTTTGTATGTTTGAGGTAAACTTTGGAACAACTGAACCGATTCTAAAAATTCCTTGTTTTATAAAAAACTATACCATTGTTGAGTAACATAGGCTATATTTTATTTTAATAAACATAATTTTTCATTTTTTGTTTGATAAACACTTGTACTTGTCCACTTATTTATATTATTTCCCTTACCGGTTTCGCTGTTAAAGCATTATCAAACCTTAAATAAGTGGACAAGTACAAGTGTTTATCAAACAAAAAATGTTTCAAAAGTTCCACCAAGTGCCAACAATCACGAGCATCAACTCCATAATTTTTCAGTTTGAAAATTCAATATTTGTGAACCATGTCGGGAGAAAAAACGCTGCTTAGCTGTTTATCGGCGTTCCTTGACCAAATGGTTAGTTATACGTAATGAAATCGGTTGTTTTTCCATACGAGGAAACTGTATCAGTTTAATCTGACTAAAGAACTGATGAATTGGTTATAATGAGACAAGATTGATTTATTTAGAAGGGATTTTATTATCGAAGAGGTGACACACAAGTTAACATGGCGGCGGTTGACAGTGCAAGTAGGAGATGACACATAAGTGAACGAGACAGCAGATGATTGCGTTCCGTTTACATTTCTAACACTGGCCCTTAAACAATGCAATCATTTATCAAACTGGCCCTTAAAACAAAAGCTATAAAGTTTTTATGCAACTTAAAATGAACAGGTAACATTATTAATTGATTTTACAATATTTAAATTGTCTCCGCTAAGCCAAGTTGACTGACAAATTTTTCAGTTTTCTCTTTAGTTAAAGGTTTAGTTAAAACATCAGCCGTCATTTGATCGGTAGACAAATAATTTAAATCAATAATACCTTTGTTTACAATTCCTCGAATGAAATGATGTCTGACATCAATATGCTTAGTTCTAGAGTGATACATTGGATTAACACAAAGTTTTTGTGCTGATTGACTATCATTAAACATAGTAATTTTACAACTTGTACCTAAACATTCATACAAGAAAGTTCTGATAAACAAAGCCTCTTTACATGCGTCAGAGAGTGCCATGTACTCCGCCTCCGTGCTAGAAAGAGCGACCGTCTTTTGTTTTCTGCTTTCCCATGATACTGTAGACTTACCTATTTTAAAGACAAACCCAGTGAATGACCTCCGATCTATCTCATTGGCGGCCCAATCTGCATCAACGTAGGCGCTGACATCCATACTACTCTTTTCATAAGTAAGACAATGATTAACCGTACCTTTCAGATATCTAAGCACCCGTTTTGCTGCCTTCCAGTGTATTTCAGCATAACTATCGTTGAACTGACTGAGTATGCTGACTGCATGAGCAATGTCTGGCCTCGTGCAAACTGAAATGTACATTATACATCCTACTAATTCTCTATACGGAAAATTATTTTCATTACAATCTGCTTTTACAAGCTTCAGCCCAGATTCCATAGGAGTGCATGCTGGCTTGCAATCAGACATTTTAAAACGCTCCAACACTCTTTGAATATAACTAGACTGATCTAAAGTCCACTTTCCATCCCTTCTGCATAGTTTCATGCCAAGGACGTGATATGCTGGCCCTAGATCCTTCATTTCAAATTGAGTCATAAGCTTCTCTTTAATTTTCAGTTTCTCTTGTTTGTTATTCGAAAATAAGATTATGTCATCGACATAAAGTGCTATAATAGTCACAGTTCCAACATGATTCTTCATAAAAACACATGGCTCTGAAGAAAACTTTCTAAAGTTAAGTTTTTCTATTAAAACTGTATTTATCTTCTCATACCAACTCTTAGAAGCCTGTTTGAGCCCATAAATCGCTTTATTCAGGCGATAGACTTTGTTCGGGTTCTCTTTATCCTCAAAGCCCTCCGGCTGTTCCATGTAGACGGTCTCCTTGAGGTCTCCATTCAAAAATGCAGTCTTCACATCAAGGTGATCTATCTCCATATTCATCTCAGCGGCCAAAGCAAGCAAGATTCTAATAGTTGAGTACCTCACCACTGGTGAAAAAGTTTCATTGTAATTTACGCCATATTTTTGTGTATAACCTTTTGCTACTAATCGAGCTTTATATTTCAATACTTCTCCATTCAATCCTCTCTTCCTTTTATAAACCCACTTGCACTTCACAGGTCTCTGCCCATCTGGCAAGTCAGTCATGGTCCAGCATTTGTTATCCAAAAATGATTTATACTCATCTGACATAGCATCTCTCCATTTCTTGGATTCTATTCCTTGCAAAGCTTGTACCACTGTCTCTGGTTCGTCATCAAAGCGGCTTATCTCGGACAAGTGTGGAGACTGCGATGCTAAGTTCACAACTTCAGTGTACTCCTCTGAACTGTCCATCGATGTGTCACCTGGAACGTAAGTTTCATCGCGCGAATCATCTGATTCAAGGCTACTCACTGATATAATACTATCCCGGGGAATTATAGTAGATTTATCAGATCCCGCATTACTGGGTATCCCTGTTACATCATTTAAATCTGATAAGGACTGATCTAGTCTTGACTGCTCTGGTGACTGATCTGATATGGACTGTTCTTGTGACTGATCTGACATGGACTGGTCTAGTGACTCTGGAACAGTTTCATTGCCCATATTATCTTCAATCTCATGAGAAGTTGAAGAGTTTTGATTGTGAGAATATGTTAGAATTAGCTCAGTGAATTCATCACTTTTACCTTTTGGTAAATAAAATTCATTTTCTAAGAAAGTTACATTTCTTGCTTTAATGCATTCTGACGGACGTGAAGGGTTTAGTAATCTATACCCTTTTGTCTCTTCACAGTAACCCACAAAAATGTATTTGTTACATTTTGAATCGAATTTCTTACGTTTTTCTATCATTGCATAAGCTAAACAGCCAAAAGTTCTAAGGTGAGTAATATTTACCCTTTTATTTGACCATTTTTCCTCAGGAGTAGTGCCCAGAACAGCTTTGGTTGGTGTCCTATTCTTCAGGTAAACAGCAGTATTAACTGCCTCTGCCCAGAACCGCTGATCAAGGCCTGCATCGAGAAGCATGCACCTGGCCTTCTCCACTATGGTGCGGTTGGCTCGTTCAGCAATTCCATTTTGCTGCGGTGAGTGCGGTACTGTGGTCTGGTGACGGATCCCGCAGCTCTTTAGGAAATCCTGTAAACATTTATTTACATATTCACCACCATTGTCAGTGCGCAATACCTTTATCTTATTCCCTGTTTGATTTTCTACCATAGCCTTAAACTCTTTAAATTTATCAAAAACTTGATTTTTGGACTTCAGAAAATACACATAGGTTTTCCTAGTGAAATCGTCAATAAATGTTAGAAAGTATTTCGATCCACTAAATGAATTCTTTGAAAAAGGCCCACAAAGATCACTGTGCACAAGCCCTAACGAGACTTTTGCCCTACTCTTGGACTTCTTTGGAAAAGGTAACTTTGTTTGTTTACCTTGAATACAAGCAACACATGATTTGAAAGTTGAGTTATCAAAATCCATGCCAGTAGCCATACCTTTTAAAAACTGCATACTTCGCACATTGAGATGTCCAAGCCTTCTATGCCAAACCTCCTGCGACTCCCTGGATGCAGCCTGAGATCCTGGCACGGCCACCTCTGCAACTGGGTCTGTTGGTAAAACAAAATCTGTCCCCCTTCCACACACAGACGCAGCACATGACTTCTCTTTAGTAACAAAAGAAGCTTCACCTTTGGTATTGAGTACATAAATACCATTTTGAGATCTAGCCGTTGCAACTACCTCATGGCCATCACAAACTTTACACAATTTTCCCTGAAATGTTACACTAAAACCTTTACGTGCCATTGCACTGACTGAAAGTAAGTTAGTCGCTAGCTTAGGTACATATAACACATCACTTACAGTTCTTAAAGTGTTCTGTAAAGGAATTTTCACATTTCCTCTTCCCGATGACATCAGTTTTTCACCATTCGCAACACTCACCGATACTGGAGTGTCAAACACGAAATCGTGTAACATGTCTTTGTCATTACACATGTGACTGGTAGCACCCGAGTCCACATACCAAACATCCCTGGATAATTCAACAGATAACGCAGATAACAAGGCCTTATCTGAACTCTTTCCCTTTGAATGACCATCATCCTTGGCTCTGCGAGGACAATCCTTGATGCTGTGGCCCGGTTTCTTACATCTGAAGCAGCGAAACACCTTTGCCTGTTTCCTTACTATCAGCGCTGTGCTTGCATCGTCTCTTTCTTGTCTCCGCTGATATTCTTGAGTTAATCTTGACCTCACAAACTCAGTTGTGAGTTTCAAAGTCGAATTTTCTAAAGTCATGATGAGTGGGTCGTAGTCTGATGAGAGCCCGCTCAGCATTACGATAGCTAGAAAATTGTCTTCCACGCCAGCGCCTATATCGTCAAGCTGTTGGCCTATCTCGGCCACCTTCGTGAGATATGACTCTATGTTTGAGAAAGAATCGAGCTTCATCCCGAACAACGTGCGTAACAATGACAAGCGCCTGCTCAGGCCTTTACCTTCATAAACATTTTCAAGGTTGCTCCAGGCCTCGTGTGCCGTCTTCGCGTTTCTTATGTGCGGATATACACATGGTTGAACAAGAAGACAAATACGAGCTAATGCCTTCTTCTGTGTTTTGTCATCTTTTTCCTTCTTTTCTTCCACAGCGTCCCAGAGTTCTTCATGTATCAGTAACATCTTTGTTACAAACTTCCAAGTGCCGTAATTGTCGACACCACGTAGTTTTTCGATGGTCGTCTTGGGGTCGGCCATGATGCTTGGAATTACGAACTTGGGGGAAAACTATGACAATCTGTCTGAATTCAAAAAATATATTTAATTTAATCACAGGGAAGCAAGCTGGTGCCCATAACCTGATGAATTGGTTATAATGAGACAAGATTGATTTATTTAGAAGGGATTTTATTATCGAAGAGGTGACACACAAGTTAACATGGCGGCGGTTGACAGTGCAAGTAGGAGATGACACATAAGTGAACGAGACAGCAGATGATTGCGTTCCGTTTACATTTCTAACAAGAACAACGATCCTGACACACCTTTTTCTAATATTAAGCTTGAAAAAGTAACTACAGCCAGGTTTAAGCATAGATACATTAAATACTATGGTTTAAGTAATGATTTGCTCCCATACGGGGAAACTATATCAGTTTCATTTGACAACAGATTTATATCTACAACGATCCGGACACACCTCTTGCTAATATTTAGCTTGAAAAAGTGATTACAGCCAGGTTTATGTATTGATTTTTTACCATACGAGAAAACTGTATGAGTTTAATCTGACTACAGATTTCCATCTACAACGATCCTGACACACTTCTTGGCACTTTGGTAAAACATGGTAACCAGGGTCTGATGATGGAACTGGAAGATGGGTACAGGATCTCCTCAACGGACAACAGCAGACCCTTCGAGTTTGGGCTCATTTGATTGGTCTTTATTAGCACTTTGGTAAAACATGGAGACTAGGGTCTGATGATGGGACTGTAAGATGGTTACAGGATCTCCTCAACGGACAACAGCAGACCCTTCGAGTTTAGGCTTATCCTTATTAGCGCATTGCTTAAACATAGTGTCCGTTGCATATATATAGTCGTTAAAAAAATCAAATTATTTTGTTTTCCTTATTTCCACGAAAATCTCTTCGACGTGGGCAAAAGCTAGTATACTAATAAGGGAAATACATACAAAAAATATTTAGGTTGGGCTACAAAAATTTAATTATATCTACACCTGCATAAAATAGAGAAATCTAGGAATAAAAATATTATATATTATATACATGATGCAATTAACAAACAAGTTGATAAATAAATACGGGAAATACATACCGCTGCGGGCAAAGGCTAGTTATTAATAAAATTATTTAATCTTGTCACCCTTAGTGGGATATTGCGGTATACTCGTATAGCCACCCTTATTTAAGGCTAATTGAATTTAACAATACCACTTTAAGAGGATACTGAACCAATGAAAAACCACCTCTATTTTAACCCAATAAGGTATAGTATAAGCTCGAAATTAAATTGACTTATGACAAAAGGCCGTATGTTAAGGTGGTTCATTTCGGTCTCAACGCAAAATGCAGAACTTGTATTGTTTTTCTGTGTTTGAATAAAAAGTATAAAATAAATATCTACGTTTTATATTATTTTGTTTATTAATTATAATAACTAGGCATTTTTACTAATAAAATATCCATTACAGTACTCCCAAACTTATAATGCGCATACGAATCTTCGCCACTGCTCGGCAAATTTCGTATTTCCCTACACTTTCTATACAAGCAGTAAAGTCACGTGGTACATCTGGTCGCTCGGCTATAGATTTCTATGCGCATTATAACCTTGGGCGCATTGTACAGTTTTAAAGAGTGTTTTAAATTATAGTAGACATTAATTTACCACGTTATGTATGAAATACTACAAACTTTGCCAAGGCTACAAAAAACAAGGCGCTAACATGGTAGCACCTGACAAAAATTTGGTACCCTACGGAAACCTATTTTTTTCGCTCTTTGTTAGCAAATACTATTTATTTATTGTACAGATGTTAAAGTGACCGAGGAAATTGCCAAAAAAGATGGTGGAAAACTTGTTTTTTTGACTAAAGTATAAAAGATCAATAAATCAAATATATTTTTTCCAATATTAAGATAGTCCTACTTTCGTCAAAAGAACCCTCGAAAATCTGGCTTTTTTCATATTCTAGGGCCAGGTACAGCCTTAATGCAATGCAATGATTGCGTTAATCATGAAACACTTTTATGTAAATTAGATCAATATGGAGTCAAGGGTAAATCTTTGGCGTTATTTAAGTCATACCTTAGTGACCGGATTCAAAAGGTAGACATTAATGGAGTAAAGTCATCTGGAGCATTAGTCAAAATGGGTGTTCCGCAGGGCTCCATATTGGGGCCCCTATTGTTTTTAATATACATAAATGACCTTCCTTACTTAGTTAGAGACTTATCTGAGATAGTTCTATTCGCAGAACTATCTTATTTTTAAAGTGAATCGACATAATGATTTTCTTGATGACGCGAATTCAACTCTCTCTCTGATTCTTGATTGGTTCACTGCAAATAATTTAGTTCTAATTTAAAAAAAAACGAAATTTATAAAGTTTACTTTACCAAATGTAATTCAAGTAGATGTCAGTTTATTTTTGCAGGGGTCCAAGCTGGAGTTAGTTAACGAAACTAAGTTTTTGGGTATTACTATAGACTCTCGTCTTCAGTGGGGTCCCCAAATAGAAGCTCTCTGTGGTAGACTTAGACGAAGATACTGCTAGATTAGTATATTTCAGTTATTTTCACAGCATTATGTCATATGGCATAATGTTGTGGGGTAGAGCCGCGGATATAGAAGCAGTCTTTGTCTTGCAAAAGAGAGCAATTCGGTCTCTTCATGTTATACATGAAGTATCGAGATTCGTTGATAGAAAAGTTTAAGGAAATTAATATATTTACGGTCCCATGTGAATTTATTTATCAAATTATTAGATATGTCAGAAAAAATATTGATAATTTCCCGAGGCTTGGTGTGGACCGCTCTGTTGAAACCAGAAACAAACATAAACTAGCTTTTCCAAAATTCAGACTTGCCAAGGTAGGTACCTCTTTTGTAGGACATGGTATAAGATTTTACAATAAACTTCCAAAGGAGGTCCTTAGTTTGCCTGAAAATAAGTTTAAATTATATGTTCGGTTTAAAAGCGTTCGAAACGCACAAGTATGTGTAAGACACTTCATTTTATTGATATGGCAACACGAGTGGTAAAAAAGTGAAGTGTCTGTAATGAGGTCAATGATACACGGGCTCAGGTGACAGACTGACTTTATTAGATAACCTTCGATTCTACCCTACAAGTTGTAGGGTAGGCTACAACACATGACATCCTCTTTCCATAAACAAAACAAAACAAAATAAATAACTAATTTATGAACTAATGAACAATGCAGGCTCAGTTATTTAAAGTAACAAATAGCATATTTTAATTTTTTGCTATAACTACCGCAAAGACATGACAGCAATTATAAATAATAATACTAAAAAGCAACAATAAAAAAAAACGTACATTCTTTATAATTAATACTATAAAGCAACAATAAAAATGTGTATTAAGTACCTACATCACATTTCGTTTGCAAACATTTTAGATAAGTTTTTATTTACTGCAACATATCTTAGGTAAGGTATAAATTTAAGTTTATTTTTATGTTATTTATAACAAGTACTATGATACAGTCTGTTACTAATAATAAAGTACACAGGTTACAAGTTTAGTCAATAAGTAAACAAATATATTATAATTGACAGTTTTATCCGACTTCATTCTTGATTTTCAGTTCACACCGTACCCCCATCTATCCGGAGGTCTCACTGTCCTGCCGGAACGGGTAACATAATTAGAGTTTGTCGAGCAACTATCATTATTATATCTAGGTGTTTGACAAGTCAGATTGCCCCCACATTGTATACCCTCATCATAACCAAAGTCGTAATCATCAGGCGAGTCAGGCGAGTCATGCCGTTTAGGCGTATCCTTTATAATGTGTCTTCTATTGCGTACTATTTTGTTTCCTTCCAGCAATTGTATTTCATAGGACCTTTCGTTAATTTTACGAATAACTGTGCCAGAAACCCATTTCCGAATGTCAATATGAAGGACTTTGACCTTTTGACCTATCCATAGGGGTGATAGTTTTGTCGAGTTGCGATCATAGTAATATTTTTGAGAATATTGTCTTTGTAACAAGTTACTCTTTACTTTTGTCTGCAACTTGGGTCTTAATAACTCTGTACTCGTAGGAATAATACTTCTAAATTTTCTACTTTGTAAAATTTCAGCGGGAGAAGCTAAACTTTGTGTAATGGGTGTGTTCAGATATTCAAGTAACGCAAGACGATAGTCTACTTTATCTTCATACGTTTTCTTCATTATATTTTTTACTGTCTGTACCATTCGTTCAACCTGGCCATTGGACTGTGAGTAATGTGGCGATGACGTCACATGTTCAAAACACCACTCGCGCGCAAATTTACGGAATGTAGAGGAGGAAAACTGAGGTCCACAATCTGACATAACCGTTTCAGCTATACCTTGCCTTGCAAAAATGTTTTTCATGCAGGACACCACATACTCTGACGTTGTAAACTGTAACTCTGTAACTTCTACGAATTTACTATAGTAATCAACTAGAAGCAAATAATTCTTTCCGTAAAGGAAAAATAAATCAACTCCTACTTTAGCCCACGGTCTGTCTGGAATATCATGAGGTATCAATTCCTCTTTACTATTTTTCTTTCTGTGAGATAAACAAACTTGACAACTGTTAATTAAAACTTGTAGTTCATTGTTTAAAGTTGGCCAAAACACTAATTCTCTTGCCCTCAATTTACATTTTTCAAGGCCTAGATGTCCTATGTGGATCTTATTTTACATTTCTTTTCTGAGTGATTTTGGAATAACTACTCTGTCTCCTTTCCAAACCAATCCATATGCAACTGTTAGTTCTTCTTTAAAGTTCCAGTACGGCTTTGCGCTATCTTCTATACTATGTTTATTGTCTGGCCAACCCTTCATTACATACTTCTTCACTTGCGATAAATCTTTGTCTAATTCTGTATGTTTTTGTAACGAAACAAACTGCACATCGGTTAATTCTTTTGCTGCATTTACAGCCATCTCTCTCACCAACGAACACACTTCATACGACAAACACTCAAGCTCACTATCTTTATGTAAAGTTGATGCTGGTTCATAGGCCCGCGATAACGCATCTGCTATGTGTAAATGTTTACCTGGTTTATATACCAACCTAAATGTGTATCGTTGAAGCCGCATTAACATGCGTTGCAACCGAGCTGGTGCATCAACTATAGGTTTTTTATTATAGTAATTAGCGGCTTATGATCCGTTTCAATCGTTACATCCTCACGTCCATAGATATACGCAAAAAATCGTTCACATGCAAAAACACACGCCAATAGTTCCTTTTCGATTTGAGCATATCTTTGTTCCGTTTTAGTCAAAGCTTTTGATGCATAACACACTGGCAAACTATCTTGTAATAAGCAAACTCCTAAACCACTTTTTGACGCGTCTACAGATAAAACAATCGATTTATTCATATTGTAATACTGTAGTACAGGGGTTTTTATCAAGCAATCTTTTAGCTCTTTAAAGCATTTCGAATGATGCTCATCCCAATGCCATGGAACGTCTTTTCTCAGCAATTCCCGCAACGGCAAGGTTTTATCTGAAAGATTCGGAACGAAACTCCCTATGTATGTAATCAATCCTAAAAATCTCTCTACATCCTTAGTATTTTCAGGAGTTGGCATATTTTTTATTGCTGTTAAATGCGAATCATCTGGAAATATACCATTTTTTGTTATTCTGTGACCTAGGTACTTTATTTCCTCCAGACCAAACTTACATTTTCTTAAGTTTAATTTCAAATTTATCTTTCTACATCGATCTAACACCTTTTTAAGTCTCAAATCATGTTCTTTTTTACTGGATCCATAAATCAAAATATCATCAATGTACATACTTATTCCTTCTCCTAAATCATCAAAATTTTCATACATTTTTTTATGAAAAATTTCACTAGCTGAACTAATACCATAGGGCATTCTTAGAAACTTATACCTGCCAAACGGTGAATTAAACGTACACAAATCCGTGGAACCATCCTCCTTGTTCAAGGCTACCTGCCAAAAACCTGATCGTGCATCTAAGGTACTAAAATACTTAGCATTAGATAAGTTAGACACAATTTCATCAAGTGTTGGAAGTCTAAAGTGTTCTCTTTTAATAGCATCATTCAAATCCTTTGGGTCTAAGCATATTCTTAAATCACCATCAGCCTTTTTTGCAACAGTCATACTATTCACCCAGTCTGTGGCACCCTCGACTTTTGTTATTATTCCCTGTGACTCCATTTCAATTAATTTATTTTTGACTGCATCTTTAATTGCTAACGGTAATTTTCTCGGTGCATGAATTACTGGCACAGCATCCTTCTTCAACTGTATTTAATAGTCGCCCGGTAAACATCCTATTCCTTGAAATACATCCTTATATTCTTTCACAATTTCCGGTACATTATTTGAATCTATTGACATGACTCGCTTCACAACATTTAACTCATTACAAGATTGACGTCCCAAAATAGGTGTAGACGGAACATCGGCTACTTTAAATTCTAGAATGTACAGTTTATTTTTGTAGGTTACTCGTACAAACAATTTGCCTAAAACATTTATTTTAGCACCAGAGTAGCCACTTAAACAGGTATTTGTTTCTAACAAGTTTTTCTGTGACATTCCTATCTTATGTAGGTAGCTCAAAGGCAACACATTAACATCCGCTCCTGTGTCCAATTTAAAACACACAGAACTATTATTAATTTTAAGATCCACCGTCCACTCAGCTTTCTCATTATTAACGGAATGTATTACCTGTTCCTCTGATTCCTGTACATAATACACTGCACGTCCGCACACGCGCGCAAAATGGTTCATCTTGTTACACTTCATGCAAGTTTTTCCAAAGGCCGGGCACTCGAACTTCCGATGCATCGTGCCACAGTGACCACACGCAGGCAGCGTACTAGAATTCCGCGGGAACCCCGCGCCGGAGGAGCCTGCAGCCGGCCCTGCACGCGCGCTGTGCTGCGAGCCAGGCGCCACCGCACGCGCCGTCCACCCTCGCGCTCCGCGACCGCCCCGACCTCGCCATCCCGTACCGCGTCGTTTCACGAACCATACGTTACTATCATCATATTGCCCACTTGCAGAGGTTTCTCTGTTTACCGTATGCACTGACACTTCACTTTCCCGTTTTATGTTCTCAGAGTACATTTTCGACACAATGGCCGCTCGACAAATATCCACTGCTTTCTCCAAGTTCAGACTGTCTTCCCGCAGCAACCTCTCCCTGATCGCAGCACTTCTCACTCCACAGACTAAACGATCCTTTATTAACTCATCATTCAAGCTTGCGAATTCACAGGATTTCGCCAACTTTCTCAAATCATATACGTATTGGTCGATTGTTTCATTTTCTTGCTGATCTCTGCTAAAAAATCGGTGACGTTCAACGGTAATATTCTTCTTCGCCTTGAAGTAGGTATCAAGCGTAGCTATTACTTGTTCAAAAGTCGTGCACTTTTTGTGTTGATTTAAAACATCACGACTTTGCTCCCCGACAATGTGTAGTAAGATACTCAATTGTATTTCGGCCGTCTTTTTTGATAATTCACAGGCATTGAAGTAAATCATAAATCCGTTACGCCATTTTAACCATTCCTCACTAACACCACCCGATGACGTGTTTTGATCAAATCAAAACGGCTGTGGTGGTGTTAAAATCGTCTCCATTGTTGCTATTTATCGTTTTTCACCACTTTCTTCACTTCACTATCCGTTATTTCTATTTTTATTAGAAATAAATGCCGATTATTCAACTTTTTCTATTTAATACCGGCTGCGCCATGTAATGAAGTCAATGATACACGGGCTCAGGTGACAGACTGACTTTATTAGATAACCTTCGATTCTACCCTACAAGTTGTAGGGTAGGCTACAACACATGACAGTGTCATGGACCTTTTTTCGGTTTACTGTGATATTTTTGCTCTCAAGGAGTGAAACGTGTTAAAAAATAGAATCAACCAGTGTTGAAGTAATTATTTCAAGGAAATAACCTGTAACAGTGAAAAAGTGGTGAAATAATCCAATTGATAAGTATCAATTGTGATCCGAATCGTGTGTGAAAGGTTTTATGGATTTTTATTAACGGTGGACATTGATGCAAACAGATTTACATTTTCACGTTTGAAAGCAAGGCTTATTTTTTCTCGGGTGGCATGCCAGGGGTTAGATATTTGTGTTTAGGTAAACTCCCAAAAGCTGCTGGATGAGCCAGTAGTTCAACACAGATCTGTAACGTGCCGAGGGCGACGAAGGTTAACGAGCGAACCCCTGACTTCCTATCAGCCAGGGTTGAGTCTGGCCACCCGAATGCAGTTTCGACAACCAGTCAAGGACGTGGACTTCAACACTAACGTGAGTGTTTAATCGCTTACCCTTCAGAAAGGGATTTAGTATACAAGGACCCCCCCTTTGTGTGGAAAGCCCCTTTCTGTCAGAGTTTTAGTCTTCGTTTAAAAATATATGGGTCCAGCACGCGAGGTTTAAATCATACCTGTGGAGAGGGGGGCTTTTTCATACAATTTTATGGTACCAGAGCGTGGTTTAGTCATAAGATTGACCCCGGGCAATAGGATTATAAGATTTTGTAAATTCATACAGCATAACCTTGGGTTGTATTATTAGTTATATAGTTGTTGAGAGCCTCGGCGTATATAAATTACAAAGTACATAGCAGGGCTAATGTGTAATGTGTAGTTTTGTTAGTGAATCATATTAACTAAGCGAGCGCTTAGGTATTATACCAACTAACAACTTACATAGGTTGTTCGGTTTAAAAGCGTTCGGAACGCGCAAGTATGTGTAAGATTCTATTTTATTGAGATGGCAACACGGGTTGTTAAAAAGTGAAATGTCAAAGTTGTTTTTTCCGGTTTACTGTCAATTTTGGTCTCAAGAAGATGCGTGTAAAAAATGGATTCAACCAGTGTTGAAGTAATTAGGTATTTCAAGGAAATAAACAGTGGAATAGTGGTGAAATAATTCTATTGATAAGCATCAATCGCGATCCGAGTCGTGCGTGAAAAGTTTCGCGAAATATTATTACAAGTGGAGTGGGATGCAAACAGATTTGCAATTCCACGTCTTAACAAGTGTTATTTCTTAGGGGATTGGCATGCCTGGGTTAGATATTGGTGTTTAGGTAAACTCCCGAAAGCTGCTGGATGAGCCAGTAGTTCAACACAGACCTGTAACGTGCCGAGGGCAACGAAGGTCAACGAGCGAACCCCTGACCTCCTATCAGCCAGGGTTGAATCTGGCCACCCGAATGCAGTTTCGACGACCAGTCAAGGACGTGGACTTCAACACTAACGTGAGTGTTTAATCGCTTACCCTTCAGAAAGGGATTTAGTATATAAGAACCCCCCTTTGTATGGGAAGCCCCTTTCTGACAGGTTTTAACCTCCTTATAATATTCAAATGGGTCCAGCACGCGAGGTTTAAACCATATCTGTGGAGAGGGGGGCTTTTCAGACACATTTTCTGGTAGCATAGCGCGGTTAAGTTGTTTAGTATCGGATATTAAACAACCCCGGACCAAGATATTCTGTTTATATAAGCCGAACCGATATAGTAGCTCCGTTGGTCTTATAAGATAATTTGTGAATCATACTTTGTTTTAGGTAGGTAGTTTGGAACTTTGTAACCTAAAGCGAGATCAAATAGAATATTTTGTTATTTCTTATACTACAGTACTCGGACTGTGTATATGAATAGGTTTATGTAAGCTGGAAGGATATTTGCACAGCTCCTTTAGCTTTAGGTATTGTATTATATGTTGTATTGTGGATAAACATATAACTTTATAAGCGCAGTTAAGCCTAGTGAACCCGGCGACAAAACTATAATAGTTTGTAAATTCATACAGCATAACCATTGCTAGCAAGCGAAGCGGCTTAATTATTAGTTATATAGTTGTTGAAAGCCTCGGCTTATATAAATTACAAAGTACATAGCAGGGCTAATGTGTAATGTGTAGTTTTTGGTTAGTGAATCATATTAACTAAGCGAGCGCTTAGGTATAATATTATAACAACGTACATAGGTTATGTTACAACTTGGAATTGTTAAATTTGTTTGTTTTGGAGTATGTTTAGTCTTTAACAAGTGTTTAATGTGATTACATACTTTCAGAAGCCAATTACCTTTGGATATACTGTTAGTTAGTGCTACAGTTTGGTTTATATTGTTTATTTTGAATGAAAACTTCTTGACACTTGCGATTGAGGCTTGGACATAGTTGTTTGTCAAAAGTGTAGCATAAATGTAATTAACTGGTTTATGTTGTATGGATTATATATATAGCAGCAGAAACGGTCTGTCTGTCTGTTCATAAAGTTATGATATTGTGTTTATTTGAAAATGTTTGAGTGATATATAGCAACAGAAAAGGTCTGTCTGTTTGTTCATAAAGTTATGATATTGTGTTTGTTTGTACACATTTGAGTATTAAAAATTGGTTTTGGTTGAACTCGCATAATTGAACAACAGGGTTGTATTGTGTATTAATGTACTGAAATTAACATACTGACTAGAGTCTAGTATATTTGGGTCTACAATATTATTGTATACGGGGACGTTTGTGATTCGTGCCAGAGTTAGTTCGGTTTTTAATTGTTGGTATTTTCTTTGATTTCCCGGTCTACAATGTCGAGGACTTCTCCGAGGAACATCTTGGCCAGCCAGCTGCGCTGGTTTGTCAGCGTTCAAGGCTTGTTGGCTCGAGCTGATCGGGGCGATGCAGTCCTGGAGCGGTACTCACAGATGGAGCATCGCCTCGAGAAAGCTGAGCAGGCGCTCATCGAGCTGTTGGACCAGGAGCTGCCACCGGAGGTAATGGCTAGCCCTAATAATGACATGGATCAAATTATGGATATTTATAATGAGGTCACACAGGTCGCCTGTCAGATTAAAAAGCGACAGTCAGGTGTTTCGAGCACACCTGATGGAAGACATGCAGCGCAAGGTACATCGTTGCACAGTAGGCTCCCTACTTTGGAGTTAGGACATTTTGACGGTACCATGGAGCTATGGGTGGCATATAAGGATATGTTCACCTCGTTGGTTGACAGTAGGCAGGATTTAACCAACGCACAAAAGATGGCATATTTGATGTCCACTTTAGAAAGTGAGGCAAAGAGCTTAGTGCAACATTTAAGAGTAGAGGACGATTCTTATAGCATAGCGTGGGAACTATTAAATAATAGATATCAGAATGTCCGTCTGTTGGCCGATGCTCATACGAGCCAATTGTTAAGTTTGCCTAGGGTAGGTAATAAGGCTCAAATTCGAACGCAGTTACTGACCCCGGTTACAGTAGCCTGTAACGCGTTAAAAATGTTAGGTTTGCCCGTGAATGAGTGGTCGTTCTTGTTGGTACACATTATTTTGGGTAAGTTACCGTCTGATACTCGTTCACGTTTCGAACGTGAGACCGCGGAAAGGGAGGACAAGGCTCTTCCTACTTTCGCTGATTTGATGAAGTTTTTAGAATTTGAGGCTAGGGCCGTGGAGTCTTCATCGACTTCGGAGGTGGCGCCACCTGCCGGAAGTTTCAGGGAACCCGCCGGTAATTCGGGGCGAAGTGGGCCACAGGGAGTGCAACCGCTTCGGGGACGCGTTGCTGCACGTCTGGCTGCACTGGCCGCTGTGGCTGAGAGCCCAAATTGCCACCAGTGTGGACGCCCAGGACACGCGTTATCGCAGTGCCATGATTTTGCTGCATTACCGGTAGTGGACAGACGGCGATTAGTTAAAATTAATAGACTGTGCTATTTTTGTTTAGAGGACCACTTAGCGCGCGAGTGCTCCAGACAGCGAATGTGTAGAGAATGTGGCCGGCCACATAATGATTTAATTTGTGCGAACAGGTCTGGACCCTACGGTCACGCCACGAGCGGGGGAGCCGCGGCGCAGTCCACCTATCAGTCACGTCCGTCGAGTGGCCCCTCTCAAGGACGAGGAGCGCACCCGTCAGAGAGTGGAGAGAGCCCTCGCGTGAGTCGTGCTCAGTTTGATAGTGGTGTGAATCGTGCGCCTGCGGTACGAGGCTATATTGCGGACCCGGGTGGGGGACCCCTCATGGGGGGGGGTTCCACGGGTCAGGGCCGCACTCAGGATACTAGGAGTGGACCCCATGCTTCCGCGACAGCGGGCCCGAGTAGGGACCCCCCGAGGGGGGGGGGGGGGGGCTCCACGGGCGGGGGCCCCACTCAAGGTTGTATGAGTGGACCCCAGTTTGCCGAACCAGTGCCTGCGCCCACTGTAGGACAGTATAGCAGGGCGGAGCCACAGCGATACTCTCCGCCGATACACGAGTATCCGCGGTTAGAATATCACCCGCCTTATTCGAGATATGGTAGGGCAGCGGGTTACGCACCACCTCGGATGGCATTGTGTATACGCTCACCATATATAGGGCAATGGATGCACCCTGGATTGGACGGGCCGGGCCCCCAATAATTTGTCTGCCCCTGTACCGGTGCGGAGCCGAGGACAGTTCTTCGGCCCACCATATTAGTTAGTAGTTGGGGCCCCCCGGGGGGAGATTCAGTTAGAGTAAGGACCACTGTTGAATTTCGGAACGTGTATGCATGATCGGATAGTCAGGTTGCGCGAGCATGGCTACGCGCATCCCCACGTACTTTAGAGATTTTTGTAGGAAACCGGGTTTCACAAATTCAGAATATAGTTATTCATATTAAATTGGAGGCACGTCCCAGGTGAATGTAATCCTGCAGAGTGCGCATCTAGGGGCTGCACAGCGCCGGAGTTGGTGTCGCATCATCTATAGTGGGGGCCTGAGTGGTTTAAATGAAACAGATTTCTTGGCCTGTCCAGCAGTTGGATAGGACACCCCAGATTTTACCCGGGTTGCGTGTGCATGCTCTAGTTCTAGGGACCAAACTAATTCCTGATTGGACGCCGTGAGTTGGGTCACCGTGCGTTGAGACGCTGGGGCGTCGCGACGGTGGCATCGGCACGGTGTGCGTCGGGTCGGGGCACGCAAGTCGCCATCCTTTGTTGTTACGCAAGGAGGGCCTTTGATGAGGCGTTTGCTGTCCGACCGACATGTTCGTAACTCACGCACGGGATGAAGCGCGTTATTGGCGATTTTACAGCGAGAGTTTTGGATTTTGTCTACTCGCCGGGTAATTCGCAATGTTTTCTTCTCCTGTGTTTCTTGTTACAGGCTGCGAGCCTTGTTGATGCAGCCACAGATAGGAGATCTGCCAGCTGATTGGATCACACAGTCGAGACCTTTTGATGGAGTGGCTACGGACGTGGGGGGACCGTTCCTCGTCCGAACGTCTAGCCTTCGCAACGCTCGGAATTTTAAGGCGTACCTGTGAGTATTCGTGTGTCTGTCCACCAAGGCCGTCCACTTGGGATTAGAGTCCTCGTTGTCCGCGGAGGCCTTCGTCGTTGCATTAGACCGATTAGTATCGCGTAGAGGTTTGCTTTTTTAGTTAGTTCAGACAACGGCACGAATTACAAGGGTACCGCAAATTACTTGAAAAGATGTATACATTTTAGAAGATAATTGTATTTAGTTAAGTCATGGTTATTATGTGAACTCGGCCAAGACCCACCTCCGCCGCGTCATTGGGGATGTAATCTTATTGAAAGATGCGAATTTGGAATTATTTGTATTGGCGACGTGGTCGCATTATTAAATTGGTAGTTGGCGGGGATGAGACTCCTCGCGCCGCTGAGGTGTTGGTCGAAGGTTTGATTCTGTGACGAGCCTTGGCGACTCTCTCCCGGCTCCCGGTTGAGTAAGCTAGCGGTCTGATAAGGATAACAGCCCGGAGCGGGGGATTGTTCGGTTTAAAAGCGTTTGGAACGCGCAAGTATGTGTAAGATTCTATTTTATTGAGATGGCAACACGGGTTGTTAAAAAGTGAAATGTCAAAGTTGTTTTTTCCGGTTTACTGTCAATTTTGGTCTCAAGGAGATGCGTGTAAAAAATGGATTCAACCAGTGTTGAAGTAATTAGGTATTTCAAGGAAATAAACAGTGGAAAAGTGGTGAAATAATTCTATTGATAAGCATCAATCGCGATCCGAGTCGTGCGTGAAAAGTTTCGCGAAATATTATTACAAGTGGAGTGGGATGCAAACAGATTTGCAATTCCACGTCTTAACAAGTGTTATTTCTTAGGGGATTGGCATGCCTGGGTTAGATATTGGTGTTTAGGTAAACTCCCGAAAGCTGCTGGATGAGCCAGTAGTTCAACACAGACCTGTAACGTGCCGAGGGCAACGAAGGTCAACGAGCGAACCCCTGACCTCCTATCAGCCAGGGTTGAATCTGGCCACCCGAATGCAGTTTCGACGACCAGTCAAGGACGTGGACTTCAACACTAACGTGAGTGTTTAATCGCTTACCCTTCAGAAAGGGATTTAGTATATAAGAACCCCCCTTTGTATGGGAAGCCCCTTTCTGACAGGTTTTAACCTCCTTATAATATTCAAATGGGTCCAGCACGCGAGGTTTAAACCATATCTGTGGAGAGGGGAGCTTTTCACATACATAGGTTATATTACAACTTTGAATTGTTAAAATTTGTTTGTTTTGGAGTATGTTTAGTCTTTAACAAGTGTTTAATGTGATTACATACTTTCAGGAGCCAATTACCTTTGGATATACTGTTAGTTTGTGCTACAGTTTGTGTTTATATTGTTTATTTTGAATGAAAACTTCTTGACACCTTCGGTTAAAGCTTGGACATAGTTGTGTGTCAAAAGTGTAATATAAATGTAAGTAACTGGTTTGTGCTGTATGGATTATATATATATAGCAGCAGAAAAGGTCTGTCTGTCTGTTCATAAAGTTATGATATTGTGTTTGTTTGTACACATTTGAGTATTAAAAATTAGTTTTTGTTGAACTCGCATAATTAAACTACAGGGTTGTATTATGTATTAATATATTGAAATTAACATACTGACTAGAGTCTAGTATATTTGGGTCTACAATATTATTGTATACGGGGACGTTTGTGATTCATGCCAGCGTTAGTTCGGTTTTTAATTGTAGTTATTTACTTTGATTTCCCGGCTTAACGCAATGGCGAAGCAAACTTCAAGGAAGACTTTGGCGAGTCAACTGCGGTGGTTTGTTGGCGTTCAGGGAATGCTGACTAGGACGGACCGGGACGGGGCGATTCTCGAGCGCTACGAGCAGATTTCGGATCGCTTCGAGGCTGCTGAAGCGGCGGTTGCGGATCTCCTGGATGAAGGCCAGAATCTAGAGGTACGGACATCCATTAATAATGACATGGATCAAATAATGGACATTTATAACAAGGTCACACAGGTCGCCTGTCTCATTAAAGAGCAAAAGTCAGGTGTTTCAAGCACACCTGATGTAGGTCGGGTAGCGCAAGGTCAATCACTGCACAGTAGGCTCCCCACTCTGGAGTTAGGGCACTTTGATGGTACCATGGAGCTATGGGTGGCATATAAGAATATGTTTACCTCGTTGGTTGACAGTAGGCAGGATTTGACAAACGCACAAAAGATGACATATTTGATGTCCACTTTAGAAAGTGAGGCAAGGAGCTTAGTGCAACATTTAAGAACAGAGAACGATCATTATAGCATAGCCTGGGAGTTATTAAATAATAGATATCAGAATGTCCGTCTGTTGGCCGATGCTCATACGAGCCAATTGTTAAGTATGCCTAGGGTAGGTAATAAGGCTCAAATTCGAACGCAGTTACTGACCCCGGTTACAGTAGCCTGTAACGCGTTAAAAATGTTAGGTTTGCCCGTGGATGAGTGGTCGTTCTTGTTGGTACACATTATTTTGGGTAAGTTACCGTCTGATACTCGTACACGTTTCGAACGTGAGACCGCGGAAAGGGAGGACAAGACTCTTCCTACTTTCGCTGAGTTGATGAGGTTTTTAGAATTTGAGGCTAGGGCCGTGGAATCGTCGTCGACTTCGGAGGTGGCGCCACCTACCGGGAGTTTCAGGGAACCTGCCGGTAAATCTGGGCGAAGGGGGGCCACAGGGAGTGCAACCGCTTCGGGGACGCGTTGCTGCACGTTTGGCTGCACTGACCGCTGTTGCTGAAGGCCCAAATTGCCACCAGTGTGGGCGCTCAGGACACGCGTTATCACAGTGCCATGATTTTGCTGCATTACCGGTAGTAGACAGACGGCGATTAGTTAAAATTAATCGATTGTGCTATTTTTGTTTAGAGGACCATTTAGCGCGCGAGTGCCCCAGACAGCGCATGTGTAGAGAATGTGGCCGGCCACATAATGATTTAATTTGTGCGAACAGGTCTGGAGCCTACGGTCACGCCACGGGCGGGGGAGCAGCGGCGCAGTCCACCTATCAGTCACGTCCGTCGAGTGGCCCCTCTCAAGGACGATGAGCGCACCCGTCGGAGGGTGGAAAGAGCCCTCGCGTGAGTCGTGCTCAGTTTGATAGTGGTGTGGATCGCGCGCCTGCGGTACGAGGCTATATTGCGGACCCGGGTGGGGGACCCCTCATGGGGGGGGGTTCAACGGGTCAGGGCCGCACTCAGGACATTAGGAGTGGACCCCATGTTTCCGCGACAGCGGGCCCGAGTAGGGACCCCCCGAGGGGGGGGGCTCCACGGGCGGGGGCCCCACTCAAGGTTATATGAGTGGACCCCAGTTTGCCGAACCAGTGCCTGCGCCCACTGTAGGACAGTATAGCAGGGCGGAGCCACAGCGATACTCTCCGCCGATGCACGAGTATCCGCGGTTAGAGTATCACCCGCCTTATTTTAGATATGGTAGGGCAGCGGGTTACGCACCATCCCGGATGGCATTGTGTATACGCTCACCATATATGGGGCCATAGACGCACCCTGGATTGGAGAGGCCGGACTCCCAATAACTAGTCTGCCCCTCTACCGGTGCGGAGCCGAGGACAGTTCTTCGGCCCACCATATTAGTTAGTAGTCGGGGCCCCCCAGGGGGGATTCAGTTAGAGTAAGAGCTCTTTTAGATTTTGGTGCCTAGGGCTGTATATATACGAACGATTGATTGTCAAGGACATGCCAATGTTGTACCACTTTTAGCAAAGAGCAAGGTGGCTCCCATTCGTACTTGTCTTGCAAATCCTTAATTAGAATTGAGTGGAGCTCATCCTTTAGTAAGGTTATTGAACCATCTACATAGCGAGTTGGCTGCCATTGTTGAATTTCAAGACGTGTATGCATGGTCGGATAGTCAGGTTGCGCTAGCATGGCTACGCGCGTCCCCACGTACTTTAGAGTTTTTTGTAGGAAACCGGGTTTCAGAAATTCAGAATATAGTTATTCACATTAAATTAGAGGCACGTCCCAAGTGAATGTAATCCTGCAGACTGCGCTCGAGGAGCTGCACAGCGCCGGAGTTGGTGTCGCATCATCTATGGTGGGGGCCGGAGTGGCTTAAAGAAACAGGTTTCTTGGCCTCTCCAGCAGTTGGATAGGACACCCCAGATTTTACCCGGGTTGCGTGTGCATTCTCTGGTTCTAGGGACCAAACTAGTTCCTGATTGGACGACGTGCGTCGGGACGCTGGGCGTCGGGGCGCCGCGCGTCGGGGCGCTGGGCGTCGGAACGCTAGGTGTCGGGACGCTGGGCGTCGGGCCGTAGTGCGTCGCGACGCTGGGCGTCAGGGCGCCGCGCATCGGGGCGCTGGGCGTCGGGACGCTGGGCGTCGGGACGCTGGGCGTCGGAGCGCTGGGGCGTCGGGGCCGCCGTGCGTCGGGGTCGCCGTGCGTTGGGATGCTGGGGGGTCGCGACGGTGGCGTCGGCACGGTGTGCGTCGGGTCGGAGCACGCAAGTCGCCATCCTTTGTTGTTACCCAAGGAGGGCCTTTGATGAGGCTTTTACTGTCCGACCGACATGTTCGTAACGCACACGCGGGATGAAACCCGTTATTGACGATTTTACAGCGAGAATTTTGGATTTTGTTTACTCGCCGGGTAATTCGCAATGTTCTCTTCTCCTGTGTTTCTTGTTACAGGCTGCAAGCCTTGTTGATGCAGCCGCAGATAGGAAATCTGCCAGCTGATGGGATCACACAGTCGAGACCCTTTGATGGAGTGGCTACGGACGTGGGGGACCGTTTCTCGTCCGAACGTCTAGCCTTCGCAACGCTCGGACTGTTAAGGCGTACCTGTGAGTATTCGTGTGTCTGTCCACCAAGGCCGTCCACTTGGGATTAGAGTCCTCGTTGTCCACGGAGGCCTTCGTCGCTGCATTAGACCGATTAGTATCGCGTAGAGGTTTGCCTTTTTATTTAGGTCAGACAACGGCACGAATTACAAGGGTACCGCAAATTACTTGAAAAGATGTATACATTTTTAGAAGATAATTGTATTTAGTTAAGTCATGGTTATTATGTGAAATCGGCCAAGACCCACCTCCGCCGCGTCATTGGGGATGTAATCTTATTGAAAGATGCGAATTTGGAATTCTTTGTATTGGTGACGTGGTCGCATTATTAAATTGGTAGTTGGCGGGGATGAGACTCCTCGCGCCGCTGAGGTGTTGGTCGAAGGTTCGATTCTGCGACGAGCCTTGGCGACTCTCTCCCGGCTCCCGGTTGATTAAGCTAGCGGTCTGATAAGGATAACAGCCCGGAGCGGGGGATTGTTCGGTTTAAAAGCGTTCGAAACGCACAAGTATGTGTAAGACACTTCATTTTATTGATATGGCAACACGAGTGGTAAAAAAGTGAAGTGTCATGGACCTTTTTCCGGTTTACTGTGATATTTTTGCTCTCAAGGAGAGAAACGTGTTAAAAAATAGAATCAACCAGTGTTGAAGTAATTATTTCAAGGAAATAGCCTGTAACAGTGAAAAAGTGGTGAAATAATCCAATTGATAAGTATCAATTGTGATCCGAATCGTGTGTGAAAGGTTTTATGGATTTTTATTAACGGTGGACATTGATTCAAACAGATTTACATTTTCACGTTTGAAAGCAAGGCTTATTTTTTCTCGGGTGGCATGCCAGGGGTTAGATATTTGTGTTTAGGTAAACTCCCGAAGGCTGCTGGATGAGCCAGTAGTTCGATAACGGCCTGCAACGTGCTGAGGGCGACGAAGGTCAACGAGCGAACCCCTGACTTCCTATCAGCCAGGGTTGAGTCTGGCCACCCGAATGCAGTTTCGACGACCAGTCAAGGACGTGGACTTCAACACTAACGTGAGTGTTTAATCGCTTACCCTTCAGAAAGGGATTTAGTATATAAGAACCCCCCCCTTTGTGTGGAAAGCCCCTTTCTGGCAGAGTTTTAGTCTTCGTTTAAAAATATATGGGTCCAGCACGCGAGGTTTAAATCATACCTGTGGAGAGGGGGGCTTTTTCATACATTATACATTAAACAGGGACTACTTAAAAAAGTTTATTATAAAATCAATGATTATCTGGACGATATTGAAGCATGGTGTAAAAAATAATAATAATCTTTATCAAAATTGTAAGTAATAATTAGCAAATTTTAATACGAAATGTTTGATTCCTCTAAAGGCTAATCTTAAGCCCTTTATAACTAATATGTAAACTGACTTTGCTGTAAAAGGTAATAGACAATGTAAGACGGATTGACTAAGATCAATATTTTTTTTTTCTCTTGGACATAATTCCTATGGTTTTATATTTGCCTTTACTTAAGTAGGTATAAGAAAATATTATACGATATAGATAATATTATACGTAAACAACCAAAAAACCTTTGATTATGCTTTAACAGCGAAACCGGTAAGGGAAGTAATATAAATCAGTGGACAAGTACAAGTGTTCTTCAATGAAAAAAAAAATTGAATAGATTAAGGTTTATGTTACAAATGAAAAAATTCATGTTTGCTAAGTTTCTTGCCCTTCTTCTTAGCAATACTAATCGAATGGTGCGGATGGTTAGGCATTATGTATATATAATATTTTTATTCCTATATTTCTTTACTTTATGCAGGTTTATAACTTTATTACATTTTAGTAGCCCAACCTCAATATTTTCTGGATGTATTTCCCTTATTTATTTATCAACTAGTTCGTTCCTTGCATCATTTATATATAATATTTTTATTCCTAGATTTCTCTACTTTCTGTATGTGTATAAATTAATTTTTGTAGCCCAACCTAAATATTTTTTGTATGTATTTCCCTTATTAGTATATTCATATTATTTTTTTCTTCTAAAGATATTTATTGTAAAGATTAATTTGACTTGTTAAAAGTATACTTTATGTATCTATTTTACAAAATAAATATATTGATTTGATTTTGATTTGATTTGATAAGTTCTGCTTGTTCCGCTGTAAGAAGTTTACGGGAAGAAGTAGGCATTCATGAATTAAAAACCGTCTATTACGCCTTTGTTGAATCAATATTTAGATACAGCATTCGATTTTCTGGTAACAGCTATCAATACAATATGGAAAAGACTTTCAGGATATAAAAAAGAGCGATACTTACGATTGTTCGCTTTCCGTCGTGGCATGGGACGAGCGCACGCGACGCAATATGTCCATCGCACAACGAAAGAGATATCAGATAAAGTGCGCGGCCGTGTAGTGCGATGAATCAAGAAAAGGTTGCAATACCGGGTGTAAAAGCTAAGGCAAGAATCCTTTAAGGGTGTGTGTTAGTATGATCGGTAAAGTTATTATTTTAAATACTGGGATCTCTAAATAATGTACCAGTACATAATAAGACGATTTTCTTTACCCAAAAATAAACTAATCGCGTGGACACCGTCACGGTCGCTGGCCACTCGGATGAGGGGTGCGGGTTGCGGGGTGCAATTAGGTGTGTGGGAAGGCCGGTGAGCTGCGTAGCCATAGCTTATAAAAATTACGAAATTGTTGGCGAAAATTCAAGGTATACGTATAGGTATTTTTTTCTCGCAATGCCATCAGAATCGTGTAATACTTTCATACCCTAAAGGGATTCTTGACTTTGCATTTACACCCAATATAGCTGTTTTATAATTAATAAAAAATTTAAATAAATTAATATGAGAGCGTTTAAGAAAACGCAATTCTATGTTTTAGATAATAGGTTTATATGTTTACAATTATTTTTAATTTATTAGTCAGCTAACTTCCTATTTTTTTTTCGATGTGGTGAATTTTTCTCTAAGGTTTCATCGTCTTGAAAAAAACCTCCTAAAAGACATGTTTTTTTTTTCAGAACTCTTTTGTAGCTTGGACGTGCTACTCTTTTCAAATCTCATTTTAGGGTTCCGTGCCCGAAGGTTGCCAAACGGGACTCTATTACTTTACTAAGCCTCTGCTGCCTTAGACTAGGCCCATAAGTAGGAAATCGATATATTTATTAAGTGCAAGAAGCAAATAATGTAAGAATTGAGGAGACGATCTTTTCAGGGTATTTCGACCCCGCTGATACGAATCTGCCTGCTTCCAAAATGAAATTTGGACCGGAAGTCCGGTATCCAAGATGGCGGCCTAAACTCTGTTGCCCTATCTCCCTTCCCTTGTCCGTTGGCTTTAAAAATTATTTAAACGCCTGCTTAAGGGTTTTTTCGGATGCCAAACACATTTCAATGCTCAAAATTCACTAACTTTAAGTTTGGAGTGCATGGGTTGCACGGTGGCGCCTAAGACTTTGTTGTGTTTATAAGTGCGCTCCGTGCGTCTTGTTGTATTTGAAATGTTAAATCCGTCAGATATATGGTTTAGTGGTCGAATGTGACGATGATGTAGACTATTGTATGTGGTAATGTTTTACACCTTCCGAAATACAATTTGTTAACAAAATCATGTTAATGAAGTATTTTCAAGGCCGACCTCGCCCGCTTCCTCTCTCAGGAACTTATTCAACATTACTTTGGGGCCGCGTCGTATCGGAAGGCTCACACAGACGTGCGATCAACCAACTCCTCATTCGACATCAGCGCCACATGAACAGGCTGACGCACGCGTTGTACAACATGAGATCCACGCTGAGGCTGAGAACATCATCGTCTGTCTGTCTGCTAAAATGACCAGTTGTAAAGTGTGGATGATGAGTGGTACAGCAAGAGAAAGGAAGCACGTCCCAGTCTATGAGATCAGCAAAATTCTTCCCAATGCTTCTAGATTTAGTGAATGAGAATAGAGTGACGAAATAAATGATGGAACATAAAGCTCTATTGGGCCGCCCTAAAAGGACGTATGCCGACCAAATAGGCGACATACTGAAGAAGGGCAAAGTAAAAAGTACCCGGGATAGAAGAGCTTGTATAACTAGATTGATGGATGTAGTAGAAGCAAAAGAGGTAGGTATGTTAGGATCGCGGCAGATGGAAATCTGTAGTCTCTGCATACCCCTCTGGGAGACTATAGTGATAATATGTATGTATATAATATGACGTATGTATGCTTCTAGATTTAGGTTTTCTATTTCTGTGTTAGCAGTATCTAAATCCATTTTAAGTAGCCGTATTTGCTCCTGAAATCACCATTGTATGTATATTCGTCCAAATTAGGTGGACTCTGATATGTTAAATTTACTGAAAGTGGATAAGTAGATCTTTGTCGCTATAGACTGAAAGCAGCTGTCATGCAGCCACCGATGGAAGACCTCCCCGCCGATAGTGTCATGGTGACCAGTAAAGTTCTTTTGGAATACAGCCTTCAGACATTTTTAACTGAAAAGAACTGAAGTCATGGGTCGATACGATACAGAGATTTGTTTTGAGTGCAAGAGAAAACCTCCCTGAAAATTACATAGTAATCAACATGATACGAAGAGTGGTGTGGTTTTCTTGAATTTTATTTTAATATAGAAGTAAATAAAAAGTTCTAAATTCACCCTTATTTCTCAGTTTTTTGTCCGCAGTTTATATCGAAACGGTATAAAAATGATGTATAAACTTCTGGATAAAATAATATACTTAATATGATATGGTATTCTCTCTTTTTGGAAAATCATTTTTAAATTAATAAAAAACATACTATTTTTGCTCTTGTAAGCGAAACCGCCTGTCGTAGTAGGCATGCTGAAGTGCGAGCTGATAAGAATTATATTTGATACAGTTTTGTTGAAACTTTCAACCACCATGAATCTGTTAAATATGGTATCACCTTTTTTGTCTCCCAACCATATAGTATTATTAGGTAATGGCAACACTCTCTCCAACCTCCTGTCTGACAATTACGTGTGCTATACTTTATTAAAAATGTATCAATTTATAATTAAGGATATCATAGTAATCCAAGATATTTATTATGAAGAATAAATAAAAGGGATTCTCTTCTACTGGCTGACGGTTTTATTTCTGCACCGAAGACACGCAATACCGATTCACACCCTCCAACAGGTTATGAATGCCCAGGCTCAAGCTACAAGCGTGAAATATAAGCGAAATAAGGTGCGTAAATACAATATATATTCGCTAACTAACGTCAGATATGACGCCGAGACCGAATGACGTAGTTAACCCAGCTGAAAGTGGTGAGACCCGACAAGGCGCCGGTAATTCTACTCCAGCGGCTACCAACGTAGCCATGAATATAGAAAAACTTGAAGGTGCATCTAACTATGTTTCCTGGAAATTTATAATGAAAATGATACTTGTCTTGGAAGGACTGTGGGCTAGCGTTGAGGGCACTGATCTCGACATTCCTCGTGGTCAACGAGCACTAGCACGCATTTGTCTAAGTGTTAGACCTTCATGTTATCAATATGTGCGGTGTGCTGATTCTGCAAAGGATGCATGGCACAACTTGAGCAGAGTATTTGAGGATAAAGGTCTGTACAGAAGAGTGTTACTCCTTAGGCAGGTACACACCACAAGTTTTGATCAATTCTCGAGTATGATGAACTACATTGAAACTGTAACAACACTTGTACAGCAACTCGCTGACATTGGAAAGACCATCGAGGACTCCGAAGTAGCTGAGATACTTCTTAGCGGACTTCCTTCAGAGTATGATGCCTTAGTTTCCAACCTGGAAACAATCTGTGTCACTGGGACATTGTCGAGTGAATTGGTTCGCACAAGGCTATTACAAGAAGACATTAGAAAGTCTAATGGAGATTCAACAAGCAAAGCATATGTCACAAAGCAGAAGAACAAGCCTAATGTTTCCTGTAGCTACTGTAACAAGATAGGACATGTCAAGTCTAGATGTCTTAAACTCAAAAGAGAGAAGAAGAAAGTAACTCTAGACAGTGACGCAACATTCATAGCTTCTGCATTCCTAGCTAGAAATGACGGCTGGTTCGTGGACTCCGGATGTACAGCCCACATGTGCAACAATCGAGAATGGTTTATGAACTTTAAAGAAAACAAGTGTGATAATAGTATTATGACTGCTAATAATCAAAAGTTAAAGTGTCTAGGATCTGGTGATATTTACATAACAACTAATGATAATTCGGTAAGAATGATTCAAAATGTTTTGTATGTACCTCAATTATCTGCCAATCTCTTGTCTGTTTATAGATTAATAGAAAGGGGTTACACAGTTTGCTTTAATCAAGATGGTTGTAGCATTTACGAAAGTATTAGTTGTAAAATCTCTGGCAACCCAATTATATTTGCTTCAAATGATAATGGTATTTATAAATTGAATGGGAAAGTGTGTAGGTCAAGTATGTCTTTGCCATCAGTGCACTCTTTGCTTCTGTGTGAAGAAATATCACGTAGACAGAAGTCACCGAGTGCTGCAGTCACTGCATTATTGGCATCAGTGTCCACGGACATGTGGCACAAAAGGCTCGGACATCTGAGTTTTTCAGGTATGTATACTCTTCGTGGTGGTGGTGCAACGGGTATTATGTTTCAGGATGGAGATGGGACGACTTTGAAGGAATGCATTCCTTGTCTTCAAGGGAAGATGTCAGCCCGGCCGTTTCCGGAACGAGAAGCCAAGCGCACCAGCCAACCTCTCGAGTTAATTCACAGCGATGTCTGCGGCCCAATCCAAATGAGCAGTTGGGGTGGGGCAAAGTACTTTGTCACGTTCACAGATGACCATACACGGAAATCATTTGGATATTTACTTCGAAACAAATCTGAGGTAATTACAGCATTTATTAATTTTAAAAAGCTAGTAGAAAAGCAATTGGGTTTACCTATTAAGATTTTGCGCTCAGATGGTGGAGGCGAGTATTGTAATGTTAAGTTTTCATCATTGTTGAGGAATGAGGGCATTATTCACCAAACAACTGTTCCATACTGTGCACAGCAGAATGGTGTCTCAGAACGCCTGAATAGAACTATTATGGAGAAAGCTCGGTGCATGATGTTGGGAGCAGGTCTCTCTGAGAAATTCTGGGGTGAGGCAGTCATGACTGCTATTTACTTAAAGAATAGGAGCCCTACTAAGGCCCTTTCAGGACAGACTCCAGAGAGCGTGTGGACTGGGTCAAGGCCAGACCTAAGTCACCTGCATGTGTTTGGTTGTATTGCTTATTCGCTTGTCCCTAGTCAAAAGCGTCGTAAACTAGACGCAAAAAGTAAAGAGTATATTTTTGTAGGCTACAGCGAAACCTCAAAGGGATTCAGATTATCTGACCCTTTAAATCCTCAAAATGTTGTAGTTTCTAGAAATGTAGCGTTTTTAGAAAACAAATTTTATAAAAATAACATTACCAGTATTAATAATGATGAATTTATTTCTTATGATTTGACTACTGATAATAATTTTATTAATGAATTGAATTCTAGTGGTAATAATATTAATAGTCATAATTTTGAATTGAGTTCGAATTCTAGTAAAAACACTTTGCTGAATTCTAGTCTTAATAAAGAGCCGAATAATAGCAGTTGTACTGTTTTGGATTCTAGTCAAATAATAGGATCAAATTCTGATACAGCTAAAAATAATAATTCCGTTGAGAATAATACCAATTCTTCGGTGATTTCAGACAGTATTGAGTTGTACTGCACTGGCAGCGATAACGAAGACAGTTCCACTTCGTCGCCGGGTTGCAGCACGCGTCATGAGCGTGTAACCTCATCTCCCGAGGTGTCAGCTGGAGGGGAAGAGATTGCTGTCTGCCCTGTCGGCGCGTGCACTCGGTCGGTTCGTAGTACTCGGTCCAAACTTCCGGTCAGGTATGCGGATTACGAAACTGATTTCACTATGATAGCTCAGGGTCTATCGTATGAGGAACCTTCCACATATGAAGAAGCTATTTCTTGTCCTAACAGTCAAGAATGGCAAGCAGCAATGCAAAATGAATATGATTCTATTACTGCAAACCAGGCATGGAAACTTGTTGACCGACCACCTCATGAAAATGTAATAAAATGTAAGTGGGTTTTTAAAAGAAAACATGATGCAACGGGTAAATTCGATAAGTTCAAAGCCCGGTTGGTTGCTAGAGGATTTACACAAGTCCAAGGCATTGATTACAATGATACTTTCTCACCCGTAGTACGACATTGTACCATGCGAATTTTGTTCTCCTTAGCTAACGAATTAGACTTGAATATCGACCATGTTGATGTTGCCACTGCATTTCTCAATGCAGATTTACAAGAAACCATATACATGGAGCAGCCTCCAGGCTTTTGTAATAATAATAAAAATAGAGTTTGTTTGTTACTGAAAGGAATATATGGTCTTAAGCAAGCCAGTAGGATTTGGAACGAAAAAGTTCATATATTACTATCTGACAATGGCTATAGTCAAAGCAAATGTGAGCCTTGTGTTTATGTAAAACGTTTAGGTCGCGATTATACAATAATTGCATTGTATGTGGATGATTTTTACATATTTTACAGCTCCAAGAAAAATGAATTGTTACCTTTGTTAGAAAGTAATTTTAATGTTAAGAACTTAGGTGCTCTCAAGAGCTGCTTAGGTATAAATGTAACTAGAGAAAGATCTAAAGGAATTTTAAAATTGGATCAGTCTGAATACATAAAGAATTTGCTTGTACGTTTTGGTATGCAGAACTGTAAATCAGTCAAAACACCAATGCCTGTAAACTGTAAATTTGTGCAGTCAGAAAGTGGTAATAATAACCTAATTAAGGATGAAACTTATCAATATAGGCAACTTATGGGATGTCTCATGTACTTGTCAGTTTGCACAAGACCGGACATTTCATATGCCTGCAGTCAACTAAGTCAGTTTAACAATTGTTTTAACAAAACTCATTGGCAGGCAGCAAAACGCATACTGCGGTATTTAGCAGGGACAATTAACTACTCTCTATGTTTTATAAAAAGTGGTAAATTTAATATTACTGCTTATACTGACGCAGATTGGGCCAATGACCCCACTGATAGGAGATCTTATACTGGGTTTGTTATCAAGCTGGGAAGTAACACAATAAACTGGGAGTCACGTAAGCAGCGTTGTGTCGCTCTTTCCAGCACAGAGTCAGAATATTTAGCAATTGGTGACGTCTGTAAAGACATTTGTTTCATAAAAAATTTCTTATCAGAGATTGTTCCTTGGAACATTAACATTGTGATCTATAATGACAATCAAAGTGCGCAGAGACTGCTAGAAGTAAAAGAGTATTGTCATAAACGCACGAAACATATAGATTTAAGATATCACTATGTGAAAGATTGAATTAAAAATAATTTGATGTCCATAAGATACTTACCTACAAATGTAATGATTGCAGATGTTCTTACAAAGCCTTTATGTTTTGCGAAGCATGCCGAGTTCATAAGCAAAATGAACATTAAATAGATAATGTATGTACATAATTGAAATGAATTGTATACATGCATGTAGTATTTGCATGTATGAGTGTTAAGTGTCAGTGCAATTGTTTTGAATTTTAGCATTTTGAATGTCAAGTACATAATTGCTTGTAATATTTAGCATGTAGAAATTATTTCGCTTATGTATTTTGTATCATAGCTTAAGGTTTGTGAGAAGGGGAAGTGTTAAATATGGTATCACCTTTTTTTGTCTCCCAACCCTATAGTATTATTAGGTAATGGCAACTCTCTCTCCAACCTCCTGTCTGACAATAACGTGTGCTATACTTTATTAAAAATGTATCAATTTATAATTAAGGATATCATAGTAATCCAAGATATTTATTATGAAGAATAAATAAAAGGGATTCTCTTCTACTGGCTGACGGTTTTATTTCTGCACCGAAGACACGCAATACCGATTCACATCCTCCAACAGAATCGAGTTGCAAATCCGACGGAATCACCTTAATGACAAACTTGGTCAAACTTTTGATTTGGGACATTCGAAAATTAGAGATTAATACATTTTTTAAATCGCGGATTTATTTTTATTCAAAGATTTAAAAGAAACAAACAAACAATAAATATATATAATGAACTTTAGGCGGGCATTCTTTTTTTTCTTTGCACGCAAGTTGCCTACTTGACGGATATAAGCTGCTGTCAAGCTTTTCTGTCAAGTCTATCTATGGTACACAAGAAAAGACTTGCGACTTTTCAATAAACTAAAAGAAATAAAATATAACACTAGTCTTCTATATATCCCAATCCGCTTCGCGCGTTCCATACCTAGAGGGACCATACTATGGTCTGAGCACAATCTCGTACTCACGTACACGAAAGTATCAACTAGTCGTGACAAGGTTCAAGAGTCACGACTCTCAGTTTAACAGTTCAAGACTCAAGGTGCTTTTACACGACACAACTAAAGACAACACCAAAACAATATCAAAGTGCGTTTCAAAACAAACTAAACAACTATTTGTTCCATAATAGACAACCTACGCAAGCCTACGCTACACCTGATCCTCTGAACTCTGAACCGGTCGGGTATCTCATATAAATACTTCGACAAAGAATATAAAAGGTGTTCACCAGTCGTGCCCGATGTGAAGTGAATGATGCAGCCGTCGTCCGGACTTATCTCAGCCCCGTATTTAGCCACTTCGTGTTTGGAAGTCGCCTCGTTCTCCTTGACCAGAGCAGCACAGGTCTCGGTGCCTCTGGAAATTATTTATATTACAAATACGAGTACGTGTTCAGCTCCCCAAGATGAGAATCTTTTGAATTACCTACCCACACAATGACAAATCCTCATGATGTTATTGCTGCACAAAAGAGAAATGAAGCATACTAACGGCGGGGGCTGAGCGGCGGCAGTGAGCACGGTGGTGAGACTCGGGAAGGCGTCGGCCCGCAGGTCGCCTGGTGGAGCTCCACGCAGCTCCGGGACCAGCTCGCTCAGCTGCTGGTAGTACCGGTGCTGCGTCGACTCGTCGCCGATCAGCAGACCCTTCAGGGAGGTTTTCTTGATGCAGAAACTCAGCTCGGGCTTCTCATATACTGGGTTTATTGCGACCTGGTTACAGTTGACATTATTTTACGGGGTTTTATGTTTTTATGTATCTATTTTACAAAATAAATATTTTGATTTTGATTTAAAACTTATACGTTTCAGGGTAAATAAAATTCGGATTTGAAAACTTTAAGCGACAGGTAAAACTATTTGTAAAATTTGTTGCTTCTTATCCTGGAGTAGATCTAGATTGATTGGTTCATTGATTGAATCAAATTGAATATATTAGTAGAATATGTACATATTTAAATAATATATACGATGAAAAAATGGTGTTAGCAGATAAAATATAGCTAATTTTCTTAGATAAGAACTCGAAATATATCTTTATAAATCTATAAACTTTTATTAAATTTAATTAAGCCTGTATATGAATAACAAGGCTAGGTATTTTTCTATTGTATTCGTAGCATCAAGTCTCCCACACTGACCGGGATGACGCCCACCCTGAGCGCCGCGACGAGGCCGAGGATCCAGGTGGAGCAGTTGTGCGCCCAGATGCCGAGTCGGTCCCCGCGCTGCAGCCCGCGCGCGCGCAGCCCGCATCCCAGGGCGTCCGCCTGCGTGCACAAGAATAAAACATGCTGTGTTAAATAAGAACAAGGACGCTCTGAATATCAGCGCTGTGTAGATCAACATTCAGAGTTCCCTATAGGGATATAGTCATTAATAACCACGGAACCAATTTTAAAATTACTTTACCTTTGTAATAGTTTGATCTTCACTTGGACAAAGGCTTTTAGCTTGTTTCCTGTGTGTGGGCGGTTCTATCTATTAAATAAACTCACGCGGGTTTTTTCTAAGCGGTAATTAATTTTTGAAGTGGCAGAGCTGGTATCGGGCTTGGCTGTGGAGGTAACATCATCTTATTCACAAACCTCCCGAAGTTATTCGGGGGACAGTAAGAGGACAGCTCTCAAACGAACATCTGGTTATAATATAACTTTCGTGAATTCTCGGAGTGAAAATCCTCGTTTTGAAACGAAATCTATGGCCTCCTTTATACCTGCCTAGCCCTAGATGTCAAATGTAAATAAAGTAATTTTTGTAAATTTATAAAAACATATTCGATCTCATAGTTTTTGAAGCTATAAATAGAAAAATACTGTCCAGAAACTCAATATCTCGAAATGGTTTCGGAATCAGCACCATGTATTACCTTACATATCGAATTGGATTGAAATCCGGAATGATGCAAAGTAATCAAGAGAAGGAGGTTATTTGAGGATCTGAGCATTCTATCGTAATTATCAGACAAGAGATTAATCATTGACCTGAGGTATGGGGGTATTGGATCGTTATTTATAATTATATAGAAGGCAAACAATTCTCAGGTTTTTCCGATCGCGAATAGGAATCCAATTGAGTTTTGCCCGAAACTCTGAAACGTGGTCATATTTCCCCAAGCTAAATATGAAACGGATGCAGGTGTTAAGCAAGCGTTCCAGTTTATTAAGATGTTCTTATTTACCATCCAAATAACAGGTATTAGCGTAGTTAATCATAGGTATAAAGCTAGAGGGCGTCAGCATAAAGATGCAAAGAGCCATTAAGGCGGGGAGTAGCTAAATTAATAAATATTGAAAATAACAGAGGGAAGAGAATACTACCTTGGGGAACACCAGCATCCAAATCACACTAATCGGACAGGGTCTGATCACAGCGAATGGCCTGCCGGCGTCCTCGTAGTTAGAAGTAAACAAGTATTAGCAGGGAGAGATATATTCAAACAATCAAGAGAAGCAAGTAGGAGATCATGATCGACAGCGTTGAAAGCATTACTAAAATCTACTAGCATCAGCGTAGTTAACATTCCCTACTCTATTCCTAATCTTATATCCTCAGTTACTTTAAGGAGCGCTGTGGTTGTGCAATGACCAGTTCTAAAGCTAGAATGTAAAGTGTTTCAAAGATTATATTATGTTAAATATAGACCAATCCTTCGCACTGAACATTAATGTAGTATAATAAATTTGCAGATGTGCAAATACTATTTAATATTTTTGTAGTGATTCATCTCCTATACCTCGTTTACAGAAAAATAATCACATTGTCAATTGAAAGCGTTAAATATTTTATGCAAGTTCAATAACTTTCACAAAACTACTGTAGACGTGTTTTATTTAAACAAAGATGTCTAATAAGTTCCACCAAGTGCCGACAATCACAACATTCACAACCATCAATATTTCAAAAACTCTGCTGAAGAAGTAAAGGATATATGAATATAATTTGCAATATTCCGCTAAACAGCTGTTTTAGCGGAATATTGCAAATTATATTCATATATCCTTTACTTAGTGATGGACTTCCGCAAGGTAACGCCTATTTCAATTAATCATCTGCTGAAGAAATTCAAATCCAAAACATCAAACATATAAATGGAACATGATGGTCGCCGGTTTTCCCGTTGATATAACAAAAGGTAGATACGGTACGTTCTTTTATCGACAACTGAGAGAAGGACCTCTTTTTGTGACAAGCGCCACCGAATGACAGAGATAGAGCGACAAGCTTCGACAGGAGCGCGAGCGAGACAAGCTACACAAAACAGGCCCATTGGGCCTATATTTGCAGGGCCACGCACGAATAGCGGGATACGGCATCTTTCTTTTGTTTTATCTGAGGATTTACCACGATTTATTGTACCGAATAAAGCATGATTACAATTAAAAGTTCATGTCAAAATAACCGATGATCCTTAAACAATCGAACTCTGCAATTATATTGACAATACAGTGGCGTGCATCTCATATAGGCAAATACGCAATGCCTACCCTGAGCTTGGCTTAGCTAACTAGACCACTATCTTTTTAAATATAGGAGGGTACACACAACTATTTCAATATTATAATCAGGTAAGCTTCACCCTTTCTTTGAAATACCCACCTGCCTGCTCCGGAGCGCTCGCGCTACCGTGGCAACACGCATAACTAAAATTCGAGCAATTTTCTATGTGTACTCCTATGACGTCAGCGGCTCGCGCTAAGCACGCACACATTCTCATTAAAATACGCAACGCCTGTGCGAAGCAACCACGTTGTCATGATTACTTGCTACTAGATGGCGCCACACGTTTTTAAATAGTGGATTCGTCCGTAGGTAGTCGGAGATTCATTTTTCATAATGGGGTAAGAGATTTATTGCCAATAAGCTTGGGCAAAAGAGAAGAACACCTGTGTGAGTTATATCGTTATTTATCGTAATTCTCGCTATAATACGTACAAAGAACATAAGGACAGTTTTGTGCCTACCCCACACATGCACGCCACTGTGACAATCCATTCGTTTAATGCGACCGTTGAACTTAATTAACATCACTCGAAATTCCAAGAAAATTACGATCAACAAAAGCACTCCATACAAAAATGGTAATTCATTAATAATGGCTTTTTAGCAGAGCCTATTGAAAAGGGCATATTATAAAATAAATTAATATTTAGACGATAATGAAGCATAGTGTCATATATCATAATATAAGTGAGCTTTCTCATTAGTAGTTAGTATAATTGTGGGTTACTTCCTCTAAGTTAATTAACTACAGGGCCCCGTCCATACTAGGTGAAATTGGGGAGGTTTGGTCCGCGAATGACGGTAATATCATGAACATAGGTGGCAGTAATGGGGGGGGGGGGTCTTGCCAATATAAAAAACGATTTCGTAGCACGATGCCTACTATCGTGCTTAGTTGAAGCAACATCATTGATTTTGTAATCAGATAACGAAAATTACATCAGTTTTGTGAGAGGGTGGGGTGGGGTCATTGGATATGGCGATAGGGTGATGTGTATGGTCAGAGTGGTCAGGTCTAGCCGTACGTTTGTTGTTGTAGGTAGATATACTTAGTGGAGTGGAATTATAAGTAGAAACAGACTGGTAGTTTGAAGGTGGTTTATTGTAGAGAAAGGTGTAGGTTCTCTAGCTGTGATCTCTACGGTAGCTAAGTAGGTACTCAGTTAATAAATAAAGAAAAGGTAAAACGTTAAAATAATACATGACGCACGCGCTGGACATAAGTAGAAACAGACTGGTAGTTTGAAGGTGGTTTATTGTAGAGAAAGGTGTAGGTTCTCTAGCTGTGATCTCTACGGTAGCTAAGTAGGTACTCAGTTAAAAAATAAAGAAAAGGTAAAACGTTAAAGTAATACATGACGCACGCGCTGGACATAAGTAGAAACAGACTGGTAGTTTGAAGGTGGTTTATTGTAGAGAAAGGTGTAGGTTCTCTAGCTGTGATCTCTACGGTAGCTAAGTAGGTACTCAGTTAATAAATAAAGAAAAGGTAAAACGTTAAAGTAATACATGACGCACGCGCTGGACATAAGTAGAAACAGACTGGTAGTTTGAAGGTGGTTTATTGTAGAGAAAGGTGTAGGTTCTCTAGCTGTGATCTCTACGGTAGCTAAGTAGGTACTCAGTTAATAAATAAAGAATAAGGTAAAACGTTAAAGTAATACATGACGCACGCGCTGGACATAAGTAGAAACAGACTGGTAGTTTGAAGGTGGTTTATTGTAGAGAAAGGTGTAGGTTCTCTAGCTGTGATCTCGACGGTAGCTAAGTAGGTACTCAGTTAATAAATAAAGAATAAGGTAAAACGTTAAAGTAATACATGACGCACGCGCTGGACATAAGTAGAAACAGACTGGTAGTTTGAAGGTGGTTTATTGTAGAGAAAGGTGTAGGTTCTCTAGCTGTGATCTCTACGGTAGCTAAGTAGGTACTCAGTTAATAAATAAAGAATAAGGTAAAACGTTAAAGTAATACATGACGCACGCGCTGGACATAAGTAGAAACAGACTGGTAGTTTGAAGGTGGTTTATTGTAGAGAAAGGTGTAGGTTCTCTAGCTGTGATCTATACGGTGGCTAAGTAGATAGGACATGTCAAGTCTAGATGTCTTAAACTCAAAAGAGAGAAGAAGAAAGTAACTCTAGACAGTGACGCAACATTCATAGCTTCTGCATTCCTAGCTAGAAATGACGGCTGGTTCGTGGACTCCGGATGTACAGCCCACATGTGCAACAATCGAGAATGGTTTATGAACTTTAAAGAAAACAAGTGTGATAATAGTATTATGACTGCTAATAATCAAAAGTTAAAGTGTCTAGGATCTGGTGATATTTACATAACAACTAATGATAATTCGGTAAGAATGATTCAAAATGTTTTGTATGTACCTCAATTATCTGCCAATCTCTTGTCTGTTTATAGATTAATAGAAAGGGGTTACACAGTTTGCTTTAATCAAGATGGTTGTAGCATTTACGAAAGTATTAGTTGTAAAATCTCTGGCAACCCAATTATATTTGCTTCAAATGATAATGGTATTTATAAATTGAATGGGAAAGTGTGTAGGTCAAGTATGTCTTTGCCATCAGTGCACTCTTTGCTTCTGTGTGAAGAAATATCACGTAGACAGAAGTCACCGAGTGCTGCAGTCACTGCATTATTGGCATCAGTGTCCACGGACATGTGGCACAAAAGGCTCGGACATCTGAGTTTTTCAGGTATGTATACTCTTCGTGGTGGTGGTGCAACGGGTATTATGTTTCAGGATGGAGATGGGACGACTTTGAAGGAATGCATTCCTTGTCTTCAAGGGAAGATGTCAGCCCGGCCGTTTCCGGAACGAGAAGCCAAGCGCACCAGCCAACCTCTCGAGTTAATTCACAGCGATGTCTGCGGCCCAATCCAAATGAGCAGTTGGGGTGGGGCAAAGTACTTTGTCACGTTCACAGATGACCATACACGGAAATCATTTGGATATTTACTTCGAAACAAATCTGAGGTAATTACAGCATTTATTAATTTTAAAAAGCTAGTAGAAAAGCAATTGGGTTTACCTATTAAGATTTTGCGCTCAGATGGTGGAGGCGAGTATTGTAATGTTAAGTTTTCATCATTGTTGAGGAATGAGGGCATTATTCACCAAACAACTGTTCCATACTGTGCACAGCAGAATGGTGTCTCAGAACGCCTGAATAGAACTATTATGGAGAAAGCTCGGTGCATGATGTTGGGAGCAGGTCTCTCTGAGAAATTCTGGGGTGAGGCAGTCATGACTGCTATTTACTTAAAGAATAGGAGCCCTACTAAGGCCCTTTCAGGACAGACTCCAGAGAGCGTGTGGACTGGGTCAAGGCCAGACCTAAGTCACCTGCATGTGTTTGGTTGTATTGCTTATTCGCTTGTCCCTAGTCAAAAGCGTCGTAAACTAGACGCAAAAAGTAAAGAGTATATTTTTGTAGGCTACAGCGAAACCTCAAAGGGATTCAGATTATCTGACCCTTTAAATCCTCAAAATGTTGTAGTTTCTAGAAATGTAGCGTTTTTAGAAAACAAATTTTATAAAAATAACATTACCAGTATTAATAATGATGAATTTATTTCTTATGATTTGACTACTGATAATAATTTTATTAATGAATTGAATTCTAGTGGTAATAATATTAATAGTCATAATTTTGAATTGAGTTCGAATTCTAGTAAAAACACTTTGCTGAATTCTAGTCTTAATAAAGAGCCGAATAATAGCAGTTGTACTGTTTTGGATTCTAGTCAAATAATAGGATCTAATTCTGATACAGCTAAAAATAATAATTCCGTTGAGAATAATACCAATTCTTCGGTGATTTCAGACAGTATTGAGTTGTACTGCACTGGCAGCGATAACGAAGACAGTTCCACTTCGTCGCCGGGTTGCAGCACGCGTCATGAGCGTGTAACCTCATCTCCCGAGGTGTCAGCTGGAGGGGAAGAGATTGCTGTCTGCCCTGTCGGCGCGTGCACTCGGTCGGTTCGTAGTACTCGGTCCAAACTTCCGGTCAGGTATGCGGATTACGAAACTGATTTCACTATGATAGCTCAGGGTCTATCGTATGAGGAACCTTCCACATATGAAGAAGCTATTTCTTGTCCTAACAGTCAAGAATGGCAAGCAGCAATGCAAAATGAATATGATTCTATTACTGCAAACCAGGCATGGAAACTTGTTGACCGACCACCTCATGAAAATGTAATAAAATGTAAGTGGGTTTTTAAAAGAAAACATGATGCAACGGGTAAATTCGATAAGTTCAAAGCCCGGTTGGTTGCTAGAGGATTTACACAAGTCCAAGGCATTGATTACAATGATACTTTCTCACCCGTAGTACGACATTGTACCATGCGAATTTTGTTCTCCTTAGCTAACGAATTAGACTTGAATATCGACCATGTTGATGTTGCCACTGCATTTCTCAATGCAGATTTACAAGAAACCATATACATGGAGCAGCCTCCAGGCTTTTGTAATAATAATAAAAATAGAGTTTGTTTGTTACTGAAAGGAATATATGGTCTTAAGCAAGCCAGTAGGATTTGGAACGAAAAAGTTCATATATTACTATCTGACAATGGCTATAGTCAAAGCAAATGTGAGCCTTGTGTTTATGTAAAACGTTTAGGTCGCGATTATACAATAATTGCATTGTATGTGGATGATTTTTACATATTTTACAGCTCCAAGAAAAATGAATTGTTACCTTTGTTAGAAAGTAATTTTAATGTTAAGAACTTAGGTGCTCTCAAGAGCTGCTTAGGTATAAATGTAACTAGAGAAAGATCTAAAGGAATTTTAAAATTGGATCAGTCTGAATACATAAAGAATTTGCTTGTACGTTTTGGTATGCAGAACTGTAAATCAGTCAAAACACCAATGCCTGTAAACTGTAAATTTGTGCAGTCAGAAAGTGGTAATAATAACCTAATTAAGGATGAAACTTATCAATATAGGCAACTTATGGGATGTCTCATGTACTTGTCAGTTTGCACAAGACCGGACATTTCATATGCCTGCAGTCAACTAAGTCAGTTTAACAATTGTTTTAACAAAACTCATTGGCAGGCAGCAAAACGCATACTGCGGTATTTAGCAGGGACAATTAACTACTCTCTATGTTTTATAAAAAGTGGTAAATTTAATATTACTGCTTATACTGACGCAGATTGGGCCAATGACCCCACTGATAGGAGATCTTATACTGGGTTTGTTATCAAGCTGGGAAGTAACACAATAAACTGGGAGTCACGTAAGCAGCGTTGTGTCGCTCTTTCCAGCACAGAGTCAGAATATTTAGCAATTGGTGACGTCTGTAAAGACATTTGTTTCATAAAAAATTTCTTATCAGAGATTGTTCCTTGGAACATTAACATTGTGATCTATAATGACAATCAAAGTGCGCAGAGACTGCTAGAAGTAAAAGAGTATTGTCATAAACGCACGAAACATATAGATTTAAGATATCACTATGTGAAAGATTGAATTAAAAATAATTTGATGTCCATAAGATACTTACCTACAAATGTAATGATTGCAGATGTTCTTACAAAGCCTTTATGTTTTGCGAAGCATGCCGAGTTCATAAGCAAAATGAACATTAAATAGATAATGTATGTACATAATTGAAATGAATTGTATACATGCATGTAGTATTTGCATGTATGAGTGTTAAGTGTCAGTGCAATTGTTTTGAATTTTAGCATTTTGAATGTCAAGTACATAATTGCTTGTAATATTTAGCATGTAGAAATTATTTCGCTTATGTATTTTGTATCATAGCTTAAGGTTTGTGAGAAGGGGAAGTGTTAAATATGGTATCACCTTTTTTTGTCTCCCAACCCTATAGTATTATTAGGTAATGGCAACTCTCTCTCCAACCTCCTGTCTGACAATAACGTGTGCTATACTTTATTAAAAATGTATCAATTTATAATTAAGGATATCATAGTAATCCAAGATATTTATTATGAAGAATAAATAAAAGGGATTCTCTTCTACTGGCTGACGGTTTTATTTCTGCACCGAAGACACGCAATACCGATTCACATCCTCCAACAGAATCGAGTTGCAAATCCGACGGAATCACCTTAATGACAAACTTGGTCAAACTTTTGATTTGGGACATTCGAAAATTAGAGATTAATACATTTTTTAAATCGCGGATTTATTTTTATTCAAAGATTTAAAAGAAACAAACAAACAATAAATATATATAATGAACTTTAGGCGGGCATTCTTTTTTTTCTTTGCACGCAAGTTGCCTACTTGACGGATATAAGCTGCTGTCAAGCTTTTCTGTCAAGTCTATCTATGGTACACAAGAAAAGACTTGCGACTTTTCAATAAACTAAAAGAAATAAAATATAACACTAGTCTTCTATATATCCCAATCCGCTTCGCGCGTTCCATACCTAGAGGGACCATACTATGGTCTGAGCACAATCTCGTACTCACGTACACGAAAGTATCAACTAGTCGTGACAAGGTTCAAGAGTCACGACTCTCAGTTTAACAGTTCAAGACTCAAGGTGCTTTTACACGACACAACTAAAGACAACACCAAAACAATATCAAAGTGCGTTTCAAAACAAACTAAACAACTATTTGTTCCATAATAGACAACCTACGCAAGCCTACGCTACACCTGATCCTCTGAACTCTGAACCGGTCGGGTATCTCATATAAATACTTCGACAAAGAATATAAAAGGTGTTCACCAGTCGTGCCCGATGTGAAGTGAATGATGCAGCCGTCGTCCGGACTTATCTCAGCCCCGTATTTAGCCACTTCGTGTTTGGAAGTCGCCTCGTTCTCCTTGACCAGAGCAGCACAGGTCTCGGTGCCTCTGGAAATTATTTATATTACAAATACGAGTACGTGTTCAGCTCCCCAAGATGAGAATCTTTTGAATTACCTACCCACACAATGACAAATCCTCATGATGTTATTGCTGCACAAAAGAGAAATGAAGCATACTAACGGCGGGGGCTGAGCGGCGGCAGTGAGCACGGTGGTGAGACTCGGGAAGGCGTCGGCCCGCAGGTCGCCTGGTGGAGCTCCACGCAGCTCCGGGACCAGCTCGCTCAGCTGCTGGTAGTACCGGTGCTGCGTCGACTCGTCGCCGATCAGCAGACCCTTCAGGGAGGTTTTCTTGATGCAGAAACTCAGCTCGGGCTTCTCATATACTGGGTTTATTGCGACCTGGTTACAGTTGACATTATTTTACGGGGTTTTATGTTTTTATGTATCTATTTTACAAAATAAATATTTTGATTTTGATTTAAAACTTATACGTTTCAGGGTAAATAAAATTCGGATTTGAAAACTTTAAGCGACAGGTAAAACTATTTGTAAAATTTGTTGCTTCTTATCCTGGAGTAGATCTAGATTGATTGGTTCATTGATTGAATCAAATTGAATATATTAGTAGAATATGTACATATTTAAATAATATATACGATGAAAAAATGGTGTTAGCAGATAAAATATAGCTAATTTTCTTAGATAAGAACTCGAAATATATCTTTATAAATCTATAAACTTTTATTAAATTTAATTAAGCCTGTATATGAATAACAAGGCTAGGTATTTTTCTATTGTATTCGTAGCATCAAGTCTCCCACACTGACCGGGATGACGCCCACCCTGAGCGCCGCGACGAGGCCGAGGATCCAGGTGGAGCAGTTGTGCGCCCAGATGCCGAGTCGGTCCCCGCGCTGCAGCCCGCGCGCGCGCAGCCCGCATCCCAGGGCGTCCGCCTGCGTGCACAAGAATAAAACATGCTGTGTTAAATAAGAACAAGGACGCTCTGAATATCAGCGCTGTGTAGATCAACATTCAGAGTTCCCTATAGGGATATAGTCATTAATAACCACGGAACCAATTTTAAAATTACTTTACCTTTGTAATAGTTTGATCTTCACTTGGACAAAGGCTTTTAGCTTGTTTCCTGTGTGTGGGCGGTTCTATCTATTAAATAAACTCACGCGGGTTTTTTCTAAGCGGTAATTAATTTTTGAAGTGGCAGAGCTGGTATCGGGCTTGGCTGTGGAGGTAACATCATCTTATTCACAAACCTCCCGAAGTTATTCGGGGGACAGTAAGAGGACAGCTCTCAAACGAACATCTGGTTATAATATAACTTTCGTGAATTCTCGGAGTGAAAATCCTCGTTTTGAAACGAAATCTATGGCCTCCTTTATACCTGCCTAGCCCTAGATGTCAAATGTAAATAAAGTAATTTTTGTAAATTTATAAAAACATATTCGATCTCATAGTTTTTGAAGCTATAAATAGAAAAATACTGTCCAGAAACTCAATATCTCGAAATGGTTTCGGAATCAGCACCATGTATTACCTTACATATCGAATTGGATTGAAATCCGGAATGATGCAAAGTAATCAAGAGAAGGAGGTTATTTGAGGATCTGAGCATTCTATCGTAATTATCAGACAAGAGATTAATCATTGACCTGAGGTATGGGGGTATTGGATCGTTATTTATAATTATATAGAAGGCAAACAATTCTCAGGTTTTTCCGATCGCGAATAGGAATCCAATTGAGTTTTGCCCGAAACTCTGAAACGTGGTCATATTTCCCCAAGCTAAATATGAAACGGATGCAGGTGTTAAGCAAGCGTTCCAGTTTATTAAGATGTTCTTATTTACCATCCAAATAACAGGTATTAGCGTAGTTAATCATAGGTATAAAGCTAGAGGGCGTCAGCATAAAGATGCAAAGAGCCATTAAGGCGGGGAGTAGCTAAATTAATAAATATTGAAAATAACAGAGGGAAGAGAATACTACCTTGGGGAACACCAGCATCCAAATCACACTAATCGGACAGGGTCTGATCACAGCGAATGGCCTGCCGGCGTCCTCGTAGTTAGAAGTAAACAAGTATTAGCAGGGAGAGATATATTCAAACAATCAAGAGAAGCAAGTAGGAGATCATGATCGACAGCGTTGAAAGCATTACTAAAATCTACTAGCATCAGCGTAGTTAACATTCCCTACTCTATTCCTAATCTTATATCCTCAGTTACTTTAAGGAGCGCTGTGGTTGTGCAATGACCAGTTCTAAAGCTAGAATGTAAAGTGTTTCAAAGATTATATTATGTTAAATATAGACCAATCCTTCGCACTGAACATTAATGTAGTATAATAAATTTGCAGATGTGCAAATACTATTTAATATTTTTGTAGTGATTCATCTCCTATACCTCGTTTACAGAAAAATAATCACATTGTCAATTGAAAGCGTTAAATATTTTATGCAAGTTCAATAACTTTCACAAAACTACTGTAGACGTGTTTTATTTAAACAAAGATGTCTAATAAGTTCCACCAAGTGCCGACAATCACAACATTCACAACCATCAATATTTCAAAAACTCTGCTGAAGAAGTAAAGGATATATGAATATAATTTGCAATATTCCGCTAAACAGCTGTTTTAGCGGAATATTGCAAATTATATTCATATATCCTTTACTTAGTGATGGACTTCCGCAAGGTAACGCCTATTTCAATTAATCATCTGCTGAAGAAATTCAAATCCAAAACATCAAACATATAAATGGAACATGATGGTCGCCGGTTTTCCCGTTGATATAACAAAAGGTAGATACGGTACGTTCTTTTATCGACAACTGAGAGAAGGACCTCTTTTTGTGACAAGCGCCACCGAATGACAGAGATAGAGCGACAAGCTTCGACAGGAGCGCGAGCGAGACAAGCTACACAAAACAGGCCCATTGGGCCTATATTTGCAGGGCCACGCACGAATAGCGGGATACGGCATCTTTCTTTTGTTTTATCTGAGGATTTACCACGATTTATTGTACCGAATAAAGCATGATTACAATTAAAAGTTCATGTCAAAATAACCGATGATCCTTAAACAATCGAACTCTGCAATTATATTGACAATACAGTGGCGTGCATCTCATATAGGCAAATACGCAATGCCTACCCTGAGCTTGGCTTAGCTAACTAGACCACTATCTTTTTAAATATAGGAGGGTACACACAACTATTTCAATATTATAATCAGGTAAGCTTCACCCTTTCTTTGAAATACCCACCTGCCTGCTCCGGAGCGCTCGCGCTACCGTGGCAACACGCATAACTAAAATTCGAGCAATTTTCTATGTGTACTCCTATGACGTCAGCGGCTCGCGCTAAGCACGCACACATTCTCATTAAAATACGCAACGCCTGTGCGAAGCAACCACGTTGTCATGATTACTTGCTACTAGATGGCGCCACACGTTTTTAAATAGTGGATTCGTCCGTAGGTAGTCGGAGATTCATTTTTCATAATGGGGTAAGAGATTTATTGCCAATAAGCTTGGGCAAAAGAGAAGAACACCTGTGTGAGTTATATCGTTATTTATCGTAATTCTCGCTATAATACGTACAAAGAACATAAGGACAGTTTTGTGCCTACCCCACACATGCACGCCACTGTGACAATCCATTCGTTTAATGCGACCGTTGAACTTAATTAACATCACTCGAAATTCCAAGAAAATTACGATCAACAAAAGCACTCCATACAAAAATGGTAATTCATTAATAATGGCTTTTTAGCAGAGCCTATTGAAAAGGGCATATTATAAAATAAATTAATATTTAGACGATAATGAAGCATAGTGTCATATATCATAATATAAGTGAGCTTTCTCATTAGTAGTTAGTATAATTGTGGGTTACTTCCTCTAAGTTAATTAACTACAGGGCCCCGTCCATACTAGGTGAAATTGGGGAGGTTTGGTCCGCGAATGACGGTAATATCATGAACATAGGTGGCAGTAATGGGGGGGGGGGTCTTGCCAATATAAAAAACGATTTCGTAGCACGATGCCTACTATCGTGCTTAGTTGAAGCAACATCATTGATTTTGTAATCAGATAACGAAAATTACATCAGTTTTGTGAGAGGGTGGGGTGGGGTCATTGGATATGGCGATAGGGTGATGTGTATGGTCAGAGTGGTCAGGTCTGGCCGTACGTTTGTTGTTGTAGGTAGATATACTTAGTGGAGTGGAATTATAAGTAGAAACAGACTGGTAGTTTGAAGGTGGTTTATTGTAGAGAAAGGTGTAGGTTCTCTAGCTGTGATCTCTACGGTAGCTAAGTAGGTACTCAGTTAATAAATAAAGAAAAGGTAAAACGTTAAAATAATACATGACGCACGCGCTGGACATAAGTAGAAACAGACTGGTAGTTTGAAGGTGGTTTATTGTAGAGAAAGGTGTAGGTTCTCTAGCTGTGATCTCTACGGTAGCTAAGTAGGTACTCAGTTAAAAAATAAAGAAAAGGTAAAACGTTAAAGTAATACATGACGCACGCGCTGGACATAAGTAGAAACAGACTGGTAGTTTGAAGGTGGTTTATTGTAGAGAAAGGTGTAGGTTCTCTAGCTGTGATCTCTACGGTAGCTAAGTAGGTACTCAGTTAATAAATAAAGAAAAGGTAAAACGTTAAAGTAATACATGACGCACGCGCTGGACATAAGTAGAAACAGACTGGTAGTTTGAAGGTGGTTTATTGTAGAGAAAGGTGTAGGTTCTCTAGCTGTGATCTCTACGGTAGCTAAGTAGGTACTCAGTTAATAAATAAAGAATAAGGTAAAACGTTAAAGTAATACATGACGCACGCGCTGGACATAAGTAGAAACAGACTGGTAGTTTGAAGGTGGTTTATTGTAGAGAAAGGTGTAGGTTCTCTAGCTGTGATCTCGACGGTAGCTAAGTAGGTACTCAGTTAATAAATAAAGAATAAGGTAAAACGTTAAAGTAATACATGACGCACGCGCTGGACATAAGTAGAAACAGACTGGTAGTTTGAAGGTGGTTTATTGTAGAGAAAGGTGTAGGTTCTCTAGCTGTGATCTCTACGGTAGCTAAGTAGGTACTCAGTTAATAAATAAAGAATAAGGTAAAACGTTAAAGTAATACATGACGCACGCGCTGGACATAAGTAGAAACAGACTGGTAGTTTGAAGGTGGTTTATTGTAGAGAAAGGTGTAGGTTCTCTAGCTGTGATCTATACGGTGGCTAAGTAGATAGGACATGTCAAGTCTAGATGTCTTAAACTCAAAAGAGAGAAGAAGAAAGTAACTCTAGACAGTGACGCAACATTCATAGCTTCTGCATTCCTAGCTAGAAATGACGGCTGGTTCGTGGACTCCGGATGTACAGCCCACATGTGCAACAATCGAGAATGGTTTATGAACTTTAAAGAAAACAAGTGTGATAATAGTATTATGACTGCTAATAATCAAAAGTTAAAGTGTCTAGGATCTGGTGATATTTACATAACAACTAATGATAATTCGGTAAGAATGATTCAAAATGTTTTGTATGTACCTCAATTATCTGCCAATCTCTTGTCTGTTTATAGATTAATAGAAAGGGGTTACACAGTTTGCTTTAATCAAGATGGTTGTAGCATTTACGAAAGTATTAGTTGTAAAATCTCTGGCAACCCAATTATATTTGCTTCAAATGATAATGGTATTTATAAATTGAATGGGAAAGTGTGTAGGTCAAGTATGTCTTTGCCATCAGTGCACTCTTTGCTTCTGTGTGAAGAAATATCACGTAGACAGAAGTCACCGAGTGCTGCAGTCACTGCATTATTGGCATCAGTGTCCACGGACATGTGGCACAAAAGGCTCGGACATCTGAGTTTTTCAGGTATGTATACTCTTCGTGGTGGTGGTGCAACGGGTATTATGTTTCAGGATGGAGATGGGACGACTTTGAAGGAATGCATTCCTTGTCTTCAAGGGAAGATGTCAGCCCGGCCGTTTCCGGAACGAGAAGCCAAGCGCACCAGCCAACCTCTCGAGTTAATTCACAGCGATGTCTGCGGCCCAATCCAAATGAGCAGTTGGGGTGGGGCAAAGTACTTTGTCACGTTCACAGATGACCATACACGGAAATCATTTGGATATTTACTTCGAAACAAATCTGAGGTAATTACAGCATTTATTAATTTTAAAAAGCTAGTAGAAAAGCAATTGGGTTTACCTATTAAGATTTTGCGCTCAGATGGTGGAGGCGAGTATTGTAATGTTAAGTTTTCATCATTGTTGAGGAATGAGGGCATTATTCACCAAACAACTGTTCCATACTGTGCACAGCAGAATGGTGTCTCAGAACGCCTGAATAGAACTATTATGGAGAAAGCTCGGTGCATGATGTTGGGAGCAGGTCTCTCTGAGAAATTCTGGGGTGAGGCAGTCATGACTGCTATTTACTTAAAGAATAGGAGCCCTACTAAGGCCCTTTCAGGACAGACTCCAGAGAGCGTGTGGACTGGGTCAAGGCCAGACCTAAGTCACCTGCATGTGTTTGGTTGTATTGCTTATTCGCTTGTCCCTAGTCAAAAGCGTCGTAAACTAGACGCAAAAAGTAAAGAGTATATTTTTGTAGGCTACAGCGAAACCTCAAAGGGATTCAGATTATCTGACCCTTTAAATCCTCAAAATGTTGTAGTTTCTAGAAATGTAGCGTTTTTAGAAAACAAATTTTATAAAAATAACATTACCAGTATTAATAATGATGAATTTATTTCTTATGATTTGACTACTGATAATAATTTTATTAATGAATTGAATTCTAGTGGTAATAATATTAATAGTCATAATTTTGAATTGAGTTCGAATTCTAGTAAAAACACTTTGCTGAATTCTAGTCTTAATAAAGAGCCGAATAATAGCAGTTGTACTGTTTTGGATTCTAGTCAAATAATAGGATCTAATTCTGATACAGCTAAAAATAATAATTCCGTTGAGAATAATACCAATTCTTCGGTGATTTCAGACAGTATTGAGTTGTACTGCACTGGCAGCGATAACGAAGACAGTTCCACTTCGTCGCCGGGTTGCAGCACGCGTCATGAGCGTGTAACCTCATCTCCCGAGGTGTCAGCTGGAGGGGAAGAGATTGCTGTCTGCCCTGTCGGCGCGTGCACTCGGTCGGTTCGTAGTACTCGGTCCAAACTTCCGGTCAGGTATGCGGATTACGAAACTGATTTCACTATGATAGCTCAGGGTCTATCGTATGAGGAACCTTCCACATATGAAGAAGCTATTTCTTGTCCTAACAGTCAAGAATGGCAAGCAGCAATGCAAAATGAATATGATTCTATTACTGCAAACCAGGCATGGAAACTTGTTGACCGACCACCTCATGAAAATGTAATAAAATGTAAGTGGGTTTTTAAAAGAAAACATGATGCAACGGGTAAATTCGATAAGTTCAAAGCCCGGTTGGTTGCTAGAGGATTTACACAAGTCCAAGGCATTGATTACAATGATACTTTCTCACCCGTAGTACGACATTGTACCATGCGAATTTTGTTCTCCTTAGCTAACGAATTAGACTTGAATATCGACCATGTTGATGTTGCCACTGCATTTCTCAATGCAGATTTACAAGAAACCATATACATGGAGCAGCCTCCAGGCTTTTGTAATAATAATAAAAATAGAGTTTGTTTGTTACTGAAAGGAATATATGGTCTTAAGCAAGCCAGTAGGATTTGGAACGAAAAAGTTCATATATTACTATCTGACAATGGCTATAGTCAAAGCAAATGTGAGCCTTGTGTTTATGTAAAACGTTTAGGTCGCGATTATACAATAATTGCATTGTATGTGGATGATTTTTACATATTTTACAGCTCCAAGAAAAATGAATTGTTACCTTTGTTAGAAAGTAATTTTAATGTTAAGAACTTAGGTGCTCTCAAGAGCTGCTTAGGTATAAATGTAACTAGAGAAAGATCTAAAGGAATTTTAAAATTGGATCAGTCTGAATACATAAAGAATTTGCTTGTACGTTTTGGTATGCAGAACTGTAAATCAGTCAAAACACCAATGCCTGTAAACTGTAAATTTGTGCAGTCAGAAAGTGGTAATAATAACCTAATTAAGGATGAAACTTATCAATATAGGCAACTTATGGGATGTCTCATGTACTTGTCAGTTTGCACAAGACCGGACATTTCATATGCCTGCAGTCAACTAAGTCAGTTTAACAATTGTTTTAACAAAACTCATTGGCAGGCAGCAAAACGCATACTGCGGTATTTAGCAGGGACAATTAACTACTCTCTATGTTTTATAAAAAGTGGTAAATTTAATATTACTGCTTATACTGACGCAGATTGGGCCAATGACCCCACTGATAGGAGATCTTATACTGGGTTTGTTATCAAGCTGGGAAGTAACACAATAAACTGGGAGTCACGTAAGCAGCGTTGTGTCGCTCTTTCCAGCACAGAGTCAGAATATTTAGCAATTGGTGACGTCTGTAAAGACATTTGTTTCATAAAAAATTTCTTATCAGAGATTGTTCCTTGGAACATTAACATTGTGATCTATAATGACAATCAAAGTGCGCAGAGACTGCTAGAAGTAAAAGAGTATTGTCATAAACGCACGAAACATATAGATTTAAGATATCACTATGTGAAAGATTGAATTAAAAATAATTTGATGTCCATAAGATACTTACCTACAAATGTAATGATTGCAGATGTTCTTACAAAGCCTTTATGTTTTGCGAAGCATGCCGAGTTCATAAGCAAAATGAACATTAAATAGATAATGTATGTACATAATTGAAATGAATTGTATACATGCATGTAGTATTTGCATGTATGAGTGTTAAGTGTCAGTGCAATTGTTTTGAATTTTAGCATTTTGAATGTCAAGTACATAATTGCTTGTAATATTTAGCATGTAGAAATTATTTCGCTTATGTATTTTGTATCATAGCTTAAGGTTTGTGAGAAGGGGAAGTGTTAAATATGGTATCACCTTTTTTTGTCTCCCAACCCTATAGTATTATTAGGTAATGGCAACTCTCTCTCCAACCTCCTGTCTGACAATAACGTGTGCTATACTTTATTAAAAATGTATCAATTTATAATTAAGGATATCATAGTAATCCAAGATATTTATTATGAAGAATAAATAAAAGGGATTCTCTTCTACTGGCTGACGGTTTTATTTCTGCACCGAAGACACGCAATACCGATTCACATCCTCCAACAGAATCGAGTTGCAAATCCGACGGAATCACCTTAATGACAAACTTGGTCAAACTTTTGATTTGGGACATTCGAAAATTAGAGATTAATACATTTTTTAAATCGCGGATTTATTTTTATTCTAAGATTTAAAAGAAACAAACAAACAATAAATATATATAATGAACTTTAGGCGGGCATTCTTTTTTTTCTTTGCACGCAAGTTGCCTACTTGACGGATATAAGCTGCTGTCAAGCTTTTCTGTCAAGTCTATCTATGGTACACAAGAAAAGACTTGCGACTTTTCAATAAACTAAAAGAAATAAAATATAACACTAGTCTTCTATATATCCCAATCCGCTTCGCGCGTTCCATACCTAGAGGGACCATACTATGGTCTGAGCACAATCTCGTACTCACGTACACGAAAGTATCAACTAGTCGTGACAAGGTTCAAGAGTCACGACTCTCAGTTTAACAGTTCAAGACTCAAGGTGCTTTTACACGACACAACTAAAGACAACACCAAAACAATATCAAAGTGCGTTTCAAAACAAACTAAACAACTATTTGTTCCATAATAGACAACCTACGCAAGCCTACGCTACACCTGATCCTCTGAACTCTGAACCGGTCGGGTATCTCATATAAATACTTCGACAAAGAATATAAAAGGTGTTCACCAGTCGTGCCCGATGTGAAGTGAATGATGCAGCCGTCGTCCGGACTTATCTCAGCCCCGTATTTAGCCACTTCGTGTTTGGAAGTCGCCTCGTTCTCCTTGACCAGAGCAGCACAGGTCTCGGTGCCTCTGGAAATTATTTATATTACAAATACGAGTACGTGTTCAGCTCCCCAAGATGAGAATCTTTTGAATTACCTACCCACACAATGACAAATCCTCATGATGTTATTGCTGCACAAAAGAGAAATGAAGCATACTAACGGCGGGGGCTGAGCGGCGGCAGTGAGCACGGTGGTGAGACTCGGGAAGGCGTCGGCCCGCAGGTCGCCTGGTGGAGCTCCACGCAGCTCCGGGACCAGCTCGCTCAGCTGCTGGTAGTACCGGTGCTGCGTCGACTCGTCGCCGATCAGCAGACCCTTCAGGGAGGTTTTCTTGATGCAGAAACTCAGCTCGGGCTTCTCATATACTGGGTTTATTGCGACCTGGTTACAGTTGACATTATTTTACGGGGTTTTATGTTTTTATGTATCTATTTTACAAAATAAATATTTTGATTTTGATTTAAAACTTATACGTTTCAGGGTAAATAAAATTCGGATTTGAAAACTTTAAGCGACAGGTAAAACTATTTGTAAAATTTGTTGCTTCTTATCCTGGAGTAGATCTAGATTGATTGGTTCATTGATTGAATCAAATTGAATATATTAGTAGAATATGTACATATTTAAATAATATATACGATGAAAAAATGGTGTTAGCAGATAAAATATAGCTAATTTTCTTAGATAAGAACTCGAAATATATCTTTATAAATCTATAAACTTTTATTAAATTTAATTAAGCCTGTATATGAATAACAAGGCTAGGTATTTTTCTATTGTATTCGTAGCATCAAGTCTCCCACACTGACCGGGATGACGCCCACCCTGAGCGCCGCGACGAGGCCGAGGATCCAGGTGGAGCAGTTGTGCGCCCAGATGCCGAGTCGGTCCCCGCGCTGCAGCCCGCGCGCGCGCAGCCCGCATCCCAGGGCGTCCGCCTGCGTGCACAAGAATAAAACATGCTGTGTTAAATAAGAACAAGGACGCTCTGAATATCAGCGCTGTGTAGATCAACATTCAGAGTTCCCTATAGGGATATAGTCATTAATAACCACGGAACCAATTTTAAAATTACTTTACCTTTGTAATAGTTTGATCTTCACTTGGACAAAGGCTTTTAGCTTGTTTCCTGTGTGTGGGCGGTTCTATCTATTAAATAAACTCACGCGGGTTTTTTCTAAGCGGTAATTAATTTTTGAAGTGGCAGAGCTGGTATCGGGCTTGGCTGTGGAGGTAACATCATCTTATTCACAAACCTCCCGAAGTTATTCGGGGGACAGTAAGAGGACAGCTCTCAAACGAACATCTGGTTATAATATAACTTTCGTGAATTCTCGGAGTGAAAATCCTCGTTTTGAAACGAAATCTATGGCCTCCTTTATACCTGCCTAGCCCTAGATGTCAAATGTAAATAAAGTAATTTTTGTAAATTTATAAAAACATATTCGATCTCATAGTTTTTGAAGCTATAAATAGAAAAATACTGTCCAGAAACTCAATATCTCGAAATGGTTTCGGAATCAGCACCATGTATTACCTTACATATCGAATTGGATTGAAATCCGGAATGATGCAAAGTAATCAAGAGAAGGAGGTTATTTGAGGATCTGAGCATTCTATCGTAATTATCAGACAAGAGATTAATCATTGACCTGAGGTATGGGGGTATTGGATCGTTATTTATAATTATATAGAAGGCAAACAATTCTCAGGTTTTTCCGATCGCGAATAGGAATCCAATTGAGTTTTGCCCGAAACTCTGAAACGTGGTCATATTTCCCCAAGCTAAATATGAAACGGATGCAGGTGTTAAGCAAGCGTTCCAGTTTATTAAGATGTTCTTATTTACCATCCAAATAACAGGTATTAGCGTAGTTAATCATAGGTATAAAGCTAGAGGGCGTCAGCATAAAGATGCAAAGAGCCATTAAGGCGGGGAGTAGCTAAATTAATAAATATTGAAAATAACAGAGGGAAGAGAATACTACCTTGGGGAACACCAGCATCCAAATCACACTAATCGGACAGGGTCTGATCACAGCGAATGGCCTGCCGGCGTCCTCGTAGTTAGAAGTAAACAAGTATTAGCAGGGAGAGATATATTCAAACAATCAAGAGAAGCAAGTAGGAGATCATGATCGACAGCGTTGAAAGCATTACTAAAATCTACTAGCATCAGCGTAGTTAACATTCCCTACTCTATTCCTAATCTTATATCCTCAGTTACTTTAAGGAGCGCTGTGGTTGTGCAATGACCAGTTCTAAAGCTAGAATGTAAAGTGTTTCAAAGATTATATTATGTTAAATATAGACCAATCCTTCGCACTGAACATTAATGTAGTATAATAAATTTGCAGATGTGCAAATACTATTTAATATTTTTGTAGTGATTCATCTCCTATACCTCGTTTACAGAAAAATAATCACATTGTCAATTGAAAGCGTTAAATATTTTATGCAAGTTCAATAACTTTCACAAAACTACTGTAGACGTGTTTTATTTAAACAAAGATGTCTAATAAGTTCCACCAAGTGCCGACAATCACAACATTCACAACCATCAATATTTCAAAAACTCTGCTGAAGAAGTAAAGGATATATGAATATAATTTGCAATATTCCGCTAAACAGCTGTTTTAGCGGAATATTGCAAATTATATTCATATATCCTTTACTTAGTGATGGACTTCCGCAAGGTAACGCCTATTTCAATTAATCATCTGCTGAAGAAATTCAAATCCAAAACATCAAACATATAAATGGAACATGATGGTCGCCGGTTTTCCCGTTGATATAACAAAAGGTAGATACGGTACGTTCTTTTATCGACAACTGAGAGAAGGACCTCTTTTTGTGACAAGCGCCACCGAATGACAGAGATAGAGCGACAAGCTTCGACAGGAGCGCGAGCGAGACAAGCTACACAAAACAGGCCCATTGGGCCTATATTTGCAGGGCCACGCACGAATAGCGGGATACGGCATCTTTCTTTTGTTTTATCTGAGGATTTACCACGATTTATTGTACCGAATAAAGCATGATTACAATTAAAAGTTCATGTCAAAATAACCGATGATCCTTAAACAATCGAACTCTGCAATTATATTGACAATACAGTGGCGTGCATCTCATATAGGCAAATACGCAATGCCTACCCTGAGCTTGGCTTAGCTAACTAGACCACTATCTTTTTAAATATAGGAGGGTACACACAACTATTTCAATATTATAATCAGGTAAGCTTCACCCTTTCTTTGAAATACCCACCTGCCTGCTCCGGAGCGCTCGCGCTACCGTGGCAACACGCATAACTAAAATTCGAGCAATTTTCTATGTGTACTCCTATGACGTCAGCGGCTCGCGCTAAGCACGCACACATTCTCATTAAAATACGCAACGCCTGTGCGAAGCAACCACGTTGTCATGATTACTTGCTACTAGATGGCGCCACACGTTTTTAAATAGTGGATTCGTCCGTAGGTAGTCGGAGATTCATTTTTCATAATGGGGTAAGAGATTTATTGCCAATAAGCTTGGGCAAAAGAGAAGAACACCTGTGTGAGTTATATCGTTATTTATCGTAATTCTCGCTATAATACGTACAAAGAACATAAGGACAGTTTTGTGCCTACCCCACACATGCACGCCACTGTGACAATCCATTCGTTTAATGCGACCGTTGAACTTAATTAACATCACTCGAAATTCCAAGAAAATTACGATCAACAAAAGCACTCCATACAAAAATGGTAATTCATTAATAATGGCTTTTTAGCAGAGCCTATTGAAAAGGGCATATTATAAAATAAATTAATATTTAGACGATAATGAAGCATAGTGTCATATATCATAATATAAGTGAGCTTTCTCATTAGTAGTTAGTATAATTGTGGGTTACTTCCTCTAAGTTAATTAACTACAGGGCCCCGTCCATACTAGGTGAAATTGGGGAGGTTTGGTCCGCGAATGACGGTAATATCATGAACATAGGTGGCAGTAATGGGGGGGGGGGTCTTGCCAATATAAAAAACGATTTCGTAGCACGATGCCTACTATCGTGCTTAGTTGAAGCAACATCATTGATTTTGTAATCAGATAACGAAAATTACATCAGTTTTGTGAGAGGGTGGGGTGGGGTCATTGGATATGGCGATAGGGTGATGTGTATGGTCAGAGTGGTCAGGTCTGGCCGTACGTTTGTTGTTGTAGGTAGATATACTTAGTGGAGTGGAATTATAAGTAGAAACAGACTGGTAGTTTGAAGGTGGTTTATTGTAGAGAAAGGTGTAGGTTCTCTAGCTGTGATCTCTACGGTAGCTAAGTAGGTACTCAGTTAATAAATAAAGAAAAGGTAAAACGTTAAAATAATACATGACGCACGCGCTGGACATAAGTAGAAACAGACTGGTAGTTTGAAGGTGGTTTATTGTAGAGAAAGGTGTAGGTTCTCTAGCTGTGATCTCTACGGTAGCTAAGTAGGTACTCAGTTAAAAAATAAAGAAAAGGTAAAACGTTAAAGTAATACATGACGCACGCGCTGGACATAAGTAGAAACAGACTGGTAGTTTGAAGGTGGTTTATTGTAGAGAAAGGTGTAGGTTCTCTAGCTGTGATCTCTACGGTAGCTAAGTAGGTACTCAGTTAATAAATAAAGAAAAGGTAAAACGTTAAAGTAATACATGACGCACGCGCTGGACATAAGTAGAAACAGACTGGTAGTTTGAAGGTGGTTTATTGTAGAGAAAGGTGTAGGTTCTCTAGCTGTGATCTCGACGGTAGCTAAGTAGGTACTCAGTTAATAAATAAAGAATAAGGTAAAACGTTAAAGTAATACATGACGCACGCGCTGGACATAAGTAGAAACAGACTGGTAGTTTGAAGGTGGTTTATTGTAGAGAAAGGTGTAGGTTCTCTAGCTGTGATCTCGACGGTAGCTAAGTAGGTACTCAGTTAATAAATAAAGAATAAGGTAAAACGTTAAAGTAATACATGACGCACGCGCTGGACATAAGTAGAAACAGACTGGTAGTTTGAAGGTGGTTTATTGTAGAGAAAGGTGTAGGTTCTCTAGCTGTGATCTCTACGGTAGCTAAGTAGGTACTCAGTTAATAAATAAAGAATAAGGTAAAACGTTAAAGTAATACATGACGCACGCGCTGGACATAAGTAGAAACAGACTGGTAGTTTGAAGGTGGTTTATTGTAGAGAAAGGTGTAGGTTCTCTAGCTGTGATCTATACGGTGGCTAAGTAGGTACTTAGTTAATAAATAAAGAATAAGGTAAAACGTTAAAGTAATACATGACGCACGCGCTGGACATAAGTAGAAACAGACTGGTAGTTTGAAGGTGGTTTATTGTAGAGAAAGGTGTAGGTTCTCTAGCTGTGATCTCTACGGTAGCTAAGTAGGTACTCAGTTAATAAATAAAGAAAAGGTAAAACGTTAAAGTAATACATAGGTAACACTAAAAGTTTCCGGAACTAGCCACTTACATAAACAATATTTAAAAATTTATTGCAACATTTGAAAATAGAACTCTTTGGCTGTAGAATGCAGTTTGTTTCATCTGACTGTCTTTTGCTTTTACCTTGTGGCGCCATTTAAAAAATTGTGTGTCTGCATCAACATGGATTTAACTCGGGAAAATTTTCGTAGTATGATTTTCTACGATTTTAAGTGTAGTTTGACAGCTCAACAGAGCATCGTTTGGCTTGAAACAGCTTTTGGCAATGAAGCGCCATGCAAGACGACTGTTTATAGCTGGTTTGCAGAATTCAAGCGTGGTCGTATCAATCTCAGTGACGAATCTCGCGATGGTCGGCCGTCCACCGCTGTGACCAACAAAAACATCGATGCTGTGCGCCGTATGATTGAAACAGACAGGCATGTGACCTACCATGAAATTCGCGCATCCTTAGAAATAGGCATGAGTCAAATACAATCAATCCTACACAAACATTTGGGTGTGAGAAAGCTGTGCTCGCGGTGGATCCCACACAACTTGACCGAGGCTCAAAAAACGGACCGCGTCACTTGGTGCAGTGCCATGCTTACCAGATTCAACGAAGGTGCGTCAAATTTGGTGTGGGACATAGTAACAGGTGACGAAACATGGATTTATTGCTACGATCCCAAAACAAAGCAGCAATCGAGCGTATGGGTCTTTCAAGATGAGCCGAAACCAACCAAAGTGGCGCGCGTGAAAAGTGCATCTAAGCGGATGATTGCTTCTTTTTTTAATAAAACTGGACACGTGGCTACTGTTGCTTTAGAGAATCGTCATACCGTGAATAGTGACTGGTACACGACCATTTGTTTGCCGGAAGTTATTGACGAACTCCGTAAAAATAACCGTAAACGCCGTATCATCCTGCACCACGACAATGCTAGTTCTCACACGGCCAGACAGACAAACGACTTTTTGAAGACGAAAAATGTAGAACTCATGAGTCATCCTGCATACAGTCCCGACCTGGCACCTTGTAACTTTTTTCTGTTCCCAAAAATTAAGAACCAATTACGGGGTCAACGATTTTCATCACCAGAAGAGGCTGTCGAGGAGTATGAAAAACACGTTTCAGAGGTCACCACAGGGGAGTGGCACAAAAGTTTTCAAAACTGGTTTGATCGAATGAAAAAGTGCATAGACGCCAAGGGAGATTATTTTGAAAAACAATAAATTAATGTTGTACCTTTAATAGTATTTTTTCATATTCATTCCGGAAACTTATAGTGCGTCCCACGTACATGACGCACGCGCTGGACATAAGTAGAAACAGACTGGTAGTTTGAAGGTGGTTTATTGTAGAGAAAGGTGTAGGTTCTCTAGCTGTGATCTCTACGGTAGCTAAGTAGGTACTCAGTTAATAAATAAAGAATAAGGTAAAACGTTAAAGTAATACATGACGCACGCGCTGGACATAAGTAGAAACAGACTGGTAGTTTGAAGGTGGTTTATTGTGGAGAAAGGTGTAGGTTCTCTAGCTGTGATCTCTACGGTGGCTAAGTAGGTACTTAGTTAATAAATAAAGAATAAGGTAAAACGTTAAAGTAATACATGACGCACGCGCTGGACATAAGTAGAAACAGACTGGTAGTTTGAAGGTGGTTTATTGTAGAGAAAGGTGTAGGTTCTCTAGCTGTGATCTCTACGGTAGCTAAGTAGGTACTCAGTTAATAAATAAAGAATAAAGTAAAACGTTAAAGTAATACATGACGCACGCGCTGGACATAAGTAGAAACAGACTGGTAGTTTGAAGGTGGTTTATTGTAGAGAAAGGTGTAGGTTCTCTAGCTGTGATCTCTACGGTGGCTAAGTAGGTACTTAGTTAATAAATAAAGAATAAGGTAAAACGTTAAAGTAATACATGACGCACGCGCTGGACATAAGTAGAAACAGACTGGTAGTTTGAAGGTGGTTTATTGTAGAGAAAGGTGTAGATTCTCTAGCTGTGATCTCTACGGTAGCTAAGTAGGTACTCAGTTAATAAATAAAGAATAAGGTAAAACGTTAAAGTAATACATGACGCACGCGCTGGACATAAGTAGAAACAGACTGGTAGTTTGAAGGTGGTTTATTGTAGAGAAAGGTGTAGGTTCTCTAGCTGTGATCTCTACGGTGGCTAAGTAGGTACTTAGTTAATAAATAAAGAATAAGGTAAAACGTTAAAGTAATACATGACGCACGCGCTGGACATAAGTAGAAACAGACTGGTAGTTTGAAGGTGGTTTATTGTAGAGAAAGGTGTAGGTTCTCTAGCTGTGATCTCTACGGTAGCTAAGTAGGTACTCAGTTAATAAATAAAGAATAAGGTAAAACGTTAAAGTAATACATGACGCACGTGCTGGACATAAGTAGAAACAGACTGGTAGTTTGAAGGTGGTTTATTGTAGAGAAAGGTGTAGGTTCTCTAGCTGTGATCTCTACGGTAGCTAAGTAGGTACTCAGTTAATAAATAAAGAATAAGGTAAAACGTTAAAGTAATACATGACGCACGCGCTGGACATAAGTAGAAACAGACTGGTAGTTTGAAGGTGGTTTATTGTAGAGAAAGGTGTAGGTTCTCTAGCTGTGATCTCTACGGTAGCTAAGTAGGTACTCAGTTAATAAATAAAGAATAAGGTAAAACGTTAAAGTAATACATGACGCACGCGCTGGACATAAGTAGAAACAGACTGGTAGTTTGAAGGTGGTTTATTGTAGAGAAAGGTGTAGGTTCTCTAGCTGTGATCTCTACGGTAGCTAAGTAGGTACTCAGTTAATAAATAAAGAATAAGGTAAAACGTTCAAGTAATACATGACGCACGCGCTGGACATAAGTAGAAACAGACTGGTAGTTTGAAGGTGGTTTATTGTAGAGAAAGGTGTAGGTTCTCTAGCTGTGATCTCTACGGTAGCTAAGTAGGTACTCAGTTAATAAATAAAGAAAAGGTAAAACGTTAAAGTAATACATGACGCACGCGCTGGACATAAGTAGAAACAGACTGGTAGTTTGAAGGTGGTTTATTGTAGAGAAAGGTGTAGGTTCTCTAGCTGTGATCTCTACGGTGGCTAAGTAGGTACTCAGTTAATAAATAAAGAAAAGGTAAAAAGTAAAGCAATACATGACGCACGCGCTGGACATAAGTAGAAACAGACTGGTAGTTTGAAGGTGGTTTATTGTAGAGAAAGGTGTAGGTTCTCTAGCTGTGATCTCTACGGTAGCTAAGTAGGTACTCAGTTAATAAATAAAGAAAAGGTAAAACGTTAAAGTAATACATGACGCACGCGCTGGACATAAGTAGAAACAGACTGGTAGTTTGAAGGTGGTTTATTGTAGAGAAAGGTGTAGGTTCTCTAGCTGTGATCTCTACGGTAGCTAAGTAGGTACTCAGTTAATAAATAAAGAAAAGGTAAAAAGTAAAGCAATACATGACGCACGCGCTGGACATAAGTAGGCTGCAACGTAGCAAAATGTACGGCAAAAATCGATGACGTGAATATGGACAGTCTCTAAGATAAAAATATAAAAGGTGATGTGATGTGCGATGAACTTATGAGACAAACTAACTATTTTTTCTCATGACATAAATTCCTGCTTTCTTGTATTTTTCACCCCTAAACTCAAAGTTTAAACGCAAACCTTGTATAGTAGGTATAAACATTTATTGCAACCAAAATATTTAAATTTTGATTTGTGGAGGACGTGCAGTGAATGAATGTGTTTATAGTGGCTTATTACCGATTACCCCCAAGAATGTCGGTTTTTAATTCCCGATCTCCTCCACACAAAAATTATCCATATGGGCTGTCTGCGGTTTCAATACTTAGAATGCATAATAAGATTGGGATTTTATATTTAGTTTGCCACGTGTTATGAAACTTTTATTTCCAAACAAAACAATTTATATTTGTTTGCGTTGCACTCATATTATTTACAGCTAATCTACACAAATCTTTTTAGGATACGTGTTATAGAACTAACTCTAACAATGACAATGTCAGCTCGACTGACTTCTGGCTTTCCGCTACAAGAGTAGAGTTGCTCTCGGATCCAATAAAGCACGTGCTTTCTTGGCACAACAGGCCAGATGCACGCGACGAGTGTGGGTTTGCTCTTCGTTTACCTCGCGGGGTCACACACAGCACAGAAAAGAAGGGAACTAGTTCCATTTCAGGGGGGGGGGGGGGGTACTTACTCACTTGCGTGAGCAGTTGCGCGTAGGTGAGCTGGTGACCCTCGTGGCAGCTGTGGATGGCGACCCGGTGCGGGTGACGCCGCGCCGCCGCCTGCAGCACCGCGCCCATCGTCACGTACTGCAGGGGCTCGCTGCCGGGCTGGTGCAGGAAGCTGCCTCGCTGCTGCACTAGGCTGTCCTCCTGCTGCGGCAAGCTGCCCACACTCGTCGCTGCGTATCTCCGTATACCTGACAACTAGCAAACCACAAACATAAATTATATGAATCAATATGGTCCGGTAGTAAGCATATTATAAACTAGCTTTTGCCCGCGGCTCAACCCGCGTTGAATGGATTTTCGTGGAAATAAAGAAAACAAAAGAATATGATTTTTGAACGACAATATGCAACGGGCACCATGTTTTTACCAAAGTGCTAATAAATACCAATCAAATAAGCCCAAACTCGAAGGGTCTGCTGTTGTCCGTTTAGGAGATCCCGTACCCACCTTCCAGTCCCATCATCAGACCCTGGTCTCCATGTTTTACCAAAGTGCTAATAAAGGCCAATCAAATAAGCCCAAACTCGAAGGGTCTGCCGTCATCCGTTGAGGAGTTCTGCTGCCTATCTCTGAAGACCATCATCAGATCATGACTAAACTAAAATGGGACCTACCTGAAAGCAAATCCATCCAAACAAAAGAAAAATTTCAAGTCGGTTAAGATTTGCGAGAGTTATGGAGTAACATACCCAAAAAAATACAGTCGAATTGAGAACCTCTTCCTTTTTTGAAGTCGGTTAATAACAAATTTTGTTGTTTTAGCTCTATCTTGAAGATGGTGTTAATACAAGTTTCAAATATGGTAAATGTACGTATTTTAACTAACGTAAAATAATAAATAATGATAATTTGGGTTCCGTGCTCAGAGAGTGCCGAATCGTTTATCAGGCGTTACCATTTCAAGGCCATGTTTTTTTGTTGCTATGGCAACAATGTTTTTGTTATGTACTTCCATAATGTTTTTAGGGTTCTGTAGGAACCTGTATTGTGTGATGGTACGGAGCCCTTTGTACGCGAGTCCGACTCGCACTTGGCCAAAAGCTGTTACTTAAAGACTGCAATACATATACGAGTTTCAACTGTTGTCAGGTTGTAGCACATACTCTAAGTAAAGCAACAAGTAATAAAGATTTGGGTTTCGAGTGCAGAGGGTGCCAAATTATTTATTTCCAGAAATAAGGAAACGCGGGGCCATCAAAGTTGTCAGTTGTAGAGCATTTTTGTTACGCGGTCGGGTTTGATATAGTTATTCCTCGTCAGGATTCCCGGGTCGTAAATTACCGTCTATTTTATCTTCGTCGAGCAAGAACCAACATTGGCAAATTCTCAATCATACATAGAATGTGTAGACAGCATAATCAACTTTTCATAAAAGATCCTCAGGCCTTTGATTTGTTTTCGTGTTCGTTTAGAAGATATAAATCACATTTGTAATTTTACTCAAATCATATATGGCTATTAACTTATTTAAATGGCACGAAACCGTCAGGGCGCGAATCCCACTCCCTCTTGATCGGTTTGTTATTATCAAACTTGTCCATATCAGAGCGCGGCGGCACGACAATGTACCTAGATAATTTGGAATTAAGTAGATAACAAATTGCGTGCCTACTTTGTTATTTTAATGTTTTTACCTACTTAAAAAAAGGAGGAGTTGTTCTTATTTTTTAACCAATTAAAAAAAAATCAGGTCCTGTTTTAGTTTGGTCGAGATCTGATGATGGTCTTCAGAGACAGGCAGTGGAACTCCTCAATGGATGACAGCACATCACTCGATATTGCGGCAAACGCTTTGTACCAGGATGCTGATTGCAGGATGTTACTTAAAAATTGACATGAATCCATCTGACCTTCGAATTTAAATCTTGCGACCATTCGCGATTGAGGTAATCGCTTAGTCTCAGGGTGCTCACTGCAGTATATCTACTTAAACATTGTCATAATACCAACTTTCAATTCCAATCTGACCAAAACTAAGTTCACGACATTCGACCTCTCAGGTCGCAAAAGACACGGTTTGGCAGTTAACGTAGGCAATGTTTCAATAAGTCAGGTAGATTCTACACCGTTCTTAGGACTTCATATTGACCGTGCACTAACGTGGAGCTCACACATTGACAAACTCTGCGGTAAATTGGCGGGATCATGGTTCGCAGTAAGCCGCCTCTCATCATCTGTAAGGGCAATCAACCATAGATATTGCGGCGTACTTATATGTCCAGCTTGTGCGTCATGTCATGTACTAGTTGGACTTTTTACCATTTCTTTATTTGTTAACTGAGTACCTACTTACCTACCTCAGAGATTACAACATCATAGCGCTTGCAATACTCACGTTGCCGTCCCTACTGATCTTGCAGGCAGCTCTCTACGCCAGAGACAATCTGCATAGATACCCGAAGCTTGGAGATTACTACCATACGAGACATGCGAGCAGACTGGCGAGTGTAGAAGTTATCGGACCTACGGTATGTAACAACTTACCGGATAGTATAAAAGCCTACCTACCCTACCTATTTTCAAAACGAAACGGCCAAGTGCGTGTCGGTCCTCGCGTAGTGTAGAATTCCGTAATTACTCGGTATATTTTATAAGTTGGTCTACTAATACAGATCGCGCCAAACTTCTAGTCCCATACATTTACAAGAACGGCCCATACATTGTCGTGTTTAAAGGGGACTAAAAGTTTGACGCGTCCTGTACTCGTAAGCCTGTAAAACCTACTTAGCTGTGATAGTTTTCTTTTAAAATTCATTATATATACTACTTCTGTGATTTTTTCACATGTCTACAAACCGTTTAGCCAGCAGGGGGAGGGGGGACACTTGACTCTAACAAATTTAGCACTTTAAAGCTTAATATTATAGGTAAATGGAAAATGGTTTTCACACACCCATAATGTTTTGAACGACCTATCCAACGACACCCCACACTATGGGATAGACAAAAAAAATCATCCCCAATTTACGTGTATGGGAGATAGCCTCGAAAAAAAAATGGAGTTTTTTTTTTCTGTTTTGTCGGCGTACCAAATTACAGCTTTCTAGTACTAAATCTATTATAATAGTAAAGTAGTAAAAAAGTAAAAAACTGTTTTAATTTGACTGTACATTGAATATTAAATTAGTATTGTACTGGGACCAAAACCACAACTTTAAAAAATTTCGTCTGTCTGTCTGTCTTTCTGTCAGTCTGTCTGTTCCTTTTTAATTTGAAAACCACTTAACGAATTTGGATACGGTTTTATTATTATCATCGTAGTGACCCTGGTCAACACCTAAGCTTCAGCCCAAGCCGAAAACAGGCCAAATATTGAATAAACGCGGGTGTAGCCGCATGTCTGTCTGTGTCTAACCTGCGTTTCACATGAACAACGCGCTTACAATACCGACCCATACACTGAAAACGTGAGACAAATAAAGTTTTAATAAAATAATAGTAACCGACTTCAAAGGTTACAGCAGACATTCACAAAAAGGTTTAAAATGATTAGATATTGACCGATGGTACTCGTATTTTAGCCGACTTCTTTCTTCCTGAAACATACATTATCTAGAAGTCGGCGCATTCAATGTCGGCAAAAGTATTATTTCGGTACCAACATCGGTCCGTATGTAATTTATTTTGAACTTTTTTGTGAATGTCTGCTGTAACCTTTGAAGTCGGTTACTATTATTTTGTTAAAAGTTTATTTACGTTTGTGGCGCGTTATATATATATTTTTGGGGAAAAAAATGGCGAGTGTCGCCATTTCTCATCTATAGCAGGTTATCTTATACCAACCACGGTGTCTCTACAATGCTAGTTGACAATGAAGCAGTGTGTCATGTCAGCCAAGTTCGAGAAGGAATAATAAAAGGGGCGGCGCTCCGTGGGTATTATAATTTACACGAATATGTACTTACAGAATGCTTATATAATGGAGCTCTTGGTATAGTGAAGCAGACACCTATCACCAACATGTTGAACAAACACTGTCAAATATTCGACAAAACTGTTTTAATTTGAGTCCGTGGTTGCACCCGAGTCACCCGACACCCGACCCGACGCGTGCGTTTATAACGTGACTCGAAACTCGACTAATGTTGGTCGTTTCAATGAATAACAAGTTATGATAAGTAAGTTTCAGTGCTCCATAGGGAGTATCAAACACATCTGAATACTAGTGCTATATAACTGGTATATGAATAAAAATGGCTTATTTTTATTGTTTGATGTAAATCTGGCTGGAATAAATAGACATGCTCTACTATTCATATTAAATAACTATTTTAAGGAAATAATATTAACTTTAAGAGTCATATTTTATAAATATACACAAATAAGTTACATATTACACGTATATATCAAACTAGTTGAGGCGTCATCAGCAACTGGGATGTAGTCAGGGGGGGCACGGCTCGCGGCTCCTCCGCAAAGTGCTCTCTCCCCGTCCAGAAACACGCCGGGTTTCATTGATGTAAAAGATGCTATGTCCAATTTAAGGGTTTATTTGTTTTGTTTTGGGTAACCAGAATACGTGTTATTATGGCGCTTCTTCCATGGCTAACGATAAAAATAAATCGAACCAAAAGTTCCTATGAAAAAAAACTAGAAAAGGATAGCTCTATCTTATCCGGTTATACTTGGGTTCCTCAGTCTGAGGGCTATACAAACAAGTTTCAAATTTGGTCAGTTTGTTGTACGTACGCTAAAGTAAAACAACAATTAAGAACAATTACTCAATGCTATCATTTTAGTGGTTTGGTTATTGTTGTCTTGGCGCTGGTGGCACCGACTCGACTGGTGTGTGGTCTGGGTGCTATGGCATCTTCTATATTCTTGTTATTTACCTAAATGTTTTGGGGCACTTTTTATCCAAAATGTGTTTTTATGACAGCTTACCTCAAATTAGCGCCATCGAGTTTCCTGAAACTGACTCAAATACCACGACTGTATGAATTTTCATCATTTTTATAATTTCGGAATTTAAAAATGCCTTCACGCTCCTAAATATTATCCAAAATAGAAGTTTGGAAACACAAACTCGGCAACCTTAAATTATGCGAAAATCGCTTCCAGTCAATACCGGTTAAGATAAGCAATTTTTAAAAATTAAGGTTTTTTGTAACAAAATAACTGCCTTCAAAAGAAAATTAGGTTTTTGGATTATTTGCGTTGGAAAGAGAGAAATAGAAAGCTTCACGTCACTCAGTGGGTTTGTTAGCGATAACGACTCAGAAGTGTTTCAAGATGATGTATTTGAAGAATTGGTCCAATATCTCATTCCGATGCGCGTATCTTTTGAGAAGTATTTTCCCGAAGAACAGGATACAAAAATGAAACTGGATTCATGAATTCATAATCCTTTTTTACCCAACTTACAAAAGCCCGAAAGTATGTCAAACGAAATATATACATATATGAATCTCTTTTACAAATTTCATCGGACGCAAGCATGGATGGAGTCACTGTTCAAAACGACGCCTCTCAACGATTGTTGGTGCAGAATCCGTGAAGAATATCCAATGCTTGCCAAAATGTCTCTGAATATTCTTCTCCCGTTTCCAACAACATATTTGTGCGAAACTGAATTCTCCACTTATGCAGCCACGAAAACAAAATACCGCAATAGACTGGACGCCGAACCTGATATGAGACTTCAACCGTCGTCTATCAAACCCGATATCAACCAATTGATGAAAAATAAAAAACAGTTTCATACCTCCCATTAGTTTGATTTTTTTCTTTTTTAAATCTTCTATTATTGATATTATTATACTTGTTATGTAAAGTAAGTAATCAGTAACTGTTACATGGTACTTTTATTTTGCTTATTAATAAAGAATACACTTTTGAAAACTATTGTTTTATTGTAGGGTTCCGTCAAGTATTTCTCTTTCCAAAAGGGTTCCGTCACCAAAAAAGATTGAGAACCGCTGATCTACAGGATATCTTGTAGTCTGAATGGAGATAACTTAGGTACCTACTAAGCCTAAAGTATCGTAAGAAAACAGACTGAAGTTTAATTTACAACAGTTTGATCCCATTTTCATACACAATATTATATTAATCGATACTTTTGTGCTTTCATGACACTTTATAATTTTCATCCTTTTCTGTGATGAACCGTCCTTTCGCTGCCCCTTATCATCCACCGTCCCTTTTCGGAATAGCCAGAATGTTCATGAATTAAACAATGAAACATATGTACGTACTAATATCGTCGTTAATTTGTTGTGTTTATATTATATTTTAGTCTTCAAAGCCAAACTAAAAAAAAAATTGTGAATGTTAATAAGAGCTAATACTAATGTTAACCTTTTTTCTGTCCCTTTTCTTCCAAATTCGTCCCTTTTCAGGTGGCCCGTCGTCCGAAAAACAAAGATTCAAGATTCGAAGATTCAAATTGTTTACCTATTTGTAAAATAGATACATAAAGTATACGTTTTACATGTAAAATCTAATCTGTATAAAAATAATATTTTATGATGAAACAAATATGATACGGGAAATATATAAAAAAAAACTATATATAAGTTGTGCCACTAAAGTTATACACATGCATAAAATAAAGACTTATTGGAATAATAATATTATTATACATAATGCAATTAATAAATAAGTTGATAAATAAAGAGAATCCATCCATCCATCAGCCTGTTTCGTCCACTGCTGGACATAGGCCTTTCCAGGAGTTCACCACTCTTGGCGGTCCCCTTGGAAGAAATGCCCATACTCACACACGCTGGGCAGGCGGGTTGGTGACGCCGCTGCCCGTCACTAGTCTGTTTTATATAAGGCCCGGCAATTGGGGATGGATATACCGCCATCCATCGGTCCCAGGCAATGGTTGGCCGCCTGGTTTTGCCTGAGAGCTGTCCTCTTACTCTCCCCTGAATAACTTCGGGAGGATTTCCGAGTAAGATGGTGGTACCTCCACAGTCGAGCCCGGCATTAGCTTTACCACCTTAAACTATAACAGAATAGACCCTCAATAAATATAATGCCTAGCCAAACATATACTAACATAAGTAAAAAATTAAAATATTGTATATACATACCTACAATTAATAAATAAGTTAATAGATAAATAAACTTTAAATATGTTGGGTATTTAGGCTATTATCATGTTATACATCATAGGAGGGTAGGAGCTAATAAACCAGTTTGTGAACCGCAGCTTGTGTTTCATTACGCATATTTAACTGGCGACGAGAATTTATTAGTTTTTCGTGATTTAACGCAAGTTTTGTGATTATAACTGATCAGAGTTCATCATGCCTATCGGGAAAGTTGAATATTTTGATTTGGCATCGAAAAAGTGGTCGTTGTACGTGAATCGCGTCAAACAATTTATGAAGCTGAACAAAATTGAAGATGGCGAACATGTCGCGACGTTAATAACTTTGGTCGGCGAGGCCACGTATGATTTGATGTTCGACTTGTGTGCACCGAGTACGCCAGAGTCAAAAACATTTGATCAACTCGTAGAAATTGTACAGAATCATCTCGAACCCAAACTTTCGGACATCGCGGAACGCCATATTTTTCGTCAAAGACGCCAAAAACCCGGGGAGACTCTGTGTGAATATTTACAGTGTTTAAAACATCTTGCGAGTACGTGTCATTTCGGTAGTTCGCTCGAAGAAAACCTGAGGGATCAATATGTTTCCGGTCTCGCGAGTGAAAGCATGCGTAGTCGTCTATTTGCCGAGACGAATTTGACATACAAGCGAGCGGTGGAGCTGGCGCTGGCGCTGGAGGCCGCTGAGCGACACGCGGTGCAAGCGTGTGGCTCGGGCGGGGCGGCGCCGGGCGCGGCAGGGAGCAGCAGCGTGAGCGCGGGCGCGGACGGCGGGGGCGGCTCGGCGCTTCATCGAATCGGCGCGGCGGCGGCGGGTGGCCGGCCGCGCGCCCAGGGCACGCGCACACCGTGCTGGCGGTGTGGCAAGCAGCATCCGGCTGAGCGGTGCCGTTATAAGCCGTTCAATTGTGATGTATGTGGTGCACGGGGCCATCTCAGGGCCATGTGTAAGAGTGGTGCCAGTGGGGTGCCTGGGACACAAAATAAGGTAACACAAAGAAACCAATTCTATATAGACCAGGAGTCTGAATCGGAGGACAGCGATTTTTTCCATCTGACTGTTGACGGATCACAAGATAGACCGTATGTAGTAAAAATGTTTGTTGAAAATGTCCCGATTTCGTTTGAAGTTGATACCGGAAGTAAAATCAGTGCTATAAACGAACAAATGTACAATAATCATTTCAAACATTGTGAGATAAGTAAAAATAATTTAAAATTACGCTCTTACACGGGCGGTAGTACTATGCCGCTCGGTTTTATCACAGTTTCGGTGCGTCATCATGATGAGCGCGGGCAGAGTTCAACGGTGACGACGGCGGGCGCGGGGGACGGGCACTCGCTTCCTTTGTTCATTATACCAGGTGGTGGTCCACCACTGCTCGGCCGCGCGTGGTTACGCGAATTGAAACTTAATCACATTAATATAAGACTCAATCACATTCAGCAAGGCGACCAAACTGATGAAATGGAGCGTACAATTGCAACTTTATCTAAAGAGTTTCCAGACGTGTTTTCTTCCGGCTTAGGGACTTGTAAGAAACAATTTTCCCTCAAGTTAAGGGATCATGAACCAATATTTTGCAAAGCTCGCAGCCTACCTCTCGCGTTGCGCGTTCCTGTCGAGCAGGAGTTGAAACGGTTAGAGGACGAAGGAACGATTATGAAAGTAGAACATTCAGACTATGGCACGCCAATAGTTCCGGTTATAAAAAAATGTGGTGCTATTCGACTTTGTGGTGACTACAAAGTCACTATCAACCCAAAATTAAAACGGGAACCGTACCCACTACCGCGGATAGAAGAGTTGTATGCCGCACTAAGTGGTTGTAAAATATTCTCTAAAATTGACCTAGCACACGCGTATGAACAAACAATTTTGGAAGAGGGTGTTTCAAGAGCTTGTACTGCGATCAGTACACATATTGGAACGTTTGTTTACGTTCGCACTCCTTACGGTTTAAATTGTATACCCGAGAAGTTCCAGAAAATGATGGAGGAGGTAGTCAGAGGCCTTCCAAGAACGGTTGTGTTTTTAGACGATATCTGTGTAGGGGGTGTCTCATTGCGTGATAACGTAGACAATTTGCGTGCTGTATTAAAACAATTACAAGATTTTGGACTCAGGGTAAAAATATCGAAATGTGAGTTTTTTAAATCGAAAGTGTGTTACCTGGGCCACATAATTGATGAGGCTGGCCTCCATCCGGATCATAATAAAATTTCTGCGATATCTAATGTTCCAAGACCGCAAGATATTGGCCAGTTAAAATCTTTTTTAGGTCTTATTAATTACTACGGTCGATTTGTTCCACAATTGAGCACTATATTGCACCCATTGTTCAAACTTCTTAAAAAGGGTGGGCAGTGGGACTGGGATTCTACGTGTGACGACGCTTTTGATAAGATAAAGTCAATATTACTGAGTGATCGAGTCTTAGCACACTATGACCCAAACTTACCGTTGGTGCTCAGTGTGGATAGCAGTTCTTACGGAATAGGTGCAGTTTTAGCCCACAAGTATCCTGATGGATCAGAGAAACCGGTTTGCTATGTTTCGCGAACTATGAACGAGGCGGAAAAGTCGTATAGTCAACTAGATAAAGAGGCCTTGGCCATATTTTATGGAATGACAAAAAATCATCAATATTTGTACGGGAGACGCTTCATTCTACGTACTGACCATAAGCCTCTGTCTCATATCTTTGGAGACAAGTTAGGGATCCCCCAGACCGCGGCCAGTCGGCTACAGCGCTACGCAGCGCGCCTTGCGGCCTACGACTACGGAATAGAGTGGGTCAGCTCGGCTCAGAACGCACCCGCGGATTGTTTGTCACGGTTACCGTTGCCGCGCGAGAGGGAGGCTGATACTGAAACCGTCTCATATTTATTTTTTGTAGAAGAGGAATTCCCTGTAAGCTCTCGAGATATTGCAGAAGCCACGAAAAATGATTTAGTTTTAAGGAATGTATACAAATATATTTTGTTCGGGTGGCCTGATATTATAGAAATAGAACAAGAAAAACCATATCTACACCGTAAAAATAATTTGTTGATAGAAAATGGTTGCATTGTGTATAATTATCGCATTGTTGTACCTCCTAAATTTCGCAAGAACATACTGCAGGAATTGCATGAAGGCCATTTAGGAGTAGTAAAAATGAAAAATACGGCTCGTAACTATGTGTACTGGCCAGGGTTAGATCTAGAGATAGAAGAGTTGTGTCGATCGTGTAATGCGTGCCGCCAGCAGCGCGACGCGCCGCCGCACGCTCCGCTCACACCGTGGGCGTTTCCATCTTTACCGTGGCAGCGTCTACATGTAGACTTTGGGGAGTATAAAGGTAAACATTATCTCATTGTGGTGGATGCTCACAGTAAATGGATTGAAGCAATCCATATGAACAATACCGTAGCCAAAACAGTTATCGCCAAATTACGAGATATATTTTCACGTTTCGGGCTGCCGCTCCAGATCGTTTCTGACGGTGGTCCCCCTTTTTCTTCGATAGAAATAAAAAATTACTTTAACAAAAATGCCATTTTACATAATATCACAAGTTCGTATAGGTGCCAGGGCAACGGGGTGGCTGAAAATGCAGTCAAGACGGTTAAAAATTGCATTAAAAAAGCTTATTTGGAAAGCAAAGATATAGAACAAGCATTATGTAAGATGTTGTTCTACTATAGAAACTGTGAGCACGCCACCACAGGCGTGGCGCCGGCGGTGGCGATGTTGGGGCGGCGGCTGCGCGGGCGCCTAGATGCATTGCGCCCAACCGGAGCGGCTATCAGTCGCGTGTTAGCTAGCCAGGCCAAGCAAGAGGAGCGAGCCGGCGGCACGCAAAGACAAATAGGTTTAGGGGATGAGGTTTTTATACGCGACTATGGAAAACGGAATCCTAAATGGATTGAAGGGCAAGTTACCGAAAAGGTTGGTCCATCTTCGTATAATATCGACATGATTGACATTGATCAAATAATTGTACCAAACAAAAATCGGTTTTCACTCACGCGTACTTCAACCGATAATGCGACACCTAGCGTATCAAACGCCCAAACGATTGAGCAGTTTGAGGAGAATAGTGAAGAGGTGGTGTCAGAGTCACCTCCGCTTCCAGCACCGTCGCCGCGGCCGCCGCCGGAGGGAGTGGCCGCTCTTGTAGAGAGACCTCAACTTTCGGCGGAGAGGACAGTGGGTGATCAAGTGCATAAATCTCGATATCAATTGCGTTCGAAACCTCACAGAACTACACAACCAATCGATTAAGATTTCGTATTTAGTAGTAACATAAATAATTGTTTGCTTTTTATTTGTACATTTTAGGTAAGGAGGTGTTGGGTATTTAGGCTATTATCATGTTATACATCATAGGAGGGTAGGAGCTAATAAACCAGTTTGTGAACCGCAGCTTGTGTTTCATTACGCATATTTAACTAAATAGATACAATGCCTAAATCCGCCCATTCGATTAATCTTGCAAAGAAGAAGGGCAAGAAACTTTGCAATATCATGTATTTTTTATCAGAATGTTTTTTCTGAATATGGCTTAATACTATTACAGTTTTTTTTTACTTATATAAAATAATACTAAACAATACATTCAAAAAGGATAAAAATATAAAAGACAGAAGGAAATTGTGCCATGAGTCATGAGGAAAAGAATATATATATCTTAGGCTACCTGTCTAATGAGGTAGTAAGTTAAAATACTAAGCAAAACATCATCAACCTGTCTCATATAGTTTACTAGCTTTTGCCCGCGACTCCGCCCGCGTGTTATTCGGCTTAACGATATGCTTTTACCGGAATAAAAAGTAGCCTATGTGTTAAGTTAGGGTATAAGCTATATCCATTCTAAATTTCATCCAAATCCGTTCAGCCGTTTCAGCGTGAAAGAGTAACACACCACACACACACAAACTTTCGCATTTATAATATTAGTGTGATCACTTTTTTATAGTCTGATTATCAACTAATAAATGCTAAGTTTAAGTTATAAAATGTTCATGTCAATATGTAAAAAGAAATGTCAAAATAATAATAAAAAAACAAAATAAAATATTAGTCTACATAAAAACAAACGATTTGAAAAACACAAATCAGTTAGAAAATAAACGAACAGTAGTATCAATCAATATTCTCATGACACCAAGCGTCACTATCATCCAAATAGTCATTGATTTTATAATATGCTTTTCAGAATACAGAATACAGAATACAGAACTTTATTCATAACGGTCAGTTACATGTCATGTTGTTATCAAATAACAAAAAAATGGAGTAAAACAATAATTATTAAATTAAAATTAAATTAAGTTAAATAACTAGTCACAAAGTAATTTATCTAAGCAAATTTGTCATGCACAGTGTATGAAATGTAAAATCATAATGTCAAATAATACAAAAAAAAATGAAAATAAAAATAATAATAATAATAATTTTAATATTCTTAATGTCATCACATCGTCTAATTCTGATAATTATAATAATAGCCACTTTATTTTAAAAAATCATCAACTGAATAAAATGCCTGCTGAATGAGCCATTTCTTCAACTTACATTTAAAGAGGGAAAACGATTCGATTTTTGCAATGTCATCTGGAAGTCGGTTGTAAATAGTTGGACCACATACGTACACCGATCGAGCGCTCTTCGCAAGCCTACGAGAAACTGATCGGAGCTTGTCACGGCCCCTAGTACGTTCGCATCTCCTGTCAAATTTGTGGAGGTTTTGCCTCATAAATAACGCGACTTGGAGTATATACAAGCAGGGCAACGTCAGTATACCTAGCTCAACAAAATGTGGTCGTGCTGTGTCGTCATACTTGATGCGGGCTATCGTCCGCACCGCTCGTTTCTGCATGACGAAAACTCTGTGCCAGTCCGCTGTTCTTCCCCACAACTCAAGTCCGTAGCACAGAAGGGACTGAATAGTAGCAAAGTATGCCGTACGTACAACGTCCCGAGGCAGAGTGGCTGCTAAGCGAGAGAGGGCGAAGCATGCACTTCCCAGTCTTTTGCATAGCCACTCAATGTGAACGTCCCACAATAGTGCGAAATCAAGTCTGAATCCCAAGAAACAGGTGGTAGATATTTGAGACAGGATGTCTTCGTTAATTTTTACGTTCAGTGAACGATAGGGACGTCCAGCCAGGTTGAAGTGCATCAAATTTGTTTTCTTGGAATTCAGAACAAGGCCATTAATATGGAACCATTCAGCCAGTTGCTTAGCAACATCACACAGGTGCAACTCCAGCTCATCGACTGTTTTACCAGTGACTATTGCTGCAACGTCATCGGCGAACATAGTGATTTCAGCACCATTTATGGAACCAGGTAGATCATTTAACAACAACGAGAACATAATGTTTGATAGAGAGGATCCCTGGGCAACGCCAATATATGTTTGCATTTCATTTGACTTAATTGTACCGCTCTCGCCAACCACTGCTTGAGTTCTGTTGGTCATAAAGTCGATTAGTAAAGCCAGTGGTGGTCCCCTGATTCCATAGTGTTGTAATTTAGTTGCTATGATATCATGATCTGCAACATCGAATGCTTTCGATAAGTCGCATGATAGCAACGCTATCTGCTTCCCTTGCTCTCGCGCTTTATATATGCTCCAAACAACCTCACGGGCGAGAGAATTCGTAGACCGTCCTTCCCTGTACGCATACTGTTGGTCACTGAGGGCTGCCGTAGAGTTCAGAAATCCTGTAATTCGTGAGCTTAAGCCATTTTCAAAAACTTTGGCGGGAGCAGGAATGACGGCAACAGGTCTGTAAGCATCAATGTCTTCTTTGTCTCTCTCAAAAGGCCCTGCTTAATATATCATTTAAACTTACTTTCTGAAAAACTAATAAGGACCTCCTTTGGAAGTTTGTTGTAAAATCTTATACCATGTCCTACAAAAGAGGTGCCTACTTTTGCAAGTCTAATTTTTGGAAAAGCCAGTTTATGTCTCACCGAGCCTAGGGAAATTATCGATATTTTTTTCTGATATATTTAATAACTTAAATAAATAAATTCACAAGGAACTGTTAAAATATTAATTTCTTTGAATTTTTCTCTTAATGAATCCCGATGCTTTATATCGTAAATAGCACGAATTGCTCTCTTCTGCAAAACAAAGACTGCGTTTACCTCCGCAGCTCTACCCCACAGCAACACACCATATGATATAATGCTGTGAAAATAACTAAAGTACACCAATCTAGCAGTATCCTTATCAGTAATTTGCCTCATCCGTCTAACAGCGTATGCGCCTGAACTTAGTCTACCACAAAAGCCTTCTATGTCGGGACCCCACTGAAGACGAGAGTCTATAGTAATGCCTAAAAACTTCGTTTTGTTGACTAACTCTAGCTTGGACCCCTGCAAAAGTAGATCAGCATAATATACTTGAATTACATTTGGTAATGTGAATTTCATACATTTTGTCTTTTTCCCATTTAAAACTAAATTATTCGCAGTAAACCAATCAAGAATCACACATAGAGTTACATTCTCATCAAGGATATCTTTATGTCTATTAGAGTCATTTTCATTTTTTTTGGGCCGTTACCAAACTGTTGTTACAAAACTGTTGTAATATAATCGTTGTTTATTGGACAAAAGTAACCAAATTGTAATTATAAAGCTTAGTTTACAATATAGCGGTTCGCCGCCGAAATTTTTATAAATTTCTAAAACATGACTTATCTTATCACAAATAAAACAACTCTTGAAAATCAAACAACATATTTATTAAATTGAATTTTATATCTTTACTAAGCATACAAACCTCAAAGGCTCAAATTAAAATAAAAGACTCAATCAAAATTTCTACAAGTTAAGTTTACCGCAATAATCCAAATAAATGAAAACCCAAAGTAATTTGGTTTGGAATAAAATCAGTTATAACAATCATTTTGAAGCTATACCTATCTAATAGGAACTTTAAATAGGTAGGACAAAACATTTACTCAATTATTGTTTTCTTAATCAAAATAAATGTCATCTTCATCATTCATTAACATATATTCGATTGGGTTTTAATTTATTTGGAGCAAATATACTGTCTTAACGATTGAAATATAAGGAACAGTGCCCTCGTCCTCACGTTTTGGTGTAGTAAAGTGCTTCATTTTTTCCGATAGTTTTATAAAAACTTATTCTGTACATATTCGTATCACGATTTATGAATAAATATATACCTTATTATTATTAATTAGGTGGTAGAGCTGATGCCGGGCTCGACTGTGGAGGTACCACCATCTTACTCGCAAATCCTCTCGAAGTTATTCGGGGGAGAGCAAGAGAACAGCTCTCAGGCAAAACCAGGCGGCCCACCATTGCCTGGGACCGATGGATGGCGGTATATCCATCCCCAATTGCCGGGCCTAATATAACAGACCGGTGACAGGCAGCGGCGTCACTGGTGCAAGGGTTTCGGCACCGCGCTCACCAACCCGCCTGCCCAGCGTGTGTGAGTATGGGCATTTCTTCCAGGAGGACTGCCAAGAGTGGTGAAATCCTGGAAAGGCCTATGTCCAGCAGTGGACGAAACAGGCTGATGGATGGATGGATGGATATTATTAATTTATTTATTTATATTAAATTTAATGTTTTGATTTTGCTTTTTTTCTGTAAGGGCATTTTTTTATTTAATAATTTATTTTCGCTAACATTAAAGGAGATTATGAAAGCTTTTATTTCAATTTTAGTACCGTCAAAACAAAATTTTCTTAATTGCAAATTGTATTTAAGAGTAAGGAATAGAAGCTAAAATTCTTTAAACAATTTTATATTTCGACGTCACTAAAACTAAAATTAAAGCCCTCAGAATCGGCTTTTACGGTCATTAGCTTAACTACAAATTAATGTAGTTGAGCGTACCCACGTGTATTAACGTGTCTCATATTATAACTGACTGCTAGCTGCTGAGATAAAACCAAGAAAAGCATCAACCTGTCTTTATTGACGTAGTCGGTTAAATCCAAAATGTGCACCTAGCTTTACACTGAACAGTTTTATAACGTAACGAAACGTTACAAAACTGTAAGTAAAAAGTAACCTAAAAACTGATTTTCCAGGCGACAACAGAACGCACAAGTAGGAAACAGCGTAAGATTATAAGAAAAATGTCTTATAAATAGCTCTCTTTAATCACACTTGCATAAAAATAACAAGTTTCCCAAAAAAACACGATATTCTTTTTTCGTTAGCAAACTGGTGACGCCTTGTAAACACGGACACACGAATAAAATTGATGACCTTGACCATACACCATGACAGTTTACTATCAGCCAATCAGAATTGAGTAAGTTCTGCCAACATTATAACATTAAGCTGCGTTCAAAATTTATAAGGGATCATCTTGAAATAACGTTATAAGACTGTTTATAGCACACCGTGCGTAAAATGACCACTTTACGCACGCTGCGCTTGCGTAAAGTCGGCATTTTCCGCACTTTTGCTATAAAATATTATACGAAACTCGTGCGAGAAACTTTTTCTCGACTCGTGTGATTGCAGCACTCACACCTTCGGCTCGTGCCGCAAACTCACACTCGTCAGAAAACGTTTCATCGCTCTCGTATCGTAATGTACTATTGTAACCAAATTGTTAATTTAGCAGGACAAGTATAGAACCGCTGCTATTTTATTTATTTTGAAAGATATGCGTATTTTATTTATATATATGACAAATATAACTTAGTCACAGAGATATTAGGGGTCTATGATTATTATCTAAAAGATTCGAAATAATTCTGAAAATCCTGTCTGAACTTATGAAGGCATGGGCGGACAGATATTTTTTGTATGAAGAAGGAAAGTCAAGAATTCAAAAAACAATAAAAATTGGCATTAATTCAAAAGAAATAAGTTTTTTTTTTAATCCATGAAATTTTATACTTCTTAAAATAATGAATTTTGAAATAATAAACGAGATACTAAATAACGCTAATACATATTCTTGTTCAAAGTTTGAGGACATGTCATTTTCCCCAGAGGCCCAAAAAATTTGAAAATGACTCATTATCTTTAAAATAATAAGTGTACTGGTAACACTGACTTTCAGGCTGGCTTAGGGATGTCGTTGACTCTTTTTTTAAAATATCGATTTAAAAGATCGATTTCGAATGGCGGTGAAAAAATCGATCCAAAAAAATCGCTACCTAAAAGATGGATTCACAAAAATAAATTCAAAATCAGAACAGAAATTCACGCATTTAGCGTTAATTAATTTTGATTTATCTTGGTAATCTAGGTAGAAATTCATAAGTGTTAATTTTTCCTGAATTTATTGTAAGTAAAGTTACCTAGTTGTTTTCGCATAAATAAAATATTTATTTAAATATTTGTTAAAGCTTTATTGCTAAAGTATCCTAAAGTACACATATAGAACATTATTACTATTATGTTAATCCATCCATCCATCCATCAGCCTGTTTCGTCCACTGCTGAACATAGGCTTTTCCAGGTTTTCCCCACTTTGGTGGTCCTCCTGGAAGAAATAATCATACACACACACGCTGGACAGGTGAGTTGGTGAACGCGGTGCCGAAACTATTGTACTAGTGACGCCGCAGCCCGTCACCAGTCTGTTTTATACCTACTAGGTTCGGCAATTGGGGATGGATATACCGCCAACATTCGGGCCCAGGCAATGATGGGCCGCCTGGTTTGAGAGATGTTCTCTTACTGTCCCCCGAATAACTTCGGGAGGATGTGCAAGTAAGATGGTGGTACCTCCACAGTCGAGCCCGGCATCAGCTCTACCACCTAGGTGGTACTTATGTTAATATTATGTAACAATATTTCTGAGTCTCAATTACCTACTCCAGCTTACTATCTTCAAATGTAAGGCTCTTCATAAATAATAATTTTGAAATAAAATACTTGCCGGAAATGTTATTAAATGTAGGTACTCCTTTAATTGTATGTAATTTGTTTACAAAATTTTCAGTGAAACCGCAAAAAATCGCGTCCACGATTTTGCGGTTGCATGGAACGATTCAAAGATCGAATCGCTTCGAAAAAATCGATCTAAAATCGATTTTCTGGACCCTGATTAATCGATCTCCGATTAAATCGATTTAAAATACATCCCTCCCTATTGAGGCTGGCTGACTGACTGACTGATAACGGAGATAAATTTGTTATCAATAAAACCTAATAAATAAAAAAACGTGCCTAATTCCGGTCATGACCTCAGGCTGAGAAGAACCCCTATCTACAAATGAAAGCTTGGTTATCGATCACACACACACAGCACAGTGTATAGCTTTAATGCTTTCATAGTCGCCGGTTATGTTACAGTTCCGTAAACATTGAAATGTAAGTACCGGCCTACTCCACGCGTTCGTTTCGAGAATGCCACTACCTCCGCTCTTACTTCTGCATATATGGAGCGAGCTGGAGTGTCGACAAGGGGACAAATAAACGGCGTGTGAGCGACTATTTTCCATGTCTCAACTCGGCTCTCTTATCTACCAGCACGGAACTGACATCCCAAACAAATGAGACAATAAATTTGTAGTACATCCTAAATGAAAGCATTGATGATGAAATAGTTCTGTGTAACGTTGCAGGAGCTGGTGGAAGGTGGTGGTGGTGTGTTGCCTGCTGGTGCGCAGCGCCCGCCTCACGGCCGACAGCTTCTACTCGGTGCTGGGCGTGCAGCGTACTGCGAGCCCACACGAGGTGCGTCAGGCGTACAAGAAACTAGCTGTCAAGCTTCATCCTGATAAGAATCCTGTAAGTAAATTGAATGTTTACAATACCAAATCAAAAAACGAATTTGAGGATCCATATTTATATAAAAAATTATGTTCTTAGGATGAAGCAGTACAAGAAAAATTCTTGAAGATAACAGAAGCATATGAAACATTGAAAGACGAGGAGAAGAGACGAAACTACGACCTCCATGGGCTAGGACCAAGACCTTTCTATTCAAGGCAGTATGATGCCTCTTCTCAGACGGAGTACAACAATCTCTACTACAATGGGCTGTATGCTGGAGACGAGTTTGTGGACACCCTCTCACCTGCCAGCTTCCGTAAGTTCAACATGTGCATGTACGTATGTAACTCTCAGTCAGTGGCGTAGCTATCGTAGGGTCGGGTGGTGCAGTGCACCAGAGCCCCGGAGTTCAGGGGGCCCTCATGCACTAATTTCGAAGGCCAATATAAGTTCAAGCTACATGGAAAGAGGGGGTGTGGGCCCGATTCTTTCTTTATGCACCAGGGCCCTTGTCCACCTAGCTACGCCACTGCTCTCAGTTCTTTATTTCTGATAAAATTAGGTTTTTATATTATGGACCACAATGTTATTAATTTTTAGATTTTTATACTCATTCTGCTTTCTGTTGGACCATAGGTCATGGGTTTCTAGCTTGAGTTCTAGACAATAACACCTCACATGAGGATGGGGTAGGAAATTATTTTTTTATCTGTTTTGTTTATGGGGTTTTCCTCTTAAAACAATAATCAGTTTTTGGTCAACATTCTACAAAACATATTCAAAGTTTAGATCTGTAGAGTTTTCTGTCTGCAAACTAGACACCGGTGACATAATAATAATAAATAATAACAATATCTTTATTTATCAGACAACATGGATCCATTATGTTAGTAATAATACACTTATTCTATATTAGTAATTAATAACTAAGAGTGATCTTGTCCGATCAATCGGTTTAAACATAAACGGATTGTCGAACCGATCGGATATAACACGTAGGAGGGTGTTGGGGCTGCCCCAGAGTCTGTGCAGCAGCGAGACCTTATGGCATCGAAACCGTCGGTTCGTGCCTCAGCGAACATCACCCACGCACTACAATAACGCGGCAGCCGCAGCATAGCCCTAAAAGCGTTATTATATTGGATACGCAGAGCATTGTAAGCCTTTTTAGTATAACTGAACCACAGGGCCAATGAGTACAATGATGTGCAGTAAGCTTTAAATAATGAAATTTTTACTGCATCTGTACATCTGGAGAACCTGCGGGCCAGCATGTTTGCCCGGACTGACAATGCTCTGCGGTCCCTCTCCATGTCTACATCGTCTTTCAGATCATCTGTCACTAAATGCCCCAAGTATTTATACTGATGCACCCGATTTAGCGGTGCACCGTTAAGAAGAACAGGGAGAACAGATGAGGGACACTTATTTCCAGCCCTGAAGACAATGTACTCTGACTTCTTATTATTATAAATCAACCCGTGGGAAGCAGCGTACGACTCACGCAACGCGAGTAGCTGGCGGGGGGCGCCGACCGAGGGGGCCAGCAACACCATGTCGTCCGCATAGCTTAAATTATTGAGACAAATACCGTCTATATAACAGCCGACATGCGTGCTGCTGAGCTCCCCGATCAGCGCATCCATGTATAGATTAAAAGCAGAGGAGAGCTTAATCCCCCCTGCCTCACGCCGCACACTGGTTTATGTGGTTCTGAAAACTCGCTCGCCCATCTCACACGATTCTCCTGGTTTAGATACCAGTGCCTCAGAAGAGAAGCTAACTCCGATGGTAGCGTTGTCTCTTTTAGTTTCTGCCAGAGAATGTCGAACGAGACAAGATCAAAGGCCTTGGACAAATCTAGAAAACACGCATATACCGGTGTTTTCCTGTCAGTGTAGTACCTGACAGTATGCTTTAAACTGAGAATGGCAGTCTCCGTCGACAACCCAGGCCGGAAGCCGAACTGGGCGTCACGAAGCTTGACATGTTTATTCAGATGAGAGTTGAGCACACTGTCAAGAACTTTTGCTGTGATGGTAGCTAAGGAAATAGGCCTATAATTTGTCCCGTCCGATACGTCTCCGGTTCTATTTTTGACTATAGGTACCACCAGGAGTCTGCATAAGCTCTGGAGGCACGTATGAGTGACTCAGACACAGGTTAAACAGGAGTGCGAGAACGCGAGGTAAATGAGTACCAGCGTGTCGTAGATGCTCGACGCTGAGCCCATCGTGCCCAGGCGACTTTCATTTTGTCATCTTTTTTATTGGGAACCTGACATCTTTTGCTAGAATGATTGTTAAATGTTCTGCACTCTGGGATTCAGCATCGAGCTCTCGGCACGCCAATCCCAACGGTGATTCAATTGCGAACTGGCGTTTAAACATTTCGGCAATATCCTTAGGGCTGGAGATCCCGTCGACACTCACAGGAATGCTAGGCTTAGGGTTTAGCTTGTTTGTGCTTTTCCAGAAACTTTTAAAGTCTTGAGTTTGCATGGTATTTTGCTATTAATCCATTCTTATTTGCTCTTGGTGACTTTGGCACCACTTGAGTTTTCCCTTAAAAACCTTACGTGTTTCAACCATTGCGTGGAAAATTGCACCAGAAGATGGCTTTCCATACAAAGCCCACATATGAAATTCAAGCTTTGCTCTCCTGTGAGCTTCGGTCACATGCTTGTTCCAGCCGATCAAAGGTTTTTTACGTCCTTTGTACCCACGTTGATAGGTGGCACTTGCACTCGAACATAAAATATTTATAATCTGTAAATACATCTTATTTATAATATTATGGTGAGATGACTTACTACAGTATTTGCCGCAACATACTTGAAACTCACTAGGTAAGTCAATGTGCTTCAACTTTGAATTACATATACTCTTATAATAATTACATTGCTCTTCATTTCTCTGCCCCCATTTGACTGTATTACATACAGGATTATTAATTACAGTCTTTTCCTTGGTGACATTGAGATTGCAAGTGAGAACTAATGGCATATGGTCAGACCAATATACGTCATACCGAACGTGCACGTCCATAACACACTGCATGGCTGCGCTGGTAACAATGCAATGGTCCAGCCAGCGCTTACACCCGTGAGCCTCACTAATGAACGTGAACGTGTCTGAACTTATCTGCAAACTTGTAACGTCCGCACACGTCCAATCCTGTTCCGTCAAAAAGTCTGTCATTTTGCTGTACAAACGCTCACCAGGGTGCGCATTGAAGTCTCCTAATATGAAAACGGTCTCAATATCACTCTCATCTATTATTGCATTGATAGTGCTAAGACAGTCTGTGAATTCTGGTACATTCTCTTCGCAATCCGTAGGCATATAAACTGTTATAATAAGCACAGGCCTGTCATTCGCCAAAGCGCGTATGGCTGCGATACGCGGAGTTGCACATGAAACCACTGATACACACTGAAATACTGACTTGCGCCACAGCAGCGCCACTCCTCCGAAAGGCCTGCCTCTAAGAATGCCAGCAGCTGTGTCGACCGCGGATGTGCCCGTGCTCCCAAAATCTTCATGCACATTTGCCAGATATGACAGCTCTTGCGGCAGCAACCATGTCTCCTGCAACGCAACAATGGCCGCAAAACTGCACAGCTGTTTTATATCTTCTACAGACTCGGCTCGTGCCGCAAACTCACACTCGTCAGAAAACGTTTCATCGCTCTCGTATCGTAATGTACTATTACAGTTAAATGAAACAAAGGTTGTATTAATCATGTTTATTTGACGAGGTTCTGTTCTCTATTCCATCACTGGCTAGCGGATTTCTATAAGGTCCGAAACGTCGGCATGTGATACCCGCCGGCCAAAGTTCATAATTTAAGAACAAGTCTAACTTTGTATTGGAGACCATTATTTTATATGCATTGTACTCTTTCTCTGTTCTCATGCGAATTTTCTGTAAAACAACATTTTCTTTAGTTTTCAAAAACACGTACTGTGCAATATCATGCTCTGAAGTATCCTTCGACACAAACAAAGGTATATTAAGATTTGCAGGCTTAAATTTATCGTCCGGCATGAATGAAGCTTTGCCTCGTACCGCCTCCGACTCTGAAGAACTATTTCTGTACCTCTTTCGCTGCCTAACAGACCACTCTTCATTTGTGAGCACTGGTTTCCATTTACCTTTGCGCACAGTATCCGCCAATGACATGTTTTTAGTTTTGTTTACATCGGTAATAGCGAGTTCGTTAGCGCTTGCTGTCTCCGAACTTGTTTCCGTAGCCAACCGGTTATCAGATGACAATGTAGGTATCATCGCAGTAGACGCAAGCGAACAGTCGATGCCCGTTCCACTCGCCCTCACTTGCGACTGCGTTACGATATCAGCGGTGTTGACGTTATCGGTTGCATCGCGTGTGAAAGAGACTGCGCTCATACTCATTCTCTGCAGCGGTGACGAGAACTGGCAGTTAATACTCTCTGCTGTTTCGGGTGTGCTAGTTTTATGGGTGTTATTTGAAAATTTTAAAATATGCAAACTTCATTTCATTAATCTCTGCTTTTAGAACATCCACCTGATCGATTGTGGCGCAGGATTCTTTCTGACTTTTCACGTCTTACTTACTTTAACTCTTACTTAACACAACGATTTCCTTTAAAAGTGCTGTGACATCAAAACATACGGGTGGTAATTTATCCAGCTTTCTTGCCACAAAAATTGGAGTTTTATCAGGTTCTGTGTTTTTGAAAACACATATTATGTCCTCAATATCCTTATCCGATGATTCCGGTTCCGCTTCTCGTACACTAAAGACGTGTTGTCAGTCGCTCCCTCAAATAAAAACGAATCGTGTGTCTAATCCCAGTTTACAGTGTTCAAACATACTTATTCCTATACTGCTGGTGCCGGCGAGTGCTACTGACTATAAATTGATACTAAATAATAAGTTTTAAGTGCAGTGCAGTTAGAAACGCGAAACCTTTTTAGGTTATCTTATCTGTCAAACGCTCAAGTACGGACCAAAGACAAGAAGAACCGAACAGGGCTACCAACTACTCAACATATTGAATGACTGGCTGCGTTCACGCACGCGATTGTGTACCTTTTTGTGTTCCTTTTTGCGCATCTGACCTGCATCGAAATCGACATTAATTACGTTTTCGAAATAAATTGCGTTCAGAAATATTTGTAAGATGACTTCCGAACTAAGTAAAGAAATGTCATTACTTTTCGAAAAAGTAAAAGAAGAGCTTCAGAAGCAAACGAATGAAATTACTGAAAGTATAACCACAAGAGTTCTCAGTAAAATGGACGAAAAAATGCAACCTTTGATAGAAGAAAATGAAAAACTAAAAGTCGAAATAACGCAACTAAACAAAAAAATCGAAAACTTGGATTTGAATGCCAGGAAAAACAACATTTTACTACACGGAATTTCTGAATCGTCCGACGAGAAAGAAGATAACTTGATAAGTCTTGTTTCACAAACTATTAACGATTTAGGTGTCACCTTAGAAAATGGCGAAATAAACAGAATTCAACGTCTAGGCAAAAAGGAAAACAACTCGAAAATCAGACCTATACTTCTCTCAACAACAACACTCCAAAAGAAGATACAAATATTGAGAAACAAAAAGAAAATGAAACCAAACACATACATAACTCATGACATCCCAAAAAAATTCTTACAAGAACGCAGAGATAAATCAAATCAACAGCGAGAAAGTGTAAAAAGAAAAGGACCTGACTCTGAAACACCAAGCCCAAACAAACCAGACCAAAATGAAAATACCAAACAGGACCCCAAAATTAAAAGAATGGATGCATTTCAAGTCATGCGTGAAAGATCCTACTCCTTATCAGACAAAAACACATGGAGAAACTAAAGAACAACTAACAACCAAAACCGGATTCATACAACAAACAAAGCTACAAATACAACAACGAAAAATAACTCTCCCACCACGGCTGGTCTCCGCGGGAGAAATAGACCACCACCCTCTAACAGAAAACAATAAATTATTAAATATTGCAACACTCAATACAAGATCACTAAGGACATCTGAAGCCTTATTAGAACTAGAAGAATCACTAAAGAACATAAATTGGGATATTTTAGGAATAAGTGAAATGCGAAGAGCAGGGGAAACAATTGAGGAACATCCAGACTATGTACTATTCAATAAAGGTGAAACTGGAGGACAAAAAGGAGTTGGTTTCTTAATAAAAAGGCATTTGAAAAGCTATATAGAAGATATCATCGGAGTTTCAGACAGAATTGCAATCCTAAACATCAAACTACCCAGCTATAGAAAAACATGGACGATAATACAAGTTTATGCACCAACTGAACAAGCTGAAGAACTGGAAACTAAATCTTTCTACAAACATCTATCCCAAATAATAAGAAAATACTCAAACAACCTGATTATCCTTATGGGTGATTTCAACGCCCAGGTTGGAAATAAAAAGAACAAAGATGAATCTCCACTGGGAAACTTTGGTTATGGTAAACGAAGTGTCAATGGACAACGACTAGTGGATTTCTTATTAGAGCACAATCTGACTCTCCTGAACAGTATCTTCAAGAAAAACAAAACAAATAAGTGGACTTGGATTTCCCCAGATGGAAAATATAAAAACGAAATAGATTACATTATAAGCAACTTTCCAAGATCATTTACAAACACATCAGTGATATCAAAATCAAAACTAAATTTTAACACTAACCATCGTATGGTCAGAGCATCACTTAAAATAGAACCACCCAAAAAGCCCAGAAAACACATAAAACCTTCAAACGCAAACGATGTAAATGAAGAAAATTATAAGGACACCGCTCAGTCTTTGGTGGCAATAACTACGGAGCTATCAGACAACAGCAAAATTGATGTCAAAATTACCTACGCTAAATTAGAAAATCAGCTAGCATGCCACAAAGTCAGGAAAACTGAAAAGCAAAAATATCAATTAAGCGACTCGACACTCCAACTTATAGAAGAAAGAAAACGCATATTAACTAGCCACCTCAAAAAAGAAAACACCAAACTGATAACAGAGTTAAGCAAAAACATCAAAGAAAGCATTAGAAAAGATCGTAAAACTAAAAGACTAAAAACTCTAGAAAAGCACATATTGACAACAGGAGGAACAAGAAAGGCTCTGAAAGAGATACGTGAATACAACAAAGATTGGATACCAAACCTTAAAAACAAACAAGACACTATCACAAACAGAAAAGACATGAACACACTAGCAACTAAATTCTACCAAAACCTTTATTCAAACCATATTTACAAACACCCAGAACATGTAAACAGAAGTACTAAAGTAACTAAAACCAACCAAGAACCTGAAATCTTACCGAGTGAAGTAGAGAAAGCCATACTCAGCCAAAAGATGGAAAAAGCACCAGGCCCAGACAAAATCTCAAATGAGATACTAAGAGGAACTTTGAGCGAACTTGTCCCTATACTCACAAAAATTTTCAATGAAGTTTTAATATCTCAACACATACCAGAACAATGGGAAACATCCCACATTACTCTTATACATAAGAAAGGCGCAAAAGATGACATAGGAAACTACAGACCAATAAGCTTGATGTCAAATATTTATAAAGTATTCTCCAAAATCATCTTAGAACGAATTAGCACCACATTAGATGAAAACCAACCAATGGAACAAGCTGGCTTCAGAAAGAATTATGCTACAATAGATCACATACACACCGTGAAGCAAGTTATTGAGAAATACAATGAATATAACAAGACTCTATACATGGCTTTCATTGACTACACCAAAGCCTTCGACAGTATCAGCCATGAGGCTATATGGGAAAGTCTAGAAAAACAGGGTATACACACAACATACATTAAAACAATCAAAACCATATACTGTAACAGCAAAGCAAAAATACAACTTGAAACATTAGGTAATGCCTTTGAAATAAAAAGAGGAGTCCGTCAGGGAGATCCTCTGTCTCCCAAATTATTCTCTGCAGTGCTTGAAAACATTTTCCGAAAACTTGATTGGGATCAATTTGGTCTTAACATAAATGGAAGAAAACTTAACCACCTCAGGTTTGCAGATGATATTGTCTTATTTGAAGAAAACCCAGAAAATTTACGGAAAATGATACAAGATCTAAACAAAGAAAGCGAAAAAATAGGACTGACAATGAATATAGACAAAACAAAACTACTGACAAACTCTGTAAACATGGAAATTAAGATCAACAACAAGTCACTTGAGTGTGTAGACGAGTACACTTACCTAGGCCAGCTCATTTCTCATAAAGACCAAACAACTAAGGAAATAAATAGACGAATAGCCAATGGATGGAAAAGGTACTGGTCATTGAAAGAAGTTATGAAGTCTACACATCTAAGTATTGGGGTAAAACGGAAAGTGTTCAATACATGTATACTTCCTTGCATCACATATGGTTGCGAAACGTGGTCACTCACCAAACACCACAGAGAAATGCTCGAACATTGCCAAAGAGCCATGGAAAGAAGTCTGATAGGTATCAAAAAACAGGATAGAGTACGAAGTATACATATAAGAGAAAAAACTAAAGTTGTTGACGTGCTCTCCAAAATAGACCAACAGAAATGGAGATGGACAGGTCACATGATAAGATGTACCCAAGATAAATGGAACAAAATTGTCACAGATTGGTACCCTAGAGATGGCAAACGGAGCAAAGGAAGGCAACAAAAAAGATGGGAAGACGAGTTAAAATTGACAGCCGGTCCTAATTGGAGAAGAGTTGCTCGAGACAGGAAACAATGGAAGATGTTAGAGGAGGCCTTTGCCAAGAGGCACACTGAACTAAGGGATATCCTATAAATACAGAAATAAACTCAAAAACCACAACTCTTAGTTCAGAATAAAGGGCTTATTGATTGATTGATTGATTGATCCTTATCTTGCTTGTTCTTGCGCCGCGAAATATTGCGGGTACTTGTAGAAATAGACCGGAAGAACAAATCCTTTGCGGTGGTTATTTCCGCAGTGGTAAAAGAACTCGCACATATACGAATTAAACTTTCCTCGTCCATTATGTTGATTTTATCCTGGACAAAACATAACAACTCGCTTATAACGATATTGCACTGCGTACACTTTACTTTATCAGACAACATTTTATTCACACCCGATCGCTACAGCGCTCGCGCGGGACTACATAGGGTAACTGTCCGGCGCTGAACCCTAAAAATTATAAATTTATAAAAACTTGTACGATACTTTTGCAGAGAGCTACATCACAGAAGGCATGCACTTCATCAAGCTTTACTCCCCATTCTGTCCTCCGTGCCAGAGCCTCTCCGACCACTGGAGGAAACTTGCTGAACTCTACAAAGGCATTGTAAGTATTTATATTTCTTCAAGCTCATTTGACGAAAAAGAAACGGCAAGCAGATGTCATCTTGGCTCAAGAGGCCAACTTTAACAGTAAAACCGGTCAAGCAAATAAAGAACATTTAAGATATAATAAAATATCTCACAAAACAAAAGGAAACCTTTTATGGGGCAAGCAGCCGCCACCACACCAACGTTGGCACGAATATTTAGCGGGCTTCCCAAATGTTTGAATTATTTCTATAACGTTATTTTAAAATTTTGACCTAGGTATGCAGATAATAATTTGTTTAAAATGTTCATAAACTGTCAAATTTAGTAAATTTCACGAGTTTACGTGAATGATTTGACCGCCACTGCAGATGTATGAGGGAACATGGCTGTACCCTCTGGCCGCTAAAGAAGTTCCTCAGAGAGGGTGAACATTCCCCACCAGGAGAACATTGTTTTATAAATACAATTTTTGGCTTCCAGATGAAAGTAGGTGCTGTGAACTGCAAGTACCACAACTCGTTCTGTTACAACGTGCTGCGAGTTGGCAGCTACCCCACACTGCTGTTCTACCCAAACGTGAGTATACTCTAGTAACGAGAACAGACTTAAGGCCAGTTTCTGAATTAAGAAAGTCTTGCTAAGTGGATACATAAGTGACTAATTGGCCAATCACAGCGCTGCATTTGAAAGTTAAGCACTACTTAACTAGAAATTCTCAATTGTGAAATCGGGGGTTAGTGTAAGATTTTGCTAAAGTACTGAAATTAAAAAAGACGGTTCCATATTACATTCAATCAAGATTTAGGATACAAATGATAGGTTGTCGTATCCCTCGGTATCCCTTTCAGCCCCGAGTGTCTCTCCTCCCGTTACTGCATGCGGTGCAGGCGCGGGAGGAGCAGCGTCACACGCGCTCGATTGTACTAGATGGTTTGGTAAGGGGTATACACCAGGATATGTTTATGTAGCGACAGTTAAATGGCTTCCTATGTCAGGGCAAGTCGGACGAGCACATGGAGTACAGCGGCGAGCACACCCTGCCGGCGCTCGAGCAGTTCGTGCTGCAGCACATGCGCGCCGCCGCCCCCGCCACCACGGTGCGAGCGCGCCAGCCCGGCACCTGCCTGTACGTGCTTGGCGCCACCAGGGTACCGGAGGAGACGCTGCTGCGGATCGCGTACCGCCTGCGCGGCGTGGCGCGCGTGCTGCTGGTGGAGGAGGAGCAGTTCCGCGCGTCGCTGACGCTGGACGAGCGCGTGACGTGCGTGGTGCAGCACGGGACCCGCGACCGGCCGCTCTACTCGGACGACGAGCTGGAGGTGACGCGCGCCGTGCTGGACCTGCTGCCCGCTCTCGACGCACTAGATCCCGACAACCTGAAGGTACTTACTTCAACTGTCTATCTATTACGGCTGAAGCTGTAGACACCTTGTGACAGACAGCGGACGCTTAGTAGTAGGGTCCCGTTCGGCACCCTTCGGGTACGGAACCCTAAAAACGATTTTAACAACTGAAATTTGAACAGTATGTTAATATTGATATACTTAGAATGAAGCTGCATGTACAACCCGGTCACATTATCTCGAGACCTGGCGTCGATGACGTCACGTCGCGTCGGCGCTCAGATATGGTGCGCAAAACAAGCATCCTCTAGTAGGATATTATTATAAACAATAAGATTTCCAACAAAACAAATATTGTGTTAATTAATTTAATGTAGGTAATATTATTATAATGATATGATTAAAATGATGAAAAATAAATGAAACAATCTTGGTTAAGTGGGTACAAGAAGTGTTTATTACACAAAACTACAGACTAAAAATCTTCTTCAGAATATATGATTGGCTCGATGCCAGTCATTGTCTCATTATCGCTATCGCTATCGCTGATCTCACTGTCCGAACTCTCTTCGCCTAGGGATATAATTATTTCACGAACATTTTCTTCTTCAAGGTGGTCTTTCTCCCAATACTCCTGTTGTAATCTTTCAACGTGATTTACTTCTTTTTTCCAGTCGGAAGGTGTGATGGAATTAATCGCATCTCTTGTTAATCTTTCTATTTCTTTTTCTGACTGGCTAACATTTTTGTCTGCCACCCTTTGCTTCACTAGTTTCCGGATATATTCAATCGGATTTAAGTCACAGTGATAGGGTGGCGGACTTACTATTTCCTGACCATTCTCTTTCATTAATTCGTCGACGACGTATTTTTTTGGAGGCTTTGTCCTTAAAATTATCGGGTACAATTCCTTTTTCGTCATATTCTCGTCAAACGGAACGTTATTTTCACGCAACCAGTTTTGCATAACAGATTTGAGTGATGCGCTCGTGGGTGCCTTTATTGATTGAGTTGAATGGTAAGGTGCATTGTCAATGACGACAATACCGTTCGGCGGTAAGTTAGGTAGCAACTTTTCTTTGAGCCATTTCAAGAAATTATCCGTATCCATCTCATGATGATAGTCGCCTGTTGTCTGTTTGCATTTATATAGTAATTCTGCGCCTGGTATGAAACCGTTTTCTCCCCCAGCATGCACAAGAATCCATCTCTGGCCGGGGTTAAAATTTTTTTTTACGCTGCTGTCAATACTATTTTGTTTCGTCTAGAAACGTAACCGGTTTTTTATCTGCGCCAAGGTCATTGTTTTCTTTCATCCGGCGCAGGTAGCGAGCCCTCCACGCGGCTATATCTGGCTTTTGTATTAAGATTGTACGGGCATTTTTACATTTTTTGAATTTATATCCCAAATGGTCAATTCAAATTTTTCTAAGGTAACTTCTTTCACCTTTAAAATTTATATCCCTTTTAGCGACTGCGAAGATTTTCTTTAATGTTGGTATTTCTTTTCTTACAGTATAATAGTACATTACGATACGAGAGCGATGAAAAAGTTTCTCGCACGAGTATCGTATAATATTTTATAGCACAAGTGGGGAAAATGCCGACTTTACGCAAGCGCAGCGTGCGTAAAGCGGTCATTTTACGCACGGTGTGCTATAAAAACTGTTAATAATATTACGTATGGCACAGATGTCAAAATCATCAATTTCGATTTTTTTTTTGTACTTCTTGCGCTTTTTACCTGGTGTTGACAATTTTTCTTCACGTGTATCGTTGCTAGAACCTTGACTAGTACTCGTACTCGGTGTAGCATGTTGCAGTGACGCATGCCGCAATTCTTTGGCCTCCTTTTTTATTCTCATCAAAGTACATTTTGATATTCCTGTTGCAGCACAGGTTCGTTTAACAACTTGATCTACAGGTATTACGAATTGCTTGTTAGCTTTCTCTGATTCAAAGAAAGCGAGAACTTTCAGGATTAAATTTCTTGCTTCACTGTGAATAGTTTTTCCCATATATGAAAAAACTTTCACTGTCCCACTTCAAAGCAACGAAATAGTAACAAAAATATCCAAACTAAACCAAAATGTCCAAACTTAACAAAAATGTCCAACGTTGCAACAAAAACAATATTTTAACGTAACAGCAATAACAAAATAACAATAAAAGTCCAAACGTAACAATGGAATGTTTAAAAATATACCACGAAAACAAGTCGACGCGTATCGGCAACGAAAGTGCTAACCGTACTGACGCGCCGTGGCGAGCGCGGGGAGGTGAAAGGAGGACGGGGCGGGTGATTCGCATTCCAGCGAGGTCTCGATATAATGTGACCGGGTTGTACATGAATAGTCGTCAGCTGACGCTCTGAAGGTTTTGTGCACGCAGGCTCTCTGCAAGTCGACACTCGGCAGTTCGGCACCTACATCAGCTGACGGATTTTCCACCGACATACATGCAGGTCACTGGGTTTATCGTCAATCTTACTGTGCATTCATATATTCAATTTCAATAGTAAAATGATTTTTTTCAGTTTTTTTTTTTTAATATTTTCGAACACTTGTAGTGCGTTCCGATTCAAGACATAATCAATTACACCACGTCTCATCATTCCGAATCACTGATGGCCGTGCGGCGTAAGTAGTTTGATGGTACTTTTAGTGCTGTCAGTTCCATTCGGAACCCGGCCTTGGTCGATCAGCTGACGCACAACCCAGCACCAAGTTATTTGTTTCATTATATAACATGATCTTTCCCTCATATAAGTTTCAGCATGGACGTAGCCAAAGGCTCTCAATATTTTTTCATGTTTTCAACCCTTTCACGTCATTCATTGTTCACTGAGATGAACAATCAATTCCACATATTGTTTAAATTCTTTGGATTGTCAGCACTTTAGTACGCGGGCTCCTCTAACTATTACAAGGCAAGTGCTTTGCCAACTAAGCTACCGAGGTTCTCATCCTAGATTAAGACCGTTGAATATTTCAACCATACCTTATACACCGAATTTTACCAATGCACACATTGAAATTGTCATCGTTCTGCGTACTTCACGCCATGTTCAAGGGAACAGAGATGGCGCTGTCGTTTAATGGCGGTTTTATTATTTAATACGTATAGCTAATTCATAATTTATGCCCCATCTATCCATCGTACATTTATACACGTACTGTGCGTTTGAAACAGGAATGGGATCGCACCCGCACAGGTAACTTCACTCGCTAGCCATATCTCCCTCTCTGTCTAGCGACGACGCGATACCGAAATGGCGCCGTGAGTCCTGACAGTCCTATTCTTATTTGAAACGCCTAGTATTGCGGTAACTGCGCTGATTTACCTGGCTAAGTACTATGAACCGAAAGCATAGGTAAGTAAGGCCACAAGAAATTGGTCCAGTTTAGGTAAGAGATAATAGAAGAACGTTTTCTCGGACGTGTGTTCCAGAAAATCAGGGATGAACTGAGGAGCGAGTCGGGGTCAACGCGTCCCTGGGTGCTGCACCTGGCGGCGCCGGGGGGGGACCGTCTGCTGCTCTACAAGATGAAAGCGGCCTTCCCCGACCTGCAGTTCGGTGAGTCGATAGCACAAACCCAGCTCTAGACTGTAGTGCAGCGAGTAATCAATATACTTATAATAAAACAGTAGAAACGGCTGTGTCTGTAGGTACATTGAAGAAAAGTAATAGAAATAAAAAGGGGGTGACTAAAGAAGAGTAATAGAACACAAATCAATGATTTTTAGAATTCTTTTCTCGTCTGTCTGTTTGTTCCCGCACATCTCTAAAACTACTGAACGGATTTTCATGTAGTTTTCGCAGCTATCAGAGCTTAATTTGGAATAGAATCATAACTTTATTTCATTAAAATCGGATCTCGGAAAAAAAAGTTATCTTCATTTAAACATTTTAGGAATTTACTTTTCTACTGGTAGTAATTAGAAGTTATGGTACGGGATCTCCTCAACGGATACAGCAGACCCTTCAAGTTTGGGCTTATTTGATTGGTCTTTATTAGCACTTTGGTAAAACATGGTAACCAGAGTCTGATGATAGAACTGGAAGATGGGTACGGGATCTCCTCAATGGATACAGCAGACCCTTCAAGTTTGGGCTTATTTGATTGGTCTTTATTAGCACTTTGGTAAAACATGGTAACCAGAGTCTGATGATAGAACTGGAAGATGGGTACGGGATCTCCTCAACGGACAACAGCAGACCCTTCTAGTTTGGGCTTATTTGATTGGTCTTTATTAGCACTTTGGTAAAACATGGTAACCAGAGTCTGATGATAGAACTGGAAGATGGGTACGGGATCTCCTCAACGGACAACAGCAGACCCTTCTAGTTTGGGCTTATTTGATTGGTCTTTATTAGCACTTTGGGAAAACATGGTAACCAGAGTCTGATGATAGAACTGGAAGATGGGTACGGGATCTCCTCAACGGACAACAGCAGACCCTTCTAGTTTGGGCTTATTTGATTGGTCTTTATTAGCACTTTGGTAAAACATGGTAACCAGAGTCTGATGATAGAACTGGAAGATGGGTACGGGATCTCCTCAACGGACAACAGCAGACCCTTCTAGTTTGGGCTTATTTGATTGGTCTTTATTAGCACTTTGGTAAAACATAGTAACCAGAGTCTGATGATAGAACTGGAAGATGGGTACGGGATCTCCTCAACAGACAACAGCAGACCCTTCTAGTTTGGGCTTATTTAATTGGTCTTTATTAGCACTTTGGTAAAACATGGTAACCAGAGTCTGATGATAGAACTGGAAGATGGGTACGGGATCTCCTCAATGGACAACAGCAGACCCTTCTAGTTTGGGCTTATTTGATTGGTCTTTATTAGGACTTCGGTAAAACATGGTAACCAGAGTCTGATGATAGAACTGGAAGATGGGTACGGGATCTCCTCAACGGACAACAGCAGACCCTTCTAGTTTGGGCTTATTTGATTGGTCTTTATTAGCACTTTGGTAAAACATGGTAACCAGAGTCTGATGATAGAACTGGAAGATGGGTACGGGATCTCCTCAACGGACAACAGCAGACCCTTCTAGTTTGGGCTTATTTGATTGGTCTTTATTAGCACTTTGGTAAAACATGGTAACCAGAGTCTGATGATAGAACTGGAAGATGGGTACGGGATCTCCTCAATGGACAACAGCAGACCCTTCTAGTTTGGGCTTATTTGATTGGTCTTTATTAGCACTTTGGTAAAACATGGTAACCAGAGTCTGATGATAGAACTGGAAGATGGGTACGGGATCTCCTCAACGGACAACAGCAGACCCTTCTAGTTTGGGCTTATTTGATTGGTCTTTATTAGCACTTTGGTAAAACATAGTAACCAGAGTCTGATGATAGAACTGGAAGATGGGTACGGGATCTCCTCAACGGACAACAGCAGACCCTTCTAGTTTGGGCTTATCTGATTGGTCTTATTAGCACTTTGGTAAAACATGGTAACCAGAGTCTGATGATAGAACTGGAAGATGGGTACGGGATCTCCTCAACGGACAACAGCAGACCCTTCTAGTTTGGGCTTATTTGATTGGTCTTTATTAGCACTTTGGTAAAACATGGTAACCAGAGTCTGATGATAGAACTGGAAGATGGGTACGGGATCTCCTCAACGGACAACAGCAGACCCTTCTAGTTTGGGCTTATCTGATTGGTCTTATTAGCACTTTGGTAAAACATGGTAACCAGAGTCTGATGATAGAACTGGAAGATGGGTACGGGATCTCCTCAACGGACAACAGCAGACCCTTCTAGTTTGGGCTTATTTGATTGGTCTTTATTAGCACTTTGGTAAAACATGGTAACCAGAGTCTGATGATAGAACTGGAAGATGGGTACGGGATCTCCTCAACGGACAACAGCAGACCCTTCTAGTTTGGGCTTATTTGATTGGTCTTTATTAGCACTTTGGTAAAACATGGTAACCAGAGTCTGATGATAGAACTGGAAGATGGGTACGGGATCTCCTCAACGGACAACAGCAGACCCTTCTAGTTTGGGCTTATTTGATTGGTCTTTATTAGCACTTTGGTAAAACATGGTAACCAGAGTCTGATGATAGAACTGGAAGATGGGTACGGGATCTCCTCAACGGACAACAGCAGACCCTTCTCGTTTTGGGCTTATTTGATTGGTCTTTATTAGCACTTTGGTAAAACATGGTAACCAGAGTCTGATGATAGAACTGGAAGATGGGTACGGGATCTCCTCAACGGACAACAGCAGACCCTTCTAGTTTGGGCTTATTTGATTGGTCTTTATTAGCACTTTGGTAAAACATGGTAACCAGAGTCTGATGATAGAACTGGAAGATGGGTACGGGATCTCCTCAACGGACAACAGCAGACCCTTCTAGTTTGGGCTTATTTGATTGGTCTTTATTAGCACTTTGGTAATACATGGTAACCAGAGTCTGATGATAGAACTGGAAGATGGGTACGGGATCTCCTCAACGGACAACAGCAGACCCTTCTAGTTTGGGCTTATTTGATTGGTCTTTATTAGCACTTTGGTAAAACATGGTAACCAGAGTCTGATGATAGAACTGGAAGATGGGTACGGGATCTCCTCAACGGACAACAGCAGACCCTTCTAGTTTGGGCTTATTTGATTGGTCTTTATTAGCACTTTGGTAAAACATGGTAACCAGAGTCTGATGATAGAACTGGAAGATGGGTACGGGATCTCCTCAACGGACAACAGCAGACCCTTCTAATTTGGGCTTATTTGATTGGTGTTGGTGACGCCAGCGGAGCCGTGGGCAAAAGCTAGTAATAAATAGTTTATCATTGTCGGGCCACGGTAGTCAGAGATTTATCAACCACGGGGTGCCGCCAAATACCTGCGAGGTAAGCTGCCAGCTCGCATGCGATTCACACCGGCAACAACAACTGACGAGAATTTCATTTTGATTCGGGAGCAAGAGCACACACGGTTCGGTAAACTGGGCGTGTTGTCCTTTACTGACACGCAGTGTGTGAACGAGACCGCACCCGAATCGCTGCTCAACATGCATTTGTGTGTGTGTAGGCGTGGTGGAGTGCGCGCGCTGGCCGCAGCTGTGTGCGACGCTGCATGCGGGGCCGACGCCGGGGTGGGGCGTGCTGAAGCGGGGCGGCGCATACCAGGCGATGGCGCGTGACGATGACGTCACGCAGTTCCTGCACGCAGCGCCCCCCGCCACCAACCTGCACTCCCTCTCCCCCTCGGAGGCCGACCACGTGCTCGCCGGAGGTACAACATACATACATGCTCGGCAATAGTCGTTTTTGTTTTGAAAAAGAAGACGCAAGAACCTCTTATACCCTTTTTTTTTTCAATATTATATCCCATTCTGGGAACAGCAAAGTTATAAAATATAACCATGGTCTTTTCCACAGAGGAATTTATCTTTCCTGTAGTCTTTTCTTAAGAGCCCATAATACCTCAATTCGCAGTACTGCTCTAACGCTTCTGCTTTTTAACTGTCTATCCTATTCTAATCAGATGCCGCACACACAAAACATCAGTTATTTTGAAATCGCGGCTACACTGATGGTTTTTTTCATTTTTATGGAACAGTCTGCAGCTGCTTTATACTAATATCAGTTATATTATGCAAAGATTCAGATCTAATTTCAAGTATTCATTGAATGCTATCGGTTAATTGTACGGTTTGGAGGTAACTTTGTAATTTTTTTCTATCGAGAAAATTGAATGGAATCAAGTTTTAACAATAGCATGGACATAGCATTAGTCCTCAACTTTATCATATATTAATTTCAGAGGGATTGTTGCAGTATTTGTTGGTATAAAACAGGATCATGAGAAGCGAAGTGAGGCATTACACTCTTAACAGATTTTTTTTTAAATTTTCATTTCATCTTGGAAAACGCGAAGAGCACCCATGCAGCCAATTTTTACAGAGTATTCCAAAGCGATGGATTTCGCAATAAGACATAATCTTAATTTTAACAGAGTGCATTAGTAAGAGATTTCCTCAGGTGCCTGCGCTGTGCAGCTTAAAATTCATAAACGAAGTGACGTGATTTCATCCTAGATACGTTCTCTTGATTCGTTCCTCTTGATATCGAATCTTCGTTGGTGCAAAACCAAGTTTTGTTATTCGAATCCACGTCATTTATTCTTTGTTTTCATCAGAGTTGGGAAATTTAAACATAATTTCAACAGACAATCTGTCCACAGAGCGAGGTAGCTGGTTGGTGCTGGTGGTCCCTCACCGCGCGTCCACACTGTCGCAGCGCGCGCTCCCTGCCGCCGCGCTGCGTCTGTTGTATCTCTCTCAGCTGCAGGTCAGTGAGGTCCCCTACTGTCCACAGAGCGAGGTAGCTGGTTGGTGCTGGTGGTCCCTCACCGCGCGTCCACACTGTCGCAGCGCGCGCTCCCCGCCGCCGCGCTGCGTCTGTTGTCTCTCTCTCAGCTGCAGGTCAGTGAGGTCCCCTACTATCCACAGAGCGAGGTAGCTGGTTGGTGCTGGTGGTCCCTCACCGCGCGTCCACACTGTCGCAGCGCGCGCTCCCCGCCGCCGCGCTGCGTCTGTTGTCTCTCTCTCAGCTGTAGGTCAGTGAGGTCCCCTACTGTCCACAGAGCGAGGTAGCTGGTTGGTGCTGGTGGTCCCTCACCGCGCGTCCACACTGTCGCAGCGCGCGCTCCCCGCCGCCGCGCTGCGTCTGTTGTATCTCTCTCAGCTGCAGGTCAGTGAGGTCCCCTACTGTCCACAGAGCGAGCTAGCTGGTTGGTGCTGGTGGTCCCTCACCGCGCGTCCACACTGTCGCAGCGCGCGCTCCCCGCCGCCGCGCTGCGTCTGTTGTCTCTCTCTCAGCTGCAGGTCAGTGAGGTCCCCTACTGTCCACAGAGCGAGGTAGCTGGTTGGTGCTGGTGGTCCCTCACCGCGCGTCCACACTGTCGCAGCGCGCGCTCCCCGCCGCCGCGCTGCGTCTGTTGTCTCTCTCTCAGCTGCAGGTCAGTGAGGTCCCCTACTGTCCACAGAGCGAGGTAGCTGGTTGGTGCTGGTGGTCCCTCACCGCGCGTCCACACTGTCGCAGCGCGCGCTCCCCGCCGCCGCGCTGCGTCTGTTGTCTCTCTCTCAGCTGCAGGTCAGTGAGGTCCCCTACTGTCCACAGAGCGAGGTAGCTGGTTGGTGCTGGTGGTCCCTCACCGCGCGTCCACACTGTCGCAGCGCGCGCTCCCCGCCGCCGCGCTGCGTCTGTTGTATCTCTCTCAGCTGCAGGTCAGTGAGGTCCCCTACTGTCCACAGAGCGAGGTAGCTGGTTGGTGCTGGTGGTCCCTCACCGCGCGTCCACACTGTCGCAGCGCGTGCTCCCCGCCGCCGCGCTGCGTCTGTTGTCTCTCTCTCAGCTGCAGGTCAGTGAGGTCCCCTACTGTCCAAAGAGCGAGGTAGCTGGTTTGTGCTGGTGGTCCCTCACCGCGCGTCCACACTGTCGCAGCGCGCGCTCCCCGCCGCTGCGCTGCGTCTGTTGTCTCTCTCTCAGCTGCAGGTCAGTGAGGTCCCCTACTGTCCACAGAGCGAGGTAGCTGGTTGGTGCTGGTGGTCCCTCACCGCGCGTCCACACTGTCGCAGCGCGCGCTCCCCGCCGCCGCGCTGCGTCTGTTGTATCTCTCACAGCTGCAGGTCAGTGAGGTCCCCTACTGTCCACAGAGCGAGGTAGCTGGTTGGTGCTGGTGGTCCCTCACCGCGCGTCCACACTGTCGCAGCGCGCGCTCCCCGCCGCCGCGCTGCGTCTGTTGTCTCTCTCTCAGCTGCAGGTCAGTGAGGTCCCCTACTGTCCACAGAGCGAGGTAGCTGGTTGGTGCTGGTGGTCCCTCATCGCGCGTCCCCACTGTCGCAGTAGATGGAGGTGGACGTCGCGTTTAATGATAGTACATTCAGTCTCCAGTCATGTACATATAATCCAGAGATAAATGAGTGAAGTCTCACGACGACGAGTACTTGATGTTGACTCCGCTGCCGCTATGTAATGTAGAAGTGAATCAGCTACCCAGCGATAACAGCAACGTGATGTGTCCGTCAGGTGGGCATCGTGTCGTGCCCGGCGACGATGAGCGCGGCGCACTGCGCGCGAGGCCGGCCCGCGCTGCTGCTCGTGCACGAGGGCGTCACGCACGTGCACGACGCGCACGACCTGCCCGCCGACCACGTCGTGCGCTTCGTGCAGCTCCTCGTCGACAACCCGGGTCTGTGTCAGTCATCCTGTCTCTCTCTATGTACCCTCAACAAGGCCCACTTAGTCTAATGACGTACGTGTCGTGTGCAGTGGTGACGCTGAGCGAGCCCCGGCTGCTGGAGATCATCGACCCAGCGCGCCCCGACACCTGGCTCGTGGCGTTCCTGCCGCCGCACTGCGGGTCGGCCTGTGACGCGCTGCGCCACCAGTGGAGGCTCCTCGCCGACAAGCTCCGGCCGCTGGAGCGCGTGCGCGTCGGCGTGCTGGACTGTGCGCACGAGCACATCGCGTTCTGTGTGAACATCCGCGCCGCCACCGCGCGCCTCTACCCGCGCGCCTCCACGCACACATACGTGTGAGTCACTCTACACTCTAAATAGCTAGCTAGACTTTAGGAAAGTTACGTATGATAGAATAAATATCGTAGCGCGCTAAAACTGACAGCATTTACACGAAATACGTAGATTTATTGAAAGAAGCGGAAGATTTGGGGGAATGTCCCTGGGACATTAGGATACCAATGCTTCAAGCAATGGGAATTGGATGGAATAGCTCCAATTAGAGAGCCATCCACCTGAGCCCAGTAATAGTCCCACCTCAACATCATCAAGCCAGGTAAAGCGGTACGCGTCAGAGAAAACAGTACCGGTAACATAAACACACAACGCAGAACTAAAATTAAGTTCTGTTTTGTTTTTTAATGAAAATACCTTCATAACAACTAGAAGGGTAGGAGCTAATATCGGACTAGCGCACCCTTACAGAAACTACTCGTGATGCGCACGCGACGACCGAGCGGTACCACGAGTCCCGATCCTTGGCAGGATAGTAGTGGAAAGAATTGTTATTTTAATGTTAATAATATTGTTTAATATAATATAAATGTTACACTGAGTTACAAGAGATATAAATTGTTATGTTATTGTTCGTGAGCGGCACGAAACCAACTAACTTTTGTACATGAATTTAGAACTTGCTTAATTATATGTCGCTAGCAGTATTCTTTGGACATTGTATGGTCAGAGTGATCAGTTCTGGCCGTACGTTGGTTGTTGTAGGTAGATATAGTGGAGTGGAGTTATAAGTAGAAACAGACTGGTAGTTTGAAGGTGGTTTAATGTAGAGAAAGGTGTAGGTTCTCTAGCTGTGATCTCTACGGTGGCTAAGTAGGTACTTAATTAATAAATAAAGAACAAGGTAAAACGTTCAAGTAATACATGACGCACGCGCTGGACATAAGTAGGCCGCAACGTTGCGAAATGTACGGTTGATTGCCCGTACATGCTCCCAAACCGGGAAGAAAAGGAAAGATAAGTTAAGATTTTGTTTTGATCAAAACTAGAGATTTAAAATTAATACAATAGAAAACAAGGTTATAAAGAAGTTATTAGTATAGGACTGGACATAGTGTTATTAATTAATCCTTTTTCGCTCGGATCCTGGGAAAAACAGACGTCAAAGTTGTTTTCATTTTTTGTTTGATAAACACTTGTACTTGTCCACTTATTTATATTATTTCCCTTACCGGTTTCGCTGTTAAAGCATTATCAAAGGTTTGTTTGGTTGTTTACGTACAATTTGTTTGGTTGTTTACGTACAATATTGTACGTAAACAACCAAACAAACCTTTGATAATGCTTTAACAGCGAAACCGGTAAGGGAAATAATACAAATAAGTGGACAAGTACAAGTGTTTATCAAACAAAAAATGAAAACAACATTGTACGTAAACAACCAAACAAACCTTTGATATTGCTTTAACAGCGAAACCGGTAAGGGAAATAATATAAATAAGTGGACAAGTACAAGTGTTTATCAAACAAAAAATGTTTCAAAAGTTCCACCAAGTGCCAACAATCACGAGCATCAACTCCAAAGTTGTTTTCTATTAAATAATTATAAATGAAAATTTAAAGTGTTCTAAATGTTAATAAACCTTAGTGATCAGTGATAAGTGTGATAATCGATTGCTCTGCTACTGAACATCGTGATTATCGGCAGCGCCCCTCACCTCGGATCGAAAATCCAAGCCCTCACCTCCGCAGGTAAAAAGGACAGCAGCCATAATTGCTATCACTGTCAGACACATATAAAACATTTGACTGCTGACGGCTCCCCTCACCTTGCACCGAAATCTTGAGCCCTCGCCTCCGCAGGTAAAAAGGACAGCAGCCATAATTGCTATCACTGTCAGACACATATAAAACATTTGACTGCTGACGGCTCCCCTCACCTTGGACCGAAATCTTGAGCCCTCACCTCCGCAGGTAAAAAGGACAGCAGCCATAATTGCTATCACTGTCAGACACATATAAAACATTTGACTGCTGACGGCTCCCCTCACCTTGGACCGAAATCTTGAGCCCTCACCTCCGCAGGTAAAAAGGACAGCAGCCATAATTGCTATCACTGTCAGACACTTATAAAACATTTGACTGCTGACGGCTCCCCTCACCTTGGACCGAAACCTTGAGCCCTCACCTCCGCGGGTAAAAAAGATAGTGAACATAATTGCTGCCACTATCTTACACACACGCACTTATACTGTATCGCTGGTGAAGCGCCGTGCGTTCGAACTCTGGACCATATTACGACAATATTAAGAGCGAACTGTAGTGAGCATTATTCTTATTTTGTAAACACCTACCTACTTTCAATCCGCTTGATATAACATTAACAACTTATCAACCATCGGTGTCGACGCATAATAAACAAAATGATGCGAACGCCTGAGAAAGCAAGCTCTGTTCCCGATATGTCTACGTTGGAAGACAGTTCCCCGTAACTCTCAGCTGAATGATATAACGAATGAGCCAAAGATCGAAATAAAAAATTTATTCAATCAATTTTCCACGTCACAATTTGACCAAACAACCGCAATACTACATAGGTAACACTAAAAGTTTCCGGAACTGGCCACTTACATAAACAATATTTAAAAATTTATTGCAACATTTGAAAATAGAACTCTTTGGCTGTAGAATGCAGTTTGTTTCATCTGACTGTCTTTTGTTTTTACCTTGTGGCGCCATTTAAAAAATTGTGTGTCTGCATCAACATGGATTTAACTCGGGAAAATTTTCGTAGTATGATTTTCTACGATTTTAAGTGTAATTTGACAGCTCAACAGAGCATCGCTCGGCTTGAAACAGCTTTTGGCAATGAAGCACCATGCAAGACGACTGTTTATAGCTGGTTTGCAGAATTCAAGCGTGGTCGTATCAATCTCAGTGACGAATCTCGCGATGGTCGGCCGTCCACCGCTGTGACCAACAAAAACATCGATGCTGTGCGCCGTATGATTGAAACAGACAGGCATGTGACCTACCATGAAATTCGCGCATCCTTAGAAATAGGCATGAGTCAAATACAATCAATCCTACACAAACATTTGGGTGTGAGAAAGCTGTGCTCGCGGTGGATCCCACACAACTTGACCGAGGCTCAAAAAACGGACCGCGTCACTTGGTGCAGTGCCATGCTTACCAGATTCAACGAAGGTGCGTCAAATTTGGTGTGGGACATAGTAACAGGTGACGAAACATGGATTTATTGCTACGATCCCAAAACAAAGCAGCAATCGAGCGTATGGGTCTTTCAAGATGAGCCGAAACCAACCAAAGTGGCGCGCGTGAAAAGTGCATCTAAGCGGATGATTGCTTCTTTTTTTAATAAAACTGGACACGTGGCTACTGTTGCTTTAGAGAATCGTCGTACCGTGAATAGTGACTGGTACACGACCATTTGTTTGCCGGAAGTTATTGACGAACTCCGTAAAAATAACCGTAAACGCCGTATCATCCTGCACCACGACAATGCTAGTTCTCACACGGCCAGACAGACAAACGACTTTTTGAAGACGAAAAATGTAGAACTCATGAGTCATCCTGCATACAGTCCTGACCTGGCACCTTGTGACTTTTTTCTGTTCCCAAAAATTAAGAACCAATTACGCGGTCAACGATTTTCATCACCAGAAGAGGCTGTCGAGGAGTATGAAAAACACGTTTCAGAGGTCACCACAGGGGAGTGGCACAAAAGTTTTCAAAACTGGTTTGATCGAATGAAAAAGTGCAGAGACGCCAAGGGAGATTATTTTGAAAAACAATGAATTAATTTTGTACCTTTAATAGTATTTTTTCATATTCATTCCGGAAACTTATAGTGCGTCCCACGTATCAACTTTAAAAGACATAAAACAGACAAGTAACAATGTTCAGAGTACCATGGCTTTCTTATGTGAAGAAAATTCGGAACTAAAACGCAAAATAATACAGCTGGAAGATCAAGCAAAGAATGATAGAGAGCAAATAACAATTGTAGAAAATAAATTTGAAGATAATCAGAGAACAAACAGAAAATCCAATATCGAAATTAAAAATGTACCCCTGAAAGGAGACGAAACTAAAAAAGATATTTTCGAAATGGTTTTAAAATTGGCTGAAAATCTCAACTTGAAAGTGGAAAAACCGGATGTCAAGGACATAATAAAAATAAATAAGGGCAAAAAAGATAATTGCACAATTATAGTGGAGTTTACCAATACCTTTATAAAAACTGATACACTGAAAGCGGCGAAAAATTTCAATAATAAAAATAAGACAAACAAACTTAGTGCCAAGCACATGGGATTAAAATCAAATCCTGACGTCCCTATATACATCTCTGAGAACCTCACCCCGAAATAAACAGGGCTGTAGACACCATTAACTCTGATCTTATTGCCATTAGAGATTGGACGCAACGTTTTGGTTTGCGAAGAAGTCACAGGCTATCCTCATTGGTAGTAAGTATTATGTCTCCCGCTTGGACATGTTCAACGTCTCAGATGTGATTTTTGATGGGGAAGTAGTGCCTTACTGTACGACAGTGAGGAATTTGGGTTTGTGGATGGACCAAACTCTGTCTTGGTCTCCACATATCAATGAAGTAAGTCGTAAAGTTTTCGGCTCATATCACTCGCTTAAGCGCCTACAGAAATTCCTGCCACTGGATACGAAAATAACGTTAGCTCAATCTCTTCTTCTTCCCCTTCTGGATTATGCCGATGTTGCTTATCTAGATCCCACTGAAGAGCTGCTTGATAAGCTGGAGCGTCTTCAGAATTTGTGCATTCGATTCATATTCGGACTGCGCAAGTATGATCACATCTCCGAGTTTCGATGCAGGTTAAAGTGGCTCCCTATCCGTCTTCGCAGGAAATTGCATATCCTTTCCCTTTTATATAATGTTCTTCACAATCCCCTCTACCCCAATTATTTAAAAGAAAGAGTTGTCCTTCGCATTGACCGTAGTAACAGAACGCTTCGCTCCTGTCACCACCACGATCTGGCGATGCCTCCGCATACCACTGATCGTTTCTCCAAATCTTTTACGGTCAATGCTGTTCGGCTTTGGAATGAACTTCCGCAAAATCTCAAAGATCTTCCTTCCGTGTCCTCTTTTAAATATAACTTGAAAAAGTTTTTCCTCTCCTCTCTCTGAATGACTTACTGACTTATATTTATAATTAGATTATCGATTTAGAATTAACTTATAATGTACCTATGCTCTTGTGTTAATTTCTTCAATAAAAATGTTTTATATTTTCCCAAGGTTGACTGGAAGAAATTCCTTTTAGGAATAAGTCCGCCCTTGCCTTCTGTCTGTTCTTTGTATATTTGTAAATATCTTGTTCTGTGTGCAATAAAGTGTTTATTCGTTCATTCATTCATTCATTCATTCAGCAAGATTATATTTTCTTGCCCGAGACCTGAAATCAGTGAAAAACTATAAATATTGTTGGTCGAGTTACGGAAAGGTGTATCTACGTATGGACGATAACTCACCGATTATCTCTATTATAAGTGAAGCCCAAGTTCAGCAATTAGCTAATAAGTGACTAATTTTAAGTAATAATTTGCTAAATCTGTTTCTACTCTGTACATCAATAATATTCTGTAATTACGTTTCACACGCCTTTATCTTTTTACAACTACACTATACATCAATAGTCATATACATAATCACTCTATGTCAAACTAAACACTACACAAAACAAAAAGTCTCACTAAATCTTTACCAAAGATTTGACAAACTCAACCAGCAAAAACCCTATGCAAACAAAAAAGCCTCATTAATTTTCAATCTAAAATCTGAATCACTCAACCAATTAAAAATACAGTTCAGACACAAAAACGCCTCACAACTTCTATACCAAACATCCGATTCACATATTCAATCAATACACAAAACTGTACAAATAACCCTCTGCCAAACATTACACAGTCATAAAAAAATATATAGCTATACGTATATATTCATCTACATATACAGGCTAATTAAAGTCGAATCTCCCCCGTGCACTTACATCACAAAATCCCCTCAGTCCGTAAAAACATATAATGTATAGTCCACATTATTTAATTGAAGATTTAGACACCACAAATAACGTAAGTGCCATTCTATGTCAAAGTACTGAATCACCAAATTACACTGCTCCGGACATTCCTTACCTCTCGATCATCACACAGAATATTAGAAGTATTCACAAAAATTAAAATATCGATGACTTGGACATTAATCTCAGCGTACTAAAGCAAAATATCGATATAATTGTTTTAACAGAATGTCGAATAAACTCCAATAAGCCGCTTCCAAACAGAATTGACTATCTAACGCACAATTCAACTAGAAAAGTAAACCAAAACGACGGAGTTGTAATCTTCATTAAAAAATCAGTGGATCATTATGTAAAAGAAATCCCTATACATGGAGCTTCTTGCTTAGAGATTTCTATAGCAAACTTCAAAATAATCTGTATTTACCGTTCTCCATCTGAAAATAACCCAAAATGTTTTATCGAGTCACTAGATACTTAAAACAAATTATTTAAAAAATAAAAATGTTATCATAACTGGAGACATAAATATAAATATATTACAAGGAAATAACGAAAAATATTCTGATACTTATCTAGACATGTTGGCGTGTCACAGTTTACTACCTGGTCACAGATTCAACACAAGAATTAACAGCTGTTACAAATTTAGACCCAAAAAACTTCTCAGCGAAAATTGCAGTTCTAGACACGACAGTGACAGATCATAAAATGACTAGCATGTACGTCTATAGTAAAATAAAATTATTTAAAGCACCAAAAGTAAAAACTATCACTAACTATCCCGACGCTCGCTGTAACGACCTTGCAAACAAATATTACTGCTGACTTAATGACTATACCAGACCCGAATTTCTTAACTACCAAATTAGTATCTTTAATTACAGAAGCTATTCAATCAAACACTAAAACGATCAAGATCCCTAACACTAAAAAGATAATCAAACCCTGGATCACGCCTGGTATATTAAAATGCATTAAAAATAGAAACAACCTACAAAAAAAACTAAGACTAGATGAGACTAATGACATATTAAAAATAACATGTCGCAGATATAGAAATTTCTGTAATAACCTAATCAAAAAGCTCAAAAGAAACTACGAACGAGATATGCTGGACAAGGCTAAATTAAATAATAAAACTTTATGGCATTGTATAAAAAGCATCACTAATCTAAACAAACAAAAATCTTTCAATACAGAACTATTAAATTTAAAAAATAACCCTTTAGAATCTGCTGAATACGTAAATAAATACTTTAACGATGTTGGTCAAACACTAGCTGAACAATTTCAGAATGATTCCCACCAAGTTAATGATTATTTTGCATCACTTCCCTCACAAACTAACTCAATTGGCATTATCGAACCCGAGCCCTCTGAAATTGAAGCAATCATCATACATCTTAACACCGATTCCGCCGCTGGTTGGGACAATATTTCTACAAAGTTTGTGAAAATGGCCATGAAATATCTGGTGCACGACCATCTATTTTGGTTTTTCAGGGGGGTATTTTTCCACAACTTTTAAAAAGATCTATTATGCACCCAGTCTTTAAGAGTGGAAACAGAGACGATATCAACAATTACAGACCAATTGCCGTTCTGACAGTTATCTCTAAAATTATTGAAAAATTAATCAATAACAGACTTGTCAAATTCTTAAATTCTTATGGCATACTATCAAATGCACAGTACGGTTTTCGTAAGGGCATCGGCACTGTAGATGCTATACTAGATCTAACAAAAATTATAACTAAACCATCTTGACGACAAAAATAAAACTTTATGTATATTCTTGGACCTAAAAAAAGCCTTTGATACCGTCTCTGTTCCTGTTCTCCTCCGAAAGCTGGAAAGGGTGGGTATTAGAGGTACTTTCCTAGCTCTCCTTGCTGACTATCTTAATGAACGCCCACAAAGAGTTAAACTCAATAACAACACTTTCAGCACTGATATCTTGACTACTGGCTATGGCGTCCCGCAGGGTAGTGTCCTAGGACCTACCCTTTTTCTTATTTACATAAACGATCTGACTGATTTAAATCTAGCTAACGGACATATATTTTCATACGCTGATGATACTGCGTTGCTCTTTCATGGAAAAGACTGGTCGGAGGCATTCAATAATGCTGAAACTGGGTTGCGTAGAGTTATTAAATGGTTAGAACTCAACTTGCTTACACTAAACATGTCAAAAACCAAATACATGACATTCTCTATTTATGACTCTACGCAGCCCGGAAACGACTTTAAACTAACTGCTCACACATGTACACATGTTGACAACAAAAACTGCAACTGTCCAAACGTTGATAGAGTAAACTCCACCAGATACTTGGGCATTATCATGGACAAAAATCTTTCCTGGTACCCTCAACTTGAAGCAGTGGTAACAAGAGCAAGAAGATTAATGGCTATTTAAGTATTTACGTAACATATCAAATAAACAACTTATTACATATATTTACACAACTCTTGTTCAGTCCATCCTTTTGTATTGTATAACCGTCTGGGGAGGTGCATCTAAAACAAAGTTTACTAGCATTGAAATTGCACAGAGAACTATCTTAAAAGTAATGCTGCGCAAAAATAAATTATACAGAACAACAAAATTATATAGCGAAGCTGGTGTTTTAACTGTCAGACATATCACAATGCATACTCAAAATTCACAAAAACATTTCTATAGATTTTAAACTTCTAAAAAAACATGGTAAAGTTCCGAAGGTGATGGTATCTCTCAAACGCTTACTACCAATGATGATAACCTGAGATTTTTTCGGGTTGACGAGAAGACCGTAGTCCTGCGCCCACCTCAACATTGAATGTATCACTTGTAGTTTAATAATAGTCAGAGTGGTGTGTCCTCAGCGCCAACATGCAGCACCTGTCGACGGCACCGTACCTGCTGGAGTGGGCGCTGCAGCACCTGCCCCCCGCGCCGCGCCCCCTCACCGCGGACACGTTCCCGCGCGCCCTGCGGGGGGACCTCGACGCACACAGGTGACGTTCATCGTTCCACAGACATACCACTGTAGATAGACTAAATGAAACCACTTTCAGTAGTACCCTACCACGAAATTATCATTAGCTCGTTGTTGGTAGTCATTCACCTCTCATCTAACACCAAACAACTACACTCACTCACAATCTCGCTCAAAAAGTGTCCGCGATGCATCTTGTCACCGCTATGGCGTGACAAGTTCGAATGACGATTGCATGCAACTGACATTCATTTCATTTCATTTTTTTTAAACTTTATTCATAATAAGTAATTAGGTACAATAACAATATTTGTCTTCGCTTAAAACAGGACGGCCTTGAAAAGGTCAATATAGGCAAATTGTATATGTGCGTCAATTTATGCTGAATTAAGGAATATTTCCCTTAGATTAAGTAGTGTCTTAAGTCACCCTAAGGTGTTACATTGGTTTATACTTATCTGCACATACTACAGACAAACACTCTCTCACTCGCTTATCACTCGTGCTTCACATCGTCCTCGTAAACTATTGTCTCCTTGCCGCACTAACTACTTACTTTGGCACCAACAGGAAATATAAAACATGACCTTCCATGTTATTAGCTATAGTTGCCTACCTACATGATATGAAGGTATGTGCAGTGTCAGTGTGAGCTCGTTGTAACGTGGCAGTGTGTGGGCGCAGGTCCGCGCGGCCCTGGCTGGTGTACTTCCACTCGCCGCGCTGCTACCGCTGCTACGAGATGTTCGCGGACTTCGCCATCGCCGCCACTGTGAGTCACCGCGCCTGCTCGTACCCACCTTACACGTTTCTATATTGGAGTACATGTTGATGTTCGTGCTTAGGTACTGCAGCAGTCGCTGGAGGCGGGGCGTGTCGACTGTGTGGCGGAGCGCGCCCTCTGTCAGCGCGAGGGCATCGCCCTGTACCCCTCCCTGCGGCTGTACGTGCCCCGCGCGCCGCCGCGCTCCCTGCCCCCCGCGGACCACGCCGCGCTGGTCGCGGAGCTGCGCGCGCTGCTGGGGCAAGGGGCAAGGGGGGGCGGCGCGCGCGACGAGCTATAGCTACGTTGTGAGCGCGGGACGAATAACATACTCACCTCTACTTACTCTAAATTATAATATTGGTGAAATCTCTAACCGTATGTGGTTTTATCTTGAGATTTACAAAATTTCACTAAAATTATAATTATTTAAGCTTTAATCACGCATTTATATACAACTGATTATTTGTTTTATCATTATACAAGTATGTTTTAAGAATCTCTAACAATGTATATCTCATATTGAGGCTTCCTAAATAATTAAAATAATATTAACAGTTTAGACCTAAGGCTGTGATTTTTTTAGCTAATGTAGGAGTTATGCAGTGTGAATATATAGCTAGTTCAATATTTTGTTTATAGGATTACTTTTATATGAATTATATAAATATTTACTGTTGAGTACATAGCTAATAAACAAATAAACTAACAATATAATTAAAAGTTTTATTTCAAGTAATTTTGGTAAGCTATATAAATATCAACAGTTTCTTTTTCAGTATATGACAGGCATTTTCACTGACAACATCTGAAACAAAAATACACGCATGTTTTAAATTATAAATTCAGATAACATCTCTCTGGATCACTTGTAACCTAGCCCCAATAATTTAACAGATTACAAAAGAATAAACGGAATTCATCATAAATATTTCAATTTAGTTATATTGATTGGTGTGGTAGCGAAAAATAAACTAAATTAAATGACATGAGGTTTTTAGTAAAACTGTTTCCAAAGGGTGAGCTTGCGGGCAGCCAATATGTTAAAGATTGAGGTATCCTAACTTATATGAGTACAACCAGCACCCTTATCATTCAGTTGGATGCTGCCATTTAACCTAGCCAATAGCCATCCGATGAAGTGAAATTATAATGTGGGAAAATATCTACAATATCAAAAAATTTGCTTATTACTTAAATTTAACAAAAATAAATGTAACCAAGTTGATAAATAAGTATACTATAATTACAAATACGTTAAATAAATGTCATGCATCACTCCACCCATTTGTTTAGTCTTGCTCTTAGCAGAAGGGCAAGAAAGTTAGCAAGATCATATGTTTTCTTTTTTTCATATTCATTTTCCTTTATACTTTAAATGAAATATAAAAATGTATGACCAACCTGTATGTCTTTAGCAGGACATAATGGAGTTTTTAAGGAAACTCAGAATAACAGCAAATGGATTCTTAATTGAGTTGATGCTCGTGATTGTTGGCACTTGGTGGAACTTTTGAAACATTTTTTGTTTGATAAACACTTGTACTTGTCCACTTATTTATATTAATTTCCCTTACCGGTTTCGCTGTTAAAGCATTATCATGATAATTTTATCAAACAAAAAAAAAGGATTATTAATTTTTACAATAATTTAGTGTATGCTTTGATCGAAAACCAGAGAACGAATGTGATAATTTTGAACGTAGGTAGATTATTTATAAAAACACGAACTAAAGTTCCTGACGTAAAATGGTTAGCAACAGGTCACAGCAATGTTCAGTTGCTCAAGCGCTAACACAACCCGTGACGAGATTCAGATGAAATTACACACAATGTTAGATGTTGTGTAGGAGATAGCAATTTTCTGATACAAATTTTAAGTGAATATGAAGCCATCATAATTAATTTCATGCGTAGGTACTAAGTAATAATTTTGGGAATCCAAAGATTCCATTAAAAAAAATTAAGAATGTACTCCATGATTTTAACCATTACATTTTGTCGTCAACTTTTAAGTAAAAGAGCCCCACTCATACCTATTTTAATCACTGATATACTGAACATCAAAGATTCATTTTCTAAAACAGAGTGGTTCATGTTGTCAACGATAGATTTTAGCTTCTGAGAATTAAAAAGCAAATTACATACATCATTGTTCCTATTAAGTTTGGCATCTATAAGGTCCTGGTCGACGCTGCAGGGCAAGAAGAAGTCAACTGCCTCGCAACTGCCGCACTCCAGCACCACGCGGTCCTCGCCCACCTGCAGACTGAGCTGCTGCAGCGACACCTGCCCGACACACCTCTACTGTAGCTTGCACAAGTACAAATGTGGAATATTGTCAAACAGACTGACCAAGATACATAAAAACATAACTTACAGAAGCAGGAATTCTGAATTCAGCTAACAGGTAAGAGATCTCTCCAGTTGGGGGCTCCCTTCTCAGTCTGTACGCAATCTCTCTGTGAAGCTGAGTGTGTGTGGGCACACCCTCATCCCCTCCAGCACCACCCACCTCCTCTATCAGGGGAGGTTTCATGGTCTCCTCGCAACTCTTCACATCTCGAATCTGAATCCTATGAGACTGCAGAGTGCCGATGGACTTCCTGTTCTTGAGGATCACAAACTTGTGCATGTCCAGTTGGAACTGATACTTGTCCTGCAGCCCCTCGAACACCACCGTGAGGAAGAACATCTGGAACAGGTCATCTTTCTCTATCTTGCGGAAGAAGGTGGGGTTGACGGCCACGTCATACACAGTGGCGGGCGCACCAGCCTTGTCGGTCTCCGCACGACCCTCACCTAGGCTCATGGGCACGCAGTAGCTGGAGGGATCTTCAGAGCTCAGGATCTGCATCAGCTCCTCGTTGGAGATGTCGCGCGGACATGGGATCGCATCTGTCAGGCAAATGTTCACGAACACCTTCTTGTTATCTGGCACTGTATACGTCTTCACACAGAAACCTGTAACACATTATTGGTCAAAAGTGGCGGGTAGCAGGTAAGTTCCTACACGATTTTATAATGAATTGTTTATACACTTACCAGGCGTAGGTTTAACGAGTTTTGCCGGATAGGGATCTACTGACCCTAACAGTTTATTGATCTCTTCCTGCATCGGGTTTTCCTGAAAAGAGACCCAGTCAGATTTCGCTTAATGTATGTATTGCAAAGAAACGTTACTATAATAATGTCGAAAAGTACAAACTAACTTGAATTATTCTCATGTTGTTTTCCATTATCGTAGGATCGACTTCCAGAGTAATTGACTTTTTCGTCATATTTATTTTATTTCTATGGAAACAGACTGAAAAACAATGCGATTTCTCCTTGTTGCAAAAGAAACTGGAAGATTGGTTTATAAGTAAGCTATGATTGGTTGGATTTGGAAATAAATAATTTGAAAACTATAAAAAAAAACATATTATTTTTAATTCGGTCGTCGGACACTTAACTTATGATCAGCCTAACGAAACTCAGTACAAATGGAGTTATGTATGAAAATTGTGCTTGGACGAATGGCGAAATGTTCTTACTCTTTCGCTCACTTAGCTTGTCTCCGTCTAACTTAGTGTCAAGACAATAATGGCGGTTGTTTGTTTATTTGTAAAACTTAATTTATCTGATTATAATGAGATTTAACTGTGTTACATTGATATAGTGCTTTATGTTTCATACTATTGTGTTTTATTAATAGAGAAGCAAAAAGAACGTATATTTGCATCACGCAATGAACTATAAAAAGCGTGAAATATGTGTGGGAGGTGCGAAGCGGTCGAAATGATGGGGAAAACATTATATTCAGGCCAAGTTTCTTTTAAAAGAGATTCGGTAATTACCTCTGTACTTATCCTGCGACTTATTTTGTGTTATAAATAAATTTAAAAGTGAAAACATTTCATAACATTTATTTTAAAATTGAATAGTGATGGGATTTTGTCGATAAATCATAACATTTCCACTAAGGTTAGCGTGTCATAATGTCATCCTAATATCATAGTGCAATATATTTTTCAGGTGAAACATGTGCCTCTTTTTCGCTGACAGTCCTTAATTAAATTATAGGATATAATAGTTTTTGTGTAAAATATGGAAAATGTTTTGTATTATTTATTTTCTGTTGATTGTTTAATCAACATAACTTATAGAGAAAAATTAAACTGACAAAATAGTCAAATCACTTTCCAAACATGCGGTCTTGTTTTTTTTGGAATTACGGTATTGTGAAGGTGCTTTTTAAAATAATACTATTATTACAGCTGACAGCAGTAAGTAAAAGTCACTGGCAGTGAAGACCTTATTTATCTACCAATAGAAAATTTTCCCGTGGAAAGCACTTTGATGACAAACATTTCAATAAGAAAACTCGGTTCAAAAAGTCAACTATACCTTCAAATCAAAAAGAAGCATCACTTCCTGATACAATTTTGCATGAGTTTACTTGTCACGTCTATTTAGATAAGGGTACTTACATACTTAATTAATTTTATTAAAAATATTATTAGGGTTCCGTACCTCAAGAGGAAAAAACGAAACCCTTATAGAATCACTTTGTTGTCCGTCTATCCGTCTGTCCGTCCGTCCGTCCATCTGTCTGTCAGTCTGTCAAGATCCTTTATCTCGGGAACGCAAAAAGGTATAGAGTTGAAATTAAAACCATATACTCAAGTTTACAGTCTCTTGAAGCTGTGAAAAAATCAAATTTCTAATGTAACGTAAAAAAAGATGTGTATTTATGCCGCAAAAAACGTATATTTCGACACTCTCAAGGTAATCAAAATTTATTGGGTATTTCCCGTTGACCTAGAACTATGAAATTTGGCAAACAGTACCGTCTTAAACTACGAGTTTAATTAATAATAAATTGTATTAAATATTTATTATTTGTACCTACAAATTTGTACGGAACCCTCGGTGGGCGAGTCCGACTCGCACTTTTCCGGTTTTTTTATTAATGTGCCAGCCAGATTGAAGTAGCAAAAATTTACTTTTTTAATATTATTATTTAAAGTATGTAGACGTAATTGTTTTTTCTTTTTCAGAGCCATCTACTTTAGAGCCAAGTCCAAGTCAACATCATTGCTAATATTTTTTATGTAATAAGAATTATATTAATTAAACAGGAAGCCTTTTATTTCCTTTTCTTGCATAAAAAGTCCGAAGGGTTCAGTTTTATCTAGAGCTGTTAAAACTAGAAACGTATTATTGCAAAACTGTCACACACAAATTATTGAAAACCCTGATAAAACTGAAGTCTTCGTAATTGGCCTTTTTCATTACACATGAAATTCCTACAGTAAAAAAAACGATATCGATAAAATGTATTGCTTCTGTAATACATCCCTACACACTTATGTTGGCAGCTTTGTTTGTGATTTGTCATTTCTTATTGTAGTTTGGTACTAGTTGCGGGGCATTCCGTGGCAAAAACGCATTAATCAGGTATAGGGAAGTCACGACTCTGGTTACGTAGTATAGGTACATTAAATTCTCTTTGCTTATGATTATGAATGACAAATAGAGAGTTGCCATTATTCGAAAAAAATAAATAGGGAATGGTGTTTGCTATATCGATATTAACTCCAGCATGACGTATGGTGCTGAAACTGCTGATGAATCAGTAGAGTCTATCAAATGAACGCTAAACTTTTCCTGATACGGATATGGAAACAAGGTGAAAAAAATCTGAGTAAAGCAGTTACTCTCAGCTTTTGTTAGACAGACTATACATATAGTAATATAATTATGTTCCTCTAACCTCATATCGTAAAATTCTCATTACGAACAGGGGCCTTACCACGGTCGAATTTGCGAAAAGAGCCTTTTGCTCTTTTCTTTCGAAAGTCACCTTCTCTCTTTTGAAGATACTCTTTTTTTTATCCGTAGACTGTGCACACTTTTCTCTAATGCGCTCTTCTCACTTTTGGAAGCCAAGACACAGACAACCATTCATTCAAAAAAAAAAATGGGTATAGACAAAAAAAGAGTGTCAAAATCCAAAGTGTATGCAATGCTGTTAGCGGTGCTTTAGCGGTGAGAGGTCACGTGATAAACTGAAAAATATTCGCTGGATGGGTGACTTTAAATATCGAATCATTGGTACAGTGGCTGACAGTATTAGATGCAAGTAACCAGGGGCCTTATTGTCTAACTTCACTTTTGCTTTCAAATGTATTGCGATGGGCTAAAAATATATGGCTCATAGTTTTAACAGAAATCATGTTACACACAAAATTCCTTCTTGTTTTTTAATTCACGGCACCGCATCCCAACGAAGAACACTACCGCTAGCAGCAACGTATCGTCTTCTTATACGTAGTTGATACGTTGTTTATTAGGGTACCGCTAGCGGCAACGCATACATTTCAAAATAAATATCCATTATTGGAAGGAAAATAAATAATAGGTACCTAGGTATTTCTTGTCGTTTATACTTATCAAGTGAAAAGAACTAAACAAATCACTCTTTGATGAAAAAGGAGAAGAATCTAATTATGTTGGAGTGTATGGAGAAGTAAGTAGACGTTTACTATTCTTCGTTTTACACAGGAAAAAAATTGCCTTTCTACTCTTTCCCCGATGTAAGTATACTCCAAGTTTCCCCGTATTTGAGATTGGCTCCTATCCCATTTCAGTGTTGGAAAAGTAGATTGCTACTTCACCTACATATATACACGCTAATGTCGATCATTTTTATTTCAGACATTGCAACCTCTCCCATGTGCTAAATAAGTCTCAAAGTCTTATAAGGTCATGACTCCTGCTTTGGTATTCCCTATCGTGTGGCTAGTGGTGCTAGAAAACTGCAGGAAGGTAAGATAATGTTTTTGTTGTCTAGTACTTTCTTCTCATTTAAATGTTTGAAGCAACGGTAGCTTGCTGGCCTCTCAATCTTGCGACCCAGGTTTAATTTCCAGTCACCACCAATGAGTTTTTCGAAATTTATGTGCACAGTATTTGTGTTCTTAGCTAATACTTACCACTCAATGAACAATGAAGTAAAACATTGTGAAGAAACCTGCATGCCCTAAAAAGCGTGTAATTTTGCCTGAAGTGCAGCGATATGGGGTACCATGTAAATTGTTTGAAATTTATTTGCACTAAGTACCATATTGTTTGCTACTACTGACCAAACTAATGTGAATGTCTCCCAACTAAAAACTCACTCTAATAAGGTAGCATTTCATAGATTCCAAAATTGAATTGGAAATTAGAAGCATCGCCTCAAATCAAACCCTGGTTATTTAAACCTTGTAATGCAAAGCACATATTATTGCTTTCATAAGATCTTACATAGATGTTTTTGTCTTTTCAGAAAAGGATTTGCTGTCAACTAGGTGCAATGACACCTTTTGTCAGAGCCACCGTGCTACTGGTGGGGAGAATCCTGACCCTCATTAAACCAACATTGATTGGAACTTGAGGAAGGAACTGGAGGCACATGAGTTTTAGTAGAAATCTAACAAATAAAAAGATCTTTTTATCAGTAACAGGTGTATAAGTAGTAAACATTTTCAAAGAATAAAAATTATCAAATATATTGTTTTACACTTTTTTCCACCCTCACAAAATTTTATTTGATGATGTCTTTCATGGCAAATTTTCAAGCTAGGTAGCATAAAAATTACTGTGTGTTTTATTGCAAAAGTATGAAATTGTTTATAAATAATAAAACCTGACTGCCTCTCTAACGAATGGTTGCTCTGCACTTGCCTGCTAACCCAGAGGTTCTGTGTTCAATCTCCACGCCCTGCATATCACTGTTCAGTCTGCGTGCTTCGAAAAAAACATCAAGCTGTTGATCTATTTATGCCCGATCTATAGGGCCCATCACATTTGAGAATAAATAATAGTGTAGCGCGTAAAAAAAGTGCATTGAAATATTGAAAATGAATTAAATAGAGATGGTATATATACAGTTGTGGTTGTATAATTAGGAACTACTGGTAAGAAAGTCGATTTTTGACAAACAAGTAGCTGTTACTTTTGTAATAACTTACTGATAACAAATTTAAACCACACAAAATAACAGTTATATTTAGTAGGCTTTAATAATTTACACCCAATATGCAAAACAATTGCACTGCTATCACTTAAATTGCTATTGTATTTTAAATGTACTGGCCGCTTGACAAATAATTAGGAACGGAAAAAAATAATTCTTAATTTTGAATTTCGAAAATGGTTATCGCATTTTTTTGTTTCCGTATTCTATGGTTACATCGCTTTATATCTCCTTTATATTGACTAAGTTGAAAGTGCATAATTATTCCGAAATCATGGGCAAAAAGGAGAGTTGTGATCCATCGACCCAGAAAATTATTATGGCTCTATATGAACGTAATTGGTCGTATAAAAAGATTGCTGATCATTTGAAGTGCTCTAAAACTAAGGTGTTTAATGCTGTAAATCACGTCAAACAGTTTAATACTACGAATAATGTACCTCGAAAGCCTAAATCTAGAAAAACAACATCACGTGAAGATGCATTAATTGTTCGTGCAGCAAAGGCTTTGATCCTTTCAAGAGTTCTGAAAACATAAAGAGGGAAGTTTTTGGCGACGGAGGAGTATCTACACGTACAGTACGAAGACGCTTAACTGATGCAAAGTTATTTGGAAGAATCGCCCGGAGTGTACCGCTTCTCACGAAGGTGCACCGAAAAGCTAGGTTAGTTAGAGTTCGCGAATAAATATGGCAACTGGGCAGCAAGTCAATGGAAAAACGTGTTATTTTCTGATGAAACGAAAATAAATACTTAGACTAAGGTCTGATGGTAAACAGTATGTGAGTAGACTGCCTAAGCAAGCGTTGAATCCTAAGTTCACGAAAAAAGTGGTAAAGCATGGGGGAGGAAACATAAAAGTTTGGGGATGTTTCTCAGGTCATGGTGTTGGGCCAGTTAAAAAGATTGAAGGTATGCTAAACCAATTTAAATACAAGCAAATATTGGAGAGAGAGAAAGACTGCTTCCTTATGCTGAGGTGAGGTTGTTGGACTACAGGTCTGGATATTTCAGCAAGATAATGAACCCAAACACACTGCTCATTCAGTTAAAAGGTTTCTTAGTGATCAGAAAATTAGGTACTGTGTTAAATTGGCCTGCAAATAGTCTAGATCTTAATCTGATCGAAAATTTTTGGAGAGAAGTAGAGTGTGGCTGCGAAAAGGACGAGCAATTTGAACAATCTATATGATGCCTTTGTCGAATCGTGGAACAATATTTCAGATGAAACCTGTAAAAACTTAATAGATTCCATGCCCCATCGCTGCAGGGCAGTTATTGTAAGCAAGGGCCACCCTACAAAATACTAATACTGCTTTTTGTAAGCTGTGTTAAAAGATTTGTAATAAATATTGTTTATTTCATTAAAATTGTTTCTGATACAGTTCAATAAATTAAGTTATTTTACCCGTTCCTAATTATTTGTCCATAGCTAGAAAGTTTCAAATAAATAGTTCAAATGGAACTTTAATTAAATTATCAATTGAAGTTCAACAATTTTACATATTATATATGTAGTATAAAAGCCTGCTTACATAGCTTTATTATCATGTCGTTTGAAGGTAGTAACAGTAATAAAGACTAAAGTTACAGCAACTTGTTTTTCTGAAAGTTACTTTGATATTAGTTGTTCCTAATTATATGACCACAACTGTATATATGTCATCTCACTCACACTATCTAATTATGATACTTGCATGAGAGAATATGAAGTATTATGTATGTATGATGTTCAAGAACATATAGGTATATAACAATTACATGGGTGAAGTGTTTTGCTTGTAATTGAATCAAATCAAATAATTTTACTGTCAGGCATCTGTGGCCCATGCAAACAAACATTAAAGTACAAAGTATAACAATAATATAGCCTTTATTCTGTCCTACAGTGATTTTGAAGTTAATTTTTATAGAACATTTTATTCATTACTATTTATATTAGGTCACGTAGCACAGTGCCACATGGCAAAGGTCTCGTCCAACTCCTTCCAATGTTCTCTGTCCCATGCCACTCTTCTCCAGTATGGACCGGCTGTCAATTTAAGTTTGTTTTCCCAGCATCGCCAACCTCTAGTTATTTTTCTTTCATGTGGGTACCAGTCTGTGATCTTTTTACTTAATTTCTCTGGGTTACTACGCAGGATGTGACCTGCCAATGCTGGTTCCTGTAGTAAGCCGCTAGGTGTGCTACACAATTTCTCGTAGGTCTTCATTTTGAGTTCTATCCTTTACTCTTGACTCCCAACATGCTTCTCTCCATGGCTCTCTGGCATTTTTCGAGTTTGTCTTTGTGTTCTTTGTTTAAGGCCCACATCTCGCACCCATATGTTAGACAGGGAAGAATAAATGTGTCTTTTGTTTTCGTTGATAGCCTCAAGTCTTTACTTTTCATCTTTTTTAGGGACTAGTCTTCATCCGTTGGCTATTCGCTTGTTGATTTCTTTGTGTGTCTAGTCATTTGGAGAGATTATTTGACCAAGGTACACATATTCCTTTACATATTCTAAGTTACATAGGTAGTATATTGGTACAAAATTGAATTAGTAAATAGAGCATCAACTATGTTATTATCACTTCACTTTGCATTACCTATGTAATGGTGCTGTCCTACGGTACTTGTCCACGGAAGCAACGGAGAACTCTCACCACAAACGCCGAAAAGTTGACGTTGCGGCGCAACTCTAGCAACTGCACCCTAGGTGTACGGATGATACCCCATCTTTTGGAGCACGTACTCCGCGATGTCCTCCGCCTTAGTGTTTTAGTGCAGGCGTGTTTGGCTTCGCAGCACGCAGCTTCTGTTTGGGCTCCCTAAGAGCTTTGCTTGAGTTCTGGGTCGTACGTGGTTGGCGCTTTCTCCTTTGCACAGTCTCGAAACCAATAACAATAGCCCGGTTCGGCGCGCCTTCTTACTGGGAGCGGTAGGGGCGCTCACGGTAACGCTGGCGAAATCTCGATGACGAGGTAGGTACCTAAGTACATAACTAATACCTAGTCCAATTTAGAATTTTTAGAAAAATATTTTGCATGTCGAAAGTTTTTTCATGAAATTTATTACAATGTACCTATGATGGTCGTTGCAATGTAATAGTATTTTGTAATTATAATGTCTTTGAGTCATAAACTCCAATTTCATGACAAAAAACCTACGAAAACTTCACAAAAGGCACTAAATTTGGTCACTGTTTTTTAGAAGAGTAGAAGTGACTTTAGCTCTGCAAAAGGCGGCAAAAAGAAAGACCAAACGTTTGTCAAAATGCCACCGTTCTACGGAAATAAGCAAAAAAGTATCTTTTTGAATGAACGAAACTCGAAAACGACACTCTTTATCTTTAGAAGCCAAAGTAAAATAACAGTCACTTTTTTTGCTCTGTTATTCTAAGAAATCAAGTTTGATAGCTGAAGCCTCTCTCGAAAGACACTCTTTTTGTGCCTCGTTCTAGACCCCCTGTGTTGCCATATATGCAGATTTCTCGGTATCCATACAGATTTTCGACAGGTCATACTGACAAAAAATAAGGAGTTAATTTTATACAGATTTTGGTAGTTTTGAGAACATAATAATCCGTGAATTTCATGAAAAGAACTTTATTCAGGCACAAAATAAATAAAAATGCTATCAACCTATCAAAGACTATTTATTAAGTTAGCGTTTCAAAATAAACATTGAATGACTATCGATTGTTTTTATCAGACTCGATTGTGCCGATAGTGAATATACTTATCCATAATAACTTCTACATTTATTGGAAACATTCGCATCTCCTGACTACAATCAAATTAGTTCAGTCAAATTTAGCAAGTTATCTTGTGCTTTAATTAGATTCATCATCAAAGCATTGATACTTTACAATATTACTCATAAAGAACGATTTTCTAGGTAAGTATTTACAAATCTAAAGAAATAAGCCTACTAATTATCTCTCATAAAAAATATTTCTTACACATTGAAATTAAACCTACAAATAAAGTTTATTCCTATTTCTTCACGTAACAGCTATTTTACTTAATCTGCAGAATAATTGATATACAATAGATCAATGCCGCGATTTTAGCTATCACCACTTAACGGGTTAATACTTGCTGAACAGAAGTCAGGATAATAAAATTAAGTCATGTTTTTTTTTTCTCTAATGGCATCTACTAATTGATCTCATGAACCTAGAAACTACCAATATGAGTCAGAAATTACCCTAAATTGTACTTCATCCGTAAAAACAAATTTAAAACTGTAATTTAATTTTCTTTTACAATTAATTTTATCCTTATGCTATGTTGTCACGTTAAGTACCTAAGTACTACAATAAATATAAGACTAACTTACACAAACAGTACACGTTATATTCTATTGTATAATTAATGAGAGATAGAGACGAGCTCCAGCTATAGATAATTTTCTATTGGATTCCTGACGACGTCTCCTAGTGTAGTCTCGGGCGGACCGTGAGCTGAATCTAGTGCTCCCGAGCGGCTGCCTACACTAGCACGGTAAACTGCTTGCCTAGTGTACTTAGCACGAAACGGAGTCTAGAATCGACCGCCACCTCCACCACCCTGCCTGGCCCCACCTTGGCCACCTCCGTAGTTGCCCCCACCGTATCTTTTAGTTTTGTTATCTTTCATGACGACGACATCAACAATTTCACCCCATTTTTCAAAATGACTCTTCAAAGACTCATCTGTGGTCCGGTAGTGGAGGCCACCGATAAATACTATCGATTAACTATCGATGCTTAAGCAACACTATTCATTCGTTTCTTCATCAACCATAATAAAACGAAATGGAATAGAAACGAGTACAATTGAAGGGTTATTGCATACTAAACAACTGCTGAATAATAAGCCTTATTTTGAGGTACCTAAATGTTGATTCTAATTTGATATCTAAAATGAATTAAGATACCTATTTACAAGTAATCATTAATTTCATTAATTTTTCTCGAAATCTAATCAAAATGTTACAAATAGTCGTTTAGTACAAATGACGCATACAGAATACAAACGTCCATAAAGGAGGCTATGAAACGTCACATACAGATTAATACAAATTTTCATAAATTTACTAAATACAGATTTTTACAATCCTTTAAACAGATTTTGGCACTCCAGATCTGGCAACACTGATTACGAACTCAAAACTACTGGCATAGTGAAAAATATTTTTCATGAACACCTCTAAGAAAATTAAAAAATTAAATTATGTTTAATATAGGTCAATCAATCAATCAAAGCCGTTTTATCTGGCTTCCTATAATGTGTCTCCGCACATTAGTTCCGCCAATATCTAGTTTTAAGTGAATAGACTTGCTGGAAGTTTTCAAGTTAAAATTTGGTTAACTTGAGTTCTGAAGCGTTAACCTACAACAAAATATAAACAACATTACTAAGCAAGTACACAATATATACACAGAGGAAAATAAACATTAATAAAACCGTAATATGTTACCTACAATAAATACTGAATATTATTAAAACACTAGTAAGTACCTATACAACACACTATGCTACTTTTATAGTTTTATATTATTTAATTTAATAAACTTACATAACGTGTATACAAAATGACTATATACAAAAGTCAGCAGAAAGCTGAAGTTAGCGGGACGGGGGATTTGCGGAGGGAGAACATCATATAAAGAATACTGTAATCTTTGACACTCAAAGAACATATGATCTACAGTCCCTTCATACAAGCCACATTCACAGAGGGAATGATCCCTCACCCTGATTTTTGCCAGAAAAACGGGAGAACATACATGACCTAGCCGGAGACGACAAACTATGGATGTGGAAATCTTATTAGCATCACGGTATTTAAAGAACCACGGGCGTTGAGGAATATCAGGTTGAATTGCACCATAATGTCTGCCAATTAATTTCTGGGACTCTTGCCATGACTTGGACCACGCCTTATCTAAATTGGTTTTCGCCAGAGGAAGAAGATCATGGTGGTAAACAACATTGTGTTCGGAAGTACCTAATTCTGCAGCGTCTTTAGCACATGAGTCAGCCATTTCGTTGCCTGAAATACCATGATGACCTGGAATCCAAGCGATAGCAACGTTAATGTGTTGTTCTTTGCACATAAAAAGTGCCTCTCTAATTTTTAGAATGATAGGAAAGCGGGACTTATTCTTAAAAGGATTAGACAAAATTGCTTGGAGACAACTCAAAGAGTCCGAAAAAATAATGGTGTTATTAAGTTTGTGAGTGTTGGAAAATGAGATTGCTTCCAAAATTGCAATTGCTTCTCCAGTGAAAACAGAAGCTTCTGGGGGACATTTAAAGTTGAGAATAATTTTATATTTGGGAATCCAAACTGCAGCTCCAACATTAGTTTCATTTGATAACTTAGAGGCATCAGTGAACATGTTCAGCCAGCCCTGTCAGTCTTTCTCCAAAATATACTGGAAGGATTTGTCAGCAACGGTCGAACCTTTATCTACGCCAAAATTCGTAATCACGTTTGGTTCAAAAATCAAGGCTTTGAAGGGAATATGAAATGGAGGGTTGATTTGTAATTTTACAGTGGGATGGTTAATTTTCGAAAGACTAATATAACTTCTTATAACACAAGGTAAATCTGATTCTGAGCTAAAACCGGATTGGGATACAAGGTTGAATAAATGCATTAACTTTGGTAAAAGAGGGTGATTCGAATTTTGAGCAATTTTGAAGAAAAACCTATCTGAAAGGTATTGTCTGCGCAGGTGTGGAGGAGGGTCGACACATTCTACTTGTAAGGCATTTTTAGGCGAAGATCTCATTGCACCTACAATAATTCTCAAACATTTAGCTTGGATTTTGTTGATTTTCTCAAATTCTGATTTGTTGCAGGGATCCAAAACAAAGCTACCATAATCCAAATGGCTCCGAACAATAGCATTATATAAAAATTTTTGTGAGTAAGGATGAGATCCCCACCATACACCAGAGAGCGCACGGAGAACATTCACTCCCCTCTCGCACTTCTGAGAAATATAAGTGAAATGGGGCATGCCAGTAAGTCTTGAATCAAGGATCACTCCTAAAAACTTCACTTTATTTTCAATTTTAATGGGATCATCATTGTATTTTATTAACACTCCAGGGATTGAACGTTTTTTTGTAAAAATTACTGCGCAACTCTTTGCAACAGACAGGGATAACCCATTATTCTGAAGCCAATCATTAAGGTAAAAAAGAGCTGAGTTTAATCGATTAACTGCGGTTTCTACTGATGGGGATGAAACATAAAGTGCTAGATCATCCGCATATTGTAGAATGTTACAAAAAGAGTCCACAACTTTTTCAAGATCATGTGTATAAATACTGTACAAGATAGGACTGAGTACGGATCCCTGAGGAAGACCCTTCCAAACTCTCCTAGGTGGAAGAAGGGAATTATTATTTTTAATCTGGATAGATCTGTTAATGAGCAAGCTACATATGATACGAATCAATTTCTCTGGGATCATCAGCTGATGCAATTTTTTCCTGAGTACAGGAAGAAGAACGTTATCATATGCAGAGGCTATGTCAAGAAAAACCCCGACAAGAAATTCTTGTTTCTTAAATGATGACCGAATGTCAATAGTTAAAATACTAAGACTATCCAAAGTACTCATACCCTTCCGGAAACCAAATTGAGATCTAGCTAGTAAGCATTTATTCTCTACTATCCACTCTAACCGGTTTTTAACCATTCGTTCTAAAATCTTTGCCAAACAACAAGATAATGCTATTGGCCTTCGAGCAGACGGATCAGAAGGATCCTTACCAGGTTTCAGAATCGGGATTATTATCTGGGTGTTCCACTCATCCGGAGTAACTCCGTTCTCATAAAAGTGATTAACTAAATTTAGATAAAATAATTTTGTGGATTCAGAAGAGTTAATTAAGAATGAATAAGGGATGTTGTCAATACCTGGGGTGGAGTCAGTGAGGCCATGTATAGCGCACTGTAGTTCATTAAAAGAGAAAGGGGAATTCATAAAATCAAAACTATTACTGGGACATGAAGAAGGAGAAAAAGTAATGTGTAAAGAAGCAGGAGGTATGACCGGAGGGCAAGAAGGAGCTAGCCTCTCAGCAAAAGCTCCCACCCAAGAATCAGAATCATTCGAGGTAAGATTCTGAACATTAAGTGACCCTCGAAACCTTCTTATATTACGCCAGACTAAAGAAACTGGCGTTCTGGGGGAAAGATTCTCACAGAATTTATTCCAACCCTGTTTCTTTTTTTTTGAAAGCAGTCTCCTAGCATGCGCTGCGATTTGTTGATAAGATAAAAAATTGCTCATGGACATATTTGAATTATATTTTTTTTCGGCTTGGCTTCTTTTCTTAACGGCGGCAGTGCAATCAGGATCCCACCATGGAGGGGAAAGCTTACGTCGAAAAGGATTTTTCATAGGAATATGATTTTTGGCAGAGGAGGAAAGGATGTCAATGAACTGAGAGTAATTGGAAAGAAAGTTTGCATTAGAAGTGGAAGGGAGTGAACAAATTTTTCCATTTACAGAAGATAAAAAGTTTTCCCAGTCTGCCTTATTGAGCCTATATTTTAACAAAGGGGAGTCATTACAATGGGAAGCAGAGTGATTAGGCATAGAAACTAATATGGGGAAATGATCACTACCATGAGTGAGAGGTAGAACCCTCCAGGACAAGACAGAAGAAAGAGATGGAGAACAAAGAGATAGGTCGACGGCGCTACCAGGATTTTCATTTGGACGAGTACGTCGAGTGGGAGAACCATCGTTCAGTATGCATATATTAAGGAAGTCAAAAGTTTCAACAAGATCGCTCCCAAAACTGTCGGTTTTAAAAGACCATGATATGTGATGGCCATTGAAATCACCCATTATAATAACAGGTGCAGGAATAGATGAGATAATAGAAATCAGTTCAGGTAGAACAGAAGGTCTAGGATTAGCTATATACATTGATAAGATTACCATGTTAAGGAATTTGATGGCAATAGCATTAATATCTTGACTGTGTACAGGGAGAGACATTTGAGAAAAAGTGAAGTTTCGTCTGACAAGGATAGCACAACCAGCATATCCATCATGTCTGTCATCCCTAAGACAGGAGAAACCTGGTATCCTAAAATGGGATCCAGGAACCAACCACGTCTCAGAGATGGCAATGACAGCAGGATTGTGTTTATTAATTAAATACATAAGGTCTGGTTTTTTTGTGGAAACACTTCTAGTGTTCCACTGGAGAAAGTGGGTTACTGTTGAGTCCGTTAGAGCCATGGCTATTAATTAAAAGGAAGATTTCATTGAGTTTAGCAGCAACGTTGGACGGTAGGGAATCACTACATTTAGAAATTAAAGTTATTAGGGTAGCTATTAAGAGCTCCATGAGATTTTCATTTGGTGAAATATCTGGAGGCTGGGTTAATGCACAACCATTAGGTTGGGATGAAGGGCCCTCAGAAACAATTTCTGCATGAGCCTTACGATTGTAACCTATATCTATAACTGGCCTTTGACGGGGTGGAGTAAAAATAGTCTTTTTGTGGGAGGAGCTGACAGCCCTAGAAAACGAATCCAACTGAGAAGGCGAGAATACTGCAACTGAAGATGGGATATGTTGCTGAGTTCCACATATGGTCTGCGGACTTGTGCAAATCGTGTAGAGGCATCTGCATATGAAATGCTTTCCTGGGACATGACAGTTTTAATGGACTTTTGCGGATTGTGCTCTGGGCACGTTTTATTAGTGGCAAAGTGAGTTCCCGAGCAATACAAGCATGTAGCCTGGATTTCAGGGACACTGCATCCCTGTCCCGAATGAGACTGGGCACATCGGAAGCACCGTGGTTTAGATCTACATTGGGCACTGATATGCCCAAACCGGCAACAGCTCAGACATTGAATTGTTGGTAGATGATATGTTTCTACTGGTAAAGAGGTGTAGAAACAAAATATCCTTTTGGGGAGAACCTGGCCTCTAAAAGTAATCACCACAGAGTGGGTAGGAATCCAGGAGGGGTTACCATCTGATAAAACTTTACGGTTAAGGCGTCTAGCCTTCAATATAATGCCGCAGGCATCAGGGAGTTCAACCGACTCAACAAACTCCTCCATTGACCAGTCAATGGGAACGTTTTTTACTATGCCCATTCGGGTAACATTGTAAGCAGGGATTTGTGCATGATATTTATTATTTTTCAGGGACACATTCTCAATAAATTTGTTGGCATCTTGCCCAGATTTAAATTCTACAGAAATTCTATTCCGTCCTACGCTTTTAATGCCATCCATTTTGATGTTAGTAATTTTATTATCCACTTAGAATTTTCCAAATTTAATGGGTCTGATGGAAGTACCAGACGAGGGTTCAGTTTCCTCGCGAGAAACATGGACTATAAAAGGGCCTAAATCCTTAATATCGTATAATTTGCCGCCTCCGAAGCTAGGGTGTACAAATGTTGTTTGTATGGATGCCATTGCTGGATTTACAATCGTACGTTTAGACAACATATTCTCTGAACCATCAGCAGGACGTTTTCTACTTGGCTCAGTTGCAGGTAGTGAGTTCAGGAGACAAAGGAGGCCCATCCGGAGGGTCCGGATCAGGAGGATCGGAGGAATCCATTTATGGAATGGATAACCTAAACGATCCTTTTAAAAACAATAATACTTACTAAATAATACAAAATTTACCACTAACAACACATAAACTACAATTAAAACTAAACAAATCAAGTTATTTGATGAAAAATATCCGAAAAATAAGCAAAACTTCACTAAGATGTCTGTTCACCTATAAACAAGAAAGCGTTGTCTTAATATAGGTCTCCGAAAAACATTGCTATAAAAAAAAAAAAAAACTTTTTCTGCGATAACTCGATACTAACGAGGAAGGCAAAGGGAACTTAGCCCATACAGCCATGTCTGAGGTTTAATATCAAATACCAAGAGGGCGTCCATAAATCACGTGACTTGAATTGGGGAAGGCGGGGGGGTAATCGTTGAGTGTCACTAAGATGACACGAAGGGGGGGGGGGACAAATAAAATCACGTGACATTTTACATTTCAATGATTTTGGGTAATTGAGAACGCACTAAGGTGGAGTTTTTAATTCGGTGAACACGTCTGACAGTTCGAAAAGCATAATATTGCCACTTTCCAGCCAGTGTTGATCTTATCGATATCATAAAATATTGGCGGCTACATGATGCGTTTTTGGAGTTTTTTATATTCAAAAAGTCATACGGTCAAATGACGCAAAATTTAACAAAAATATAACATTACACTTTTTCACCATCTTTTTCGAAAATTATTTTTGTTTATTTCGAAGTGGTCTTCTTATGTTTGCTTCACAGTTATTACCGGAAGTAAAAACTTGCAATTTTATTTAAAAATCAGTAAAGGAAGCTCTTAATATCCAAAGCATAAGTGGCACCGTAGGGTCCGTCTAATCTAAAACTGCACAGCACTTCACTCGAGTTTATGCTATCCGTTTCAAATGCTTTTAGGACAGGACCTTGTGCCTGTGTGCGTCAGCCACTATGTGCATCTCATTCGCTCACGCACTTCCGTCAACGTTGATAACGCACGCACATAGACATCAGAGGTGCAATTGTGTAAGCTAATCGTATTCAAATTCGATGGTCATATGGCTATTCGGCTAAGCAAATCGTACTTTTTCGGTTGTCAACAACAAAACAAGACAATTGTATTAATTTGACAGCCAAAAATGTACGATTTCAATTTTCAAATGGGCTAAATTGCTTAGCCGAATAGCCACATGACAATCAATTTGAATACGATTGGCCTTACACAATTGCACCTCAGGTATGACAAGGTCTTTTCCTTATAGCATTTATTATATAATAATATACACTAGCATTTATTATTAAAAATCGAATCTCATTCCGATTAAAAATGTGTTAATGAATACGTTCTTTATTTCGATCCATACTTTTCATCTTGCGAATATTTGGACAACTATAGAAACAAAAGGTGCTACAGGTGATAGTAGCTGCTAATTCGATGTGCCTATTCTACTCCAGGAAATAAATAATTTATCATAATGGTATTTTAATCTGCTAACTCGATCTAATTGATATCTTTTAAACATCTTATTTTACAAGGGAAACGTTTTTATTCATAATATAAAGTAAATAAAACATATATGAATGCAGTCTGTCTAATAAAAGCTGAGAGTAACTTTACCCAGATTTTTTTTCACCTTGTTTCCATATCCGTGTCAGGTAAAGTTGTTCGGCTTTTATTTGATAGACTTTACGGATTTATCAGAGCACCAAACGTCATGCTGCAGTTAATATCGATGTATTTCAATCCCTATTTATTTTTTTCGAATAATGGCAACACTATATTTGTCAAGAGTGTTCGCCGAATTAAAAACTCAAGTTTAGTCACTTCAACTCTCGTTCCGCAAACACATAATAACTACTAATGGGTACCTACTACAGATAGTAAAATGTAGGGATGACACAGAGAAGTTCACTGGGTGTTTTATTGCCGGAGCATTTTCTGGTATCAACTTTTCCAATCATCCAATCTCAGAATGGTCTCAGAGTTACAAAAGCAGAGGAATACGATGAAAAGTATTTGCTTCGGTTCTTTCAAGACATTATATAGCAATTAAACCGATAATGGATGACTCCGCGCCATTCGGCCCGGTGCCTTATGACTATTTCTGTCCCAGTGTGAAAAACCAGCTCGCTTATCGAATGCGAAAATTGTTGCTTCTACAGAATCGCAGAAAGCAGTCAAGGCTCACATCACAAACAAGCATAAACAACGCCTAGATTCAAGCGCTAGAATTAACCAAAATCATGTCATACAGCACAGACAACGTGAGGTTTTATGTGCTGACAATGATTTTGTGGCCCAGTGGCTTGATCAAGATAAGCTTGACGTGGATTTGTTGAAGCTGGAAGCTGTGATGGGACTTTGCCTCCAGTGATGTTTAGTACTCCGTAGGTGGAGATTGTGGAGAAATTTTACTTGAGACTGTTACTACCTGGGTAGTGCTGGGTACATAGTAAAGTCTATTCATCTGTTGTTTCTGCTTCAGGCGGATCCACATCTAATTCGTACTAGGTATACTACTTTATTATCATTCTTTCTTTTTTCATTTGCACGCTCCCTTTTTATGTTTTTTTCCTTATTCTACCACTTCACCCAAAGGTTGCCTTGAAGATATTGCTGTTAGCAAAAAGTGCCGCCCCTATAAAACGAGTCCATAGGTTTTTAGTTCAAATGAACCCCAATAATATTATGTAACATCATTTAAATTTCATTTGGATAAGAAAATAAAATTTAATTTAGAAACATTTAGGGGGGGGGTCGATGAGTATGTCAACAAAGTGTCACTAGGGGGGGTGGGGGTCAAAAATGTACAAAAAAAGCGTCACGTGATTTATGGACGCCCCCCATGAGGTTTTTATAATACATAATGTTCTCCACTATGTAGAAAACAACAACGAGGTTACAGTCAAAATTATTTTCGGCCAGGTATTGTCTATGGATTACAGCGCGTTGGACTCAGTCGCTCAATGGATGAACTGAACCGTTTGTTGCGTTTCGAGGAAATTTATTCATTACTTACTGTGGTTTTATGGGTCAAAATAATTATTTTGCCCTAAAATATATTGACATCAGGGATGGTTTTGGGAATTGGTTGGTTCCCACCAACTCCCGTATTTGATGTTAAGTAGGTAGGTTCGTTAGATCGTTGGAAGTATGAAGGATGGCAGGGTTTATTTATCCAAAACGATTAGCACATTTTTGAACTATTTATTTACCAAAATAAAAATCAGTTTTACAAAAGTCAAGTCAAAGATATTTTTTGGCAATAGACCTCTTTTTCTCTATGGCGTTCTGCTTTATACATATTTTTAACAGATGGTGATGACATTTGATTCCAAATTTCGCCTTCGGCTCGTTTTTTAAACTGACATTCGTGTTTTTATTACCCTTTTTATTTACCAGTTTCATAAACTACTATTATTTACTTTATTTTATGAATAAAAAACGTTTCCCATATAAAATAATTCGTATAAAAGTTATCAATTAGATCGATGGAGCTGGCCAAAATATCATTATGACAATTTATTTATTTGTGGGAGAAAAATCAGCACATCAAATTAGCAGTTACTATAGCCTGTAGCACCTTTTGTTTCTTATGTTGCCAAAATACGTATTCCTTGAGATTTTTAATCGAAATGAGATTGAATTTCTAATAATAAATGCTATTAAATATTATTTATTTAATTAAATGCTATTAGGATAGGACGTTTTCGTTTATATCATACCTGATTTCTGTGTGCGTGCGTTAGCAACGTTGACGGAAGTGCATGAGTGAATGAGATGCACATAGTGGGCTAACGCAACAGGCAAAGGTCCGTCCTAAAGCATTTGAAACGGATAGCATAAACTTTAGTGAAGTGATGTGCAGTTTTAGATTAGACGGACCCTAAGGTGCCATTTCTGCTTTTGATTTTAAAAGCTCGCTGTATTGTATTTTTAATTAAAATTGCAAGTTTTTGTTTCCGGTAATAACTGTAAAGCAGTAAGAAGACCTCTTCGAATTAAACAAAAATAATTTAGAGAAAAAGATGGCGTAAAAGTATACTGTTATATTTTTGTTTAATTTTGCGTCATTTGATCTAATGACTTTTTGAGTTTAAAAAACTCCAAAAATGCTTCCTGTAGTTGTCAATTTTATCATATCGATATTATATGGGTAGCACTGGCTGGAAACTGGCAATACTTTTAGGACGTGACTAAATAGCCGTTCGCGGCTTTCTTAGTTTTAATTTTATTCGACCGCTAGGGATATGTTGCGACGACAAGCGAAACGAGGAGGAGCAGTTAGGTTGACATAATGTATATATAAGGGAGTCGAGCAAAGCGGAGTGGAGCGAGGTGACCCCCGTAGTTTCAACAGAATTCACGATATGCAGAAAAAAACATTTTTCGAGCACTTTCTGATGACATAAGGTTCAATAATTTATAAAATTAAAGGACCACTTGCTTTTCCAAAAAGTACATTGAAAATTGAACTTTATTACTTCGGATTAAGGAAGATATTCCAACAGCTTAATAATGACTTACGGTTCAATAATTTTTTAAATCAAAGGACCGCTAGCGGCCCTTTAGTCAATTCCTTCCTACCTTACCGTTACCTATTAGGGTACCTATTTACCTATTACATACAAATTCGATTGAGTGAGAGTTAATAACATTTTCATTTTTTTTCATGGTTCTGTTAAGACTTTCTCTACAATTTTGGTGTATACGTCGAATGTGCTGTGCTTCTAAAACCTAACTTTTATGTGGTCCTGGGCTTGAAAATTTACTAAATTTCCGAAAATGGTGTGTGATGGGCCAGATCCGCCGGATAACTCCCCCGAGGAGCTGAGTCCAATTCCCACCCACGTTCTGCTGATGTCGGGCGCCTGGGCGGACGCAGCCGACAGCGACGACGAGCCGAGCGACCACGAAGGCTACCAGCCGCTGCCGCAGGGGCCCGACCACATCCTTGCGGATGAAGCCAGTGATGACGAAAATGATGAGGTATCGATAATTTGCTGCTGACTGCAGATGCTAAGTCTGCCCCCGTATCAATTATATGGTTAATATGCGGGTGTATGGACGGGGTATCAAAAAGGGTGGTTGGAGTTGGAGTGTAGATAGAGGGGCACTAAACCAAAGCAGAGCATTTAACGAAGGGGTTATGGTCAGAGTGTCGATAAGAGGGCACTCTAAGTCTTTTTTCCCATAGTGCCCCCTTATCTACACCCCAACCGGGGTTATACTTAAACAACTATGTTGTCTGCTGTTGCAGGACATAGAAGCAACACAAGGAGCAACAGAGAATGTTCCATCAATTGAGTCCATGGAGAGAATATTAACAAGAGAAGTGTGGAACACACCACGGCCCCCCGACCATGACCCTATACTGATGGATGAGCAACGGGCTCAGCAGGTATTATTATATATTTAAACCTAACAATATTATGTCGACTGATCGAAACAATTCATACCTACCATGGGAAAATGCCTGGTCCATTCCAATCTTGCTTTATCTTCCACAACCATTTAAAAATGTGTTAATTTGTAGATGGCTTAGGCTGAGATTCAGAATGCATATTGAGTCCGAACTCAATCTTAAAAACGTCAAAAAGCAATGTGATCTCATACTAGAGTGACGTTTGTAACTCAAAATGCACTTTGAATCTCAGCTGAGTATACATTGTAACACAGGCATGGGCAACCTTTGGGTAGTCGCGGGCCAAACAATCATTTGCTCATAAATTTGCAGGCCGTAGGTTGATGTGTATAGTCTTCGATCAGATAAACCCTAGATGTATTGTTCCATATTGAATCAGATAGTAAACATGGAACAGGTTTGTTATACAAATAGTTAAGTACATCTATAAATCGAAACAAAACAACAATAACATAAGAGCCAATTAATTTATTTTTCGAAAATAGACCTTGATAGCACTGCTATGAGATTTGTTTTCTACAATTGATATAAGAAGAAATTCTATTTTGAATTCACAGCTCACAAAAAGTCGTAAAACCAAATCGACCAGCCAGCGAATAAAGAGCTCAGCGATTATTATTTTTATTATTGATTATTATGTTAATGCATTAAGGTAGAAAACTGATTGCATCATATTGTCGGTTTAGGACGTATTACACATGTATGTAGTTGAGACAGACTAAGTTACATTTTGAGCTATAGAATCAATGGAGTTGCGTTTCATTTATTTTACACACTGATTACGTCGCAGAGCAGATTTATTATTATTTTATTTGTTTGTATATGTATGAATTTTGGGTTAGAGGTTGTTGCTTGTCACTCGCCACTAGAGGGCACTACAGAAGTAAATTAATAAAATAAAAACAATAAACTTTATTGGATTAATCCACGGGCTCTTAAGAAATCTTTTTATCCCGATAATTTTGTAACACCCTAGGGGTAGACAATATTTACAACGTGTAACAAGTTCACCACGAAAAGTAAAACGTTTTGTAAGTTACAAGTGGGTTCGTTTTGTATTTTAAAATAGATAAAACTGGGGTATTTTATCTACGTACGTATTTAGCTGTATGTATCAAAATAGTAAACTATTAATTTTAATCACCTCTAGGCACGGAATTGCTGTTTTTAGGGTTCCGTACCTCAAAAGGAAAAAACGGAATCCTTATAGGATCAATTTGTTGTCCGTCTGTCTGCCAAGACCCTTTATCCCGGGAGCGTGTGGAGGATCGAGTTGAAATTAAAACCATATACTTAAATCTACAGTCCCTTGAAGCTGTGAAAAAAATCAAACTTCTAAATTAACGTAAAAAAGATACGGCCGTTTTGCCGCAAAAAACGTATATTTCGATACTCTCAAGGCCAAGGGAATCAAAATTTATAGGGTATTTCCCGTTGACCTATAACTATGAAATTTGGCAAGTTATACCGTCTAACACCACAAGTATAGGAAACATCTTAAAACAATAGATTTGTAATTAAATCATAAAAAAATCATCGAGGTTAAGCAACGGTCATAATTGTACGGGTGACCAAATCATTTTGTAGATTTTTTTAAACTTTTGCTAATTTGTACGGAACCCTCGGTGGGCGAGTCCGACTCGCACTTGTCCGGTTTTTTTTATTCTACGTTGTACTTTATTGGTGTAATACATGTCAGATTCCATAAAATGATCAAAACAGACGATATACATTAATTATCCTTAGGCTTAAAAAATTCTTCGCCTCTTTTTTTTGACAAAAATTTACGCCATTCCCTTCGTATTACATTTTGCGCAAAACGTAAAGAAATATTTTGTTTTAAATAAAACTTTCTGAGTGTAAAAGCGATTGAAAGTACTTGATCTATTGTTTGTATGAGAGGTCGTTAAAACACATTATTTTTTGAGAAATCCAATGACAGAAAACTTCCTTGTAGAGCACATAATAATTTTACGTTTTCTATATCTACTCTTAAATTTGACATTTGGCCTTTTAAATTTGAATACCGCTGGAGGTATTAGATTAGAATATACTACCTACAAAAGTAACAAATTTTACCCATATTAAATTTTAAACTGAGCTTTAGGGTCTGGGACGTGGGATGGACAAACATTTTACATTTTTGTATCAGGCTCAATTACTCTAAAATAAATAATTTTCATCAACAACTCAAGTACAAATTTTCACACAAGTAAAATTTTTCTAATATCGTTAGTAGTAAGAAAAAAAGATCATTAAATTCGACTTACTTAGCAGTAGAGCAAACCATTATATAAATTAACTGCTTTTATCTGTATTAAATGACATTTAAAAACATTTCAAAGAATTAAAATCAATAACATTAAAGCGACTCCATTGGAACTATGTTCTTGTTCTTGTTGCTTATCAACTTTCCTACTTTTACGTACATGAATTGTACGAAAGAGATAACAACTAAGTGACTAAAGCGAGTGTGACTCTTTAAATATTTTCCGTTACACAGAGATATTGACGATTTATTCTTTTTAAGCATATTTCTACAACTTTAATGTCGTAAAAGGAAGTAAATACTAAAAACTCACCGAAATGACGATATACCATCATTTTTTGCTTCCTTCGCGTGACATTTTTGCACTTTTGTAGACAACAATTAATCATGTTTGCGTGTCGGCGGTCGCGCGCTGTATGAACGAAAAGTCCACTCCTCGACTGAATTGAGTGGACTTTGGCCGGGCCGCTTTCGGTGCGCTGTCGCAAAATCTAGGTGAACCGCAGGTTCAACTAGAAAAGATACAATGTAGATAATATTTTTATTTTCATAATTTCCAATAGATGGGAATCTTGTGCCAAATTTTCAGATGTAAGACTACTAACATCTGAATCAATTCCAGTAATAACTAGACACAAATAATTTTGCAAATATTTCTAGGTTACCCTGGTTCGTGAGTTGGATTTATTGATTTTCATCCCTGCTTATTTGTTAGTTTTCACCGTTCACTCACTTACTCAATTTCACACGCTAATTGCTCTAAAACGCCATTTTGTGCATTTTGCACCGGGATTCGGTTTTACCACCTTAAGGTAAAAACACAAATAATATTTTATTTTTAATATTAAATTAGGGTTCTGTACTCATGAGGGTGCCGAATTGTTTGCCAAGCTTTGATGTTGCTTCTACTATATTGTTAATAAAGCAGATTCTGAAGGCTTTTATTTTAGTTTAAGTGCTGTCAAAACTAAAATTATTGCATTGCGAAATAGTCCTTAAAACAATAATACACGCGGCAGCGTGTCAAGCCAAGTTCTAGCTAACAGAATCAGTACCGTGTGTAATATTATATAATTGACTGAAGAGCAGGTTTTCTTAGTGTAATAATTGTTTCCGTGGCTGGGGTTGATATTTAGTATGTATAGGTACAAAATGACAGATTTTATTAAGGAACCATTCATTGATATTGAGAAATAAATGATCTTGTTTTAAAATTTCATAAATCTTAACTCTGCAAATTTAATAATCAGTTTTTTAAATCCAAGACACGAAATTATTACATTGAGTCAATACCCACTTACGTGAACTTAATATTATTCTCTCCTCAAAAAGTAGATATTTGTTTCAATGTAAGACATGATTTATGTACAAAATGAATTTTAGCTGAAAAAATATTCATACCAAGAAACAAAGGAAGGTATGAGCCCTCGTATTTACAATAACTTGCCACAGTCAATTAGAGAACTTGACAATTTACATAGATTTAAGTTGACATTAAAAGAATTATTGATTGACAAAGCAATACAATACAAATACAAATTCTTTATTTACTTGAAAAAACTTACACTAAAACATGTTATAAAACAAGATAAAATCCTTAGGCTAACAAACAAAGAGAGAAAATAAGTGTCTGCGTTTTACAGTGGACCCCAAACTAAGTCAAGCTTGTCACGCGGGATCCAGAAATAGGATTACCAGCTTATTATAAGGGTTTTGATAGATTTTCTTGTTTAAACAGTGAAAATTATTATGTCTACTAAAATTTATATTATTAAACTATAATGTGTGTATAGGTGTGTATAAAATATGTATAAATGTACATAGGTACACTTATAAATAAACTAGTTTAATAGATAGAATAGATATGTGTTATATAAAATAGATATAATTAAGGAAATAAATGATAATAATAATTAATAAATAAATAATTAAATAGTTAAATAATTAATTAATTAATTAATTAATGGGCTCTCTATGTGGGGTGTTGAAGTAATGCTTCGGTAGCGTCGTAATCCAATGTGGAGAGATAAATTGTTACAGTCCTCTTAGTTTCCTTAACTGACGATGATTTAATGCCTGTAAGTTTGCAAATGGCGTTATAAATAAAAGGAAATCTAACATTGCTGAAATGCCCAGCGAAAGCGGTTTTTACAGATGGGACGACAGCTCTGTAAATTCTTCTACTCAACAATGAAGGGTACTGCATGGATGTAATTGTTTTCTGGTGTTGAGTGAGTGAGGCTCGCAAAATGTAGAGTTGGCGAACTGTTAGTACCTTGAACTCCTGATAAAGAATGGTAGTCGGATACCTAAATGGTTTTTTAAGTAATACTTTGAGTATTGATCTTTGTGCTCTTTCTACGGTTATGAATATTGTCTTTGAAGCATTTCCCCAAGCTTTAATGCAGTAGAGAAGCAGAGACTGGCAAAGGCTGATAATAAGCCTATTATGACATTAAACATTTTCTCTCTGGCTTTCGGTAATATATAAATTAACAATACTTACATCATACATATTTATGGTTCGGAGCGTTACACTACTCGATTTGCTGACACTGGATTGCTGTGCTGGACTTGTGTTATCAATGTTTTATTTTTTTCTCTTTTGTTGTGTTTGAATTACTCATTCATCATATTCATTATTATTGTAAATAAATATTATTTTTTTGTGTTTCATAATTTGTTGTTTCTCATTGAATTATAATTAAAATATCACGTTTTTTAGATATGTAACAAAATATTTGTACACCTTGCAAGGCAGAGCTGAGCTGAAACTCCTATATATTGTAACACCTTATTGTACCTTAGTTCGACAAATAAATATACTTTGAACATTTAATTTGACATTGAGTAACTTCTCAGACTTATTCCAGCCAGGTGATGCTAACCGATTTTGTTAGCACACTATTCGATCGTGGTCTCTAAAGTACAGCTTTCCAATAGGATAACCTGCAGTAGACAGACGCACGCTTTGTACTTCGCATAACCGGGCATATGTTACATCGTGATTCGATTATAAATTGTGGACTACTAACGCCATCTAGTATAGTGAAGAATAGTCATTTGGAGTTTTTTTTCGTTTATTTGAAATAAGACTAAAATATTCTTCAAGTAAGCATTTGATTTTTTAAGTAAAGAATTGAGAAGTAGATAGGGTAAAGTTGCAAATTAAGACGAGAATTTTGGGAAAGGATCGGCAGTTCTTTCTGGATTATCTATCACTAACTAGTCACGTAAAAACCCCGAACAAACAGCTACTCAATATTAAATTTTAGACAACAACAGTTTATAAACAAAATTTCATCATTCAACTGGTTACCTATCTAACAAAATCTGGAATAATACAGATTTTGACAAGAAAAAAATGTAATGTCAGAAAGATTATGGAGGTAGCACAATGTGGTAACATGCCATAAGATGTGAAAGTTATTTGGATTCCCAAATAATATTTAATTACAGCATCAAGATGCTCTTTATTTTTATGCGAATAAAATACTTTTTAAACCAAGATTTTTTTCTTAATTCTGAGTAAAGAGGAAGTTTTTTTAACCAAAGACAAAAAACTGTATGTATAAAACTTTATAATCTTCTGTGAATAATAACAATTTTGTTACATCAAAAGTAGATTTTTTATGTGAGTCAAGTCCATATTACTTGAGAATGTAAGTGTCTTAAATTAAAGTAATCATATCTTTTTCGTAGAAAATTACAAATTGGTTTCATTAGAGGAATTATCTTCTTATATCAAGTTTTTTGTAATTATTGGACTATGAAAGTTATGTAAATATTTTCATTTGAAAAAAGGATTGTTGGTAGAAAGATAATATCCAATAACACAGCATATCTTGGGTGAAATAAATCCCCAAATCTTTTTTTTCCCGTTAACCTTTAAGCACTGCGGTTTTGACGACGTAAATATGTGACGCAACTTTCCTAATGCTGCCCAACCCAAGCATATTCTTCTGTCAGCCTCGGCGTCGAAGTTGTTTTTATCCAGCTGTATATCTGGACCCAGATAAACATATTTTTGAACAACTTCGATGCTGATATTGTCGACGATTAGTGGCCCTTGGATGACGTGACGGTTAGACATGATATTATCAAGTTCATCCGCAGCCCCACTTATCTCGATGAATCGCTAAGGCCGCGCACCATTACCTCCAGTTCCTGCAGCGATTCCGCCATTATCACGATGTCATCGGCAAGGCGAAGATGTGAAATGTACTCTCCGTTTACGTTTATGCCTCGTCCATTCCAATCTAGTGTTTTAAAGACGTCCTCCAGCGCGGCGGTAAACAGTTTTGGGGAAATAACATCTCCCTGTCTCACGCCGCGCTGAAAATCGGTCTTGTTTGTACACCTGTACTTGGACGGACATCGTAGCGGAGTCATACAGACACTTCAACATCTCCACGTAACGCCAGTCAACTCGGCATCGCTGCAAGGACTGCAGAACAGACCAAGTTTCGATGGAGTCGAAGGCTTTCTTGTAGTCGTAGTGGGTTATTCCCAGAGCTCCAAAAATTTCTTCCCACGGCTCCAGAAATTCAATTTAATATTTATTATTATCATAATTTGATTCTCGGCGGCTCCAAAAGATTAACTGTACATATGTATATGCAGAACAGGACAAACCAGGGTGACCACATATAAATGGTAAACCTACTCTGGTCACATTAAGAATCTACCAGAGCCTTGATCAAAAACTACCTCAGATCTACCTCATATCAAATCACTTAATTTTGTAATTATTTATCTCTCTACGTTTTATATATTTTAAGACGGTGCATCAGTTTACTATGTCGTTATTGGCGCCCTCATTGCGTTTTTCCTAATTAGAAAAGAAACGCTTCGTAGTGAACTGTAATATATTTATATGCTTCTACTTGAATTTGTTATTTATGTACAACGTGACTGTACATAATAGCTTTTGGAGCCGGTGAGAAATGAATACTTTCTAAAAATTAATTTTTGGAGCCCTGGGAATCTCTATATGAAACTTTAAGTTTTTGAGAACAATGAATTTTGGAGCTCTGGGAATAAGCCCTCGTAGTCCGCAAACGCTAGACATAAAACATATCTCACACTAAAAATATAGCAACATTACTGTCCGTCCTCAGACTAGGCCGAGCCTGATTCATGGGGGCCTTTATAACATTATACTTAGAGCAGTAAAACACTATACCATCTATATACGGAACCCTTCGTGCGAGAGTCCGACTCGTACTTTGCCAAATGTTTATTATTTACCGTGATAGAGGCCATAGTAACACGTGTTCTGTGAAACTGGCTACTTTATTACGGCTGAAGCTGTAGGTAGACTTCCTGTGATAGACAGACAGCGGAGGCTTAGTAATAGGGTCCCGTTTGGCAACCTTTAGGTACGAAACCCCAAAAACTAACTCTAAATATAACAAAAAAGAAAAAAAATAGCAACGAATGTAACGATATCCCTGCGATTAAATATAATTTATTTACTCATTAATTTTATCATAACGAAACTTCGATGAGTGTTATTGTAACGTGCATGTTGTGTGTCTACAGCGAGAGACGATCGATCCCCATACTTAACTAACTTCATCCTACATCGGTACCAACATGATCCCCCCGCGTGTCCCCGCTCGACTATGCGCTGTTCACCTACAACTGTAACAATATAATTTATTTACTCATTAATTTTATCATAACGAAACTTCGATGAGTATTATTGTAACGTGCATGTTGTGTGTCTACAGCGAGAGACGATCGATCCCCATACTTAACTAACTTCATCCTACATCAGTACCAACATGATCCCCCCGCGTGTCCCCGCTCGACTATGCGCTGTTCACCTACAACTGTAACAATATAATTTATTTACTCATTAATTTTATCATAACGAAACTTCGATGAGTATTATTGTAACGTGCATGTTGTGTGTCTACAGCGAGAGACGATCGATCCCCATACTTAACTAACTTCATCCTACATCGGTACCAACATGATCCCCCCGCGTGTCCCCGCTCGACTATGCGCTGTTCACCTACAACTGTAACAATATAATTTATTTACTCATTAATTTTATCATAACGAAACTTCGATGAGTATTATTGTAACGTGCATGTTGTGTGTCTACAGCGAGAGACGATCGATCCCCATACTTAACTAACTTCATCCTACATCGGTACCAACATGATCCCCCCGCGTGTCCCCGCTCGACTATGCGCTGTTCACCTACAACTGTAACAATATAATTTATTTACTCATTAATTTTATCATAACGAAACTTCGATGAGTATTATTGTAACGTGCATGTTGTGTGTCTACAGCGAGAGACGATCGATCCCCATACTTAACTAACTTCATCCTACATCGGTACCAACATGATCCCCCCGCGTGTCCCCGCTCGACTATGCGCTGTTCACCTACAACTGTAACAATATAATTTATTTACTCATTAATTTTATCATAACGAAACTTCGATGAGTATTATTGTAACGTGCATGTTGTGTGTCTACAGCGAGAGACGATCGATCCCCATACTTAACTAACTTCATCCTACATCGGTACCAACATGATCCCCCCGCGTGTCCCCGCTCGACTATGCGCTGTTCACCTACAACTGTAACAATATAATTTATTTACTCATTAATTTTATCATAACGAAACTTCGATGAGTATTATTGTAACGTGCATGTTGTGTGTCTACAGCGAGAGACGATCGATCCCCATACTTAACTAACTTCATCCTACATCGGTACCAACATGATCCCCCCGCGTGTCCCCGCTCGACTATGCGCTGTTCACCTACAACTGTAACAATATAATTTATTTACTCATTAATTTTATCATAACGAAACTTCGATGAGTATTATTGTAACGTGCATGTTGTGTGTCTACAGCGAGAGACGATCGATCCCCATACTTAACTAACTTCATCCTACATCGGTACCAACATGATCCCCCCGCGTGTCCCCGCTCGACTATGCGCTGTTCACCTACAACTGTAACAATATAATTTATTTACTCATTAATTTTATCATAACGAAACTTCGATGAGTATTATTGTAACGTGCATGTTGTGTGTCTACAGCGAGAGACGATCGATCCCCATACTTAACTAACTTCATCCTACATCGGTACCAACATGATCCCCCCGCGTGTCCCCGCTCGACTATGCGCTGTTCACCTACAACTGTAACAATATAATTTATTTACTCATTAATTTTATCATAACGAAACTTCGATGAGTATTATTGTAACGTGCATGTTGTGTGTCTACAGCGAGAGACGATCGATCCCCATACTTAACTAACTTCATCCTACATCGGTACCAACATGATCCCCCCGCGTGTCCCCGCTCGACTATGCGCTGTTCACCTACAACTGTAACAATATAATTTATTTACTCATTAATTTTATCATAACGAAACTTCGATGAGTATTATTGTAACGTGCATGTTGTGTGTCTACAGCGAGAGACGATCGATCCCCATACTTAACTAACTTCATCCTACATCGGTACCAACATGATCCCCCCGCGTGTCCCCGCTCGACTATGCGCTGTTCACCTACAACTGTAACAATATAATTTATTTACTCATTAATTTTATCATAACGAAACTTCGATGAGTATTATTGTAACGTGCATGCTGTGTGTCTACAGCGAGAGACGATCGATCCCCATACTTAACTAACTTCATCCTACATCGGTACCAACATGATCCCCCCGCGTGTCCCCGCTCGACTATGCGCTGTTCACCTACAACTGTAACAATATCGTGTTGGTGTGTGTGTGCGCCAGGTGATGTCGGCGATGGCCAACTTCGAGCTGCCGGAGAGCTCCATCCCGGAGTGGGCGCGCTGCATCACGCACGACTACTCGGGGTCGGTGCGCGACCTGGTGCAGCGACTACACAACCACTAGGTGCCGAGCTACGACCTTCTATATATCTCTAATATCATGTAATACGTCTTTGTGTAATGTCTACTACAGACCGGCCGGATATGTCAGTCCTCGCCCGCGCCCCTGTATCGACGTGGTCAAAGGATGTACTATCCGGATCGCCTCTGCAGGAAGGAAAGTTAAGATGGCGCATAAAGGACAGCTACCAGAAACATTATACCTATGTATGTACGGGAATGTTACTTTACCCTAACCTCGATTGTCCCCATAGGTTCATAAGTTCCTTATCAGTAAGACAATCGAACAAGATGAAAAAACAATGAGAAAATTGCCGTTTCTTTCGATTACTGTACATTTTATCTAAAATCAGTGAATACTGAAGTAAAATACTCGAAAAGTGAGTGAGGGTAAATCTCCAAAATGAGATTTTTTGTAGTATAACGTTTCTGGTTGCTGCCCAGTATGTGCCATCTTAAGTTTCCATCCTGTGTACATAGAAGTATCAATTCCAATATTAATTAATGATTAATTAATAATTCACCCAGACACATGGCAAATGTTGACAGTCTACAAATCCATTCATGCGTCTGAATTTACGAATGAGGTTTGCCGTGAATGTGGCTCTACCTTAGGTCTAGAAATAAATCGACAAAATGTATTAATAAAATTTATTTATTTTAACGTTTTGCAGTTTGTTTTGTAGTTTGTAGTCCTACAAAGTGAGCTTGAAACGAGAACTACTACATAACGGAACAAAAAGTTAATTGTTTGTCACTAATAGTTCCTTAGAGCCGTATAAAAACATCACAGACAATGATCCCGTCACTGAATGCCGCCATGATGTGGCGCACACACGGGACAGGTTATCTATAAGTATAATTAATTACCAGCTCGACTATCACGTCAATATCGGTATTACTTAACAAAACAGTAATAGACAGAGCGTTTAGGTGAGGCACGAAAAAGGCCCTAAACGCGTAAGAACAAAAAGCAAACAAGCAAATCACCATTTGGAAATAATAAAACATTGAATGACAAAAAGAAAGCAAACACGTGGGTAAACAATTTCATCCCCTACAAAAAATATAATATCTTAATTTCAATAAAAACAAAGTACAAAACAGCAGCATTGGAAGAACAGCAATCTCTACACTGCTGAGTTGACGCTGGCCGGTGGGGACCAAAGATCGCAAATAACTAAATGGTTTTGGTTGGCAACTAACCATGTCAAATTATTATAGTCTATGACATATAACCATTTGTTATAAAATACTCTCTTAAACTGAAAGTAACACGATACAAAACAGAAGTTAGTAAATACTCGTATTATACTTATCTTATAATTTTCTAAACAAAATAACTTCAAAAATTTGTTTTATAAACAATAACGGTATCTATTGTGCACATGGGCGTCGGAAGAAGGTGGGGGGGGCAAGGGGGGCAGCCACCCCCTACCCGGGAAACGGAATGGAATCATAAAAAATAGGATTTCGTAGCACGACTAAAGTACACATACACCGGACATATGAGAGACAAGACCGATGGGCAGTTTTTGTTTGCACAAAAATACGTTTTTTTATTTTTCAACTATAAATGCCGTTGATATTTGAAAGGTTGGCACCCTAGACTTACGTCTTCCGACGCCCATGATTGTGCATTATATAAATTGTAAATGGTAAAAACACAAGTAATGCTAAACACTAGTCATGGACTTATTTACATAATTGTGTCTCTAATGAAATTAAGAGTTGTTTTAGTAGAGTCAGACTTCCTAATCGAGGACACTAGGGCTTACAATTAAAGACTAAGAGCAGCCGCCTTAATACACTCAGAGCCAGTTTCTGAGTAAGCAACGAATCAGCCAATCACAGTGCAGCATTCTATAATTAAGTACGGGGGTTCGCCATTTACTTGATAAGTTTAGTTGACGGAAGGAAAGAGTTTCATTTGGTTGACATACCTATAGGTATCTGAAATATGTATAATCTCTAGCTGCTGCCTGAGAGCCAGGCATGATGAATGTAACAACGTTGGCGATAATGATGGCACAAGGACGAGTAGGTTATTGTGCAGTGGCACGGTGGAGCGTCACGCGAGCGTCGGGTCCTGTATGACGGCGCTGAACGTGACGAGTCCGCTGAGCTCGTCCCTGATGTAGAACAGGAACGGAGAGTCCGCCAGGAAGGTGCGCGCGGTCCGCGACAGGAACCCGCCCGACGCCGCCGCCGCCGCCGTGCCCCACTCTGTACACCGCATACGTCACACATTTTATATCAAAATTGATCCTCGTTGCATAACCATATAGTAAAACAGTAGCAAAATCGTTTCAGAAGTTTAAGTTTTGAGCGAATATATATTCAGACTAAATTGGTCCCTGCTCAACTTCCATGAGACTGCGAGTGTGATAATACCAAGCTAAAAACCTTCCACAATAAAAGCAATGAATACTGCATAGATATCTGAGTGGTTTTAGAGTTATGAGCTAAATACGTACAGACAAACTGCATTTGTACCTAGTGCTCGGAAATAACTCACCATCGACTTGAATCACCACCTCGTGCCGGACCGTGTCTACGTGCACGCCGGGGTTGGGCAGCGCGTCCAGCTGCTCCCGCAGGCGCCGCGCCTCGCCCCCGCCCCGCGCCTCGCCCCCGCTCAGCCTGCTGATCAGCTCCTCCGAGGAGCCGCCCTCGACCATCAGCCCGAAGTTCGCCTTCCCGCCCTCGAACATAGCTCGGATCCCGAGCGCCTTCAGGCCGGCCTCGAGGTCGACGTTGCTCCGCAACGACATCCTGGGGAAGCGGATGACGGCGGACTCGCTGCGCATGCGCTGCGAGAGCCGGTCGAGGGTCGGCCAGTCGACGCGTCGCACCAGCTCGGATAGGCTCAGCTGCTCCGGGGCGAGCGGCTTCATCACGTACATCCTCGTGCGGCTGTCGTTGTATGGCAGCGAGACCATGTGGCACCCTGAAACGTGCTGCGGCGTTAGTGACCTTCGGTAGACCTGCTGCAGTACAGGCGTGCGGGGCGCGAGGAGACTCACCGTGCTCCTCGGAGAGTATGTAGTCGAAGTGTCCGTAGTTGAGCATCATTTCGGCCTCCACTTCGCCAACGCTCTTGTGGAAGGTCATGCTGTAATGATATATCGTTACAATGTAAGTGAGCTTATCTAGCGTTATTGTCGCTCTCATTCGAAACATGGAGGTCAATGGGAGATTCACAGTTAATACATAGGTATAGAGGTGAGTATATCTGACAAGGATGCTCACTTCCTGGTGAACTCGGGCGTGAAGGGTCGCTCCCACTGCCCGCTGAAGTGGTGCGCGCTGAGCAGCGCGACGCGCGTGTCGCTGGGCAGTGGTGCGCGCAGGAACTCCTTCACTTTACCTAAAGTTTTGTCCTTCACCCATCTGCAATAAGGAACGCTGGTATCAGGTGTGTTCGGATCGCCGCATACAGAGTGCAGGTGTGATGTGACGCCAGTAACTCGTTAATGAGGGTGAGGGCGCGCGGGGGGTCGTCGAAGGCGGCGGGCAGCGCGGCGCCGCGGTACACGCGCTGCAGGAACTCGCGGTACAGCGGGCGGAGCGGCGCGCGCGCAGACACGAACACGGCGTCCGCGAACAGCGTGCCGCCGCCGTCCAGCGCGCGCAGCAGCGAGCCCAGCTGCTCGTGGTGCTGGCGGTTCGTCAGGATATCTGTGGGAGACCGGGCCGTTCTATGTCATTGCGCACTGACGTCACCTCACCACAACCTGCATCTACTTAGTTCACCGACTCACGTCGCGATGACTAACGCGAACAAGGAAAAAGAATAACCTTCCCGGTGACAATAAAATGCCTTACTTTGAAACTGTCGTAAACAAACAAAGGCATTTGGAAATAGTGAGGTTGAGTAGATGGTGACTTGGTGACGCATGCTACACACTCACCCCGGGAGAACCCGAGCGCGCCGGCGAGCTCGTCGTGTGTGTCTCCGACGGAGCCGAGCAGCGCCATGCCCAGCACACCTGTCCGACACAAATACTACTTTAAAATGGCCTAAATACCAACAAATACAAAATACAAAAATTATTTATTGATACAAAAAACTTAACCTAGAATAACAATATTGTTTTAAGGCTAAGTATATATACAGTACAAGTGATCAACTGACTCTTAATAAGGCGAGGCATTTGCTTTTAAAGTGGTCAAAAAGATTAAAATTTAATTTTACAAATTCCGCCATTTCGTAGATATATACATAGGTAACACTAAAAGTTTCCGGAACTGGCCACTTACATAAACAATATTTAAAAATTTATTGCAACATTTGAAAATAGAACTCTTTGGCTGTAGAATGCAGTTTGTTTCATCTGACTGTCTTTTGTTTTTACCTTGTGGCGCTATTTAAAAAATTGTGTGTCTGCATCAACATGGATTTAACTCGGGAAAATTTTCGTAGTATGATTTTCTACGATTTTAAGTGTAATTTGACAGCTCAACAGAGCATCGCTCGGCTTGAAACAGCTTTTGGCAATGAAGCACCATGCAAGACGACTGTTTATAGCTGGTTTGCAGAATTCAAGCGTGGTCGTATCAATCTCAGTGACGAATCTCGCGATGGTCGGCCGTCCACCGCTGTGACCAACAAAAACATCGATGCTGTGCGCCGTATGATTGAAACAGACAGGCATGTGACCTACCATGAAATTCGCGCATCCTTAGAAATAGGCATGAGTCAAATACAATCAATCCTACACAAACATTTGGGTGTGAGAAAGCTGTGCTCGCGGTGGATCCCACACAACTTGACCGAGGCTCAAAAAACGGACCGCGTCACTTGGTGCAGTGCCATGCTTACCAGATTCAACGAAGGTGCGTCAAATTTGGTGTGGGACATAGTAACAGGTGACGAAACATGGATTTATTGCTACGATCTCAAAACAAAGCAGCAATCGAGCGTATGGGTCTTTCAAGATGAGCCGAAACCAACCAAAGTGGCGCGCGTGAAAAGTGCATCTAAGCGGATGATTGCTTCTTTTTTTAATAAAACTGGACACGTGGCTACTGTTGACGCCGTAAACGCCGTATCATCCTGCACCACGACAATGCTAGTTCTCACACGGCCAGACAGACAAACGACTTTTTGAAGACGAAAAATGTAGAACTCATGAGTCATCCTGCATACAGTCCCGACCTGGCACCTTGTGACTTTTTTCTGTTCCCAAAAATTAAGAAGCAATTACGCGGTCAACGATTTTCATCACCAGAAGAGGCTGTCGAGGAGTATGAAAAACACGTTTCAGAGGTCACCACAGGGGAGTGGCACAAAAGTTTTCAAAACTGGTTTGATCGAATGAAAAAGTGCATAGACGCCAAGGGAGATTATTTTGAAAAACAATAAATTAATTTTGTACCTTTAATAGTATTTTTTCATATTTATTCCGGAAACTTATAGTGCGTCCCACGTAGTGACGGGAACGTAAGTATTTTGAATTTTTTTAAGTGTGGTTTGCATGTTTCCGTGCTCCTAGTTTTACCTTATACCACGAATGCACCTATTTTGGGCTTTGAAAATTCTTTCCCTGTTTGTTGCGTTGCTCCAAAATATAACCCCATAACGTAGGGTGGAATCCACATAACCTTCATAACCACCCTAATTCATCTCTCCATAATAATTTTAAGAACTAACTGAAAATGTTATGAAGTGAAATTTGATTTTTATTTAAGGCTATGTTGCGAGAGTCATTCGTGAGGTCTTCTACTCACGGTGATACAGGTTGAATTTGGCCAAAAAGAGAAGAGCATGCAAATTCCTAACGAAAGGTACAAATCTTATATTACTGTATGATTGATTAATTAGTGTGTGTTTTTTGAGAGTGATGAAAGAGGATGTGTGTGTGTGAGTGTGTGTTTTGAGTGAGGAATTGAGTAAGTACATCAGTCAGTCAGTGTGAGTCAGTCATTAAGTGAAAAAAGCTCGAAAAAGGTGATTTTGAAGTGCGTATGTAACTATGTTAATGAATTAATAACAAAATATAAAATTTATTCAGAAATTTTTAAAAGATCTTCTGTGGAATCGTACCTAAAAGTTTTAAGCAGAGTAAAGAGTTTTTTTACAATCTATAAATGTAAGTTCAAAAAGAGACCGATTTTTGCTTAGTTTATTGTACAAATAAGGGCCAAGAATGCAAAAAAATCGAGAATAAAATTTCGTTTTATGAATTATAATTCCGCAAACACGGTCCCTTCGTCGTTTTGACTCTAGAAACTGAGGGTCATAAGTTAATAATCTGTGTTGTCTGAGAATCACGGTTTGGATAAATAGTTGTCGTACAGTCAGGACCTGACATTCCGCAAATAATTGATCTGTCGGAAAAATGAACTTTTTAAAAAACATCACCTTCAAAACTGTTCTCTGAGCTCTCTCGACCTGCAGCATTGAAGACTTGTCTGAGCCACCCCAGACTGATATGCAAAATTGTATAAGCGATTGACATAGTGCATAGTAGATTGTGACAAGCAAGTTATGATCTGCAACATGTCTGAGCTTTTTAAAGATTAGAATAAGTTTTCTTATCCTGCCAGAGAGGGTACGAAGATGATGATGAAAATTTAATTGTTCATCGATGTGAACGCCAAGATATTTAATAACCGGAACACGTTCGAGTGCAAGACAATTGCAGTTACCAGGGCTGTCACAACGATGGGCCTTAATGGTAAGATTTAAAAATGTGTCATTTCTAATTGAAAATGCAAGAAATGTTGATTTCTGGATTTTAAGAGTCAGAACGTTTGACTCCAAACATTTCATTACAATACTCAGACCATTGTCAGCATTTTTTACAGCCGAGTTCCAGTCGTTACCATTAAATATTATAGCTGTGTCATCAGCATATGTGATTATTTGACCGTTCGATAAAGACAAATCACATAAATCGTTAACATATATCAAGAATAGGCTGGGCCCTAAGATACTACCCTGAGGCACACCGTAATCTAATAAAGCGTCCTGGCTAACGTATTCCCCTATTTTTACTCTTTGTGACCTGAGTGACAAGTAGTCAGCAAATAATTTTAAGGGTAAACCTCGGATACCAAAACGCTCCATTTTATTCAGAAGTTTTATCAGAGACCGTATCGAAGGCCTTACTAAGATCTAGAAATATGCCAATACACTTTTTCTTACTATCTAGCTTTTTTGCAATTTCTCCGGTGAGTTTTATATGTATATACTTGAGTACTATGAATAAAGCTACATCTTTGTTCGAAAGATTAGGTTTAAAACATTGATCGTAGAATATGAGTTTTATAGGTCAACCATTTTATCTAACCTTGGAAGTTCAAGTCCTCTGCGTTATCAATATTTGAAGCACGACTAAAGTATTAAAATACAATATTGTCCCGCCCAGCGCCCAGTAGACAGTAAGAATCGAACTCGCCCTGGTAAGTACATCGCGATCTTCGCACCCTCTATGGGCTAATCGTTATGATGCGCTCCAGTCGTTGGTGGAAGGAGGTAGTCGTCACCTGCGACGCTGGTGGGACCCAGCACCACGTTCCGGTCGCCCGCCTTCTGCAGCAGGGAGACCAGCAGCCGGTACCCGAACTCGTTCACTCCCAGGGCCAGTTCCTCGCGCGCCACCTCCGTGCACCACACCACACCCAACACCAGCAGCACCCCTGACTTCCAGATCTTCATCGTCTCTGAAACACTTGCTACCTATCTGAAAATGTGTTCCCCAGACACCTCCCTCGGTGGACTTATCTCCACGTTGACACACACTTTTGTAAGAAGTTACTAAAGTAAGTAGTAATTTTATAGTAGGTACCTACTACGTATTTGACTTATGTTTCTCATGAAAATGAGATGTTTATGTCTACGTCCCTAGGGATTTACCCGTTCCCAGGGAATAAACTATAATATCCAAGTGAAGAAACTAACCATTAGGTACAACTGAAAGAGAATTTTCAAAATAGATAAACCACGCTAATTTAATTAATAGCTATGTCCCTAGGGTTCCGTACCTAAATTTGAAAAAACGGAACCCTTATTTGATCACTTTGTTGTCCACGTGTCTGTCTGTCTGTCTGTCAAGACGAGTTGACTTAGAAACTTGAAAGTCGAGAAAACAATTAGGTCCTACATATATTAAGATACTAGCTTTTGCCCGCGGCTCCGCCCGCGTGCTATTCGGTTTAACGACATGCTTTTTTTCAGGGATAAAAAATAGCCTATGTGTTAAGTTAGGGTATAAGTTATATCCATTCTGAATTTAATCCAAATCCGTCCAGCCGTTTCAGCGTGAAAGAGTAACAAACATACACACACACACACACACACAAACTTTTGCATTTATAATATTAGTGTGATCATGCTTACAGCACTGAGCACACCTACCTATAGGAAAAAACCGGTTAAGTACGAGTCAGACACGCATACCTAGGGTTCCGTAATTCCACAGTTTTGGGAACAGTCAGGGAGAAGGTATTTAAAATTTTGCCCATAACTGTTTATGATAACTATGATAACTAAAAAAATAATCGATTGTACCACAAAAAAGAGACTCAAATATTTTTATACCGTACTCGTGGATGAAAAATTTAATTTTTCATTTTGATATCGTGAATTTCTCGCCCGATATATTTTCCTGTAATATTTACGTAATCCCAAATTGCCATAACTTTTTTCACGTTTTTCGGTTCATTAGTTTCGGAAATAAGGGGGGGACATGCATTTTTTGTGGTTTTTCAAAGATTTCTCGAAATCGGTGCCAGTGAATTAGTAAAAGTAGGTGTATGGTATGTATTTTTATAATCAGCTATTTAATATCTAGAATTTGTACCCATATTGTATTTTTAGGATATATTTTTCTCTCTTTTGTACTTATTGGAAATATTTTGAACAATTTCAATTTTTTTTCTCCCTATTATGTAGGCAAGTGAATGCTATTATTATTGCAAATCTCAAGTCTGTTATGAATGAGGCTGTGACATACGGACCGACGGACAACGGAGTCTCACCATAAAGGTTCCTTTTACCTTTTAGGTACTACGGAACCCTAAAAACCAAAAGTACATAGGTAGGTAGGTAGGGAAATAAATCATAAATTAGAATAATACTATTTATGTATGATACCTATGGCCAATGATCAGCATTTTCATCAGTGTTCGTTTCCAAAACCACTTAAGGCGAGGTTATCCAGAGAAATCTGTCCTGCTCGAACGCTTTCATTTTACACATGTTTATCCTGTTCAGCGGAAGCGGGTCGCTCAGAAAACTCGCGGTTTCGATGTGTTTTTATTTATTATTTTGGAATTAGAAGGATGGGTTTTTAATATGACGGCCGTTTTATATCACATTTTTCACTACGTTTATTTTAGTACTACCTATATACCTAACTTTTATTGTCCAAAACTATACAGCTCAAATGAAATTATATTTACATCATAGATTAGACCTATCAATGCTATTTAATTGGATCGGGCAAAAGTTTTCATGTTACCTACTGCCATTTATGTAAATATGGTTTATTATTGTTGTAAGGTTACTGTATCCAGGATTAATTTTGCCCGGGATGCGAATTGTAGGTAAATTGACTTGTAAATTTAAAAAAAAACAAGTAAGTAAGTAAATTACAGTTATTAATATTAAATTATTTTTTAAAGTTTTTGATTGGAAATCAAATATATTAAGGGCCAGTTTCTGAATTAAGAAAGTCACGCTAAGTGGATACTTAAGTCACGAATTGGCCAATCACAGCGCTGCATTTCAAAGTTAAGCACTACTTAACTAGCAATTCTCAATTGTGAAATCGGGGGTAAATATATTATATAAATTAATTAATAACCTCATCAATAAATTCTACTTGGTATGGTACAGCTTTGCAGCAGCAGATGTAAAGGACACAGACGCAGGCATGAGACACAGATGGTTGCCCTTTTATGCAGAAACCCTAAAAACCAGCCAAGTGCGTGTACGATCGCCTGAGAGGATTCCGTACCATTCAAATAAATTAATAGACTTAAATAATTTATACATAAATTACAAACTTATGATTAGTTACCTGCAAAATGTATGAAATAAAACTGCAAAATTAAGTGGGTCGACTATTCTGGTAAGTAACCCAAAACCTATATAAAAATCGTCGTGATAAAAATGGTCTAACACCAACGATTTCATCGTAGTCTAAAACTGTAAATTTTGGTGGTTCCATATTAACAGACATACAAGGAAAAAAAAAAATTCCGCCTTTTGTTTCATGGGACCAACCTTGAAATATAGTGTAGTGTAATTGAAGTGCTGGTTCAAAATTTGGTCTTGGGTCAAAATTCTACAAACAATATCTCAATTTCAAATCGGTACCTAACTCCTTCCGTCTTCGAGTTAGAGACCCGTGGCAAACAGCAGTTAGGGCTCCATTTTGGCCTTTGGGTACAGAACTCTAAAAACCAAGTGTCTTCATGGTTACCGCTTTCAGGTTTAGCATTACCAAGTGCCTACTGCACACCGTCAAGGTAGGTACAACTACCAGGTATTATATAAAACTTACCTTATATAAAGAACTCCGACAATGATGCAATATTTACGGCTAAAGCCAAAGTAACAAAACTTGACACGATACGCAAACGGACCTATTTAGATAACATTATAGTTTACAAACACTTCACACGAGTACACTTGTTCGTGCCGGGTCACCGACTGAGATGAGAGTCAGTGGCACGCCGCCGCCGCGCGACAATGAGCCTCGACCATACTACAAATGACCCTGATTGTGATACTATCGGGGAAATTTGCGATCAAATGGTAAACAGCCAGCAGCGGCGCAGCAGTAGCTCAGTTGGGTAGAACAGCGGATTTTCAGTTTTAGAAATGTATGTGTAAATGAAAATACTTTATTGAAAACACAATGTTACAGATAGTGATTTCTGCCTCCCAAGCTAGAATACTCTGGCCGATGTGCATAGTAACTTGTATATCTACTTACCTACCACTTGCTTGGAGACGACGACGGTGTAAACAACACTGCGAGGTAAACGTATATGCGCTGCAAATCATGTATCTGTGCCCACGAGACTAATCCTTAAATATGTTCCGTTTGTGCCCGAAATACAGCGTGATAACTTGATAAAGGCTTACCCACTATGCCAATGGGCTGTTTCACAAACCCCGGGAATTATCTTTGTGTCGTCACGAGACGATGATGTGTTCATGTTGTCACTAGCGTAAAACAAAGATTTGTAGCTAAGGGGGGGGGGGGGGGGTGGAGGCGGTTGTCTGGGGGGTCCGTGCCCCCACCTAGTTACGCCTATATGCATGTTGGACAATGGTAATGAGAGCAAGAATTAAAGCAACTGCCCCCGATGGTACCTACTTCACAAACGCCTACAACAATGACCATACAATTATTCAGATTATTTTTAAGTAACCATGAGATTGACGTGTTGCTGCTGCACCTCTTAAAAATTTCAAGCTCCTTTTTAGAGTTCCACCAAAAAGCTGAAACCTTTTCCTTTGTCCTTGATTTTCGCACTATGTATCCCACTATTAATAATAATATTATAAATGCGAAAGTTTTAGATGTATGGATGGATGTTTGTTACTCTTTCACGCCGCCACTATACTGAACCGATTAGGCTAAAATTTTGCATAAATGTAGTTCTAGACTTTGAATAGGAAAAAAACTACTTTTTCCCTTTGGTAACATGGAAAAGATATAAAAAAGACACACAAAATGTGAAACAGAGGCGCATAACACACACATTTCACCAGCTTTGTTCACTGTAGGTAACAGTCCGAATAATATTGACTGATTTTATAGGAGTACACAAAAACTAATTCAACGCGGGTGAAAGCTAGTATGAAAATAGTTGCAAGTTTTAAAATAAAGCACAGGTTTCACTTACGACTTACTACGCGATTTGGGGTAGGTACACTCAGGCCCGGATTTCCACCTACGCCAACAAGACACTGGCCTAGGGCCCAGTCACCAGGAGGGCCCTGACCAGGGCGGAAATCTGAATAAAAAATGCCTAATCGTTTTCTAGAAGAGGCCCATTGGCGACTTATCGCGCAATCTGACCACAAAACATTGCCCCGGTAGCGGATGGAGCGGCCAATCGAAATAAAAGTGCAGTATACTTGTTGTTGTTAAGTCTATTTATCAACTAAAGTAGCTATAAATAAATAATAGTGCATTTTTTACAAACAATTGTCTATTTAGTTTATTTTTTCTTGTGTCTTTCTTTCGCATGCCTAGGGGCCCCAAGTCCGGGCCTGGGTATAGTAAGTACGAAAGACTCTGCATCCGAAAAAAAATCGTTAGGTATGTTGTGTGTGAGACAATATCTTATGTCAGTAGGTACCTAGTAGTAGTATGCAGCGCCGGCCCTAGACCTTGTTCATCCCCAAGTAGCAAAATTTTGTCCTTATTATGTCTACAGGATCGCTTTAAACAAAAAACCTTAAATCAAATTGACTTTAAGAATTTGTCTATAAGGTAACTTGTGTCTTTCTTGTATACAGAGTTTAGATAAAAAAGGAAAGTCTTTAGAACTATTATAATGAGCGTAGTTAGGAGCGTTATACCTAGCGGGTATTAATCTACAGGATATCTTGTAGTCTGAAAGGTAACTTACTAAGCCTAAAAAGTATCTTGAGAAAACAGACTGAAGTTTTATTTACAACTGTTTGATCTCATTTCGGAATACACGATGGCCACGTGCAGTGTTGGGTTCTGTAGTTGCCCGATACATTTTATAAGTTGGTCTACTAGTACAGATCGCGCCAAACTTCTAGTCCCATACATTTAGAAGAACGGCTCATACATTGTCGTGTTTAGAGGGGACTAAACGTTTGGCGCGACCTGTACTCGTAAACCTGTAGAGCCAACTTGGCTGTGATAGTTTTCCTTTTAACTTTATTATATATACTACTTACTTTTGTGAATTTTCATATATCCATAAATAACCGTTTAGCTGGCAGGGGGGACACTGCTCCAACAAAAATTGGCACTTTAAGGCTTTAATATTTCGCCAACGGATCCCTAAATCGAAAAAGTATTTTCACACACCCACAATGGTTTTGAACGACCTATCCAACGATACCCCACACCATGGGATAGATAAGAAAAATAAATATCCCTAATTTACGTGTTTACAAATAATGAAAGTGATGCGAATTTCACCCTAGAGCGTTCAAAAATTGACACGAGTTAAACCGAGGGTAAACGAACTGTTACCTGACAGTTGCTAGGAAGTGTTTTGAAACAAAGATATATAATGGTAATGGTACCATTATATATCTTTGTTTTGAAACGCTTCGGAGTAATGCGAAAATCACAGTGGGCCACCTGATTGGTGCAACCAGATTTTAATTTCTCTTTCTCCTATATAGATCAGTCTCTTTCTGATAAACGAGTGAAATTTCGCACCATGGTGGCACGTTTTGAAACGCTTCCTAAGTATACAATATACCTATATACGCTTAAAAAAATAATTATTCGATATTTTTTTTCCATTTTGTTGACGTTATTGATATGTAATAGATATACCTATATGTACCAGATTATAGCTTTCTAGTACAAAGTCTCTGGGCGAAGCCGCGGACGGACGGACATGGCGAAATTATAAGGGTTCCTTGTCGGACTACGGAACTCTAAAAAGGAATCGTTCGTTTGGATGGGATGTTTTGAACTTCCCCCTCCCGACCTTGCGCCACGCCGCCGCCGTCTGCATATTCTCTTTAACCTCCCCGAAGATGCACAAGGGTGGAAAAAGATTTTTAACCGACCAGCTGGCCTATTACGTATCTTTGAATCGGTTGCCAACTACGGTTGCTATTCACCAAAATCTGATAAAAAATAACTTCCAAAATAACGTACGTGCAATGGGTATTAAACTATTTACGAATTGTGACGTCATTTCAAGTGCGAACGAATGATTAGATGCTGAATGCGATAGAATATGTATGTTTTCGACGATAGGCACTCGGTTGGCAACTGATTTTACGATACAGAATCAGGGGGCTGGAAGTGATAGAGGAGAACGACCAAGTGGCAGGAGAGTTCTATGACCGAGACATAAAAAAGAATACCTTGAAAAGTAAATATTCTTGTTCACTTTAGTGGACATGCTTGGTGGTTATAGAGATAGAATAAATAATGCAGCACACAAAGGCCGTACAATGGTAGGATGCGAAATGAAACGCACAAATATCAATCTTTTATAAATACTCGTAATATATAGTTGAAATGTAAGTATGTAGTACAATTAAAATCAGAGGAAATGTTTTTGTCAATTTCATATCAAAAAGATACATCAATTAATTATTTTCTACACTTTATCTAAATTATAAAAACGTAGTCTGTTAAATTATTATATTATAGGAACTGAGCTGGCTTGGCGATGAGGTGAAGATGTCTCCATTAACACACATGGTACTTATACTTATTAATGGAATAATGAAATAACTATGAGATGAATTAGATATAAACGTGATGGAACGAGAAGTGTCCGCCCCATCGCCAAGAGAGACATCGCCCCCTCCCCCCCCCCATCGGCAACAAGGAGGTCGCGTCCAACACTTCATCGACACGGAGCTCAACTAAGACTTACACAAATTATATTTGATATAAATGCATTACTATTAACTATTAACTAGTATGACGTAATTAAAACCTTACTGTTCTATGACACCACCGAACAAGAAAGTCACAAAACTAAATGTGATAGAGTGTAGAAAATTGAAATCGATATACAACTGTGCTTAAAACCAATAAAACATGTGAAAAATACAAAAATGGAGTACATAATTCTTAAAATTTTAATGATCCGTGTTTCCTTAACTTACACAGAGAATGTGAACTTAAATCTATGTCCTAAACTAGACTAGAGAGATATATAAGCACTGCATGCCATCTCCGTCTCGCCCCCCCCCCGCGCGGCTGTGGGCGTGGCTGGCCCCTCCCACGTGCTACGTACTCAGCGTATCGACATCTCAATTATATTCTACTATCGTTTCTTCGTAAACAAATCCATGTCGAACGCCTTCCAGCTCTGTTAATGTACAATCAGTCTTCATAACACCCCCCCCCCCCCCCCCCCCGCCCCGCTACCACTTACTGACAATTTCGCTCGTTGTTTTATTGGTTTTAGCCGACTACGAATTAGCTGGATCGTGACCGTGCAGCAGATATCATTTACAAACTAATTAATAAGAAATAACCATTATAATACTTTACGACATAAATAATAACACATGTTAAACAATTTAACTTGTTTTCTTTGACTTACAATCTCTTACTAGGTACTAGTGTTGACTATACTAATAGTACGAACAAGACCGTTATATTACATTAAACAGTAAACGTTAACCCTACAATGACATAATGTAAAGGCGGTAGGCTGACAACTCCTTACTACTAGAGACTCGGGACAGAGCGCGCGTTACAAATGCAATGGTTATTGTATCAGTTCAGCGTCACCCACACAATGTTATACTTGCACACATAACATACACACACAACTTAAAATGGATAAATGATCAGTCTTAAAAATTCATATGCAATCAGCAGTTAATTATTGTGTCAATAATTTCGTGTTTGTAGTGTGTTCGCGCGCTCTGTCTCCGAATCAACTTAAACAAGTACATTTTAAAGTAACTTACATGAGTAGAATTTAATTAAAAGCACTGCAGGTTATGTCGTCATTGATAATTAAAAAACAAAAAGAAAACATCATTATTAAAGCAGAAACGTGAACCACTGGGTTATGATTACAATACGAAACACTGCCACTGGCACTTTCACATTCAACAATAAATAGGGACCACATGCAATATGGCTCACATGATTACACTTCACTCTTGAGATTTGTCTATAGATTCTGATATCTAGTATCAAAATAATGTTGATAGACGAGATCTTCTAATATATGCACAGAATATTATAATTTTACAACAACTCGTGTTCTGATTAGATATCGGCTTAGACAATTTATATCAATATGCAAAAACACCTTTTAAATAAGGGAGATTTACTACATGGAATGCTCTATAAAATGTTCCAATCAGCACAATTCACTAATAGCGAGTACCTCGCGCCAGACCGGCCGGGACTCGCTGCTTGTCCAAGCTTCGGGTGGCACGCCCCTTGGCCATCGATCGATTACTACTAACTATTCGAAGGGAAGTCATCCCATTGTCGAAAACATTGATACATTTATAAATTATAATGTCAGAATTTATGTTTAATTTTATTGTACAATAAACTAATGCCGGAGGGAGGTACCAGGTGTCACGTCAGTAGGTACAACAATCCTAGCCTTTCCCGATAGCTTTATTGCTTCCATGATGGTTTATCATATTTTAACAGATTCATATTTCAGAATTTCATTACATTATATTAATTATCACAAAGCCTGATTTCACTACACGTACCGTTCTTCCATCACCTGATTCACTTATACTGTGAACTAAGTATATACAATACAGGCGCACCGCCAGCGATCGTCGCGCACCCGCACCCCGCACGCCCCGCACCCCGCACGACCGGCGCGCTGCGACCTACACCTCGACGCGTTACAAAAATTAAAAAGACGCAGACTTATCGATTCGTCACTTTGGAAAATACAATTAAATAACTAAAAGTTAAAGACTACATTCGAGAGGGTGCCGTCGCATCACGAATGCTTAACGACGATGACGCCGGGCCGGTGGGGCGGCGCGGGGGCGGCGGGGGGCGCGGCGGGTGGCGGCGGCGGCTTCTTGGTGAGCGCGAGCGGCACGTCGGGCGCCTCCTCGCCGAACAGGTGGTCGCCCTCGAGGTGCCGGATCGCCTCGACGATGGTCTCGAGGTTCTGCCGGCTCGTGCTCGCCAGGTACAGCCGCGCCGGCGTCTCCACCATCTCCACCTCGACGCGCGGCTCCGCCTTGATGGCGGCCTCCAACAGCGGCGCGCCTTCCGCCGGCACCTCGACCGTCACCTCTGTCGCGCCCAGCGGCGGCATGTCCTCGCCGGGCTCCTTCTTGCAGTCGGACGGGGGTGAGGGCGCGGGCACGGGGGCCGCGGGGACGGGAGCCGCGGGGACGGGGACCGCGGGGACGGGGGCCGCGGTGACGACGGGCGCGGGCGGCAGCAGCTGCTGGTGTAGCGCGCGCACCTGCTGCTCGAGCAGCCTGCGCAGCCGCCGCTCCCGCTCGAGCGCCGCCCTCATCTCGTCGCCAGCGCCTTCCGCGGCGGGGTCGGGCGAGCGCGCGGCGCCCGTCTCCTCCGTCGAGTCGGGGATGATGGTGGCCACGTGCGACAGAATCTCACTTTTCCTCTTCTTGAGCGGGATCTCGCCGCCCTCGTGCTGGTTCAGCAATCTTTTCAGCTGGCAGTTCTGTGAGAGGAGTCTCGTCTTCTCTTGTTCCAGTGAGTAAATGTATTCTGCAGTCTGCTGGAGGATGGCAGCCTGTAATAATTAAAACAATAATGAAAGTGGTACCATATCGAGTGACGAGAGCAACAAGCACCGCAGCGCCGATGCTCTACATGCGACTGTATAACGGCAGTCTCACCTTGCTGAGCTTCTCCCCCTCGTGCCGTGGTAGCAGGGTCCGCAGCGCCTGGAAGCCAGCGTTGATGCTCTGCATGCGCCGCCGCTCGTTACTGTTTGCGATCTCTCGCCTGATCCTTTTCTCCGCCTCCATTGTTTTGCCTCCAGATCTTGACAACTTTTCGCTTCTGGAATGTTGGAGAGAGACAGCAAGTTGTAACTCAATAATAACAAAGATCTCAATGCTTCCTAAGAACACACCGATCCCCTTCTTTTTCTTACGGTTCTACAGATACACGAGAGTGAGGGTGTGCGCCGAATTAGTGTAACAAATTAAAAAGCGCCAGTTTGGATTTTGTCAGAGAAGCATGTGAACAAATACATTTATTTTATGGTAAGTAAAACATAATATCAAATTATTCTCTATTTTACATGTTACTATTACAGTCCAGTTACTTGCTTTTATTTTTGTTTTATAATATTTAACTGTTTTTTGTTAGAAACCCCCCATGATGCTTCATTTATCATTACCGCCTTTCATTACCATAGTTTCCCATAACTTATTAATATTTTACACAGTTTAGGTATTTTGTCAGATAAAGGTAGTTCTCTAATCAATATGAATGTTATTTTATGTACGTATGTTTGCTGATTGCTAAATAATGGCAAAATGAAAATTATCATAATTACTGTTTTCAGTGACATTACTACAAATAACCTTAGTTATTTTATCAACCTGTTTTCACATACATGAACAGCTTTTGTGACAAACTCGTACATTTATAAAACCTGGAAAATGCCTTTAAGGCGAAAACTAGTCAGAAGTATAAATATAATAATTTTGTGAAAGAGTACAAGTGTTTTCAACCATGATGATGTTTCACCAAGTGCCGACATTCACAAGTATTAACTTTATTATTATTAATTATGTTAGTAATTTATTTACACAATTTTTTATACGTATATAAAAGTAAATAATAATAAGAAGAAAGAAGATGGAGGAGTTTATTCAACAAGAGCATTTCAAACAGAGAGCAAATTGAGAATATCTGCTATTAAAAATGTCAATATCCGGTAATTCTTAATTCGTCATATTGGCGGCACATTCTAATAATAGGGTTGTAGTAAGATGTGTTATTTTTGTAGATGTTTTGGGATTTCAAGAAACAAACTTTTATCCATGGATTATATGCTCGCATTCAAGCAATGTACCTTTAAAAATTATTATTGACAGTTTTCACAAGTCCACAGAGTATCTGAACATATAAGATATGCCTTAGAAAAAGAGAATACTGTTCTGGAGTATTCCTAGATGTTCAGCAGGCATTTGATAAAGTCTGGCATAATGGACTTCTATATAAGCTAAAAAAATGTCTACCCCATAACATGTTTCTTCTACTGAAATCCTACCTGGAGAACTGATTATTCTTTGTAAAAATCAATGATGCAATATCAGATTTCTTTGATATAAATGCAGGAGTACCACTGGGATCAGTGCTGGGCCCCATCCTGTATCTACTACTCTACACAGTTGACGTTCCAGATTCGGAGAATGTGATGACAGCTACCTTTGCAGAAGATACTGCTGTATGTACTTACATCAAATATGAATCAAGAAACTGCTTCAAATATATTACAGACACACATTGATAAGGTGCATTCCTGGATGAGCGACTGGCCGATTAAGGCTAGCGCAGCAAAATCTAACCACATCACCTTAACTTTGAGGAAAGAAGACTGTCCTGCTGTAAAATTTGGAAAGGATGTGCTGCCACACAACACTGTAGTGAAGTATCTTGGCTTCCATCTTGATTGCAAACAGACTTGGAAGGCTCACATACAGAAGAAGCGTGATGAATTAAACAAGTTTCCATCATTACAATGGCTACTTGGAAGACAATCCAAATTATCCGTCAATAACAAAACTCTTGTTTACAAAGCAGTATTGAAACCAGTCTGGACCTATGGAATTAAGCTGTGGGGATCAGCAAAGAACTCTAATATTGAAATTTTGCAACTGTTCCAAAATAGTGTACTGAAAATTATAGTGAAAGCCCCATGGTTCACAAGAATAGATGGTTCCAAAATAGTGTACTGAAAATTATAGTGAATGCCCCATGGTTCACAACAATAGATGAAGTTCATAAATACCTCAAACTTCCTACTGTAAAAGAAGAAGTAAATAGCAGGACTAAATCTTACAGAAATAGGATTATGAACCATGAAAACAGACTTGCTCATTGTCTAAGTGAACCACTCCAAACCAGATGCCTAAAAAGGCAACACACATGGGACAATTTATAATAATATAATTCATGAAGGCAACCCGACACTGGAAGGGCATGCCTAACAAGCCATTAATTTCTCTCACAAAACCTTCTTCCGACCATTGCAAGATGGTGAAAAGGAAAAAAAAAAGCTTTCAGCATGGCAATTACATTTTCAACACCTCTAATAGCCTAACATGTTGACCAGGGTCTCTACAAATATTATTTAGAGTACATTACAAACTAGAAAAAATGAATGAGAAATAAATTTCAGAACAAATATTTTAAAAATCCTGGTGAGCATTCAGTATGTGAATTACTGGCTGGTTTATTAAGTAGGTACCAAATTAAAATTCGGTGTACAGGTATGGTGGAAAAATTCAACCTGATGTTGCAGTAGTCGGTAGTGCAAGAGGTTTCAAGTTCAACTCCTGGTTTGAGAATTTTTCCAAAATATTTGTCTCTGTTGAAATTTCAATCAATCAATCAATCAATAAGCCCTTTATTCTGAACTAAGAGTTGTGGTTTTTGAGTTTATTTCTGTATTTATAGGATATCCCTTAGTTCAGTGTGCCTCTTGGCAAAGGCCTCCTCTAACATCTTCCATTGTTTCCTGTCTCGAGCAACTCTTCTCCAATTAGGACCGGCTGTCAATTTTAACTCGTCTTCCCATCTTTTTTGTTGCCTTCCTTTGCTCCGTTTGCCATCTCTAGGGTACCAATCTGTGACAATTTTGTTCCATTTATCTTGGGTACATCTTATCATGTGACCTGTCCATCTCCATTTCTGTTGGTCTATTTTGGAGAGCACGTCAACAACTTTAGTTTTTTCTCTTATATGTATACTTCGTACTCTATCCTGTTTTTTGATACCTATCAGACTTCTTTCCATGGCTCTTTGGCAATGTTCGAGCATTTCTCTGTGGTGTTTGGTGAGTGACCACGTTTCGCAACCATATGTGATGCAAGGAAGTATACATGTATTGAACACTTTCCGTTTTACCCCAATACTTAGATGTGTAGACTTCATAACTTCTTTCAATGACCAGTACCTTTTCCATCCATTGGCTATTCGTCTATTTATTTCCTTAGTTGTTTGGTCTTTATGAGAAATGAGCTGGCCTAGGTAAGTGTACTCGTCTACACACTCAAGTGACTTGTTGTTGATCTTAATTTCCATGTTTACAGAGTTTGTCAGTAGTTTTGTTTTGTCTATATTCATTGTCAGTCCTATTTTTTCGCTTTCTTTGTTTAGATCTTGTATCATTTTCCATAAATTTTCTGGGTTTTCTTCAAATAAGACAATATCATCTGCAAACCTGAGGTGGTTAAGTTTTCTTCCATTTATGTTAAGACCAAATTGATCCCAATCAAGTTTTCGGAAAATGTTTTCAAGCACTGCAGAGAATAATTTGGGAGACAGAGGATCTCCCTGACGGACTCCTCTTTTTATTTCAAAGGCATTACCTAATGTTTCAAGTTGTATTTTTGCTTTGCTGTTACAGTATATGGTTTTGATTGTTTTAATGTATGTTGTGTGTATACCCTGTTTTTCTAGACTTGAAAATTGTTTGTACTTAATTTTTTCTAATTTGCAGTGAACTCTAAATAATATTAAGAGTTTTTAAAGAGATGGATTTCCTTATAAATTATAATATTAGGATCACTATAAAAAACAGTATCTAAATCCAGTAAGTGGTTTTCAAATTAAAACAGAAAGGACAGCCAAAAATTCAAGAAATTTTAATTTTTACCTCAGTACAAGAATGGTGACAGGTGTTCACAATAAATGTGTTCAAACTGTCAATCCATCAGATAATTTCAGAAAATTTAATCAAGGTCCAGAGAAAACAAGAAATTACCTGTAGAACTGGTCCTGACAGTAAAAGATTTCTGAATCTGTAACTTTTTGTGTTTTTTTAAATATTTACTCAAAATTTTTTATAAAATATAATATTTATGTAGCTATTCATTCCTAAAAATTCAATTAAGAAATGAGATGTCAATTGAAAAAAAAAAACAAAAATTTCTTTTTTAGTCTTAATTGCTTTTATTAATTTTTTTTGTTAGGAAATTTAAATATTAAACAATATTAGGAAACAATAAATACCTAAAAATAATAAAACCATAAATGTGATTGTTTTATTTTTAGTTGGATCAAATTAAGTTTAAATTAATAAAGTTATTTATAAACTAAAAAAACTGTAATCTTCTGTGTAAGAGTCATTCTTAAGTATCAATATCAGTGGTAAATATACTGGTTCTGTCGACATCGGAATAATTTGTTTCATTTTTTTTCTCAAGCAAGCAAGTTCTCTGCACCCAATTTAACCTCAACCAAACATGGATATTAGGAAAATCACCATCCAAAAAGGAAGTTTGTATACCACACCACTAGTTACAGTTTGATTTGCTATATTGCTGTAAATTTGCTTCCAAATGTAACACTCAGTGCGATTTTTTAATTATTTTGTGTCATACATAATGCAAAATGTACGAAGTTTATATTATGAATGGCATTTAGAGTTTCTAATCTTTTATCAATCGATGGAATTCGTTTCTACAAAATCAGTACTAGTTGGTTCATTTTTGCTCTTAACTGTATATGTTATGTACCATTTAAACAAAAAGTTTAATATCAACTCTTGACTAATAACCAACTAATATTATTTTTAATTTTATACTCTTGAAAATAAACATACAACGAAAAAATCGTTTTTTTTTTCATGCGTTGATTGGCCAAATGATGTCGTTTGGAGTGCTCTTTTGAACTAAGCCTCACTCTGCTGTGGGCATCAGATTTATCAGACAGTGCTTTTAATAAAGACTCCTTTAACCCAGCATGTCATTACAAAATAATGTCAAAGGATGTCATACATGAGCAGGAACCAGCACACTTTCTTAAACAGTTGCCCATGGCATTAAACGAGGAACACATGCAGGTTCTAAATTATTATAGCAAGATTCCATTTCAAATCGAGTGAATTTAACTCAGAGTGATGCAAATTTCACTATAGAGCATTAAAAAATTGACCCAAGTTAAGCCGAGGGTAACCAAACTGTTAGTAACTGACAGTTGCTCGAGTTTTGAAAAGTGTTTTGAAAAGCTTCAGAGTAATGCGAAAATCACACTGGGCCACCTGATTGGAGCAACCAAATTTTTCTTTCTCTTATATAGATATATCTCTTTCTAATAAACAAATGAAATTTCACACTATGATCGCACATTTTGAAGCGCTTCCCATGTATGTAGTATCTAACCACTCTAAATTAGACAACGCAATAACATACATAATCGTCATGAGGGGGTGTCAGAGGTGTTCCGGAGTGTGAACTGTGAAATGCAAGTCACTGTCCACTCTCAGTGCAACCGCTTCAGCAGCTCAAGTAACTTCTCTGGATTAATGCCCGATACTGATATAAATCTTAGTTAATCACTTTCAAATGTATTTTGATTGCTAGAAATGACATACCTCGTAATTTTGAGCCAATCATGATACCTATACTTTTATTTCAAATAATACTGACAATAATAGGTGCATAGGTTGTATAGGTTTCTAATCGGTAACTAAATTTGGCTGTACAAGTGTATACTCAATTTAAATGTATATTTTTACCCTTTTTGCTACCACACCAGTTTTCCCGCTTTTTAAACACAGTTGGAAGTCCAGTACCAATATAGTACATAGTAAATGACTGTATCAAAAATCACAGGAATTCCAGGCCTGTCAATCTGAACATAGTGCATGCATCTGGAGACCAGGAAGTATCCAACATTAGACACAGCTTTTTTTTTACTTTTCTAATCTGATCATCAATGTTCTGGTTGAAAACATCCACTCAGCAGATGTTGGCTTAATCATACTATACTTTTTAAGACATCTGGAGCCGAGATAAATTGGCTTATGTTATTGTAAGCTTTTACTACTTAGTGATTATATTAACTGCAATGGTTTGTATTTAAATACAAACCATATGATCGAGTTGATTGATATGGTAGTGCGGGCGGCAACAAGGGGCGCTTATTACGCCTATTCAAGCAAACATGGCGGCCCAACAGCTGACTCCGGCCCGGCACGGGGCGGTAGAGGCGTCATATGGTCGACACTACCACGCGTACCAACTAAAAGTGATATTTCTCTCGTTCAGATACGAAAAGCATACCGTTAAACATGTTATATACTCCATAAAGGACAAATACAAGTTGAAATCTGTGACCACGCCGGTTACACTTACCCGATAAAAGCGTGATCGGTCGCCTCTTCCTCGTACAAGTTATAATCTTCCACTTCTAGCAAACAAACATCATTGCCGTGTAATGACATAACTGAAGTCCATTAAACTGTTGGTAATACTAAGTTCCACCAGCAAAACACAGAAAATTCACGGGATTATCAGCTTTTATCCCACAAGATCCACAATGGCGGGAAATGACAATACACTTAGTCAGGTGACGCTAACCAATTACTGTCCGATACAACTCCTACAAAGAATGAACTCACAGAATAAAACACTTATTATAATCAATTTAGTCCACAAGCATAATTATTATCAAATATATTTCTTTTTAACTTTCGAAAACAGCAATTAAAATAAGGAGTCAAGGGCAACGCGACATCGATGCGTAGTACAGTACGCCATTTGAGTTTTTATTACTGGCAACACCCCTTGCGCAGACGCGTTCTTTATTAATTTTGTCTATGGTTTCTAAACATCGATGCGTTCAGTAACATTGTTTGACGATGTACGGCGCGATCGTAGACAGACGGGCGTGATAGTTCTGCCAGCGTCTGCGTTCAGTTTTATCCGTAGAGAAAGTAGAACCCACAGACAGTAGAACCCTAGGCTTAATCAAAGTTAAATGAAAAAATCAGTGGAATTAAATTATGTAAGTTCCAAAAGCTTCAGGATTGTTTAAGGGTGAAAAATCTATATAGTAATAATAAAGTAGTAAAAAAGTCGTGTCTGTACATTGAATATTTTTGCGAAATTTTAAATGAAATGGGTTATTGGTACTGTACTGAGGCCGAAACAATATTTATAGCACACCGTGCGTAAAATGACCACTTTACGCACGCTGCGCTTGCGTAAAGTCGGCATTTTCCGCACTATTGCTATAAAATATTATACGATACTCGTGCGAGAAACTTTTTCTCGACTCGTGTCGTAATGTACTATTTTTTTAATGTGTGTCTGTCTGTCTGTATGTTCAGTTTTAACTCGAGAACCACTTAACGGATTTGGATGCGGTTTTTTTATTATCATTGCAGTGGTGCTGGTCAACACATAGGCTATAAGGAGTGTTCATAAAGTAACGCCCAAGCCGGAAACGGAGCAAAGATTGAATAAACGCTTTTATAACTCGAGAACCCATCAACGGATTTGAATGCGGTTTTCTTAATTATCATTGTAGTCACCTTTCTTAACACATCGACTATATGGTGTGTTCATAAAATAATGCCCAAGCCGGAAACGGGGCAAAGATTGAATAAATGCTTTTATATCTCGAGAACCAATCAACAAATTTGAATGCAGTTTTCTTTATTATCATTGTGGTTACCCTGATCAATACATAGACTAAAAGGGGTGTTCATAAAATAACGCCCAAGCTGAAAACGGGGCAAAGACTGAATAAACGATTTTATAACTCGAGAACCACTCCACGGATTTGCATGCGGTTTTCTTTATTATAATCGTAGTTACCCTGGTCAACACAAAGACTACAAGGGGTGTTCATAAAATAACGCCCAAGCCGAAAACGGGGCATTTGAATAGATAGCATAGGCTATTATGTAAATCTATGGGAAGTCTGATTCGAATTTATATCCAAAACCCACGCGAACGAAGTCGCGGGCAAAAGCTAGTCTCAAATAAAATCTTCTCGATTACTCCCCTGCTGGTAATTACGGTAAGACCTATGGTTTTCAAGATTTACTCTATTCATAGAAGGTAAATTAGAAAAAAAAAAATTGCGTCACATTTTCCAACAAACTTACCTATCTAGGTCCTCAGTCGTTCATTTCACAGATACATCGTCACAAAAAAAGTTGTAGAACAATCTATTTACTTTAATAATATATATACGAGTATTCATATTTGCAGTTACATATATTCAAAACGTCAAGAGGAACAGCGATAAAAAGATTTTTCACCAAAATCGTTATTTTCATAAATGAGAGCTATAAGTCTATATTACATTATATATTTATATATGTTTATTTTACCTTATTATTTAGTGTGCGTATAAAAAACAAGTAACACAGTAGTAGATAGCGGCTTTCTCCTCCATCGAGTCAAGTGGAATATTGGTACTAACTTCTCTTCCATCTGTGACTAGTACGTATCATACATCTTCATTCATTACGGTGACAAGTCGACTGTAGTGTTTGATGGGTATGAAGATGAAAATCCCATCAAACGAGCCGAACAGAAGCGGAGAGGAACTACTAAATTTTCGATGGAGGTCAACGTTTCAGAGGACGTTCTTGCTAACACTAAGAAGAAAACTTCCTTGCTAATAAGAAGAACAAGACCACACCAAGCTATTAGAGCTGCTGGCGATGACCTTGACCACACGAGGGATACAGCCGACTACTGCCCCGGGTTGTATTGTAACATATGGCTTGATCAAGATGGCTTTTCATTCATCTATTGTGATTGGAGAAGACGAAGACTTGCTTATCCTCCTGATAGCCCTCACACCACCGAGCACAAGCATGTACTTCGTAAAGCCTAAAAGAGGAAATATCGAAACTAAATTACTCTCTACCTCAGAATTATAGAAGCTCCCAGCATCCACTGCTTCACAGGATGTGACGCAACTTGCGCTATCAAAATGCCGAAAAAAACTAAAGCCATAGCTGAGGTATTTCAAAATCATCAAGCTTTAACATCGGATGCTATCGCCAAAGCTGGGGACCAAATAGTCCCCATCAGGTTCCACCGAACCAACACGATTTGAACAAACACCGTTACAACTGCTCTAAAAAATCCTCCATCCAGGTGAAAGCCAATCTGCTTCCTTGCCACCAACCAAATGTGCAGCACAAAAACACTCGCTTCGAGTGTACTTACAACTACAGATATGGCTGGGTAATTCTTTAGATCCAGAACAGTGGGGTCGGGTTCAAGATGATACTGAAATCATCAACCCCATCAAAACAAAGGACCCTTCTTATCTCGCCAGCATCCTGGAATCCATTTTTTGTCGTTGTGCTACCGGCTGCGTTAATAGGTGTGGCTGCAGAAAATTAGGTACCTATTAATTTTTCAACAGTTGGTGGATGCGAAGGAGCCTGCCTCAACAGCCCACCATTTCAAGAGAAATACCTTATGGAGGAGGAAGATGAGCAAATGGACCTTCTTAAGGCTGTAAATTAAACATACACCCTTCTTTGTAGATTTAAATTATTGTAAAATTTTTTTTTCACCTTTACTGTATTTAATATTTTTTGATTAAAAAGCTATAAATATTAATGAATATTTAGACACTGCTATTTGCACAACGTTTTTAAATATCACTTAACTTATTTGATTTCACAAACATGACTTATCTGACGATTCGTTATACATATTTATCGACTTTAAACAGTCTTGTAAAAGTGGCCCTAAAGGATAAATATCAATAATTATGTATTTATTTTTCAAAACTTATACACACTACATTTACAAGGTAATTTATACCATATATAGGTATATAACGTAAAGTAGCTCTCATTGATGAAAATCTGAACTGTGTAGTTTTCTGGCAAAATAACGATTTTGGGCAAAAATCTTATAAATGCTGTTCCTCTTGACGTTTTCAATATAACTGCACATATGTATAGGTATATATTATTAAAGGAAATAGATTGTTTTACAACTTTTCTGTGACTATGTATCTGTGAAACGAACGACTGAGGACCTAGATAGGTAAGTTTGATGTAAATTGTGACGCAATTTTTTTTCTAATTTGCCTACTTTGATTGGAGTAAATTTTGAAAACCATAAGTTTTACCTTAATTATGTATGTGAAAAAAATTGTGAAAAATTTACTAAGCTTTAGTTGCATTCTACAAATATTCTCTCTAAGGCATACCGTTTTCGAGTTATGAGCGAAAAACTGAAAAAGGGACCTTTAGCACCCCCCTCTCGCTCCAGCAAGGGGGGTAATCGAGAGGATTTTATTTGAGGTTTTTCAGGGGACCTACCCATATACAATCCTGAAGCTTTTGGAACTACATAGTTTAGTGCCGCTGATTGCCCTTTTTTGTTTCAGTCTGCTTGAATTAACTAGAACACAGATCTATATGTAATACGTCCATGCCCTAGAGACACAAAAGATATATGAATCAGTAGGTAAACTTCAAGGGAACGCCCTGAATCGATACACACACCCAGACGCGTGCTTTTACACACCGTCTCGGCCATTGTCGTGGAACGTTATTGGCGTCGAATGGCAGTCGCGAGCGCTGCACCGTGTCATAATTTTGAACCAATTTATATGAGACTATGATATCAAACATTGTGTTCAGTTGTGGAAACGCGATAGCCGATTGATTGAAAAAATGGAACATGTGTGTCCCGTAAAATTAAAAACTTATAATCCATACTTATGAGAGGTCAATGAATCCATAGTTAAAATACTACACTATTTCCTATGCATGTAAACAAGGTGGAAGGCAGTTTCAACTCCGAAGTAATGTAAATAATATTACGTCCCAACGTAACTGGTGGTGAGCCATATCACCGTACCATGGGCACAAATACACACTTTTCAGGGCATGCAGGTTTCCTCACCATGTTTCCCTCACCTTTCAGCAAGTGATAAAGTATTAGCAAATACTAAAGCCGATTCTGAAGGCTTTAATTTTAGTGTTGTCAAAATATTTCAAAAAAGTTCTTAAGTGTTAAGAACAGAAGCTAAATAAATTACTTTGGAAAAAAATGAGTTTTGATACTACTAAAACTAAAATGAAAACCTGCAGAATTAGCTTTAGTATGCACATAAATTTTGAAAATCTCATTGGTGTATTGCCCTACCGGAGATCGAGCCAAGACCTCATGTGTCAGTCTTATTATCTTTGGAATATGAACCAAAATTATAAGTTTAATCCATCGGACTGCAGTTGTACGGTCGAATAAAATTAAAAATAAGGAGGCCGCGAATGGTTCTGTAATTTCCTTTACTAGTGGGCCACTAGTGGTCGAACAAAATAAAAACTAAGGTAACCACTTCGGCCATTTAGTCACTTCCATTTTCATATTATATCATAGAGTATGTACATACATGTATGTAGAAGATCATATATATTGGACCAATTTTTAAACTTGTATGTATAACCGAGATGCTAAGATAGAACAAAGAATGATGATTTATTTTTTCGAATATTCTGGTATGAGGGCCACTCCTGTGTATAAATTTCTTGTTTTTTTTATTTTTTTGCCGTGATTGAGGCCATAGCAACACGTATTCTGTAAACATTTCAACTAGCTACCTATTACAACTGAAGTTGTAAACTCATGTGTCACATACCGAAACCAAAAGTAGAAAGTAGAACTCAAATATGCAGTATTATAATATTTGTATGTTTATTTATTATATGTATGTAGGTATGTATTAGTATGTTCATGTATTGTATATGTAAGTTTATGTCTTAGATAAGTCTATTTAGATATATATTTTTAGCTTGATCTTTCCTCACTGATTAGCATTTACTCCTTCCTTTTTATTCTGTCAACTATCTTTCTGTTTGCTTGCAAAGGTTGCCTGGAAGATATTGCTGTTAGCAATAAGTGCCGCCTTTGTACACCATGTTTGATTGTTTTGATATTTTGTATTGATTTTATTGTATGTGCAAAAAGTGTTATAAATAAAATAAATAAAACAAAACCTTGGTAATACGTGGGACACTCAGAAAGTTTTGCGAAACTTAAAAAAAAGTTTTGTACGTACATTTTTTTTAATATTTTGAAAGTACTAGCATTGTCGTGGTGGAGCAGTAGCCCGTGGAGCCCTGTGTTTGGTCACTTGTTGCTAACAACAGAGAAAACTTCTGGCAAACATTTGTTAGTATACCATTCGGCATTGATGCTTCTTTGATCCTGTAAGGGAATTGATACCAAGTAGCCAGTCAAATTAAAATTAAAAAAGCTAGCGATCAAAATCTCCCCCCCGCTTCTACATTGCTTCACTTTGATAGGCGTTGGTTCATTTTGAAACACCCAAACAGTCGACTGGCGCTTGGTTCCTGGGTCGTATTGATAAATCCAGGACTCATCACCTGTAACGATGTCGTAAAAGACGAGCCTCCTTGTTTAGCATATCACGGCACCATTCCACCCGGGCCTGCTTCTGAGCATCGGTGAGGTTGTGCGGCACCCAGCGTGATACTATCCTACTCACGCGAAGATGGCTGTGTAGAATATGGTGAACGCTTCCCGATCCAATCTTCAATATGTGTTGAATATCCTGATATGTAATTCGCCAATTGTCTTGGATTAAATTTTTCACTGCCACTGCCAGCACGTTGTCTTTGGTAACAGCCGTCAAAGGGCGGCCGCTTCTTTCTTCATCCCCCAAAGTAGGTCGACCGCGCTTGAATTCGTTATACCAACGATACACGGTTGCCTTGGAACGGCCTTCATCCATGAATGCCATTTGAAGTCTATCGTACGATTCATCCGGTTTCAGGCAGTTTCAGGTGACACTTGAAATCGTAAAATATCATGGCTCCAAAATATTCCCGGCGCAGATTCATATTTCAGCGAGACACAATGCTTTGAATTAGCTCGTAAAAAATGTAAAGGGAAATTTTGAAATGAGAACATACCTATTTTTCCGTCTCCATCTATCAGCCGTTTCGTCCACTGCATTGGCCTTTCCAGGATTTCGCCACTCTTGGCGGTCCTCCTGAAAGAAATGCACACACGCTGGGCAGGCAGTTTGGTGAGCGCGATGCCGAAACCCTTGCACCAGTGACGCCACTGCCCGTCACCAGTCTGTTTTATATAAGGCTCGGCAATTAAGGATGGATAAACCGCCATCCATCGGTCCCAGGCAATGGAAGGCCGCCTGGTTTTGCCTAAGAGCTGTTCTCTTACTCTCCCCTGAATAACTTCGGAGGGATTTGCAAGTAAGATGGTGGTACCTCCACAGTCGAACCTGGCATCAGCTCTACCACCTATACCACAGCTCTACTACCTATTTTTACTTATAAATAATCATATTTTCGAAAAATATTATAACTGGCCAGTCTCCCATATATAAGGTGGAATCGTAATACCTGCCACGGATGAAATAGGAGATACTATTATGTTTATAGATTACAATAGTGAAGATAATTTATTGATCTAACTTCATAAATTTTTCCATACAAGCAAATGTGCGTATAAATTTAAATTCATTTAATTGTATGAAACCGTCCGTCAAAGGACGCCGCTCTATCCGAGCGAGCCAGTCGTCAAATAGTCAAAGGGCAGACCGCCTGCCGCCACCCCGTCCCCCACTACCCCTTTCGTCGCACACGCTTGTTTTTGTTTGTTGTTGTGCCCCCACCCCAGTTCGCTGTTTTCGCTGGTCGCAGAGGTGCGTATCTCGCGCGCATTCTTTAAAAATGCCTCCTAGACCACGATATTCAAATCAAGAATATCTTGAGATGGTATCGTGCTACCGCGAGTGTAACAACGTAACCGCGCATGCAGTAAACCTATACGAGCAGAGATTTGGTGTACGAGTGAGCCATCATACCATTGTGTACGGCCAAACCGGACATGATATTAGAACTGTGCGAGAACTAAAAAGGCGCATCAAGCGCGCTTTTCAGCAAGTAAAAAGTGAAACTGACACCTTAAATAAAGTGCAAAGACATGTACGCAAGCGTGCCTACATTTGTGTGCAACGCGAAGGCGGACTTGTGCAACAGTTTTGTAGATAAATAATACTGTTGTAAATTATGCAAATAACTGTAGCTAAGGTGTAATTGGTGTAAATAAGGTACAATTGGTGTAAAAATGCAAAGACAGAACCTAATGTTTTTGTGTAATGTGTACCTACGGCAAAACATAATCAGGAGACCCGGCTTTAAGTGTGATGGGAAGTTTACCATCTTATTACATCAGTTTTTATCTGCGGAATGAATTAGAGGAATGCAATAACTGGTAAGTGCACTTTTAAACTTTTGCCTGCGTATTATTGGGTACTGGTTGGCCAACAGATCCAGCCGTTTGGAAATTTAACAGTTCCCTAATTAGTTAATTTACCGGTGTCTTAGTGACCAATGACGAAGAGTAATTTGCAATGTATTTCGTATTTACATCTACTTTGCGTGTGAGCGTAAGCACATTGGAGAGGCATGCAATGGCACCTATTCTCGTGTAGCACTTTTAAATTTCGAGCTAAAAAAAACCAAGAATTTTCATAGCAAAATAGACCTTAACGCGGAGGGATGACAGTTAAATGAGCTTGTATTATTTTGGGTTTTCACAACTCTACATTTAAGTTTGTGCTACACAGAATAGGTACAAATATCTCTACCTGGTAGAGACGAACTGGGCAGCTGATTTCATTCATTGAACGGTTAGAAAGAGATAGCAATTGTTATCATTGACTAAACGACTCGTCAAGCGTAATTTGTGAACCACGTTATGCAGAATGAAGAAAATGTTTATTTAATTACTTTACCTTCTCAAATTTATTTAACTATTCCGGGGTACGAAATTTCTTCACTAATGTAATCTATAAACATAATAGTATCTCCTATTTCATCCGTGGCAGGTATTACGATTCCACCTTATATAAAAACTTTTTTCGCAATACTTTCTGAGGGGCCTGGCTGGTAGGGTCCCTTTGGAACCTTTTGGATACGGAAACCTAAAAACCATCTACAAAATCAGGTTTTTTCATTTTTTTGTATAAATTGATGTTTAAATCACGTTTATAAGCTTAGGGAAGCAGAAAATATGTTACTTTCAGGATCTTGGGCGCCATCTTGAATATCTTCTTTTTCACCGGGATCTCGAGTGGACGACAACTGTTCGGCTTAAAACCGCCTCGGAACGCGTCATATTATTTGCTAAGGTGTTTATTTTATTGATATGGCAACACGCGTTGTCGAGCTGTCATTTTGTGAGGTTAGATGTCCTTCCGGAAAAAGCTTTCACACAAGCCGGTTGTGATTTTTGTATATAATTGAAATTTCCAGGAAATCATTAAGTAAAAGTGTGAATTAAACCAGTTAATTAGTGTTAACTGAGGTCCGAAACCCATAAGCGAAAGTATTCGTGAATTCCAGTGATTGTGAAAGGTGATGGCGATAGATTTCAGCAAACACATTCTGCTGAAATTGTGCTGCGAGAGTATTAACTTGGGTTTCTTTTGGAAGGCTGGCTTGGGGTTAGGTATTTGAGTCTAGGGTGCTAATCTACACCTGCAAACTGCCGGCTGAGCTGGTCGTTTGCCAGGAGCCTCCGTGGTACGAGCAACGGAAGACGACGACGGCGTAGCCTCCGCCGGCTTCTGCAAGCGGTTCTGGAGCGAGGCTCCAACAAAGCTGTTGCCAAAACTGTGACTGAACTATTGAATATTCTCCGGCTTACAAAAACTTTTGGTTCTTATTTGATTTCTTAATTTTATGTTTGGTAAACCTGGTTACCGCCAGTTACATTTATTTTCACAACTCAATGGGCCCAGCAAAAATGTGCGTGTAGCTTTGGTGGGTAATTAGGTATATCAAACAGCCTCAGCTTATGTAAATTGCAAAGTACATAGCAAGGCTAATGTGTAATGTGTAGTTTTTATTAGTGAACCAGATTAACTGAGCGAGCGCTTAGGTTTATAGTATTGTAGTACATAACAAATTTAACTTTGATTTGTTTAATTTTGTTTGTTTTGGAGTGTGTTTGGTCTTTTACAAGTGTATAAAGTGAGTACATACATTCAGGAGCCAAGTACTTTAAAATACTGTTAGTTTGTGCTAACCTGTTTGTTTTATATTGTTTATTTTTTAGGTTAACTTGTCGAAGCCTTCGCTTAAAGCTTGGACAGGGTTGTGTTTCACAAGTGTAAAAGTAACTGGCTTATGTTATATTAATTTTATTTATAGCAACAGAAAAGGTATGTCTGTCTGTTTATACAGTTTGATATTGTGTTTATTTGAAAACATTGAAGTGATAAAAATTAGATTTTTGTTAAACTTACATAATTCACAACAGGGTTGTATCATGTATTGATATATTGAAGTTAACATACTGACTAGAGTCTAGTACATTTGGGTCTACAGTAGTATTGTATACGGGGACGCCTGTGATTCGTACCAGTGTTAGTTCGGTTTTTAATTGTTGGTATTTTCTTTGATTTCCCGGTCTAACGCAATGGCGAAGCAAACTTCAAGGAAAACTTTGGCAAGTCAACTGCGCTGGTTTGTTGGTGTCTAGGGAATGCTGTCTAGGTCGGACCGAGACGAGGCGATTGTCGAACGATACGAGCAGATGTCGCATCGCTTCGAGGCTGCTGAAGCGGCAGTCACAGATCATGACAGATCTCCTGGATGGGGATCAGGATCTCGAGGTACTGTCCTCCATTAATAATGACATGAGTCAAATCATGGACATTTATAACGAGGTCACACAGTTCACCTGCCTGATTAAGAAGCGATAGTCAGGTGTTTCGAGCACGCCTGATGTAGGTCGTACAGCACACGGTCCATCGCTGCACAGTACGCAGAAGTTAGGACACTTTGATGGTACCATGGAGCTATGGGTGGCCTATAAAAATATGTTCACCTCCCTGGTTGATAGTAGGCAGGATTTGACGAATGCACAGAAGATGGCATACTTGATGTCCACTTTAGAGGGTGAGGCAAGCAGCATAGTGCAACATTTGAGAGTAGAGGACGATAACTACAGTATAGCGTGGGAATTGCTAAAAAATAGATATCAGAATGTCCGTCTGTTGGCCGATGCTCACACTAGTCAATTGTTGAGTCTGCCTAGGGTAGGTAATAAGGATCAGATTAGAACGCAGTTACTGACCCCGGTTACAGTAGCATGTAACGCGTTAAAAACCTTAGGTTTACCAGTGGATGAGTGGTCGTTCTTGTTGGTACATATTATCTTAAGTAAGTTACCGTCTGATATTCGTTCGCGTTTCGAACGTGAGACCGCGGAAAGGGAGAACACGGCGCTCCCCACTTTCGGTGATGTAATGAAATTCTTAGAATTCGAGGCTAGGGCCGTGGAAACTACCTCCACATCGGAAGTGGCGCCACCTTCTGGGAGTTTTAGGGGACCTGCCGGTACATCGGGGCGAAGGGGGCCACAGGGAGTGCAACCGCTCCGGGGACGCGTTGCTGCACGCTTGGCTGCACTGGCCGCTGTTGCTGAGGCCCAAATTGCCCCCAGTGTGGGCGCTCAGGACACGCGTTATCGCAGTGCCATGATTTTGCTGTATTACCGGTAGTTGAAAGACGGCGCTTAGTAAAATATAATACATTGTGTTATTTTTGTTTGGAAGACCACTTAGCGCGCGAGTGCTCCAGACAGCGCATGTGTATTGCATGTGGCAGGCCGCATAATGTTTTAATTTGTGCGAACAGGTCTGGAGCATACGGTCACGCTACGGGTGGGGGAGCAGCGTCACCGTCCACCCATCAGTCACGTCCGTCGAGTGGCCCCTCTCTAGGACGAGGGGCGCACCTGTCGGAAAGTAGAGAGAACCCTCGCGTGAGTCGTGCCAATTTTGATAATGGTGTGGATCGCGTGCCTGTGGTACGAGGCTATACTGCGGGCCCGAGGAGTGGACTCAACGAATGGGGGGGGCTAAACGAGTGAGGGCCGCGCTCAGGATATAAGGAGTGGACCCCGTGCTTCCGCGACAGCGGGCCCGAGTAGGGACCCCCCGAGGGGGGGGCTCATCGGGCGGGGGCCCCACTAAAGATTATGAGTGGAACTCAGTTTACCGCACCAGTGCCTGCGCCCACTGTAGGACAGTACAGCCAGGCGGAGCCACAGCGATACTCTCCACCGATGCACGAGTATCCACGGTTGGAGTATCACCCGCCTTATTTAAGATATGGTAGGGCAGCGGGTTACGCACCTTCTCGGATGGCGTTGTGTACTCGCTCACCATATATGGGGCAATGGATGCGCCCTGGATTGGAGATGCCGGACCCCCAATAACTAGTCTGCCCCTCTACCAGTGCGGAACCGAGGACAGTTCTACTGCCCACCGCAATAGTTAGTATTTGGGGCCCCCGGAGGGATTCAGTTAGAGTAAGAGCTCTTTTAGATTCTGGTGCCCAGGGCTGTATGGTGACTACACGGGTAGTTAAAATCAAAATCAAAATATTATTTATTTGTAAAAACATGAGTAGAAATACATACAGATGTCATTGTTAACACATAAAGTTCTTCATGTTTGCCTCACAGCGTACAAATAGAAATTACACACATTGCATGCCTTCTTAAAATAAACACATTTTAGGTACAATCTATTAAAATAATATTCGATAACTCTATTTATAATAATAATTATTATTTTTATTGAAAGTTGATTTGATTATTATTAATATATATTTACAATCATATTCCTAATAGTATGGTCAGTATAGATTACAAATTATCATTCAAAAATTCTTTTATGGTGTAATAGCATTTTTGTGTTAGTAATCTATTCAATTTACTCTTAAATAGGTTTACAGGGCACATTCTTATTTCCAATGGAATTTTATTGTATAACATTGGCGCCATACCAAATACACTTTTCATCAGCAATGCAGTGTTTGTGGGTCTGTGGTAGATTTTAGTGAGATCGCGTGGACGAAGACGACCATGAAATGCTGCAACTTTTACATTTTCAAACAAATCAGGATTCTGTTTTACAAATAGCGCTACCTCTAATATATACAATGAAGGCAACGTTAATATACTGTACTTTTTAAATAAAGGTTTACAACTGTTATTAGTTTTGAGACCAAACATTGCTCGGAGACATCGTTTTTGACTTTTATAAATAGTTTCTCTATCTGTACAGTTACCCCAAAAAATTACTCCATATCTTAAAACCGAGGCAACGAGACCATGATATGCTGACAGGACAGTAGCAATGTCTCCTATTTGAGATAGCCTAAACAGAGCATAGGAAGAAGCGGACAGTTTTGAGCACAATATTTCAGCATGTTTTTTCCAAGTGAGTGATTTATCAATTGTTATTCCTAGGAATTTTAAGGTCTCAACTTCTTCTATTTTAGAACCCTTGTAATTTAGTGTAAGTTGATAGGTTGGGTTTGAACTTGGAGCCTTCTTTAGTACCGCTCCTAGGGATTGGTGGTTTAGAAGTTAAACGTTTAGTAGGACGAACACATATTAAGTTTTCTTCGGTACGTTCCTCCACAATGAGCATTGTGGCTACAGCCATGGTCATGGATAATATAGTTGGCTGGCAGCCCCCCTCAGATATCTCCCCATCTATACTATCGTGTACGTCCAATTTAGATTTAGCTGATCCACTCTTTTATAATTCTGCCCCAGTGGACGTTCTCTTGGGCTCGGATGTATTAGGATGGATCCTTTTAGGTACCCAGAAAGTGCTAGGTCCTTCGTCACTATTGGCAGTGTCCACAATTTTTGGATATGCTGTGCTGGGACCAGTCTTCGACGACTCTACTCCGGATGAGTCAAGGGTCGTTAGTACAGCATCTCTTGCTAAGACAATGCATAAATTCTGGGAAGTAGAAGAGCCTCCCACGGTTCCTGGGGCCGACCCGGAACATGCGGAATGTGAGGCCTTTTACCAGGCCAACACGACGAGACTGGCTTCTGGTAGATTTGTAAAAAGGTTGCCCTTTGTTCCTTCCTCTCCTGTTTTAGGACAGTCCAGAGCACTGGCGGAGAAACGACTGCTGGCCATGGAACGGCGCATGCAGCGTGACTCAGTGCTCCGTGAGAAATACATAGACTTCATGCGTGAGTACGAAGCCTTGGGTCATATGTCCCCGGCTCGAGTCAATTGGAGCTCCACTGAGCACTACTTCCTACCTCACCATGCGGTCTTGAAAGCCTCTGCAGGCAAGCTGAGAACGGCATATGACGGTTCGGTGCTTACTTCAACGGGGGTTTCGTTGAATCAATGTTTGCATTCCGGGCCAAAGCTACACCGGGATGTCATTGACATAATTTTAAATTTTAGGGGGCATCAGGTGGTGTTCGGAGCAGACATCAAGATGATGTTTCGGCAGACTGTCATTCATCCGGATGACAGACGTTTCCAGTTGATTCTCTGGCGGGCGCACCCGGATGACCCAGTGACAGTCTACGAGCTCAACACCAACACATATGGTTTGAAATCTAGTCCATACATTGCAATTAGATGTTTATTAGAGTTGGCGGAGCGGGAGTGGACCCGCTACCCTCGCGCGGCCATTGTGTTAAAACGCGATCTTTATGTAGATGATGTGTGTACCGGGGCCCAGTCTGTCGAGGAGGCGCTTATACTCCGCAATGAGTTTATCGCTATATTAGCGGCGGGAGGTTACGAGTTAAGGAAATGGCTGTCGAATGAACCCCGTCTGCTAGAGGATATCCCAGAGGATCACCAGCAGAACCCTAATCTATTTGCTGATGTGGAAGATCCAAATATGATAGCGGTTTTAGAAATGAAATATCAACCGGTAAATGATATTTTCACGTTTCAGGTGGAGCTGGAACCGCAAAAGGTGTGGACCAAGCGGGCGGTGCTGTCCACGATTGCACGCATGTTTGATCCAAATGGTTTGATCTGCCCGGTGATCTTCTCAGCCAAGTGCATGATGCAACGGCTTTGGATGTTGGGCGTGTCGTGAGACGAGCCGCTCATCGGGTCCCCGTTGGACGACTGGCTGGAGCTGATTTCATCGTTGGAGGAAGTCAATCGAGTTGTTTTACCTCGCCGAATTTTGCCGCCAGGAAAGTATCAAGCTTCTTTGCATGGCTTTTGTGACGCGTCTGAACGTAGATACGCTGCGGCTGTATATATACGAACGATTGATTGTCAGGGTCACGTCAATGTTGTATTACTTTTAGCAAAGAGCAAGGTTGCTCCCATACGTACTCGTCTTAGAATTCCTAAATTAGAATTGAGTGGAGCTCATCTTTTATTAAAGTTATTGAACCATGTACATAGCGAGTTAGCTGCCACTGTTGAATTTCAAGACGTGTATGCATGGTCAGATAGTCAAGTTGCGCTCGCATGGCTACGCGCGTCCCCACATACTTTAGAGATTTTTTTGGGAAACCGGGTTTCACAAATTCAGAATATAGGTATTCACATTAATTGGAGGCACGTCCCAGGTGAATGTAATCCTGCAGACTGCGCATCGAGGGGCTGCACAGCGCCGGTGTTGGTGTCGCATCATCTATGGTGGGGGCCGGAGTGGCTTAAAGAAGCGGAGGTTTCTTGGCCTGTCCAGCAGTTGGATAGGACACCCCAGATTTTACCCGGGTTGCGTGTGCATGCTCTGGTTGTAGAGACCAAACTAGATCCTGATTGGCAACCTGGACGATATAGTAGTTTAGATAAATTGTTGGCAGTTACCAGTTGGATAAAACGCTTATCAATAATTGTCATAATCCAAAGAATAAACAGTTGTCACCGGTGGTGAGTGCTGAGGAGCGTCAGAATGCATTGGGTTTACACTGGGTCAATGTTTTGAAGGCAGACTACTTCAAATCTGAATTTCAGATCCATCGCGAGGGACGTGCCAAGCTGAAGGGAGCGGTCGCTAGATTGAATCCTTTTATAGATTCACAGGGACTTCTGCGTGTTGGAGGCAGACTTCGGAAAGCTGACCTGCCATACGGAAGTCGCCATCCTTTGCTGTTACCCAAGGAGGGTCCTTTGATAAAGATTTTGGTGTCCGACCGACATATCCGTAACTCACACGCGGGATGCAACGCGTTATTGGCGATTTTACAGCGAGAATTTTGGATTTTGTCTGCTCGCCGGGTAATTCGCAATGTTCTTTTTTTCCTGTGTTCCTTGTTACAGGCTGCGAGCCTCGTTGATGCAGCCGCAGATGGGAGATATGCCAGCTGATAGGATCACTCAGTCGAGACCCTTTGATGGAGTGGCTACGGACATGGGGGGACCGTTCTTCGTCTGAACGTCTAGCCTTCGCAACGCTTGGACAGTTAAGGCGTACCTGTGTGTATTCGTGTGTCTGCCCACCAAGGCTGTCCACTTGGAATTAGTGTCCTCGTTGTCCACGGAGGCCTTCGTCTTTGCGTTAGACCGATTTGTATTGCGTAGAGGTTTGCCTTCTTTAATTAGGTCAGACAATGGCACGAATTACAAGGGTACCTCACATTACTTAAAAGATGTACATAAATTTTTAGAAGAATTGGCGCCGGCCGGCTGTCAATTTTGATAGATCACTTAGGCTGAAATTCAGAGTGCATTTTGAGTCCGAACTCAATCTTACAAACGTCTCTCTATTATGGGATCACGTCGCTTTTTGACTTTTGTAAGATCGAGTTCGGACTCAAAATGCACTCTTAATCTCAGCCTCACAGTGCTTACGCTTAGAAGCATGGGCGATGATGATGCCACAACATGGCGGCCTTAATGATGTCATTGATGACGTCATAACAACCATTTTAGGGCTATCGTTATCGGGCTAACGTTGACTCGGAATGACGACAGGAGGGATTTTCTGACAGATAATAAAAAAAAAATATAGTTCCTAATATTTCAGTAGATGGCGTTGATTAGACATGGTTTTATTTTATCCCTTCAGGGAATTGATTAGACATGGCGGCGTGACAATAGATTACACCAGCCATTTTTATTTGACAGATAAAATCGATAATTTTAAACGATAACCCTTAAAGTATTGAAATAAGTGTTACATTTTCATTTATCGAATCGATAGCAAGTTCATCGTATGTTATCGTTCGATGTATCATTTGCATTTTTTTCCGTTTCTCTTGTGGTTATGCCATAACCATTATGCGAATGTGCTACTGTCTGTGTTTTGTGATTATTTCGACACCCGTAGCAATTCTTTTGGACTTCTCTGACTCTTTACTTTGACTGACCTTCGCGTGTACCTTGGATCCTTGTTTGGCATTGTGTTTGACCTCTGCTTGTCCTCCGGACTTTGTTTTTTTATGAGTTCTTCAACAACAACGAGAATGGATTATCGTTCATGGTCTTTGGCAAATCTGAAAAACGAGCTTCGGAGACGCAACGCGAAAGTTACCGGAAAAAAAGCATTTTTCAGGATCTCCATTTAAGTATAAGCCTTTTTATTTAACTTTCTTTCGATTACGTTATTTCCACAACTAAAATAAGTCTCAAGTCCAAAAAAGTTACGCATGAAAACCAAAGACAACATAATTTTTGATAAATAAAATAACCTAAAATCACAGACATTCAATATGTTTGTGCCAAAAGAAATTAAAATGAAATCAGAATTATTTAAGGCTGACAACATTCATCAGAACCGCCTTGATCTTTGGCAACACTCAAGTCCATGTCTGGTTAGCTAGCTTTGGCTCAAAAGGACACCGAATCCAGGGCCTTAAAACACATTATAAAAAAAAAATGTCTGGTTAGCGCCATCTTTAGAGTAAATCAGTAACCAAGTTCTTTTTCTTAATGAGCTGTCAGAAAATTCCTCATTCGGCATTAGCGATGCGCGACTGCGAATTATTTAGTAAGTCGAATACAAACCGACTACTAATATATCAATTCGACTAAGAAATTAGTAATCCACTAATTGTATAAGTCGAATGATGACGAATGATATTAGTAACTAATCAAAATGGCGCGAAAGTCTAGTTCAAGGACAAATGCATGTGGGGCGGGGTCACGCAGTAACGTAACGGTCAACGGGTAGTTACTACGCAGATCGCTTGCAGTGAAGTTTGCTTTCAGTTGTTTTGCAAGCTTTGGCGCCAAATGAAAGTAATCGCAAGTTTTAATCGTGTTTCATCTTTTTCGTAATTTCTCAGTACAAAAAGTTACCAATTTACTAAGTAGTGCAGTTATTTTCCGCAGAAAAAGTTTCATAGTGATTTGGTGTTCAGTAAGTTAAGTAATAGGTTAAATATCTGCATTAAAACGCTTGCTTACACAGACAAATTCAACCTTACCCCTTTTTTAACTCTAGGTAATCTTTGTATATTTGAATGTAGGCATCTAGGTATTAGTTTGAAATTACGTCTCTAATGACACATAAAAAAAAAGTATGATGGTTATCTACCAGGTTGAAAGAAAATAAACATAAAAATGTGCTTCAGACAAAAGAAACGAAATTTTCACATGCTTCCTTATGCACAACTGGTGCCCACTAAAAATGTCGTCCATCTTATAAATACTCCACCTACCAACACTCAGCAGCTGCAGCGCTGTTGATATTCCCTGCTTGTCTAATTAGAAATCAAAGTACTCAAACGAGTAAGCGCTGACAGCACTAGAATTTGATTGGGCATGCCTCTATGATTGAGTTAGTGAGTTAGTTACTAATCGGGACGACTCGGCTCTCTCCGTGCCGACTCGGGTAAAAATAGTTACTAATTCATTCGTCAAATAGAAACTTTAACGTTAGTTACTAATGATCGATGGTCATTCGAGTGATTTGAATGATCACTTTATTCGAATGATACGATTAGTATCATTCGCAGTCGCGCATCTCTATTCGGCATCTATTTGGGAAGCGTTTCAGAACGTGCGATCATAGTTCGAAATTTCACTCGTTTATTAGAAAGAGAAGATCTATATAAGAAAAATAGAAAGAAAAATCTGGTTGTACCAATCAGGGGGGCTATTATGTAACTCAGTGTCGGTTGCTAGCTATAGTTGCTATTCACCAAAAACAGATAAAAAATCAACTTCCAAAATAACCTTCAATGGGTATTGAAGTATTTACGAATTGTGACGTCATTTCAAGTGCGAACGTATCCTTAGATAAGCGGATATGTATGTTTTCGACGATAGCCACTTGGCTTAGCAACTGATTTTACGATACAGAATAAGGGGGCAGGTGGCCCAGTGTGATTTTCGTAAAATTTCGTATTACCTACTCCGAAGCGTTTCAAAACACTTTCCTTTCGTACAGCTGTCAGGTAACGGTTCGTTTACCCTTGGTTTACCTCGTGTCAATTTTTGAACGCCCTAGGTGAAATTCGCATCACTCCGAGTGAAATTCACTCGTTTCCAAATGGAACCTTAATTGTTTGTTGGTTGTGTTCATAGAGTAACTTTTATGTTATAAACTGGGTTGTGTTTAGTTTACTACTAATTTATTTCATCTGTGGTTGTGTTTGCGTGTGCGGCGCTATGCTGGCTGTTTGTTGGTCGGAAGTGTACATAACTTGTGGATTTGTTATTTTGAAATTTATGTTGTTTTTCTGTGTATTTTAGATTAGCCAGTAAATACTTTATAGATTAGAACTTTAAACAAGATCGTACATACACTGAGTGTTAAACCGTTAAAGTATTGGTAGGTAAATCAGTATTGTTTATTATTGAATATTTATTTTTTGCCTTGTACCAAGTTTAAAAAAGTTTTTTCATGCCAAGAGCATTGGAAAGCCTACGTAGTTACTATTGCGTTCGTTGCAGGGAATAAAGTGGTCCCAGTTAGCATTGAGGACTTAAAATTAAAAAGGAGTCAGAAAAATATTATTTCGGTCTGCTGTCCTCTCTCTCGCACCTATTTCCCTCTCAGGCCCTGTACATATGTACACTACACGCTAACCCATCCATGCATCCTCATTAATTGTCAATGTGTTTGTGTGTAGTGCAGTCTGCAAGTAGATTACTTTGTAATCAAAAACATCATCAAAATCTTGATAAATACTCTTGTACTGTTTCACAAATATTAACTTAGATACCTATATTATTTCAACCAGTTTCACCTTACGGCCATTAGTCCAACCATAGGAATGGCAGAGTCTTGGTGTGGGATGCAACATGTGTTGACACACTAGCACCGTCACACACAAGTGTCACTGCCGTCATGGCTGGTGCGGATGAGGGAATTACGAGGTGCGAGTATGCAGTCCTTAGCTCGGACTGCATATTCGTGCCTTTCACAGGGTCCAAACCTTTGGGCCATGGGGTCTAGAAGCTAAACTTCTTTTTAAAGAGTTATCTGCACGGCTGATCTATGTTTGTGGGGACCTGAAGGCTTGCTCGTATCTTGGCCAGAGAATCAGCCTGGCCATTCAAAGAGAATTGTTTATTACCCTTTTTAATTTAGTTAGGTAAGTTTTATTTCTATAGTAATTATTATTTTATTTTAATAACATTATAAAATACAACATAAAAAGAAATCTTAACTAAAATTACCTAGCAACATAAAATACAGTCTTAGAGGGATTTGGGAAGATTCGTGCTTTGCAAAATTCGTGTCGTGTAAACTCGTGCCAAAAATCTTTATTTTTGGTGTAGATTCGTGTTCCCTCAATAAAATATATTCACTAGGTGTAAACTCGTCCCCTTTTTTGGTGTAGATTCGTGCTCTACAACTTGACAATAATTAAAACTCTTCATTTATTTTACATTGGAGTACTACCAGTCACAAAAGTAATTTAAAAAATAATAAATAAATAGAAGGAAAATAGATTAAGTTTGCTTACATCGATTTGCCATTGTTGGCACCGAAGTCCAATGTTAATCGCAAAATTGTTAAATGATTTAGAAATACTAAAGTTATAACAAAAGTCTGAATAACAGCTAAATTTTTCTAATCACTATTTCTTCTGTGTTACTATTATTTTTAAGAATAAGCATATTATTATCATCATGTAATATAAAACATTACTTTTATAATAATAAAAACAGACTGATAATTAAATTGTTTTATTAATTTATACTATTTTCACTTTTTCTCCAACTGTACATTTCTATTTTGAGTAAATTATTTCAAGAATCGTCACTGGTAAAAAACATCGGCACAAGTCGCCACCAAAAAAAGAGCACGAATTCTAAACTTATTAAAAATAACTTTCCTACAAATAATATAATCAACAACATTACAAATTAGTAATTGGTGCAAAACTAAAAACCTTTTCGAGATATGGGCTTTCTGAGCATCATATTTTTTTTTTCAGAATTAAATTGTGCTTAAATAAAGATATACGAGCCCCAATGCAAAAGAGTTCATCTAGTACCAAATATTAGAAGTACCTAATAGTAAAAGTAAAATTTAGATTATTAAATTTAACTTTATTAGTTGAATAAATATACACTGGTTTTGAACACTTAATGAAGTTTATTTAAAGTGACAAAAAAAAATCTATTTAAATAAAATATAATTAATTCTTCGGGAACCATCTACGCATTAAACTTCGTCCATCACATTCAACGGCGCAAAATAGTTCGTCTACCACTTAGTGATGTCACCTTTAGCATCGATCACGGCCTTGGTTCTTCGTGGCATCGTTGCTACCAATTCTTCACATTCTTGTGAAGTTATTGAGTGCCAGACAGATTTAATTTTCTCTTTCAATTCACTTTTAGACCTTGCTGGATACTTGCGCAGCATTTTCTTCATTTTCCACCACAGGGTCTCAATCGGTGACAAATCTGGACTACTGGACGGCCACTCCATTGTAGGGATCTGATTCTGGTTAAACCAAGCCTTCGTTGTCCTCGCAGTGTGACAGGATGCACCATCTTGTTGAAAGATGTAGGCATTACGATGTTTCAACGCTGGAATCGAGGGCATGAGACTTGTTTCCAGAATGTTTTGATACTCTACTGCATTAACAGTTCCTTCTACAAAATGTAGATGACCCAGACCTTGTGCTGACATGCAGCCCCATATCATCACCGATCCAGGAAACTTCACTTTTCTTTTGATACAATCGGTATAGAATGCTTCATCTTTATTTCTGATAACTTTTTTCCGTACATCACCGATCGTCAGGTCAAATTTGGATTCATCACTCCATATTATTTCACGCCACTGGTCTGCCGTCCAATTTACATGATCTTTAGCGAATTTCAGCCTTTTCTTTTTCTGGAGACGCGTGAGTAAAGGTTTTTCTTAAGCAGTATAAAATCCATAGCCCAATCGTTTTACGACCGTCTTGCAGGTATCGACAGATACATCTTTGTGAATCATCTCTCTCCACTTCAAGGTCAGTTCTCCTGCGCGGGCACGACGATTATTTTTAATAATTTTCTTTAAAACTCGATTTTCAGCTTCACTTGTGATTCGCGGCCGACCAGGTTTTTTCAAACATTTAACTGTGCCATTTTTCCTATAATGTTTGATTATGGTCTGAACTGTCGATCTTGGTACGGATAAGTCCTTGGCTATTTGGTAAGCAGATTTGCCATTATTGTTGCTACGAATAATTATTTTTCGTACTTCGTCAGCGATAGGTTTCCCGCGAGCCATTTTGTTTGAAAATGATGATAAAATTCTATGAAATACGGTTTTTATGTTTGAAAATGACAGTGACGCATCATGTGACGGATGGTTTCTATTTTCAATTCAAATTTAACTTATTTTTCATTTAAAACAGACAGTATTGAGACATAGACGAACTATTTTGCATCGATTAAGAACTAGACGAACTATTTTGAGTTAGACGAAGCAAATCAAAGTGCCATAAATACATAATTTAGGTAAAAGATGTTTTTATTTAAAATTGCCTGATTAACAACAATAGGATGGAGAATTTCACCCCATACAATTTCTTCTTCATAGGCCTTTTTTATAAAAAATATGGTGAAGTTGAAAACAGACAACCTTTGCAATATATGACTAGACGAACTCTTTTGCATTGGGGCTCGTATTTTCAAAAAACTAAAAATATGGTAAAGACAGGATTTCAAAAACAATTTCCTTTGCTTTTAAGATCATTTTGTTGAAAACAAAAATCAACCGTCATGGGCGTCATGTCATGTGACAGCAGACATAGACATGCCAAGCTTTTTTTTTAATAATCCATTGACAATGAACATTGACTTTTGAAATCCTCAGATGCGACTGACGCCCTTTAAGAATGAGTGAATAAGAAAACATTAAGTTCCTTGGGGACATACTCTTTAATAACTACAGAACCGACTGTGAACATTATTTCACTGTAGGTTTCTGTAATTTGTGCTAGTCCTTGCAATCCTTCTTTACTTTCAGCGTGTAACTGTATGTCGTCCATGAACAGTAGGTGTGTGAGGTTCACATGGTCGATGTTGTAAACTCTTTCACTGTTGTAATGGTTAGGTACACTCTTCACTTGGACATGGGCTATAGTGTGTCTCCTGGGGCGGGCAGTCCCTTGGGGACATACTCTTTAATAACTACGGAACCGACTGTGAACATTATTTCACTGTAGGTTTCTGTAATTTGTGCTAGTCCTTGCAATCCTTCTTTACTTTCAGCGTGTAACTGTATGTCGTCCATGAACAGTAGGTGTGTGAGGTTCACATGGTCGATGTTGTAAACTCTTTCACTGTTGTAATGGTTAGGTACACTCTTCACTTGGACATGGGCTATAGTGTGTCTCCTGGGGCGGGCAGTCCCTTGGGGACATACTCTTTAATAACTACGGAACCGACTGTGAACATTATTTCACTGTAGGTTTCTGTAATTTGTGCTAGTCCTTGCAATCCTTCTTTACTTTCAGCGTGTAACTGTATGTCGTCCATGAACAGTAGGTGTGTGAGGTTCACATGGTCGATGTTGTAAACTCTTTCACTGTTGTAATGGTTAGGTACACTCTTCACTTGGACATGTGCTATAGTGTGTCTCCTGGGGCGGGCAGTCCCTTGGGGACCTACTATTTAATAACTACGGAACCGACTGTGAACATTATTTCACTGTAGGTTTCTGTAATTTGTGCTAGTCCTTGCAATCCTTCTTTACTTTCAGCGTGTAACTGTATGTCGTCCATGAACAGTAGGTGTGTGAGGTTCACATGGTCGATGTTGTAAACTCTTTCACTGTTGTAATGGTTAGGTACACTCTTCACTTGGACATGGGCTATAGTGTGTCTCCTGGGGCGGGCAGTCCCTTGGGGACATACTATTTAATAACTACGGAACCGACTGTGAACATTATTTCACTGTAGGTTTCTGTAATTTGTGCTAGTCCTTGCAATCCTTCTTTACTTTCAGCGTGTAACTGTATGTCGTCCATGAACAGTAGGTGTGTGAGGTTCACATGGTCGATGTTGTAAACTCTTTCACTGTTGTAATGGTTAGGTACACTCTTCACTTGGACATGGGCTATAGTGTGTCACCTGGGGCGGGCAGTCCTTTGGGGACATACTATTTAATAACTACGGAACCGACTGTGAACATTATTTCACTGTAGGTTTCTGTAATTTGTGCTAGTCCTTGCAATCCTTCTTTACTTTCAGCGTGTAACTGTATGTCGTCCATGAACAGTAGGTGTGTGAGGTTCACATGGTCGATGTTGTAAACTCTTTCACTGTTGTAATGGTTAGGTACACTCTTCACTTGGACATGGGCTATAGTGTGTCTCCTGGGGCGGGCAGTCCCTTGGGGACATACTCTTTAATAACTACGGAACCGACTGTGAACATTATTTCACTGTAGATTTTCTCTTGCACATAAGCTAGAGTTTGTTGCCTGAGTAAGGGCAGTTCCCTAAGGACATGGATGAAACTGCTAAACCGATTTTGAAATTTGATGGTTACACTCCTCACTTGGACTTGAACTATAGTTCTTACCCCGGGCATGCAGTTCCTTAAACTACAGAACCAATTTTGAAAATTATTTGGTTTCTTCAATGGCTAGACCTTTACTTAAGAGGCCGATCCGTATTTTTCGTCTGTTTGATGCGAAGCATTATTTAAATTATTTTTCTTGGCATTGCCGCGATGTTTTTTTTAATTTTATTTAGTTTATTATTATTATTTGCCTTCTAAATGAAGACCTAAAATTTATTTGATTCAATTGTTTCTCCTTTGCGCGTTATTTTGATACTTAGATATTATGAATAACAATTCGGAGCAGGCTCGTAAGTAATAAAATAATTCGCAAAAGATAAACAATTTAATCAAATGAATTCTTGGCCTTTATTTAGACGGCCAATACGAAGTGGTGTATGTCCCTAGTTTTTCCAAAAACATCGCGATAAAGGCCAGAAAAATATTTAACATATTGTTTTTGATCAAAGTTGTCGTCGTCGCGGACCGGGCTCTTAAACATAGACTATAATTTATTTCCTGGGTATGAGCATTTCCTAGGGACATACATAGGCATTAATGAAATTAGCACAGTAATATCTGGAACTACTGAGTCGATTCTTTCAGTGTTGTAATGGTTAGACTCTTCACTCGCACATAGGCTATAGTTTGTTCTTTGGGGACGGGCAGTTTCGGGGGACATACATAGGCATTAATGAAATTAGCACAGTAATATCTGGAACTACTGAGTCGATTCTTTCAGTGTTGTAATGGTTAGACTCTTCACTCGCACATAGGCTATAGTTTGTTCTTTGGGGACGGGCAGTTTCGGGGGACATACATAGGCATTAATGAAATTAGCACAGTAATATCTGGAACTACTGAGTCGATTCTTTCAGTGTTGTAATGGTTAGACTCTTCACTCGCACATAGGCTATAGTTTGTTCTTTGGGGACGGGCAGTTTCGGGGGACATACATAGGAATTAATGAAATTAGCACAGTAATATCTGGAACTACTGAGTCGATTCTTTCAGTGTTGTAATGGTTAGACTCTTCACTCGCACATAGGCTATAGTTTGTTCTTTGGGGACGGGCAGTTTCGGGGGACATACATAGGCATTAATGAAATTAGCACAGTAATATCTGGAACTACTGAGTCGATTCTTTCAGTGTTGTAATGGTTAGACTCTTCACTCGCACATAGGCTATAGTTTGTTCTTTGGGGACGGGCAGTTTCGGGGGACATACATAGGCATTAATGAAATTAGCACAGTAATATCTGGAACTACTGAGTCGATTCTTTCAGTGTTGTAATGGTTAGACTCTTCACTCGCACATAGGCTATAGTTTGTTCTTTGGGGACGGGCAGTTTCGGGGGACATACATAGGAATTAATGAAATTAGCACAGTAATATCTGGAACTACTGAGTCGATTCTTTCAGTGTTGTAATGGTTAGACTCTTCACTCGCACATAGGCTATAGTTTCTTTGGGCAGTTTCGAGGGACATGGTCATAAGGTCAGACATATAAAATCATTTTCATGAAAACCAAAAGTCAAAGTCGAATACGCACTATCAAATTATTGGTCTGACAAATTATTAGCAGATTCAATAGGACTACCTACCTATAAACTAAAACACCGATGCCGCGGGAAAAAGCTATATAGGTACAATATATATTATCTACATCTACACTAATATTATAAAGGAGTGTTTGTGGGTTTGAATGTAGAGCGTAACCTCCGGAACTACTGATCCGATTTTAATAATACTTTCACAAACTTGAATTTTTAATTACAATAGTGAAAGAATTTTAAATATTGGTTAAGTAGTTCCAGAGATTACCCGTGCCAATTTAATTAATGGCCTTGTTCCCGGGGCACTGACAAACTACAGCCTATATCACTCAGGGATAATATAGCTTTCAATTGTGAAAGAATTTTTAGAATCCATAACATTCCAAAATACTAACCCGCTAATTTCATTAGCTATTTAGAAAGTAGGTAAAAAGCTAAATGACTTGTAGGTATATATCTCTTTTCCAAAATTTTGAATTTTTCATAGTTAAATGAATTTTTTAAACTTTGGCTTTTCCACAAAAGCCTTGTAGGCATAATGACTTTCGTACTAATGCCAGTTACTATGTACTTTGGTTGTATTTAAAAAAACCGAAATGGCATGACCATAGAGCTTAATAAATCACTTGACATTGACAGCTAGTATTTTTATTTATTGCTAGGCAAATATATTCTAGCTGTTCAGCCCATATCCTTAAAATTGGTATTTTGTTCAACATATCTCTAGAACTAAGCAATAAATAAAAATATTTAAATGCTTTTCGGAATAATAAATAAAAAGATATTTCCATAGATTTTTTCATTTTTTTTTCCTTAACAGAAATGAAAACTTGTGGATTGGATCAGTAGTTCCGGAGATTACCTCTCCGTTCACGGAGATTTCCTTTATCCAAACTCACAAATATCTTCTCTTGATAATATTAGCGTAAATTTAGATTAAAAGAATAGGTTCCGATTGCATTGATCGCTGTTACTCCACGCGGAAAGACCCGCAGTGCGAGAGGGACGAATTCTGAAAAAAAAAACAAAATTACGACTTATAACGAATTTTATTATTTAAAAAAAAACTTAAATTTATATAAAATATCTGTTCGTTCAGAGTTTAATAAAGTTTCAACAGATTTTAATTCATAAATAATATAATGTGATTTTGCTCAAACAATGTTTAAACTCGGCATGAAAACTTTTTTTGGAGTCACCTTTGATTTTAAAAACCAAATAAATCTGGTGGCCTCATAGACTTATAATTATGTACCTATATTCTAAGTCTATGGGTGGTCCAGTGTGATTTTCGCATTACTTGGAAGCGTTTCAAAACACTTCCGAGCAACTGCCAGGTAACATTCGAGTGTGCATTATATTCTTGACAGAATTCCATTTTTTTAAAATATCTAGTATTGCTAGATTCTTCAAACACGGAAGAATAAATTATGGTTTTTCGGAACCTATCCTCTTAAGGTGAAGGAAAACTCCATCCAAATATAAAGAGGCAAAATTTGTTTGTTTGTAGTATGGGGTCATCTCTGGAACTACTAAACCGTAGGCGTACCATGAGTTTTGCTTACTATACACGTTAACGTCTGCGTAAAATATTTATATGAGAAGAGCCCCTAGCGGCTTACTACAGGAACCAGCATTTCTCATACAAAATATTTTACGCAGACAGTAACGTGTATAGTAAGCAAAACTCACGGTAGGCCTACCGATTTAAAAAAAATATTCCTCTGTTGTAATGGTTAGACTCTTCACTTGTACAGAGGCTATAGTTTGCTCCCTGAGAACGGCTAGTTCCCTGGAGACGTAAGGTCAGACATATAAGATTATTCCTCTGTTGTAATGGTTAGACTCTTCACTTGTACAGAGGCTATAGTTTGCTCCCTGAGAACGGCTAGTTCCCTGGAGACGTAAGGTCAGACATATAAGATTATTCCTCTGTTGTAATGGTTAGACTCTTCACTTGTACAGAGGCTATAGTTTGCTCCCTGAGAACGGCTAGTTCCCTGGAGACGTAAGGTCAGACATATAAGATTATTCCCCTGTTGTAATGGTTAGACTCTTCACTTGTACAGAGGCTATAGTTTGCTCCCTGAGAACGGCTAGTTCCCTGGAGACGTAAGGTCAGACATATAAGATTATTCCTCTGTTGTAATGTTTAGACTCTTCACTTGTACAGAGGCTATAGTTTGCTCCCTGAGAACGGCTAGTTCCCTGGAGACGTAAGGTCAGACATATAAGATTATTCCTCTGTTGTAATGTTTAGACTCTTCACTTGTACAGAGGCTATAGTTTGCTCCCTGAGAACGGCTAGTTCCCTGGAGACGTAAGGTCAGACATATAAGATTATTCCTCTGTTGTAATGTGTAGACTCTTCACTTGTACAGAGGCTATAGTTTGCTCCCTGAGAACGGCTACTTCCCTGGAGACGTAAGGTCAGACATATAAGATTATTCCCCTGTTGTAATGGTTAGACTCTTCACTTGTACAGAGGCTATAGTTTGCTCCCTGAGAACGGCTAGTTCCCTGGAGACGTAAGGTCAGACATATAAGATTATTCCTCTGTTGTAATGGTTAGACTCTTCACTTGTACAGAGGCTATAGTTTGCCCCCTGAGAATGGCTAGTTCCCTGGAGACGTAAGGTCAGACATATAAGATTATTCCTCTGTTGTAATGGTTAGACTCTTCACTTGTACAGAGGCTATAGTTTGCTCCCTGAGAACGGCTAGTTCCCTGGAGACGTAAGGTCAGACATATAAGATTATTCCTCTGTTGTAATGTTTAGACTCTTCACTTGTACAGAGGCTATAGTTTGCTCCCTGAGAACGGCTACTTCCCTGGAGACGTAAGGTCAGACATATAAGATTATTCCTCTATTGTAATGGTTAGACTCTTCACTTGTACAGAGGCAATAGTTTGCTCCCTGAGAACGGCTAGTTCCCTGGAGACGTAAGGTCAGACATATAAGATTATTCCTCTGTTGTAATGGTTAGACTCTTCACTTGTACAGAGGCTATAGTTTGCCCCCTGAGAACGGCTAGTTCCCTGGAGACGTAAGGTCAGACATATAAGATTATTCCTCTGTTGTAATGGTTAGACTCTTCACTTGTACAGAGGCTATAGTTTGCTCCCTGAGAACGGCTAGTTCCCTGGAGACGTAAGGTCAGACATATAAGATTATTCCTCTGTTGTAATGTTTAGACTCTTCACTTGTACAGAGGCTATAGTTTGCTCCCTGAGAACGGCTAGTTCCCTGGAGACGTAAGGTCAGACATATAAGATTATTCCTCTGTTGTAATGGTTAGACTCTTCACTTGTACAGAGGCTATAGTTTGCTCCCTGAGAACGGCTAGTTCCCTGGAGACGTAAGGTCAGACATATAAGATTATTCCTCTGTTGTAATGGTTAGACTCTTCACTTGTACAGAGGCTATAGTTTGCTCCCTGAGAACGGCTAGTTCCCTGGAGACGTAAGGTCAGACATATAAGATTATTCCTCTGTTGTAATGGTTAGACTCTTCACTTGTACAGAGGCTATAGTTTGCTCCCTGAGAACGGCTAGTTCCCTGGAGACGTAAGGTCAGACATATAAGATTATTCCTCTGTTGTAATGGTTAGACTCTTCACTTGTACAGAGGCTATAGTTTGCTCTCTGAGAACGGCTAGTTCCCTGGAGACGTAAGATAAGATAATTTTCATGAGAACCAAAGGTTAAAGTCAATATCGTACTAAGTATACATTATTGGTTCGAAAAATATTTCCAGATTCGATAGGACTGCCCAAAAACCAATCAGCGTGGCCGAAGCCGCGGGCAAAGGCTAGTATTATATAGTTTATAATTAGTGATCTCGTTGAAGCTCACAGTTTTATTAGTAGAGGGCAGTGTGGGCGAGTAACAATGAGTACAAGTTGGTAGTTTGGTACTGAGCAGGTATGAACTAGGCAGTACTGCGCGACCAGACCAAGTAGAGATAATTCAACTTACAAAAATCATCCTTTTACCATCTTGTAAGATTCTTATCATCCGGTTTCATGAATTGTGTAATAACTTTGTGACAGGAAGTGATGTCGGAATGTCTGCCGAGGAGGATGGAGACAAGCTGAAGCTGTACTGGGAGCACTTCTTCAAAGCAGAGACCGGCACCTACGAGGTGAATGTTTACATAATTAGCGGGTAGAACAGGGCTCATCGATCTGTCCATCATGTCATCTGTATTGGGCCTCTAATCGCGTCAACTTTATTACACGGTTTATTGATTTATATAATTTCATTTGAATCATGCATGATACAAATCAAGTGATTTTTTAATAAAAATCAGTAATTTGAATCAAACTTTCGGTATTTTTATATTTAAAAAAAGTTGTCAGTTAATAAGTCAAAACTTCCATTTGTTGCTTTTTTTTTTTAGAATTTAAAATACCATATATGTCGTCCTTGATAAAACAAAATACAAAATAAAAAAAACGGTTTTTATCAACCCTGATTTATTATCTATCTAAAGTAAGGCCAACAATACGAGATATAAAATGTAAACACACTTTCAGGGGTTCAAAACGTTTTTTTTTAATAAATTATACACTATATTTGAACTTTCTATGATTCGAATTTTATTATTTCTATGACGAAGATGATTCGTCGGAAGAGTCTGAATCAGCCGTAGGTATCTATGACAAAACTATTTATTGTATTATCAATCATGTTGTCAATCAATCAAAAATCAACAAGAAAAACTAACAGAAACGGATTAATAGCAACAAAAAATTAAACAAATACGTAAACGAAAGAATACGTATCACTTCCAACGCAATCCAAACAGGAATGAGCTTGTTCACAAAATGGCGGGCCAAATGTTGGTAAATGCGGTACTGACTGCTTACCTGTACCACACGACTCACGCAACAACAGCTGTCGTCGACCAACTGACGCCATTATTGCGTACGAGCGGTACCAGAGATAAGGATAGAGATAACTCAGTAACGGTCCGATTGTTTACGTATTGTATCTCGTCTCGTTAGCCTTACTTTACACTTATAATAAAGTAGTAAAAAGTCAGTGAATATTCTTAAAGTTTTTGATCGAAATAGGTTATTGGTATTGAACTGAAGCCAAACGAGTTTTTAAATTTTTGGCTTTTCTCTGTATGTATGTTCCGTTTTAACTTGAGAACCGCTTAACGGATTTGGACGTGGCTTTCTTCTTTATCATCGTAGTGACCCTAGTCACCCTATAGGCTATAAGGGTGTTGATAAATTAACGCCCAGCCAAAAACGGGGCAGAGATTGAACAAACGCGGGCGAAAGGCTAGTATTCTATAAAATAAATATTTGTCTCTTTCAAGCTTTTAATTGTTTTTATTTGTAATAGATGTATATAGATATATATAAAAAACACAGAAAAAATAAATTCAAGATATATTTCGGGCCCTACTGGGCCCGGCGTCAGTTGAAAAATAATTATACATACATATTTTTCAACTGACGCAGGGCCCAGTAGGGCCCGAAATATATCTTGAATTTATTTTTTCTGTGTTTTTTATATATATCTATATACATCTATTACAAATAAAAACAATAGTATTCTATAACATATATTTACTTATATAGAATAGAATAGAAAAAGTTTATTTGTTAATAAACACATAAAAGTAACACAACATAATTAAACACAGAAATACATTAAACAAAAGGGAGACAGCTCAGCTTATGCTGCGAGTATGGTAAAACATATGTAAAGAAACGGTATTTCTTTCATTTGGAATCTAAATTTTTTTCCACGGTCTACCCCCGTAAGTAAAGCACTCTCGAGTGAACGACTGTGTCGATAAAGTGGTAATAGATTAGAAAGGGTTACTTTTGATATAAACAACAATATGGAGTCGTGTAAAGACTAAAGTGAAATAAGAAAGAAGAACTATATTGAAATAACCAGTTATAATTATAAAGGAATTGACATATTAAAGAATAAACTTTAAATGTCGTTTCTTTGTTTACAGGTAGGAGTTTTGTTTAAATTGTGTTACTATAAGTGTATTTTGATATGTGATAGCATGAAACTAATAAAATTAAATCTTTGTTTACAGAGCAACACATCATAGTTTATTTTATTTGTCAATCCTTTTAAAAAGACGATAAGCATCTTATAAAACGACATTATTGTTTAAACAATAAATTAAAATGGAGAAACTCCGTTTTGAATTTGCACTACTGCCTGGAAGTGATGGAAAATCAAACATTCTTTCGATAACCTCAATAGCCGCAAGTGATGATAAAGTGTTTGCCATACCAGAAGAGTTGCAATCAGTTTGTCTTCATAAAGAAATAATGAAAACAGCTGCGTACACTAAAGTAAAAAATAGTATCAAAAAAAGGTACCAGATACGAAGAGTTTGGATAACGATGACAGCAGAACTAAAAGAAAAGTATATGGATGAGGAGGGTAATTTACAATTTGATGATCAATTTCTAGAAGAAATTACCTATAATAAAGTTGCTGCTGCTCCTCATCAAACAGAAACAGGTACACTGGAAAAATTATTTGAGAAGTTTGTAGAACACACGCAGATCCATAAACAGCAGAACTTAAAAAATATAGCAGAGAAATTTGTGATTGAAAAATTTACAAGCAAAAATTCCAATGCGAACCAGTGGATGAATATTTTTGAAAAAGAATGCTTACGCTTTGACGTGACAACAGATGAAAAAAAAATTGAAATTCTCAGATTGTTTATGGATAAAAGTTGTGTAGATTGGTACAGTTCAATGATCATAAAATTAACCATGAACTCGGATTGGCTTATATGGAAAGATAAATTCTGTGAAACGTTTGCAAATAAGGGGTGGAACCATGTCACATATGCACTATTGTTTAAATACAAAGATGGTTCATTGTTGGATTATGCTATAAAGAAAGAAAAACTTTTATTGGAAATGAGGAGAACTATTGACACAGGTACTTTGGTGGATCTTATTGCAGCGGGTTTACCAGAATTCATTCTGAATAAGATTGATAGAGAAGGATTACAAGATACAGTGGATTTGTTCAATGAAGTAAGCAAGTATGAAAACATGGTAAACAAAAAGAGTTTTTTGGCTAAGCGAAGATATGGAAATATAAGAATTGATGCTAAAAATGAAGATAAAAATCCATGTAAGATTTGTGAAAAATTAAATAAAGGTGCCCGGTATCACCCTGAAACTACATGCTGGTTTAGAACAAAAGAGGATGATAGGATAAAGAAAAATGTTATTAAACATGTAAACAATTCAGTGATAGAAACTGAGTTAAATGAAACTGATCAAAAAAACGAATTGTAACACCATTAATAAATGTCAAACTACTACTGAATGATAAATTACAGATATATGGAGTTTATGATTCGGGTTCAAATGTTTCTCTGATTAATTCTAAGTTATTGAAAATAAAAGGAAAAGGAAACAGTTTGAATGAAGCTAATTTAGTAACGATTAATGGTGTTAAAAAAACAAGTGGTTTGACAAACTTGAAAATAAAAATATTTGAATTGGCCAAAAGTGTTGATGTATACATTATTGATGAGCAAAACTTCAAATATGATTTTTTAATTGGATTAGACTTGATAAAAGAATTTAAACTAATTCAAAATGAAGACTTAAAAATAAGTCAAAAGCAGTGCTTGAATAATGAAACAAAGAAAACAGAAGAAATTTCTACAAATATAGAGGCAAATACAGATTTAAAAATTGTTAGTGATAACAATCACACTACAGAAACACATAAAATAAATTTTAATGAACACGTAAAAGAAGAAGATTTTGAATTAAACATGGGTAATTTAAATCGGTATCAAAAAAGCGAAATAGACACACTGATTAGCAAATATAAATCAGTTTTTGCAAAAGATAAATATGATATCGGTACTGTTAATGGATATGAAGCGAGAATAGACTTATTGGTGGACAAGTATTGTAGTAAAAGGCCTTACAGATGTACCATAGAAGATAAAAAAGAGATAGAAAAACAAACAGCAAAATTACTGGACAATAAACTTATAGAAGAATCTTACAGTCCATTTGCTGCACCTGTTACGTTGGCATTTAAAAAGGAGGAGAATAAAAAATCTAGGCTATGCATAGACTTCAGAGACTTAAATAAAATTGTAGTACCTCAAGCACAGCCATTTCCCTTAATTGAAGACCTAATGATAAAGACCAGAAATTGCAAATTTTTTTCAACACTTGATATTAATTCCGCATTTTGGTCTATTCCCTTACGAATCGAAGATAAACAGAAGACAGGGTTCGTAACACAGGAAGGACATTATCAATGGACCTGTTTACCATTTGGTTTAAAGACCTCACCGGCAATTTTTCAGAGGATATTAAGTAATATATTGAAAAAATATAAACTAACTGATTTTACAGTAAATTTCATAGACGATATACTTATATATTCTAGAACGTTCGCTGAGCACATAATTCATATAACTCAACTGCTAGAAGCGATCAAAGAAGAAGGATTCCGACTTAAATTTACTAAATGCACATTTGCATCAGACTCAGTCAAATACCTAGGCCATATAATTAAAAATAATTCCATAAAACCAATAAAGGATAATGTCATTTCAATAAAGAATTTTCCAGTGCCAAAAACACAAAAGAATGTGAGACAATTTCTGGGAAAAATAAATTTTTACCATGAGTATATACCGAAGAGAGCAATAGTACTCGAACCATTGCATAATTTACTCAGAAAAAATCAAAAATTTATTTGGTCCGACGAATGTCAAAAAGCGTTTGAAAAAATAAAGAGCTTACTATGCTCACAACCAGTACTAGAAATATTTGACCAAGATTTACCAATTAACATTTATACCGATGCTTCTTTAGACGGTGTTGGGGCCATTTTGAAACAAATCCAGCCTGATGGAAGAGAAAAACCGGTAGCATACTTTTCAAAAAAACTAAACGGAGCCCAGAAGAAAAAGAAAGCTATATATTTAGAATGCTTAGCTATCAAAGAAGCGGTGAGATATTGGCAATATTGGTTGATAGGTAAATCATTTACGGTTTATTCAGATCACAAACCATTAGAAAACATGAATCTGAAATCTAGAACCGACGAAGAGCTGGGTGATTTAGCATATTATCTATCACAATATGACTTTAAAATAAAATATGCTCCAGGAGAAAATAATTTGGAAGCAGACTGCTTAAGCAGGAATCCAGTATTAGAAGCGGACGAAAATACAGATGAACAATTGAAAGTTGTGAACTTAGTGAAACTAGAAGATATTTTAACAGATCAGAATAACAATGATGAAATACAAAACACAAAAAGCAAATTGATAAAAAAACACAGGGTTTATTTAAAAAGGGTCAAGAAAAAAGAAAAAATAATACTATCAGAACAATTTAGCATAAATCTTTTGAAAAACGTACACGAGAACCTATGTCATATTGGAATTGGACAAATGCAGAAGACGATCAGTCCTTATTATACAGCTAAAAATTTGACGAAAAACATCAAAAAAGTATGTAGAAGTTGTGAAGTTTGTATTAAAAACAAATCAAGAGGACATGACAAATTTGGAGTTATGTCTCATCTAGGCCCGGCCACAAAGCCTTACGAAATAATATCTATAGACACAATTGGAGGTTTTGGCGGTTCAAGATCAACAAAAAAATATCTACATCTCTTAGTGGATCATTTTACAAGATACGCATTTATTCTTACTTCGAAAACACAAAGTGCAAATGATTTTGTAAAACTAGTTATGAACATAACGGAAACGGAGGATATTGGTATGCTTCTCACTGATCAATACCCAGGAATTAATTCGAAAGAGTTCAAGACTTTCTTAAAGGAAAAGCGGATACCATTGGTCTTTACGGCAGTAAATGCACCGTTTTCAAATGGCCTAAATGAAAGACTGAATCAAACAATAGTTAACAAAATCAGATGCAAAATTAATGAAAAAGGAAAAAGGAGAGCATGGACAACAATAGCCCAAGAATGTGTAAATAAATATAACAATACTAGTCACTCAGTCACGGGATTTACACCAAATTATCTTTTATACGGTACAGATGTCATTGTCTTGCCTAACGAATTAATGCAAGAAAAATCAAATAGTGATTGGATTAGAGACAGGAAAACAGCACTTGAAAGTACAGTAAAATCACATAACTACAACAAAACAATATGGGACAAAAATCGAATATATCACGAATTTAATGTAGGAGACATGGTGTACGTGGAAAATGGAAACAAGCTGAACCGGAAGAAATTAGATGAACTAAAAATTGGTCCATATGAGATTGTAAAAAAAATCTCAAACTCAATATATAGAATTGATACAGGACACAAAAAAATGGAATCAAATCTCTTTCATATCACAAAACTTATTCCAGTACCTGCTTTGAATGAATAAGATGTAAGGTTGGGAGAAAATTATGTTGTGAATTTTCTTCCCCAAGGGGGGAGATGTAAAGAAACGGTATTTCTTTCATTTGGAATCTAAATTTTTTTCCACGGTCTACCCCCGTAAGTAAAGCACTCTCGAGTGAACGACTGTGTCGATAAAGTGGTAATAGATTAGAAAGGGTTACTTTTGATATAAACAACAATATGGAGTCGTGTAAAGACTAAAGTGAAATAAGAAAGAAGAACTATATTGAAATAACCAGTTATAATTATAAAGGAATTGACATATTAAAGAATAAACTTTAAATGTCGTTTCTTTGTTTACAGGTAGGAGTTTTGTTTAAATTGTGTTACTATAAGTGTATTTTGATATGTGATAGCATGAAACTAATAAAATTAAATCTTTGTTTACAGAGCAACACATCATAGTTTATTTTATTTGTCAATCCTTTTAAAAAGACGATAAGCATCTTATACATATATTTGCACAGCACTGATTTTCAGCTGATCCTGTATCATCTACGATTAAACATAAAGTTCGATAGGTGATGCACAATATGAACTACAACACAGCAATCAAAATATATATAAAAATACACACCAAATTACACTTTCAAGAAACAGAAATAAACCACTATTGAAAAATAATATATTTGAGCACAAAAAAATATTTATATTTGATTTTAACGGCTTTGTTGCTTTTGTTTGTCAAAAAGATGTTTTTTTAACTTTGACTTGAACGTGTGAGCTGTCACAGACTTGCGCAAAGGGGGAGGCAGATTGTAATATATAATATATACCTATATCATTGATGCATTAATGAATTTGTTCGCAGAAATCGACATGGCTCGATCTCTTCTCGGCCGAATTTCTGATTCGGCTAAATGAAGGCGCCAATCCCAAAGAGTTAATTACATTCTGGTGAGTAGGTAATATAGAAGCATGGCACGACATGCTCCCACCGAACACAAAGCTACAAGCGTGTCATGTCGCCTGTTGCAGCCCGGTGAGCGGCGTGGTCTCGCTGGTGGGCTGCGAGCTGCTGTGCGGCATCCACCGCGTCACGTCCGCCATCAACGCGCACTACACGCTGCCGGTGCCCTGCCTCGAGAACCCGTGCGCCGGCGCCGGCTCGCCGCCGCGCGCCGCGCCCCCCGACCCGCCGCCCCCCGCCGGCCTGTTCAGCCGCGCCAACGCGCAGTCCTCCACCGACATCCTGCGCAAGTACCTGCTGAGCGGCGTCGCCTGGCGGTGCCTCATCCTGCTGAAGGCCCTCGGCGTCGAGGTGAGAGCCGCGCGCGACTAGCATGCACCCTAACGGAACGAGCATATCGTTACGACGACGTACAAACTTCCCAACAAATACAGGTTTATTAGGGCATGCACCTATTGCCTCAGTAAGTTTACCTTTGGTGTTGAGTAAGCATTATAAATAACGGAAATGAGTGAATCGGCCGGAACCCAGTCTCAATCTCGAGCTGCAGAGTCGGTGGTTCTACGGACTGTGATACCGCGCGCTCCTTCGAAAAGGAAACATTAATCAAATGGAATAATCTTACAATCGAGCGGCGGCGTCTCTAAATAGCTACTGTGTACGTGTTAGATAGTCGAGCGGATCCGTTCGAATATGGACCTCAGTGGGGGGTGATACTGTTGATTTCCGATAAGCCGGCAGTCGGTTCGCTATCGCAGCTCGCGACCTGCCGGTACTGGTATCGCGCTTATCTCTAAGTAAACAATCTTCTTCAATGAGTTGTGTAGTTGTAGTGGACTGCCATGTGGGTTTGTTCGGCGCCATGGAGTTACTACATCAACAAACACACCGGTACAACTATTTGGAAAGATCCCACACAACGAAACACTTATAGGATCAGTCTGTTCTCCGTGTGTGTGTCCGTCTGACCGTCTGTCAGACACTATTTCTCGCCCCCGAGTTGAAACTAATACCTCCTACGGGAGTCTACTGCCTCACAGTGCTGTTAAGTTATTGTATTGCCCTTTGCGTATGTAATCAATTTCTTACTAATTGGTTCCCTATGAAAACCAATAGGACACTTCTGGTTGACCCAGAAACCTGACATTCCGTCATATTTACGAGTGGGTCTCTTATTATAGCACACATTATCATCATCATCCGCCTGCTTTACATCAGTCCACTGCTGGACATAGGCCTCTCCCTAGGCACGCGATAGCACTCGATCGTCGCGTTGTCCATCCTAATCCAACCACGACCTGCTTCAGCTCATTGGTCCACCTGGATGCAGGTCGTCCCCCACTACGTCGTCCTCTTACAGCACACGTTTAGGAAAAAAAATCGGCAAACAGGTAGATAGATACCTAATATTTATTTATTCAAGAAGAAATTACCAACCAAATTAATCAGACCCTTTAGATACAAAGAGTTTAATAGATCGTAATGGTCGAGTTAAGTTGGTCACCTGTAACCACTCGTGGAATAAATCTGTGTTTTAAACGATATATTTGGAACCTTCCTAGCAGTTGAGTAGTTTTTGTATTTTAACGAAGATTGTACAATTGAAGAGATAGATGTAGGGCAGTCGTTTGACGATAAACTTGAGGTTCATGATCCCAATAGAGATAAAGGTCAGTAATTACTGCACATTACATGATTAAACAGCTACACGCACACATAGGTAAACTAGCAATTAGTGTGAAGTTGCAGCTAATGTAAGTACCGCCGAGTGAGTACCGCGCTATCACACCTCTCATAGTAGAGCCAACTCCAGGCTTAGAGGTCTGGAGCCCCAGCCCCCAACCCCTAAGTACTTAACAGTGGAGGACACACAAACATGTACAAAATATGGAAATGCCACAAAAGAAATTAATTGCTTGAGAAAATGCACTGTTATTAATATTTCGAGATCTGTACAACGTATAAAATTAACTTGTTATTTATATTTCGACAACTCTACAAAGTATAATAATTTGGCCAAGAGCGAGTCGGACTCGCGCACAAAGGGTTCCGTACCATCACACAATACGAGGAAGGAACCCTAAAACATACAAATCAACAATATAGATGCTCGAAAGTTAGGCGGCCATTTCAGAACTGACAGACTTATGTTTACCCTCTGTACGATTAAAGGGCTAATTGATGCCATGTGTGTCGTACTGATGTCACATGAGGTAAATAGAACGTTAAAATAGTGACCGGAAGTGAAGGATTTTCTCAAACTTCCGGCCAATTTTAGGTGCTATACTTGTCTGATCCTCGCTCAGCACACCTTTTTGACCGTGTGCCATGCATTTATCGTGTTGTAATATCACGTAGGCAATTTTGGACCGGGCTTACGGACTAATAGTTTGTCTATGATAATACTGACGTTCTCCCGCCCGCAATTGGAACAGACTTACAAACAAATAAAGTTGCGATTATCTAATCCAAGGCTGCCCAACTTTTTAACAGTCGGGCAAAACGGATGATTCAAAAATCACAGGCGGGCCTGTGATTTATCGTTATTTCTTATCACAATGAGCCTAATTTATTGTCGAATAAAAGAAATGCAACATTCTGAAATAGTTGCTTAATTTAATAAAGTTTAATTTTACAAGTTTAAAATAGTAACATAAATAGCATCTTCTGCTTAATAAAGAAACACAATTAACAAAAATTAAAAGCAAACTAAAGAATTGGCAAATTAATGTGATTTCGGAAATAGTTACTGTTTCAATAATTTTCCTATATCGTCAAATCAGATGTTGACAGTAACAACAAACCAGAAATATGTTGCTCAGTTAGAGATGTGCTAAATTTCGCATTTTTTATGTAATTAAGATTTGAAGCAGCGCGGCGGCGCGGGCGGTCAGGCGATTGGCAATTTTGAAACTTACTCAAGCGGGCGGGCGTATGGGGCTGGGCAGCCTTTATCTAATCGAATATAAGATGCCTGATCATTCGATGATTTTTGAAGTAATGTCACTCAAACGTCTATTACACTATTAATTACTTTATTTATATTTAATTTTACTTTCTTTGTTGGCCTACATTACACTACATTTTTATAAAAACTTTTATACATTTATTAAAATTAGAGTGAGTTGACATCATATATGTTTAAAAACGGATTGGACTCACTTTTTTATCTGAGGTCGAGCTTCCGATGAGATTATGACTCATCATCATCAGGACTCTTCGGGAGTACTAGCGCGCACGGCGCGGCGGTCAATTATATATATCAATTATTAACTTTTATACTACATTAACATATATTTTAATAATATTATAACTCTAGTACCTGTTTTACTAAAGTTGTCAGTTACCGTTTCCCTATATAGACAGTTTGGTCCAAAACTCTGATTGTCTATATAGGGTTTTGGACCTAGCATCGAGTTTCCTTCGCTTGTTAGGTGGGCAGTGATCAATGAACATTATGGAGTTTAAACAGCGGCTTCTAAGTCTAGGCCGCGACCCTCCGAACTCAGGGCCTACATCCGACCCTGCTGACAACTTTTAAATTCATTAATTAATCTGTTTAAGCAGACTACACCTACGACCACCAAACCAACCAAATACCTTGACATATTGAAAATGAAAAAATCAACATTTTTCGTATTCGATATCGGGGGTGTGGGCAACTCACTCGGGTGCGTCGTGCGTGTGTGTACGACGTGAGTGTGTGTGTGTATTTCCCAGTGCAGCGTGAGGTAAATGAGGCCAACACAGTTGTAGTTGCACGTCGTGAGCCTCGTGCTCTTAGCCGAACGTCTGAACGAGCTCGCAGCCACGCGCGATGAGGGACCTTCGAGCTCAAGCACGCCTTACATAACATTACTTTATAACTATGGACCGGTCTCCAAAAGTGTTACACAAAAAGATAAACCGGTTAGTGTGACTGGAACTCGAGCAGCGACGGTTCCGTCGTTTACTGATTCAATGTTACATCTACCTACAGAAGGACAGAACTCTATAAACAGAGATGTGGGCATACGGGTTTTTTTATGTATCTGGACAGTCGGTATGTGATTAGAAACAACGTTCAGTTAACTTTTACACACGACGTTTTGGGAACAAGGTCCGAATTCTTTAGTAAATAATAAAACAAACAAGTGCAAGTTGGACACGTATCTTGAGGGTTCCCTACATACCGTATAAAACACAAACTTATTCCCCGTGTAGTTGACACTTACGATGATTGAATGTTACAATTGAATGTAAATAAAACAAACAACGGTCAAGGACTCGCTCGCTTTTTGATCTCCCGAGTCTCCGATCCGGCCGGTTCGGCTAAGTTTGGCTGGTCCGTGGCAGGAGCGGCGCTCCAAATTCACTATAATTTGCATAGAAAGCGCCCCGTCTCACGCATAAGGACCTAGGTACCTCTCTTTCTTTCCTACATACAAATTCTGTATGGGACATTTTTCTCATAGGAGCGTGATTCCCGAGCGCTCCGCTCGAGGCTCGGGCACAGATGTTACCGTGTCTCGGGCCCGACAAAGGCCCTCTCGTACGTATACCTACAAATTATCGGTTTGTTTACACAGTTATCTTATTGTTCTTTACGATAAGAGTATCTTGTTACTATTTTTTTATATTGCTGCGGTCCTGCTAAGATTTTAACATACTGTTAAGTGGAAATAGATAAAGATAACTCAGCTCCAGCGCTCCTTAATACAAACCGCCACTGGTTATTTGTCGGGACAATTTGTATTTTATCGGGATTCTGGACATCATATAAAATTTCGGGACAATACCGACGAATTCCGACCATCTGGCAACCCTATTCTGCTCAGCGGAAGCGCGCCGCTTAGAAAATTCGCGGTTTCGAGGTGTTTTTATTTATTATTTTGGAATTAGAGGGATGTGTTTTTCATATGCTGGCCGTTTTATATTACATTTTGATGACGTTTATTTTAGTATAAGTTTTACTGTTCAAAACTTGACATAGCTCATGAAATGATAATTAGATCATAGTTCAGACCTATCTTTACGATTTAAATGGATCGAGGAAAATGTAAGTAATCGTGAATCGAACGGCCGAAACATCAAGATCAAAGAGTGAAATATAACATATAATTTTATCTTCGCTATTTATTGGCTTAAAATTAATTTGAAAAGAGACGAAACCGGGATAACCCCCCCTTAATGTCGTTATTGTAGCGTTGTATTGAAAGTTCAGCACAAGAACCGAACGAGAGGTTCAGTCTGACTGTCTGAGCTAACTTGGATGGGTTGGGGGTCCCAGGCTTCTGTCAGTGTATCGCCTTTATACTCTAAACTTGGCTAATGCACTATCGTGTGTCCAGATGACCGTAAATCTAATTTCCATCAAATCAATCTTGGATGTTTTGAATGGAATGTTATATCATATTGTCACTGAAATGAGAATGTCGCCTGGCAGCAGCTGCCTCCTCGTAGTCAGCCGTGCCGGTGCCACTGACATTCAGCTGACTATCGGTCGGTAACCGTCTGAAGGATGTTCTACAAACTTATTGAATGAATCACCAGCAGCAACACGACACAAGTCGCACGTGATGGCCCTTACAACCAAGTTATTGACAGTTTTCGGCTTGGCGGTTACCCTCATACATACTACACTACCAAGATAATAAAGTAAACCACATCCAAATCCATTGATTGGTTCTCGAGCTCAAGTCGAACGTTTCATAAAGTTTTACCCGAGGGTGTCAAAGTTGTCAGTTTTAGATGATTTCTGTGTATTATTCGCCATTTACTGTTTTCATAGAACAAATACTGAACACGTTGATATATGTTGTAGTTTTAGGGCTACCCATCCGAATACTCGACCAAATTAATTTTGCAGTTTTTCTTTCAAAGATAAGTTTGGATTTTTTATAAAAATGTAGGTCTTTTAACTTTTTTGAATTGTACGGAACCCTAAGGGCGCAAGTCGTACTCGCACTTGACCAGGTTCTAAACGATGCTGCGGACAGACACCGAGGCTTCGCTATGAATCCCAACAATCCAAATAAATATCTAAGTAATCTACATCTACACTATTATATAAAGAGGAAAGATTTATTTGTTTGTTTGTATGTTTGAGGTAATCTTTGGACCGGTTTTAAAAATTCTTTCTTTTGTAAAAATAAAAAGCTACACTATTGCTGAGTAACATAAGCTATATTTAATTTTAATACAACGATCCTGACACACCTCTTGCTAATATTAAGCTGGAAAAAGTGATTACAGCCAGGTTTAAGTAATGATTTTTCACCTTGGACAACATCTCTACTAATAAAAAAGGAGTGTTTGTGTTAATTGAACTTTTTCGCGAAATTTTAAATGGAATGGGTTATTGGTATTATACTGAGACCGAAACCACCATTTTCATATTTTTTATATCTGTTTGTATGAATGTTCCGTTTTAACTCGAGAACCTCTCAACGGATTTGGATGCGGTTTTTTATTATTATCTTAGTGATCCTGGTCAACATAAAGGCTATAAGGGGTGTTCATAAAATAAGGCCCAAGCCGAAAACGGGGCAGAGTTTGAAAAAATGCGGGCGGAGTCGCGGGTGAAATGCTATATGTTAATAAAATACGAGTACGATATCAGTTACACGAGATTTACGATATAATGTAACATCCCACAATGTATTCATTTTAAATCACATCACACTAATATTATAAATGCGAAAGTTTGTGTGTGTGTGTGTGTGTGTGTATGTTTGTTACTCTTTCACGCTGAAACGGCTGAATGGATTTAGATGAAATTTAGAATGGATATAGCTTATACCCTAACTTAACACATAGGCCACTTTTCATTCCGGAAAAAAGCATGTCGTTAAACCGAATAACACGCGGGCGGAGCCGCGGGCAAAAGCTATAATGAATAAATGTGTAACAAGAAGTGTAACAGCGTGTTGTTGTCGGTGCAGGGTCTGTCATGCTGCCGCCAGCTGTCCTCCGTGCTGATCTGGCTGTGCGGGGAGCTGGGCGGGGGCGCGGGGGGCGCGCCCGCCCCGCCCAACCCGCACCTGCCGCGCCCCGCCCTCTCCACTCAACACATCTACCAGCTCTTCTCTGAAAGGTATTCTATTTTCATTTAAATTTAAATATTGCAAACCTAATCTAAGATTAGTTCAATACTGCAAGGAAACTAACAGTAAACACAATATATGTAGTTAAAATGACGTCAGCTCCCAGACCAGAATCCTCCGTGTTATGGGATGCACTTTATTTTTGCCACACGGCTTCCAGAGCCTTACATTTGTTTTAAGAGTTTGTTACAACTATAAAATGATTTCTCAACTAGCGAAAATTTCCATTTTGTCTTTTAAATGGACAGACTTTAGTTATTTACGTCCATCCATTCATCTATCAGCCTGTCATCACATCACCCACTGTTGGACAAAGACCTTTCCAATATTTCGCAACTCTTGGTGTTTTTGTATAATTAATGAATGAATGAATGAATAGACACTTTATTGTACACACGAAATAAAATTAAATAATAAAACGTAAAGAATACACAGTATTGCACAAAGGCGGGCTTATTACTAAGAGCAATTTCTTCCAACCAACCTTTGGGTGGTGAAGAAATAATTATTAATAAAATATACAGGTGGGACAAACAAATAAATATTTGATAAGGAAAACAATAACCAATAAAGTGAATCTACATAACTAAATCTACATCTTACTATCACTTATTTATATAGTGTCAAAATAACAAATAGGTATAAATTTATATAGTTATAAATGCCATTTACATAGATAATAAATACATAATATACATACATACATATATATAAATATAATACATATACATATATATAAATCACTGCAATGAATATAATACCATAAATGTAATGAATAATACAAATAGACTGAGTAATAAAGTGCCATGACTACCATCCCAACGAATCTTCATAATGAGACCTAATATTCCGCTTAAATATCTCTAGAGAAGGCGACATACGGATCTCAGAGGGTAATTCATTCCAAAGACGAACGGCCTTGACCGCAAAGGATTTCCCATAAGCAACAGACTTGTGCTTGGGAAAATTCAGAAGTAAATTTTCTCTGCAGCGCAAGGAGCTGACGAGTTTAAATTTACTATGAAGATATTCAGGAGCGGAAGGGTCGTTTAAAACGTTGTATAGAAGAATTAAGATGTGAGTATTCCTACGAAGGCGAATTGGGAGCCACCTTAAACGAGCACGAAATTCAGAGATATGATCATATTTCCGCAATCCGTAAATAAAACGAATGCACAGGTTTTGGAGACGTTCAAGTTTGCTCAGTAGCTCCTCTGTTAGGTCTAGATAGCTTACATCAGCGTAATCGAGAATTGGGAGCAGTAGAGACTGTGCCAGCATAATTTTGGTTTGGAATGGAAGAAAGAACTGTAGCCGCTTGAGTGAGTGGTAAGCCCCAAACATTTTCTTACTAATGGCGCCAATTTGAGGAACCCAGGATAACGTGTTATCCATGAGAATACCTAAGTTTTTAGTTATTAATGGTATATTATTATATACTTTTGGACCCATGATATATTTTTTTCTAATGCATCTGTGACACTCGCTAGATTATTGATGTATCGCATGCTGTACCATATTTGTAGAGCCATAGTCTCCAACAGTCTGTTTAACGTAATCACTTAATCACTCATCTGAGTGAAAATAAATAAAGATGTTCTTAACTATCCGCATGTTCTGACGAAATTTGTTTAAAAACATTATTTCTGTAAAAATGTATACTATTAACGGGTAAACCTATTTTATTATTAATTTCAGAAGCACGTCTAGTGGAACTGTCGTTCGCATAACAAGTTTGCACTTAGCAAAAGAAAACAATTACTTTTTACGTCAAGTACGTTCACTAATTGTATATACTCTAACCTGTGACCTTTTATTAATATCCAATGTTACTTTGTTGTAACGATAGCGTTATCTATCAGTTCAGTACAACAGAATTCCATGACAGATACAAGTGAAGGACAGCCTCGTTCTGTTAGTGCAGCGACATGCGGGTCTAGTAACAAGCAGTGTGCCTGTCGTCAGGATCTGGAGCAAGCAGAAGGCGGGAGGAGGGGGGGGCGCGCCGGGAGCCGCCGCGTCGGAGCGGGGAGCCGCCGCCAACAGCAACAGGTACAAGTTGTCATAACGGTGAAAAGTAGGCTGACCTGACACACACTTCCACAAATGTAATATTGTCTTCTTTCAGAACTGACATGTTGATGTTGATAGATAAATGTTATCCCCCTGATACCTACACCATGTAACGGACACTGTCCGCAGCGCGGGCACTACCAGCACTACCCGGGCAAGTTAGAAACTCTGCTAACGGAACATGGTATTTATGTGGATATGACATATAAGTAACCTTCTGATACCTACACCATGTAACGGACACTGTCCGCAGCGCGGGCACTACCAGCACTACCCGGGCAAGTTAGAAACTCTGCTAACGGAACATGGTATTTATGTGGATATGACATATAAGTAACCTTCTGATACCTACACCATGTAACGGACACTGTCCGCAGCGCGGGCACTACCAGCACTACCCGGGCAAGTTAGAAACTCTGCTAACGGAACATGGTATTTATGTGGATATGACATATAAGTAACCTTCTGATACCTACACCATGTAACGGACACTGTCCGCAGCGCGGGCACTACCAGCACTACCCGGGCAAGTTAGAAACTCTGCTAACGGAACATGGTATTTATGTGGATATGACATATAAGTAACCTTCTGATACCTACACCATGTAACGGACACTGTCCGCAGCGCGGGCACTACCAGCACTACCCGGGCAAGTTAGAAACTCTGCTAACGGAACATGGTATTTATGTGGATATGACATATAAGTAACCTTCTGATACCTACACCATGTAACGGACACTGTCCGCAGCGCGGGCACTACCAGCACTACCCGGGCACTACCAGCACTACCCGGGCAAGTTAGAAACTCTGCTAACGGAACATGGTATTTATGTGGATATGACATATAAGTAACCTTCTGATACCTACACCATGTAACGGACACTGTCCGCAGCGCGGGCACTACCAGCACTACCCGGGCAAGTTAGAAACTCTGCTAACGGAACATGGTATTTATGTGGATATGACATATAAGTAACCTTCTGATACCTACACCATGTAACGGACACTGTCCGCAGCGCGGGCACTACCAGCACTACCCGGGCAAGTTAGAAACTCTGCTAACGGAACATGGTATTTATGTGGATATGACATATAAGTAACCTTCTGATACCTACACCATGTAACGGACACTGTCCGCAGCGCGGGCACTACCAGCACTACCCGGGCAAGTTAGAAACTCTGCTAACGGAACATGGTATTTATGTGGATATGACATATAAGTAACCTTCTGATACCTACACCATGTAACGGACACTGTCCGCAGCGCGGGCACTACCAGCACTACCCGGGCAAGTTAGAAACTCTGCTAACGGAACATGGTATTTATGTGGATATGACATATAAGTAACCTTCTGATACCTACACCATGTAACGGACACTGTCCGCAGCGCGGGCACTACCAGCACTACCCGGGCAAGTTAGAAACTCTGCTAACGGAACATGGTATTTATGTGGATATGACATATAAGTAACCTTCTGATACCTACACCATGTAACGGACACTGTCCGCAGCGCGGGCACTACCAGCACTACCCGGGCAAGTTAGAAACTCTGCTAACGGAACATGGTATTTATGTGGATATGACATATAAGTAACCTTCTGATACCTACACCATGTAACGGACACTGTCCGCAGCGCGGGCACTACCAGCACTACCCGGGCAAGTTAGAAACTCTGCTAACGGAACATGGTATTTATGTGGATACGACATATAAGTAACCTTCTGATACCTACACCATGTAACGGACACTGTCCGCAGCGCGGGCACTACCAGCACTACCCGGGCAAGTTAGAAACTCTGCTAACGGAACATGGTATTTATGTGGATATGACATATAAGTAACCTTCTGATACCTACACCATGTAACGGACACTGTCCGCAGCGCGGGCACTACCAGCACTACCCGGGCAAGTTAGAAACTCTGCTAACGGAACATGGTATTTATGTGGATATGACATATAAGTAACCTTCTGATACCTACACCATGTAACGGACACTGTCCGCAGCGCGGGCACTACCAGCACTACCCGGGCAAGTTAGAAACTCTGCTAACGGAACATGGTATTTATGTGGATATGACATATAAGTAACCTTCTGATACCTACACCATGTAACGGACACTGTCCGCAGCGCGGGCACTACCAGCACTACCCGGGCAAGTTAGAAACTCTGCTAACGGAACATGGTATTTATGTGGATATGACATATAAGTAACCTTCTGATACCTACACCATGTAACGGACACTGTCCGCAGCGCGGGCACTACCAGCACTACCCGGGCAAGTTAGAAACTCTGCTAACGGAACATGGTATTTATGTGGATATGACATATAAGTAACCTTCTGATACCTACACCATGTAACGGACACTGTCCGCAGCGCGGGCACTGCCAGCACTACCCGGGCAAGTTAGAAACTCTGCTAACGGAACATGGTGTTTATGTGGATATGACATATAAGTAACCTTCTGATACCTACACCATGTAACGGACACTGTCCGCAGCGCGGGCACTGCCAGCACTACCCGGGCAAGTTAGAAACTCTGCTAACGGAACATGGTATTTATGTGGATATGACATATAAGTAACCTTCTGATACCTACACCATGTAACGGACACTGTCCGCAGCGCGGGCACTGCCAGCACTACCCGGGCAAGTTAGAAACTCTGCTAACGGAACATGGTATTTATGTGGATATGACATATAAGTAACCTTCTGATACCTACACCATGTAACGGACACTGTCCGCAGCGCGGGCACTGCCAGCACTACCCGGGCAAGTTAGAAACTCTGCTAACGGAACATGGTATTTATGTGGATATGACATATAAGTAACCTTGTTGACGAAAGACCCAATCTTGTCCGGACAATGCGGCCGTTGCCCGTAACGTGTTATTATTTACAAGACAACTTAGATAAAGAAGGCCTCTTGACTGTTTATTATTAAATTACCTACTGATTGAATTTTCGCGTGAAACGCTGTATCTGTGTGTGTCTGACATACAAGTCTACAACAACGTGACAACTACTAGTCCATTAAATACCTAACGCGTTGTAATGCGCGTGTTTACACTAATCGGATCGATTGCACTGTCAGTATAGATCGCTAGCAGTAGCACGTCTACGTACTGACATTCATTCGCGACGTTAGAGGCTGTTCATTCAATACGTAAGACGTTTTGGGGAGGAGTGGGTCCGACCAAATCTCTTTTTCCTTACATGGAGGAGGGGGTGGGTCTAGATATTATTTATGTAAGAATATGTAACATACTTTCCAGTGCATAATTCTTTATCTGATTGGCTGGTGAGCCCATGGGCTAGTTCAGATTCATTTCTTCCTTAATTTTTGTATGTTTACCACTACTAACAAATTTATAATAAAATTTGGGTTTTTATAAATATTTCCTTTAAAATTTTGTCTAACGTAAAATTACTTTTACATAGGGGTGGGAGGGAGTCAAAAAAGGCCAAAACAGTCTTATGTATTAAATGAACAGGTCCTTACTAAAAGTGGAAAGCATTTATGTGACACAGAAATAACCAATACACCCACACAAAACATGAAAACAACTACAAAAACTACTACTTGTGACAAAAATGGCAAAACTCAGCGAATACTGCAAGCAGCTAAAAGCGCTGGTTTTAGCTCCTCCCATTTTATTGTAAAACTACAAACATTCCTGAGTTATCTTGCGAACTGTTAATACGACGGACATGTTGCGGACGTAGACGAATTAGTGTTAGCGACCGCGTCGGTGCACTCCGGCATAGTACGTATATAAGTAACAAATAGTATTCTATCTCCATACAAGCGGGCCGAAACGAACCACCGCCAAAACATAGTTCAACTCGGTTTACGATAGTCGCGGTCGCACTTGTCTCTGTGATGTTCCCGCGCATTTTCGTAAATTATGGCACGAAATCGCAGAGTATGTTGTGCATTGTATGGTTACTTAAATACAACTTTTATAATAATAATATAGCATTTGGCAGCCCTAGCGCATGTTTAGGCGCCGCGCGGCCGTAGGTATTGATTTCAAGGACACCGTCTAGTTAAACTACTGTTGTTACCTATACTGTGACTGGGGTGAGTCGCAGTGTTGCGGTCGCTGCAGGGAACCGCCGGCCGTCTCCAGTTTATAGGAGCCGCGACTTCATGCTCGGTCCTCTGCTACGTGCCGTCGACTGAACACGTCACTTTCTTTACAACAACACACCGGTTTGATTTGTTTATTTTAAATGTTCTGTTGAATGCAGCCTGAGTTAAGAACAAATTGTTGCCATATATAATCAGCTTATTAACACGAGAGACGAGATGGCGGCAATAAGCGATATATAGCATTTTCAGGGTTCCGTACCCGAAGGGTACCAAACAGGAACCTATTACTAAGCCCCCGCTGTCTGTCTGTCTGTCTGTCACAGGGGTCTACAGCTGCATTCTTAATAGTTAGAAAATTGAAATTTTCATGGAATACGTGTTACTTTGGCCTCTGTCACGACAAATAATTAAAAAAAAATAAAAATGTTAAACCCAAGGTCCCCATACAATAAACCAGCGCCATCTGAGATGACTTGTTTGACAGCTTTTACCGAGGTAATAGATGGCGCTAAGAGTGCTTGTCAACTTTTTTGCACCGGGTTTCAATGGTATGTACCTATATATAGATGGCGCTAAGATCTTAAAAGCGGTCATTTGTTATGTACCTTAATGTTTTAGGTTTCCGTAAGTACCCTTAAAGTGTGGTGGTATGTTACGCGAATCCGACTCGCACTTGGCCAAATTATTAAAAATGTTGTCTGTCCTTATGTTCCGTTTTAACTCGAGAACCATTCAACGAATTTGGATGCGGTTTTTTATTATTATCATCGTAGTGAACCTGGACAACGGGGCTCTAAGGGGTCTTCATAAAGTAACGCCAAGCCGAAACCGGGGTAGAGATCGAATAAACGCAGACGAAAGACGACATCTTAAATTGGTATAGATCGGTATAAATGAACATAGATAATGTTAGGAAGGAACCAGTGCGTGTTCCATGGTTGGCCATTGTCTGCTTCCTGTTGTAGGTCGAAGCGAACCAGCCAAGTGAAGGCGGAGAGCCCGGAGCGGTGGCGCAGCGGTGCGGCCTCCGACCCCTCCACCGAGAGCGGCGACTCTGACAACGACCTGCACCTGCTGAACCGCTCGCTCACCATGCGGCTCGCGCACACTGACCACTTCGAGTACTTCACGTCCCCCGCGCGCCCCGCGGACGAGCCGCCCGCGCACACGCCCTCGCTCTACTCGGACCCCTTCCACTCGCCGCGCCGCCCCAAGCCGAGGGCCGACGACTACATGAGCGAGCGCCACCGCGCCATCCTCCACTCGGAGATCTCCACCTTCGAGTTCACGCTCATGATCACGGACCTGCTGCAGGAGCTGTGCCGCGCCGAGAGCAGCCTCGTCGGCTCCGAGGGCTCGCAGATCTCCGTGCAGTGCATCAACTTCTCGCTGCGCAACCTGTGCTCGTTGCAGTTCGGCTCGCCGCCGGGCGACGCGGCAGAGCGCGCGCGCGTCAAGCTGGCGTTGACGGAGCTGCTGATCGTGTCACTCGACAAGGTCCTCGTGCGCGCCGACCTCTGCGCCAAGCTCATCAACAACGGCATCCTGCCGATGCTGCTGCGGCTCCTCGAGGACGTCATCTGCAAGTCGCACGGCGAGTCGGACGCGGCCGGCGCGGAGAACCTGCTCCAGTACGTGTTCGGCATCGCGTACTCGATCACCGCCTTCTTCCACTGTCTGCTGATGCAGTGCCGCTCGGTGGACAAGCTGCGCGAGTTCACCGACCAGTTCAAGCTGTACGGCGAGTGCCGCAAGGGCGCGCTGCTGCAGGAGTGCGTGGCGCTGATGGTGCGTGTGGCGGGCGCGCGTGAACTGGCCGTGCTGCTCGTGAAGCGGCTCGTGGAGACGCTGGGCCGGCTCGTGAGCGGCATGAAGCGCGTGCGCAGCGAGGTGGTGCACACGGCGGCATGCGGCCGCGCGCGTCACAAAGCGTGCCGTGCGCGCGTCGCCGCCGGCCTCCACCACCACCACGACATCCTGGGCGAGGCGAGCGGTGCCGCGCTGCCGCTGTCGTCGCGCTGCTGCGTGGCCGTGCTGTGCGGCACGCTCACCGCGCTGCTCACAGACGAGCGTGTGGCTGGCGACGCGGCGCTGCGCACTAAGGTGCTGCGCGTGCTACTCGGCTGCGGCGTGTGCTGCTGCTTCCCGGCCGGGTTCCTCGTGGAGCACGCGGTGCGCGTGATGCTGACGCACAGCGCCGCCGCACCGCTCTGCCTGCAGCTGCTGGAGCGCACCGTGTACGGGGAGCTGGGCGCCAGCGTGCTGCTGCCGCGCAACACCGACCGGCTGCCGTGCTCCGTCTGCGAGCCCTGCGAGGACAAGGCGCTCAGCTTCGACCGGACGAGGTTCTACTCGCATGGGCTCGGCTCGCTGGAGCGCAAGAGCGTCTGGTCGTTCCTGATCCACTACAACTCGCTGCTGCAGCTCGACAACCACAACAGCGTGCTGCACGCGACGGTGGCGCACCTGCTGCGGGTGACGCCGCGCTGTCGCCAGGAGATGAAGCACGAGCTGCTGTTCAGCGTCGTGTACCCGACGTTCATCGTCGCCAAGCACCGGTACATGATCCGCAGCGAGGAGGCCGCTTACTTCCTCACCCTCTCCTGCCTGAACATCTTCGCGAGCCTCCTGAACACGATCCCGTTCGCGGAGCAGTTTATCCAGAAGGGCGGACTCAGCTACGTACTGGAGCTGGTCGCGCTCGCCGAGTTTTCGGAGCAGTGCTGCGCGATCCTCGAGATAGCGATCGTGGTGGAGATCATCAAGGTGATGCGGGACAACGCGGCCGAGATGAGTCCGTACCGCGAGGTAGGCTCGCTGCCCTCGGTGCGGATGCTGCTCAAGTCGCTGGCGGAGGCGACGGACCGCTGCTACAAAGTGCACCGGCTGCGGCTGCCGAGCGCGCAGTTCGCGGAGTTGACGGACGTGGCGGCGCAGCGGGACATTCTCGCGCTGAACCTGCCGCGCCGCCACTCGGAGCCGCTGCAGGCGCCGCCGAGCCCCGCGCCCCGCGACCCGCAGCAGAGCTTCGCCTGGAGCGAAAACTGCACCTCGGAGGCGATGGAGGACCACGTGGAGGTGCTGCGGCACGGCGGCACGTTCTGGAAGTGCTGCGCGGCGCTCTGCCTGTACAGCCCGCTGTTCCGCGAGCAGCTCGCCGCCGAGCCCGTGCTGCTCGACTCGTACGTGCTGCTCAAGCTGCTGCTGCACCAGGTGTGCGGGGGCGGGGGCGCAGTGCAGGGGGACGCGGGGGAGCAGCACGCGCGGCTCGCCTCGCACGTCATGGAGGCGCTGCTCACCGTGCAGTTCGCGCTCTCTGGTCAGTACGCACTTTAAATCACATTATATATGTACGATTCTCAACCTGATTTCTAAAACGACTGTATTCATTGATCTCTGGGTATATACCTATACGTTATACTAGAATTGATTATGAGGATTATCATCGTATGCATATTGTTCGTACAGTGAAGGTGTGCGTGCAGGTGTCGTTCAGTGTACGTACTTGTTGTTGGTCAGACTAATAGTGAACAGGTCGATGACTCACGTGTCCACGGAAACCTTACTAGTTGTCACTACTTCGCATTTAACAGACAATTTGCGACTCTAACACTGACACTAGTGGGTGTATTGTTGCTCGTCCCTTGATGAAGTTTATAACATTTAGCGCTAGTCAAAGATTCCTTGTACCTTGTACGGGTTCGATACACTCTCACTTCACTGTGCGGGGTGTAGGTGTAGACGGACAGGTATCGTTATATGAAACCACACAATCTTCAGATCATACCGATCAACGTTGCCGAACAAACTTAGCCGCGGAAACCAATTAATATTTTTACTTTTCCTTACTAATTTTGAAAACCTACTGTGAATTTGTATGAACAGGGTGGCTATTCTGGCATTATTTTTCATTCGCAATATCAGTGTTTCGACTTTTGTTAACAGTACGATAAATGTCATTCCATGTAAGCCTTGTCAAATAAAAACTAAGGAATGCTCATTATAACTTCAATAAGAAAAACAACACACATCCGTACAAAATCCCTTTTAAAGTCACCCGAAATCTGCTTTAGCAATTTTCACGCACGTGCCAGAATAGCTGTCGTGTTAATTTTTTTTAAATTTGTACGGTAAAACATGTTGGAGAGAGTCGTTCAGTAGATGATATATGAAATGTAGTGAATGTACAGTTCCCCACACACAGTATACTGGACGCTGGACGCTGGACGCTGGACATCGCGTGCCGCTTTGGGCACAATTACGTAACACGCTAATATTCATATTCAAGGTCTTCACCACAACTGGTTTGCTCGTTTGTTGTTTGTATCAAATTACATATTACGCATAAATACATTATTGTTTGGGCCTGCGGTTTTGAATTGTGGAAATTATTCGCGTTCCAATGTTGGAGATTTCATTTTGATTTCATAAGCGCAGCTGTTGCCAAACTTCGTAGTAAGTGAAGTCTGAAGTTGGAATATTTGTCAGTTACGGATGACGCTCGTGACGGTGTGAAGAGAGCAATTACTGTTGGTGTCTTTAAGATCGTTAAACCGAATCCCGGTGCAAAATGCACATAAAACAAATATTGTTTTCCTAACTTTTAAATAAAAAGTACCCAAAAATTGCGTTTTAAAGCAATTCGCACAAATTGATCACTAATAGCAGGGTTCTCGCATTAAAATTATGTTATTTTATGCCTTACATTTTGATTAATTTCGATCACAACGATACATACGTTTTTAAGTTTGTTAATCGAATGCAATCAAAATGTAAATCACAGAATGATAGAAATTGAATGTAAAACCCTAATTATTAGTAGTCAATTTCCGCTAATTCCTTTAAAACGCAATTTTTGTAAATTTTTTATTTAAAAATAAGGAAAACAATATTATAATGTGTATTTTGCACTGGGATTCCGTTTTACCACCTTAAGACAATAGTACCTGATTGAGACAGCGCGACCATTCATATAAAAAAGAAAACGATAAATCAATTATTACTGTAGAACAGAAGCTATACAAATTATAATATTTTATACTTCTGTATAAATAAATAAAATGTTGTATTTTTTAAATTTGTATTTATTAATTGGTTTGTCAACAGACATACATCTTAATCGATAACTTATCTAAGGACATGCAATGTAGGTTAAAGATGTAGCCCAATTACAGACAAACACAGCTTGTTGGTATATAAAGAGAGTATCCCTCGATGGTTGATACAACAAGTACCATCTAGCTCGCTAAAACATTTTACAATAATCTTAGGGCTCCTTTGTGGAAGACAAGAAATGTTTGAATTTGTTAAAGAAAATACTGAAAATATCCATTCTTGTTGAATGAAACAAATTATTGTGTTCGCGGCAGCAAACTGTGATGTAGTCGACAATTCTCGCATTAGTTCTAGGAACTACTAAACCTATCTGAGACAACAAGGTAGGGCTCCAAGACTTTGTTTAATAAAATATTGTAGTAATTGTACAAATAGTTCACAGTGGTGAGCTTATTACTGTATGTCGATGTTGTAGACGTGACGTCAGAGCGGTCGAAGGAGGCGTCGTGCTCGCTGGTACGCGAGGCGCTGGCGCGGGGCGCGGCGGGCGGCGCGGGGGGGCTGCGCGCGCTCTGCGAGACACTGCTGCGTGTGGCGGGCGCCGAGCCCTCGCTCACTCACGCCATGCCGCCCACTAGTGCCGCCAAGGTATGCCTCTCCACACCACTCGTACATGTGGCGATATGGCCAGGGGCGAGTCCGACTCGCGCACGATGTGCTCCGTCCACCGCACGATACAGGCACGGAACCTTAAACATTACGGTAAATAACAACAATATCATAGCAGCATCAAGGCGACCAGAAATAAGTCCTTCCTTTAAATGATAGTGCCTTACCAACAATTCGGCACCCTTTGAGTACGGAACCTTAAACATTACGGTAAATAACAACAATATCATAGCAGCATCAAGGCGACCAGAAATAAGTCCTTCCTTTAAATGATAGTGCCTTACCAACAATTCGGCACCCTTTGAGTACGGAACCCAATTTTTTTGTTGTTGTCAATAGAGTCAGCTACACTATGCTTCTTTACTACTAAAAGAAAGAAAAGGTTTAGATTCATAATGCCATTGAAACGGCTACTCACGATTTTTATATAGTCAGATTTCGCCTGATTATAGTTTCACTGTATTCGTACGGTTTCTTCGGAGGCAAACATGTTTATTTTATTATTATGTTATTTCGGGACGCAAGTGGAAATAGATTTGCCCTTTGAATTTTGAAGACGGAATCTAATCCATCGGAGCAAATAATAACTGTAATGTTTAACCGTCAGCTGCCGCCGCTGGCTTGCGTCGAGGGCAGCGCGTCGTCCCTCGAGCGGTCGTCCAGCGAGGACAGTGTGGCGGCGCCGTACGCCAGCGAGCACAGCGAGCCCGAGCGGGCCGACCTCGGGTATGAGGTACGTCCACGTGACGTCACTGCAGCGAGTGACGATCCACGTTATAATGAGAAGCGGCCATGTTACTTACATAGATGTAGATGGATGATAGTGATAGATGGGATATGCAGTAACGAAGGCGAGACCAATAGCTTGATCGGGGCAGATCGCTTTTTGTGGACTTCTGCCGAACATGGAATTAAATGTATGTAAATGTTGTCCTTTAGGGAATTGTGTAGTAAAAGACCACAAGTATGATGATAATATGAAATGCATAATGTCATGCGAAGTAAAGGTGAAATTCACATATTTTATATCATTCCAAATTGAATCCGTAGGTATTCAAAGCAGTATGTGATTAAATTAGATATCTTTTGCCACCCATTAGAGAACAAAACTTTTGTCTTAACTTTAGTTGTAAAGCATTACATTTAGACAACAAAATATTTCAATAGTATGTCTATGAGAAATGTACAATTCTGTGAGTGTTTTTTTCTAAGATGAGTGACATCTAGGCGCTACACACGTAACCACAATTAGTTACGTCTCTTAAACACAAAATTACACTTTGAAACCTAAAATTTTGCAAAAATAAGCAGAATTTGTTTCGTTCATAATTTACTGTAGGTCCATCCAGGTCCATAGCGTGTACGCGAATGGTCTTGCCTATCTTTCTCGCTCTAACATACGCGTCTATATGCTTTTTCTTTTTGCATTGCCAATCTGACGGTAGTATATACTAAATCTATGGTTACTGACGTAAAACATTGTCCCTCTCGATCGGCTGTGCTCGCGCGCTTGCAGTTGCCGATGCCCCAATAATATACACTCGCCACATCTCTCCGCTTGTAATGAGTGCCTGGTAGTTTTGTTTAAATTCCATGTACATTGCATGCTGGTACAATAACTTGGACATGTATTGTGAATGCGATATCTGCAAGTGTGAATATCTGACGAGCGGGTGCGGCGCCGCGTGTTGCAGGCTGACGTCGAGGTCGGCAAGTTCGATCTGGCGACATCGCACAAGAGTCGCAAGCTGACCGGCTCCACTCTCACCAGCAGCTCGGGGATAGGGATGGGTGAGTCTATCGTACGATACTGTGACCTTCGAGACACGAGGTTCCTTCTTGAATATATTAGCATCAAGTTGGACATTAACAGCTCCTGGTATTATCAACTAGCATTTACGATCCATTGACAAACTACAGATAGCGCGCGAGTTCATGTCTGTCGGGGCCAGAGGCGACGCGCGGGGGCAGCTCGCCCCGCCTTCACCCACCTCGCCGCATTAGTCTGCAGTCGAGTGTTGTCCTCGATGGTTGTGATGCGTGCTTCCAAACTTCCCTTTTCAGATCGGATTTTCCTTTAAAAACTTATTTGTAACTATGCTTGCTTTACAGACATGGCACGATTCCCGTAAAATTACCTTTTTGTCTTCGTCCAGTGTAATTGAGGCAGAACATATTTTCCGATTTACACACCGCCACAATCCCGTTTTATTCTTATTTGTCCAATTAAGATTATACCGGTGGCCATCGTTGCGAATCAAAGTCACTTTTCCTTTTTGATTTTCAATAAACTCGAATTCACGACTCATTATTTGTCTACTCCTTTTCTGAACAAATCCACGGATATATCACAAATGTGCGAATTGGACAATAAGCGAATTGGACATTTTGAGCGCGCTGGACCTTTTGCGAATTGGACACAACGCGCCCAACCGGCTTAACGATACCGAAAATTTGTCGCTATTGAAGTGACGGCCTAATGGAAATTACGATCGACAAATTAATAATTGAAGTCAGCGACGGCGAAGATATTGATTCCTACTCTGCTCTGTCGGTTGTCTGATCAATATATCTGGTCTGATAGTGATTAAATTGCATAAAAAAAAATTTACTCTATTACTTATCACATTTATTTTATTTGATAATTTGCAAAATTACCTTGAGTTACAATAAACCAACTTGACAGCTGTTGACAAAATCGGTAGTAATTATCGACATTACCATAATTGATTAGGTCACAGCACTACCGCATTCCCCAGGATGGACATGAACTCGCGCGCTATCTGTACGTCTAGAGACATACTTTTTATTAGACACAATTTGGCCACGCGACCGCTGGAATTAGCCATTCGCTCTGACAGTTTGTGATATGTCAACAACAACATTTGTGTAGTTAGTACTCGCTGAAGGTAAAGGAGAACATTGTGTGGTTAACCTGCATGCCCTAGAAGCGTGTACTCGGTGATTAGGTACCGGAGCGTGATGTATGTACAGATGAAGTGATCGTGTGCACCGCAGAGAGAGAGGCGGGCGGCGCGGGGGGTGCGGGACGCGAGGAGCCGTGCTCCGAGTACAGCAAGAGCGGCGCGCTCGCGTACCCCGAGCTCTGCCTCATCGTCGTCGACATACTGACGCACCTCATCAACAAGTACGTATTGCTCCTGTTGTCTTATACTAGCGTCTGTCTAGCGATCTTGATCTCGTGTGATGTACGTGCTGCAGGGCGGTGCAGGGCGACGCCGGCAGCTGCACACTGGCGCGCGCCTGCTGCGGCCGGCTGTGCGCCGCGCTGTCCCGCGCGCCCCCGCCCCGCGCCCCGCTGCGCCTGCTCACCGCGCTGCTGTCCGGCGCCGGGCGCACGCTGCTCTCCACCGCCGACGACTCCCTGCAAGGTAAATATTCGGCGTTATTGTCACTGGTTCGAGTCGAGGTAATACTACATGTGCGGTAAGTCTTTTTATTCCCAGTATCTTAAATAACATCCGTTTGATTACTGTGCACTATTTACAATGTAAGTTGTCTCGTGGGTACGCGTGTAGGACGCGCTCTGTCCCTCGGCCGTCAGTCAGTCGTGCGTGACACATGACTTGCCCATCTCCACTTGAGTTGACTAGCTAATGGGGCAGCATCAACTAGACGTGTTCTCTTATTAATGTCGCTATTTCTCATCCGGTCGTTAAGCTTGATGTTGAGCATGCTTCATTCAGTAGATTTTGGAAGACCTGTGGTCTGTCTGTGATGCAGAGTAGGTATTACCGTCGTATTCATTGTCTTCTCTTTGGGTGTATTGGGGCAATTCCACGGTAACTCATGTTACCGTTTACTCCAGTTTACGATATAATATGTCAATAATTTATAACTTGTTCTCCTAATATAAATATTAACTCTTGAATAAACAATAAATGTGTTAGAGTAATTTTCTTTAAACTTGACACATTTTCTTGGGTTCTATATTGATAAAACTTTTGGTAACTCACGTGACATTCGGCGACATATCTTATTGAGACTAGTATAAATTGAAGCAAAACTTTGTTCGGTTTGAAGTTAAAAATGCCTTAATTAAATACGGTTTTATTAATGCCTAACAAGTTTATTCATTATAAATTTCTTGCCCTCCATGCAGTTTTTATTTTTTTGCATAATTAATTTCTGGTCACTCACGTTACATAGATCTTGGAACTCATTTTTCTTTCACGACTTTTATAGCAATATTCGAACATGAAATCTCCCACTCTGACAAGTCGAAAAAGAAACGTTTCTTTTGGTGTATGTTGCCATACTTATATTTAAAAAGCGATGTTTGCAGACCGAATCGTGCCCATGTAGATAATTTCATTTTTAGCTGTCTATGTCGCATTTCAATGGAATTGCCCTTGGTATTTTCTCCTGTGAATTTGAAAGGAGACAAGTCGCCCTAACTTTGAACATATAATTTGCGAAGCGTAAATGGTTAAGGTATTCACCGTTGATGTTAAGGTCCTTTTCTTCCCGATCTACTTTCTTGATATTCTTCTCGAGGAGTAAAATGTAGAGATTTAGTGAGGTGGGATCTCTTTGCCTGACTCCTCGCCTCTACTTTGTCGGTTATACATTTCTTTAAGCATTCAAGTAAATTTGTTTGGCATTTGTTGCGAACCCAAGACCCGCCATAAAGAGTTATGGTAAATAGAATCAATTGAATTGAATATTTCAGTTTAAAGCCTGTATTCTCTCTAGTTTGATGTTGTTCCAAAATGTCTTTCTTACGGTTGTACCACCTCCAGATTGAAATATGACCTTTAAATCCTGTTGTGTAAATGACATGTGTATATTTTGGTACGTGAACCGTGCTTCGTACACTTGCACAATGTCACGTACGCAACACGTTTAAAGCTCACATTTCAATGCATACTTTGAGGTGGTTCGGTGCCGAGGCGAGTCTTCATTAATCCCAGTAGCACACCGGTACTCGTAAAGATTTCGTAGATTGTTTTTAATGAACTTATGGGTCTATAGTTTCCAATGTCCGGCGGATTCCCTTTTTTTCTATAATAATGTAATGATAACATTTTTTCAATCTTGAGGTAGGTACACAGTTCACATCTAAGACCAAGTAGATATATTATTGAACAACTCGGTGAGGAGAGGTATTACCGGCTTTGTCATTTGAAGTTTAGAAACCCTCTTGGATATTATTAACTTTGTATTGGGGTCTTACTCGTGATAACTAACAACATACCTTAATAGATATATGCTTGACGTTTCGACGCCTCTGTAGGCTGTCGTGGTCACAAGCTAACTGACGAAAGTAGCAGCAAAAATGTCCTTGGCGAGCTGGCGGTAGGTAGCACATTATTTTTCTTTTTCCTACCCGCACTTTGTCTTTTGTTCATTAATTGTTTCTTTCGTCACACACGACACACAACACTAACAGTATCGAGGCAAATATTCGAAGATAAATCGCGAGGTTTAAATTTCTGTATGATTGAACTTAAAGTTCCTCTTGGATATTACCCGGTATAACAAAACGACGAGAACGTTGCAGAGCTGCGGGAGAGCGTGCTGGAGCTGGTGGAGACGGTAGCGGGGCAGGGTATCGAGCCGGCCGAGCTGGCGCTGTTCCTGCAGCTGTTCAAGAGCCCCGCCCCCCCGCTCTCCGCGCTGCTGGGCTCCCTCGCGCGCCTCGCCGCCGCCGCGCACCCGCACACGCCCGCCGCGCTGCTCGCCTGTCCGCTGCAGCCGACTCACGGTGAGTGCTCGACGTAGTACGTAGCGTCTCACTGTACAGAAATATTGATACGAGTGCGTACACCCTGACGCTAATGTATACGTATATAGATAGTGCGGGACGGCTGTACCCGGGAGACCTGACACTACGGACGGAAGGAAGGGCGGCGTGCCGTCCGCATATTACGTCATTAGGAAGGGGGGTAGGTCACATGAACAAATATGGCAATAATGGGGTGTCTTGCCAAAAGAAAAGGAACTGTGTATGGTGACGTACAATAATGATTGATAGGATCTGATAAATGAATGAGTACCTACGCGACGAACGTCTAATCGTGAACTGAACTTTTATTATAAAATAAGGTAAATCGCCGCGGTCGCGTCAGATCGCTGACGCTTCCTAAGAGCACATGTACTGGATGGCCCGTACAGATTTTGTAATATAATCATTTATTTCAAAATAACAATGTTTTGTCCCGCTAATTTTTACTGGTATGTTTAACTGATATAACGTGACTTTATTTCGTTCCCCTATCAGAGAAGCAGCCAGTGCAGGCGGGCGAGGTCGGGGGCGGGGGCGGCGGCGGAGGGGGCGGCACGCACGGCACGTCGCAGAGCCACCAGGCGGAGAACTTGGCGCGACACCTGCGCGACCAGCATCTGGCGCTAGGTACATTACGACACTGAATACTTGTTGCATTTTGTGAGAAACTCAACCTTGTGTGCACGATTTACACCCAATTTAATGTTCACGGCAGACATTTGCGTGTTGCCTTGGAGCCCCGATGCATCCGAGTGCTCCAAAATAGCGACTGAAATTATTATTCACGTCCTGTGAGTTTCACCAAAGTTTTTCTACCAAATCCTGGAACGATAAATAAAGGACAAGTATATGTTTGAATTGTTTCTCGTGTGCGGTGCTAAATAGCGTTCTCGGAGACCCGTCAAAGATACCCTTGTAAATTGTTTTATTCAAGGTAACCCGACAATTAAGGCGGCATTTCTAGCGCCGGAAAAGGGAACCTTATTTTATATATTTTTTATATAGTGAGGCTTTTGCATCAAGCTCTATAAATCGCAATTAAATCTAACGAAGTTAGTCGCATATGAGCTATATCTATGACGATTGCCCATTAACTTGCCAAGTGTAGCGCTCCTACTACATGTCCCCCCCTCCCCTCAGGTATAAAGTCGGCGTGGGCGAGCGCGGCGGTGCGGTGCGGGGTGGAGGGCGCGGGCTGGACGCCCTGGCTGCAGGGGTTCGCGCTGAGCGCGTGGCTGCGCGTGGGTGCGCCCGCGCACGTGGCGCCGCACCGTGCCGGCCAAGGGGACACGGACGACGAGTGGGGTCTGTACACACTCATTATTTATTATAAAACATATGAGCTCTTACAGTAACTAGTGAAAACAACTCTAGGGTAGAATGTGTGTCGTTTACTGATCGATCACACTGAATAAATAAATAAAAAATGTAGGTCAAATATTTGTTTTCTTACCCTGTACAAACCGATTCAACCAGCCGACTATGGAAAATGTCTATGGCAAGTGCAACAATGGTCGCGCAAATAAAAAAAAACTGAAAGGTGGTCTATTAACGATACTCAATCATTTCTTGAATTTTTTCACTTTGAATCTTAGGACCTTAAATGTATATTTTAAATTTTTATACAAACCCCTTGTTAATAAATAATTTCACTTGCTATTATTTTGTGAATATTAATAAAATAAAAAACCCATGTATATTAATTTCAGAATATAAACTGTCCTTAGCAACTAAAATCAATCATGCTTCTACCTAATACGCATACAAACAAAAATATCAATTAAACGCATTATATTAATATAACAAGGAATTGTAGAATCTTCAGTGAAGATTATTACAAACCAGGTTCAGACATTTACAGGAAATAATTCCGGTCACTCTCCGAACCCACCCTCAGTCTGAGAGTCTCAGATCGTGGCACAACTAACAAGAGTTTTTATTTTTATTTTGTCTGACTGATCGTGATCTCATTTCAGTCTGTTTCAACTGTTGCATTAAATAATCTAAACCCTAATGGGAAACTAAGATATCTGTGGCATAACTGTTATTAAAATAAAATTGTTACGCTTGAGTTAAATCAAATGGTCAAGCAACATATATCAGGTAAACAACATGGTTTTATCAAAGGTAGGAGTGTTGACACAAACCTTGTTACCTTTACTGATTTCATTTTGAATGGTATGGATGATGGATATCAGGTGGATGCCGTGTATACCGATTTCTCTAAAGCATTTGATAAAATTTCTCATAAACTATTAATTTGTAAATTGTATGAGTTCGGTATACACGGCGATCTTCTTAGGTGGATTAAATCCTATATCAGTAACCGCAGCCAGGCTGTTGCTCTTAAGGGGTATACATCAACATTTTTACGCGTGCCTTCTGGTGTTCCACAAGGTTCACATTTGGGCCCTTGCCTTTTCACTATCTATGTTAATGATATTTCAGACAAAGTTTTCAGTGCTAATAACCATCTGCTGTACGCAGATGACACTAAAATTTACAGTGTAATTCGCTGTATTAAAGATAGTGAAAACCTTCAAAATGATCTTAGTAATTTTGTTGACTATTGTAATCAAAATCAACTTATTCTAAATTTTAATAAATGCTACACCATTTCTTTTAGTAGAAAGCTTAATCCACTTAACTTTAATTATAATTTATCGGGTAATATTTTGCAGCGGGTAAGTGAGATTAGAGACCTAGGTGTAACTTTAGATAGTAAACTTCATTTTAATCTTCATATTGATAAAATAATAAATAAGGCATATAAAAAATTGGGATTGATTTTGCGTCTGGGTAAGCCCTTTAAACGGTCAGATACCTATAAAATACTCTATTTTGCATTTGTCCGCAGTCTCTTAGAACACTGTTGTATTGTGTGGAATCCTCAATACGTTGTCCACATCGATCGTATAGAAAAAATACAAAATAAGTTTTTAAAATCCTTAGACTATCGAACTGGTAACTACTTTGAGGATTATGCTGAATCAGCTACCCGTCATCAAATACCTTCTCTTGCTAAGCGCCGTCAATATTTGGATGCTTTGTTTTTGTTTAAAATTATCAACGGGAAAATTGACTCACCTACTTTACTAGAAAAAGTATTTTTCTATTTGCGCAGACCCTCTTCACGTTCTCGTTACCTATTGTTTAATTCTTTATGTCGAACCAACTACGCTAGCAACACGTATTTAAGACGAGTTTCTAAACTTTATAATGATAAACTAGAATCCACAGACATGTTTTCATCCAGTTTGTATCAATTTAAAAATCTGCTCCGTGAAATTCTTTTCTAATGCATACCTACCATAGAAATGTCATCTCTTTGTTTCCAAAAACAGGTTTTAGTAGTGCTACGAACCAATGTTAGCTCTTAATATAAATAAAAATAAGAACGTGTTTGAATTCCTTCTATAGGTGTGATTTTGTTAGAATTTTGTCTTCACTGTTTATTATCTGTAAGGACCTGCTATTATAAATAATAATAATAATTACCTTAGTCAACACCTTCATGTATCTAAGTTATTTGTTATTCTAAACATCATTGTTTTTTCTAAATTTCAGTCATTTTTCTTTTCATGTCAGTGTGTTGAGTATGCATTTATTTTTGTAAACTCCTGAAGCCTAGCGGTCAAATCACTAAAATATCCTTTTGTTGTACCATTTATGAAACATGTAGTCCTTTTGTTTAATATTTAAGTTTATCATCTTAAGTTTAAGACGTTTTGTTTCTTATAAAATAAATAAAAATAAATAAAAAATAAAAATAACGTGACACTGGCCGATTGAACCGAAAGACACTCTACCGGGACCACTGGAAATGTTCTACGGCACATTCATATGGGCGTCAAATAAAAATTCTCAGCAAATTACAGTTACATTAAGGGGAGGTGCAACTCTGGTTATCCTAAAACTAGACATTTTTGACGTCAAGTGTAACGTCGCTGAGCAAACTCAAAGCCTCAAGAAATGCTTAATGTTGCTGAGACCACTAATTAACCACGTAGTAGCCTACCATCGTTTTCTCTTGGAGCCCCCCCCCCCCCCCTGTGGCAACGTATATGAAGGAGACGGACAGATAAAACCGATGGTTTGCTGTAAGGGTGTCCGTTTCTTGGCAGAACTCTAAAATTCTCAGAATTGTAATTTAAACGTCGTTTGAGTCTAGGGTGCGTTCCAAAACTGCAACAATGTTTTCTTTTTCAATACAAAATAAAAACTACGTAGCTCAGAATTGGCCTATTCTTGTGATAATATTGTGACCAATATTTATGATTCGAAAACCACGAGGAATAACTTTCCTGAACCGTTTTTAGTAGTCAGAATTTAAAATAAGCGTTCATAACATTTATTAAATGAAAAAAAAAGCGATGACATTAACTTGATATTCCGTGACGTCATCATCACACATTTCCATTTTCATTGAACGCATCCCAAGACGTATTTTTTTCTTGAACGCTTTCGAAAGACTGCAAATTGTAAATGTTGCCAACTTTATCAAAAAACCCTGTTTAAATAGGTATTTTACCAATAATTATCAGAATTCGAGATCTACCAACAAATAATAATAATCACTATCAACAAATAATAATAATATACTATCAAAAAATAATAAGAGTTTAGGGTCAACTTTGAAACCTATTTATATAAGAATTACTCATTAAATTATTATTAATTACTAATAATTATTTATATTAGACAGAGGTCATTGCACGAATAGGTATTTGAAGCTAGTTTATTTTTAAAGAAATGTATTGGCTATCGGATCGTGAACCAGATTTAGGTGTTAAATGTAGATTTATGATTTTCCTTCGAACTCACCCTAGCTGGGTAGTAACTATATTCTCTAGTTCTATGAGACAGAATCGAAGTTTTGAAAAAAGAAAGATGAGGTCGAAATTTTAAAATTATTGTTGCTGCTGGAAACACTGACACTGATGTGTCTGTCACTTTGACTGATTGGGTTCCGTTTCAAAACGAGAGAGTGATGCGAATAGTGATCCAACCTAATGTGATGACGTCATTTCCTGTAAATACTAAAATACTTGTAAAATCGGATTTAAAGCACAAAAATATATATTATTCAAATTAAAGTCCTAAAGTGGTCTATTTATTCCAAAAAGAAGACAAAACTAGTACATTGATATTTAAAAAATAGGCGAATTCAAACCTCCCTCCCCACAAGCTAGTACCGGCGTGCGACGGACGAGGTGTACTCACGTGACGTGTGTGTCGTACAGATCTCATGGAGGACTGGCAGGACGTCGGGGGGGAGGCGGGTAGTCGGCGCAGGCGTTCCCCCCCGCGCAAGCCGCCCCCCGAGCCCCGCGAGCGCGAGCTGCAACACCTGTTCTCTATCGGGACCGACGCGCTCATGTTCGAGGTGTGGCTCGACGCGGACACCGGTACGTACACGATTAACACTTCGTCAAGTCTTCCCTTTTCGCACCCCGATGCACCTACAGCGCGTTATTGCTATCGGATTTCGGAAAGATGTTGAGTTGAGTGAAAGGTGTGTTATTTCAGGATCGCTGACATTTAAGCTGACTCGTCCGGAGACCGGCAGCTACAAGGTGCTGAGCGAGACGCGGGTGGAGGCCCTGCCGCCGCATCGCTGGAGCTGCGTGGGGCTCAACGTGCGGGAGGTGGTGCACAAGCGCAGGATACACGTGCAGGTGGAGTGGAGGCTTCCCTTGATATTTCCTGTAACACAACGTTGCAAAGCTGTTGGGTATCTTGGAATCAAGTGTGAACAAACACATTTGAAACCTAGTGTTTATCGAGGCTTCGTATGAGCAACACACAAGTAAGATACATAGAAGCTCTGTACCTTTGTTGCAGGTGACACTGTTCGTGAACGGGTGTGAATGCGAGACCGTCTCGTTGCCGTTACAAGGTAAGCTGCATCATGTTAGTAAATGTACTCTTTGGTTTTATTATAATGTAATATAGCAGTAGCTCGACCCATACCAATGAGCTTTTAGAAATAAAGAAAATTGACAGGTTTTATTATAGTGACCAAAATGTCATAAACGTAAGTAGTCAACAAAAAAAAAACATCTAAATTAAGTTGGCCGAATGAAGCTTGCATACTGACATAAATTTAAAAATATGAAACTAGACAAAAAATGTTGGAGAGCCGATTACTTAGAAAATGTGCATAGTATTTGTATAGTTACGGGTACCACTTGCTGGCGGTGAAGCGACACATTGTGAGTTAAGGCTACATCCCCCATAAAGGGTCTGAAGTACAGGCTCACCCGCTAGCCGTTGCGACATTACATTAAAGGAGGGTAGTCCGAGTGCGAGTGTTGACTTAGTGTAGCCTGTTGTGTGAGGACATTGTGGTGTGTGCAGGTATCCTGGTGCGCAAGATAGTGCCGACGTCGGTGCTGGTGGGGCAGTGCGGCGGGGGCGGGGGCGCCTGGTACGTGTCGGCGGTGAGCGTGTACCGCGCGCCCGCACTGGACGCCGCCGGGGCGCTGCGCCGCGCCGCGCTCGGGCCCGACGTGCAGCTCGCGCTCGACACCATGGTCCGTTACATCTGTCCTTTACAGTCCGCCTCGTCGCGATCACCTGTATCCTAGACTATACGAACACACTAATGTGTATAGACAGACTGATTCGTGTATAGTTGTAGTAGGTTATTAAACTTGGCTTTAATAGGTTACTGGTAATTAAGTAATTTTATCTAACCTCATATCATAAAATCCTCATTACGAACATTACGAAAAAATCAAATTATAGTATAGTTTTCCGAACAACATAATGCTATAAAATAAAATTTTCTGAGATTACAGTACATGTGATACTAACTAGGAAGGCAAAGGGAACTTAGCCCATACAGCCATGTCTGAGGTTTAATATCAAATACCAATGAGGTTTTTATATAATGTTCTCCATCTCCAATACGTAGAAAACAACAACGAGATTACAGTCAACATTATTTTCGGCCAGGTATTGTCTATGGCTTACAGCGCGTTGGACTTAGTCTCTCAATGATTGAACTGAACTGTTTGTTGCGTCATAGTTTTAGAGGAAATTTGTTTATTACTTAATGTGGTTTTATAGGTCAAAACAATTATTTTGCCCTAAAATTATTGACAGCAGGGATGGTGATGATATTTGATTCCACCTGACATTCTGGAAATACGAGTAACGACGACGGAAATTACGTATACTTATAGAACAAGCTTTTACAAGAAAAAACAAAAATGGCTAACGGAAAAATTTACCAAGATTATGGAAACAAGTTAGTCGGCATGAGTTTCCTCGGGTCGTTTTTTAAACTGACACGTGTTTTTAATAACCTTGAATGTAGCAGTTTCATAAACTACTATTATTAACTTGGTAGACGGTGTGAGAAACCGTAGCTCTGAGATAAAGTTAGATATCGTATAAAGATGTGACATGACATTAGTGCGGTATGTGCAGGTGGAGCGGCAGTACCCGAACTACGCGCTGGTGATCACGCCGGAGCTGCTCGACCGGAACATCGACTGGGACCAGGTACCACCACACCAGACCACCATCACACGTTACATCCCATTAGTGCGGTATGTGCAGGTGGAGCGGCAGTACCCGAACTACGCGCTGGTGATCACGCCGGAGCTGCTCGACCGGAACATCGACTGGGACCAGGTACCACCACACCAGACCACCATCACACGTTACATCCCATTAGTGCGGTATGTGCAGGTGGAGCGGCAGTACCCGAACTACGCGCTGGTGATCACGCCGGAGCTGCTCGACCGGAACATCGACTGGGACCAGGTACCACCACACCAGACCACCATCACACGTTACATCCCATTAGTGCGGTATGTGCAGGTGGAGCGGCAGTACCCGAACTACGCGCTGGTGATCACGCCGGAGCTGCTCGACCGGAACATCGACTGGGACCAGGTACCACCACACCAGACCACCATCACACGTTACATCCCATTAGTGCGGTATGTGCAGGTGGAGCGGCAGTACCCGAACTACGCGCTGGTGATCACGCCGGAGCTGCTCGACCGGAACATCGACTGGGACCAGGTACCACCACACCAGACCACCATCACACGTTACATCCCATTAGTGCGGTATGTGCAGGTGGAGCGGCAGTACCCGAACTACGCGCTGGTGATCACGCCGGAGCTGCTCGACCGGAACATCGACTGGGACCAGGTACCACCACACCAGACCACCATCACACGTTACATCCCATTAGTGCGGTATGTGCAGGTGGAGCGGCAGTACCCGAACTACGCGCTGGTGATCACGCCGGAGCTGCTCGACCGGAACATCGACTGGGACCAGGTACCACCACACCAGACCACCATCACACGTTACATCCCATTAGTGCGGTATGTGCAGGTGGAGCGGCAGTACCCGAACTACGCGCTGGTGATCACGCCGGAGCTGCTCGACCGGAACATCGACTGGGACCAGGTACCACCACACCAGACCACCATCACACGTTACATGCCATTAGTGCGGTATGTGCAGGTGGAGCGGCAGTACCCGAACTACGCGCTGGTGATCACGCCGGAGCTGCTCGACCGGAACATCGACTGGGACCAGGTACCACCACACCAGACCACCATCACACGTTACATCCCATTAGTGCGGTATGTGCAGGTGGAGCGGCAGTACCCGAACTACGCGCTGGTGATCACGCCGGAGCTGCTCGACCGGAACATCGACTGGGACCAGGTACCACCACACCAGACCACCATCACACGTTACATCCCATTAGTGCGGTATGTGCAGGTGGAGCGGCAGTACCCGAACTACGCGCTGGTGATCACGCCGGAGCTGCTCGACCGGAACATCGACTGGGACCAGGTACCACCACACCAGACCACCATCACACGTTACATCCCATTAGTGCGGTATGTGCAGGTGGAGCGGCAGTACCCGAACTACGCGCTGGTGATCACGCCGGAGCTGCTCGACCGGAACATCGACTGGGACCAGGTACCACCACACCAGACCACCATCACACGTTACATCCCATTAGTGCGGTATGTGCAGGTGGAGCGGCAGTACCCGAACTACGCGCTGGTGATCACGCCGGAGCTGCTCGACCGGAACATCGACTGGGACCAGGTACCACCACACCAGACCACCATCACACGTTACATCCCATTAGTGCGGTATGTGCAGGTGGAGCGGCAGTACCCGAACTACGCGCTGGTGATCACGCCGGAGCTGCTCGACCGGAACATCGACTGGGACCAGGTACCACCACACCAGACCACCATCACACGTTACATCCCATTAGTGCGGTATGTGCAGGTGGAGCGGCAGTACCCGAACTACGCGCTGGTGATCACGCCGGAGCTGCTCGACCGGAACATCGACTGGGACCAGGTACCACCACACCAGACCACCATCACACGTTACATCCCATTAGTGCGGTATGTGCAGGTGGAGCGGCAGTACCCGAACTACGCGCTGGTGATCACGCCGGAGCTGCTCGACCGGAACATCGACTGGGACCAGGTACCACCACACCAGACCACCATCACACGTTACATCCCATTAGTGCGGTATGTGCAGGTGGAGCGGCAGTACCCGAACTACGCGTTGGTGATCACGCCGGAGCTGCTCGACCGGAACATCGACTGGGACCAGGTACCACCACACCAGACCACCATCACACGTTACATCCCATTAGTGCGGTATGTGCAGGTGGAGCGGCAGTACCCGAACTACGCGCTGGTGATCACGCCGGAGCTGCTCGACCGGAACATCGACTGGGACCAGGTACCACCACACCAGACCACCATCACACGTTACATCCCATTAGTGCGGTATGTGCAGGTGGAGCGGCAGTACCCGAACTACGCGCTGGTGATCACGCCGGAGCTGCTCGACCGGAACATCGACTGGGACCAGGTACCACCACACCAGACCACCATCACACGTTACATCCCATTAGTGCGGTATGTGCAGGTGGAGCGGCAGTACCCGAACTACGCGCTGGTGATCACGCCGGAGCTGCTCGACCGGAACATCGACTGGGACCAGGTACCACCACACCAGACCACCATCACACGTTACATCCCATTAGTGCGGTATGTGCAGGTGGAGCGGCAGTACCCGAACTACGCGCTGGTGATCACGCCGGAGCTGCTCGACCGGAACATCGACTGGGACCAGGTACCACCACACCAGACCACCATCACACGTTACATCCCATTAGTGCGGTATGTGCAGGTGGAGCGGCAGTACCCGAACTACGCGCTGGTGATCACGCCGGAGCTGCTCGACCGGAACATCGACTGGGACCAGGTACCACCACACCAGACCACCATCACACGTTACATCCCATTAGTGCGGTATGTGCAGGTGGAGCGGCAGTACCCGAACTACGCGTTGGTGATCACGCCGGAGCTGCTCGACCGGAACATCGACTGGGACCAGGTACCACCACACCAGACCACCATCACACGTTACATCCCATTAGTGCGGTATGTGCAGGTGGAGCGGCAGTACCCGAACTACGCGCTGGTGATCACGCCGGAGCTGCTCGACCGGAACATCGACTGGGACCAGGTACCACCACACCAGACCACCATCACACGTTACATCCCATTAGTGCGGTATGTGCAGGTGGAGCGGCAGTACCCGAACTACGCGCTGGTGATCACGCCGGAGCTGCTCGACCGGAACATCGACTGGGACCAGGTACCACCACACCAGACCACCATCACACGTTACATCCCATTAGTGCGGTATGTGCAGGTGGAGCGGCAGTACCCGAACTACGCGCTGGTGATCACGCCGGAGCTGCTCGACCGGAACATCGACTGGGACCAGGTACCACCACACCAGACCACCATCACACGTTACATCCCATTAGTGCGGTATGTGCAGGTGGAGCGGCAGTACCCGAACTACGCGCTGGTGATCACGCCGGAGCTGCTCGACCGGAACATCGACTGGGACCAGGTACCACCACACCAGACCACCATCACACGTTACATCCCATTAGTGCGGTATGTGCAGGTGGAGCGGCAGTACCCGAACTACGCGCTGGTGATCACGCCGGAGCTGCTCGACCGGAACATCGACTGGGACCAGGTACCACCACACCAGACCACCATCACACGTTACATCCCATTAGTGCGGTATGTGCAGGTGGAGCGGCAGTACCCGAACTACGCGCTGGTGATCACGCCGGAGCTGCTCGACCGGAACATCGACTGGGACCAGGTACCACCACACCAGACCACCATCACACGTTACATCCCATTAGTGCGGTATGTGCAGGTGGAGCGGCAGTACCCGAACTACGCGTTGGTGATCACGCCGGAGCTGCTCGACCGGAACATCGACTGGGACCAGGTACCACCACACCAGACCACCATCACACGTTACATCCCATTAGTGCGGTATGTGCAGGTGGAGCGGCAGTACCCGAACTACGCGCTGGTGATCACGCCGGAGCTGCTCGACCGGAACATCGACTGGGACCAGGTACCACCACACCAGACCACCATCACACGTTACATCCCATTAGTGCGGTATGTGCAGGTGGAGCGGCAGTACCCGAACTACGCGCTGGTGATCACGCCGGAGCTGCTCGACCGGAACATCGACTGGGACCAGGTACCACCACACCAGACCACCATCACACGTTACATCCCATTAGTGCGGTATGTGCAGGTGGAGCGGCAGTACCCGAACTACGCGCTGGTGATCACGCCGGAGCTGCTCGACCGGAACATCGACTGGGACCAGGTACCACCACACCAGACCACCATCACACGTTACATCCCATTAGTGCGGTATGTGCAGGTGGAGCGGCAGTACCCGAACTACGCGCTGGTGATCACGCCGGAGCTGCTCGACCGGAACATCGACTGGGACCAGGTACCACCACACCAGACCACCATCACACGTTACATCCCATTAGTGCGGTATGTGCAGGTGGAGCGGCAGTACCCGAACTACGCGCTGGTGATCACGCCGGAGCTGCTCGACCGGAACATCGACTGGGACCAGGTACCACCACACCAGACCACCATCACACGTTACATCCCATTAGTGCGGTATGTGCAGGTGGAGCGGCAGTACCCGAACTACGCGCTGGTGATCACGCCGGAGCTGCTCGACCGGAACATCGACTGGGACCAGGTACCACCACACCAGACCACCATCACACGTTACATCCCATTAGTGCGGTATGTGCAGGTGGAGCGGCAGTACCCGAACTACGCGCTGGTGATCACGCCGGAGCTGCTCGACCGGAACATCGACTGGGACCAGGTACCACCACACCAGACCACCATCACACGTTACATCCCATTAGTGCGGTATGTGCAGGTGGAGCGGCAGTACCCGAACTACGCGCTGGTGATCACGCCGGAGCTGCTCGACCGGAACATCGACTGGGACCAGGTACCACCACACCAGACCACCATCACACGTTACATCCCATTAGTGCGGTATGTGCAGGTGGAGCGGCAGTACCCGAACTACGCGCTGGTGATCACGCCGGAGCTGCTCGACCGGAACATCGACTGGGACCAGGTACCACCACACCAGACCACCATCACACGTTACATCCCATTAGTGCGGTATGTGCAGGTGGAGCGGCAGTACCCGAACTACGCGCTGGTGATCACGCCGGAGCTGCTCGACCGGAACATCGACTGGGACCAGGTACCACCACACCAGACCACCATCACACGTTACATCCCATTAGTGCGGTATGTGCAGGTGGAGCGGCAGTACCCGAACTACGCGCTGGTGATCACGCTGGAGCTGCTCGACCGGAACATCGACTGGGACCAGGTACCACCACACCAGACCACCATCACACGTTACATCCCATTAGTGCGGTATGTGCAGGTGGAGCGGCAGTACCCGAACTACGCGCTGGTGATCACGCCGGAGCTGCTCGACCGGAACATCGACTGGGACCAGGTACCACCACACCAGACCACCATCACACGTTACATCCCATTAGTGCGGTATGTGCAGGTGGAGCGGCAGTACCCGAACTACGCGTTGGTGATCACGCCGGAGCTGCTCGACCGGAACATCGACTGGGACCAGGTACCACCACACCAGACCACCATCACACGTTACATCCCATTAGTGCGGTATGTGCAGGTGGAGCGGCAGTACCCGAACTACGCGCTGGTGATCACGCCGGAGCTGCTCGACCGGAACATCGACTGGGACCAGGTACCACCACACCAGACCACCATCACACGTTACATCCCATTAGTGCGGTATGTGCAGGTGGAGCGGCAGTACCCGAACTACGCGCTGGTGATCACGCCGGAGCTGCTCGACCGGAACATCGACTGGGACCAGGTACCACCACACCAGACCACCATCACACGTTACATCCCATTAGTGCGGTATGTGCAGGTGGAGCGGCAGTACCCGAACTACGCGCTGGTGATCACGCCGGAGCTGCTCGACCGGAACATCGACTGGGACCAGGTACCACCACACCAGACCACCATCACACGTTACATCCCATTAGTGCGGTATGTGCAGGTGGAGCGGCAGTACCCGAACTACGCGCTGGTGATCACGCCGGAGCTGCTCGACCGGAACATCGACTGGGACCAGGTACCACCACACCAGACCACCATCACACGTTACATCCCATTAGTGCGGTATGTGCAGGTGGAGCGGCAGTACCCGAACTACGCGTTGGTGATCACGCCGGAGCTGCTCGACCGGAACATCGACTGGGACCAGGTACCACCACACCAGACCACCATCACACGTTACATCCCATTAGTGCGGTATGTGCAGGTGGAGCGGCAGTACCCGAACTACGCGTTGGTGATCACGCCGGAGCTGCTCGACCGGAACATCGACTGGGACCAGGTACCACCACACCAGACCACCATCACACGTTACATCCCATTAGTGCGGTATGTGCAGGTGGAGCGGCAGTACCCGAACTACGCGCTGGTGATCACGCCGGAGCTGCTCGACCGGAACATCGACTGGGACCAGGTACCACCACACCAGACCACCATCACACGTTACATCCCATTAGTGCGGTATGTGCAGGTGGAGCGGCAGTACCCGAACTACGCGCTGGTGATCACGCCGGAGCTGCTCGACCGGAACATCGACTGGGACCAGGTACCACCACACCAGACCACCATCACACGTTACATCCCATTAGTGCGGTATGTGCAGGTGGAGCGGCAGTACCCGAACTACGCGCTGGTGATCACGCCGGAGCTGCTCGACCGGAACATCGACTGGGACCAGGTACCACCACACCAGACCACCATCACACGTTACATCCCATTAGTGCGGTATGTGCAGGTGGAGCGGCAGTACCCGAACTACGCGCTGGTGATCACGCCGGAGCTGCTCGACCGGAACATCGACTGGGACCAGGTACCACCACACCAGACCACCATCACACGTTACATCCCATTAGTGCGGTATGTGCAGGTGGAGCGGCAGTACCCGAACTACGCGCTGGTGATCACGCCGGAGCTGCTCGACCGGAACATCGACTGGGACCAGGTACCACCACACCAGACCACCATCACACGTTACATCCCATTAGTGCGGTATGTGCAGGTGGAGCGGCAGTACCCGAACTACGCGCTGGTGATCACGCCGGAGCTGCTCGACCGGAACATCGACTGGGACCAGGTACCACCACACCAGACCACCATCACACGTTACATCCCATTAGTGCGGTATGTGCAGGTGGAGCGGCAGTACCCGAACTACGCGCTGGTGATCACGCCGGAGCTGCTCGACCGGAACATCGACTGGGACCAGGTACCACCACACCAGACCACCATCACACGTTACATCCCATTAGTGCGGTATGTGCAGGTGGAGCGGCAGTACCCGAACTACGCGCTGGTGATCACGCCGGAGCTGCTCGACCGGAACATCGACTGGGACCAGGTACCACCACACCAGACCACCATCACACGTTACATCCCATTAGTGCGGTATGTGCAGGTGGAGCGGCAGTACCCGAACTACGCGCTGGTGATCACGCCGGAGCTGCTCGACCGGAACATCGACTGGGACCAGGTACCACCACACCAGACCACCATCACACGTTACATCCCATTAGTGCGGTATGTGCAGGTGGAGCGGCAGTACCCGAACTACGCGCTGGTGATCACGCCGGAGCTGCTCGACCGGAACATCGACTGGGACCAGGTACCACCACACCAGACCACCATCACACGTTACATCCCATTAGTGCGGTATGTGCAGGTGGAGCGGCAGTACCCGAACTACGCGCTGGTGATCACGCCGGAGCTGCTCGACCGGAACATCGACTGGGACCAGGTACCACCACACCAGACCACCATCACACGTTACATCCCATTAGTGCGGTATGTGCAGGTGGAGCGGCAGTACCCGAACTACGCGCTGGTGATCACGCCGGAGCTGCTCGACCGGAACATCGACTGGGACCAGGTACCACCACACCAGACCACCATCACACGTTACATCCCATTAGTGCGGTATGTGCAGGTGGAGCGGCAGTACCCGAACTACGCGCTGGTGATCACGCCGGAGCTGCTCGACCGGAACATCGACTGGGACCAGGTACCACCACACCAGACCACCATCACACGTTACATCCCATTAGTGCGGTATGTGCAGGTGGAGCGGCAGTACCCGAACTACGCGCTGGTGATCACGCCGGAGCTGCTCGACCGGAACATCGACTGGGACCAGGTACCACCACACCAGACCACCATCACACGTTACATCCCATTAGTGCGGTATGTGCAGGTGGAGCGGCAGTACCCGAACTACGCGTTGGTGATCACGCCGGAGCTGCTCGACCGGAACATCGACTGGGACCAGGTACCACCACACCAGACCACCATCACACGTTACATCCCATTAGTGCGGTATGTGCAGGTGGAGCGGCAGTACCCGAACTACGCGCTGGTGATCACGCCGGAGCTGCTCGACCGGAACATCGACTGGGACCAGGTACCACCACACCAGACCACCATCACACGTTACATCCCATTAGTGCGGTATGTGCAGGTGGAGCGGCAGTACCCGAACTACGCGTTGGTGATCACGCCGGAGCTGCTCGACCGGAACATCGACTGGGACCAGGTACCACCACACCAGACCACCATCACACGTTACATCCCATTAGTGCGGTATGTGCAGGTGGAGCGGCAGTACCCGAACTACGCGCTGGTGATCACGCCGGAGCTGCTCGACCGGAACATCGACTGGGACCAGGTACCACCACACCAGACCACCATCACACGTTACATCCCATTAGTGCGGTATGTGCAGGTGGAGCGGCAGTACCCGAACTACGCGTTGGTGATCACGCCGGAGCTGCTCGACCGGAACATCGACTGGGACCAGGTACCACCACACCAGACCACCATCACACGTTACATCCCATTAGTGCGGTATGTGCAGGTGGAGCGGCAGTACCCGAACTACGCGCTGGTGATCACGCCGGAGCTGCTCGACCGGAACATCGACTGGGACCAGGTACCACCACACCAGACCACCATCACACGTTACATCCCATTAGTGCGGTATGTGCAGGTGGAGCGGCAGTACCCGAACTACGCGTTGGTGATCACGCCGGAGCTGCTCGACCGGAACATCGACTGGGACCAGGTACCACCACACCAGACCACCATCACACGTTACATCCCATTAGTGCGGTATGTGCAGGTGGAGCGGCAGTACCCGAACTACGCGCTGGTGATCACGCCGGAGCTGCTCGACCGGAACATCGACTGGGACCAGGTACCACCACACCAGACCACCATCACACGTTACATCCCATTAGTGCGGTATGTGCAGGTGGAGCGGCAGTACCCGAACTACGCGCTGGTGATCACGCCGGAGCTGCTCGACCGGAACATCGACTGGGACCAGGTACCACCACACCAGACCACCATCACACGTTACATCCCATTAGTGCGGTATGTGCAGGTGGAGCGGCAGTACCCGAACTACGCGCTGGTGATCACGCCGGAGCTGCTCGACCGGAACATCGACTGGGACCAGGTACCACCACACCAGACCACCATCACACGTTACATCCCATTAGTGCGGTATGTGCAGGTGGAGCGGCAGTACCCGAACTACGCGCTGGTGATCACGCCGGAGCTGCTCGACCGGAACATCGACTGGGACCAGGTACCACCACACCAGACCACCATCACACGTTACATCCCATTAGTGCGGTATGTGCAGGTGGAGCGGCAGTACCCGAACTACGCGCTGGTGATCACGCCGGAGCTGCTCGACCGGAACATCGACTGGGACCAGGTACCACCACACCAGACCACCATCACACGTTACATCCCATTAGTGCGGTATGTGCAGGTGGAGCGGCAGTACCCGAACTACGCGCTGGTGATCACGCCGGAGCTGCTCGACCGGAACATCGACTGGGACCAGGTACCACCACACCAGACCACCATCACACGTTACATCCCATTAGTGCGGTATGTGCAGGTGGAGCGGCAGTACCCGAACTACGCGTTGGTGATCACGCCGGAGCTGCTCGACCGGAACATCGACTGGGACCAGGTACCACCACACCAGACCACCATCACACGTTACATCCCATTAGTGCGGTATGTGCAGGTGGAGCGGCAGTACCCGAACTACGCGTTGGTGATCACGCCGGAGCTGCTCGACCGGAACATCGACTGGGACCAGGTACCACCACACCAGACCACCATCACACGTTACATCCCATTAGTGCGGTATGTGCAGGTGGAGCGGCAGTACCCGAACTACGCGCTGGTGATCACGCCGGAGCTGCTCGACCGGAACATCGACTGGGACCAGGTACCACCACACCAGACCACCATCACACGTTACATCCCATTAGTGCGGTATGTGCAGGTGGAGCGGCAGTACCCGAACTACGCGTTGGTGATCACGCCGGAGCTGCTCGACCGGAACATCGACTGGGACCAGGTACCACCACACCAGACCACCATCACACGTTACATCCCATTAGTGCGGTATGTGCAGGTGGAGCGGCAGTACCCGAACTACGCGCTGGTGATCACGCCGGAGCTGCTCGACCGGAACATCGACTGGGACCAGGTACCACCACACCAGACCACCATCACACGTTACATCCCATTAGTGCGGTATGTGCAGGTGGAGCGGCAGTACCCGAACTACGCGCTGGTGATCACGCCGGAGCTGCTCGACCGGAACATCGACTGGGACCAGGTACCACCACACCAGACCACCATCACACGTTACATCCCATTAGTGCGGTATGTGCAGGTGGAGCGGCAGTACCCGAACTACGCGCTGGTGATCACGCCGGAGCTGCTCGACCGGAACATCGACTGGGACCAGGTACCACCACACCAGACCACCATCACACGTTACATCCCATTAGTGCGGTATGTGCAGGTGGAGCGGCAGTACCCGAACTACGCGCTGGTGATCACGCCGGAGCTGCTCGACCGGAACATCGACTGGGACCAGGTACCACCACACCAGACCACCATCACACGTTACATCCCATTAGTGCGGTATGTGCAGGTGGAGCGGCAGTACCCGAACTACGCGCTGGTGATCACGCCGGAGCTGCTCGACCGGAACATCGACTGGGACCAGGTACCACCACACCAGACCACCATCACACGTTACATCCCATTAGTGCGGTATGTGCAGGTGGAGCGGCAGTACCCGAACTACGCGCTGGTGATCACGCCGGAGCTGCTCGACCGGAACATCGACTGGGACCAGGTACCACCACACCAGACCACCATCACACGTTACATCCCATTAGTGCGGTATGTGCAGGTGGAGCGGCAGTACCCGAACTACGCGTTGGTGATCACGCCGGAGCTGCTCGACCGGAACATCGACTGGGACCAGGTACCACCACACCAGACCACCATCACACGTTACATCCCATTAGTGCGGTATGTGCAGGTGGAGCGGCAGTACCCGAACTACGCGTTGGTGATCACGCCGGAGCTGCTCGACCGGAACATCGACTGGGACCAGGTACCACCACACCAGACCACCATCACACGTTACATCCCATTAGTGCGGTATGTGCAGGTGGAGCGGCAGTACCCGAACTACGCGTTGGTGATCACGCCGGAGCTGCTCGACCGGAACATCGACTGGGACCAGGTACCACCACACCAGACCACCATCACACGTTACATCCCATTAGTGCGGTATGTGCAGGTGGAGCGGCAGTACCCGAACTACGCGCTGGTGATCACGCCGGAGCTGCTCGACCGGAACATCGACAGGGACCAGGTACCACCACACCAGACCACCATCACACGTTACATCCCATTAGTGCGGTATGTGCAGGTGGAGCGGCAGTACCCGAACTACGCGCTGGTGATCACGCCGGAGCTGCTCGACCGGAACATCGACTGGGACCAGGTACCACCACACCAGACCACCATCACACGTTACATCCCATTAGTGCGGTATGTGCAGGTGGAGCGGCAGTACCCGAACTACGCGCTGGTGATCACGCCGGAGCTGCTCGACCGGAACATCGACTGGGACCAGGTACCACCACACCAGACCACCATCACACGTTACATCCCATTAGTGCGGTATGTGCAGGTGGAGCGGCAGTACCCGAACTACGCGTTGGTGATCACGCCGGAGCTGCTCGACCGGAACATCGACTGGGACCAGGTACCACCACACCAGACCACCATCACACGTTACATCCCATTAGTGCGGTATGTGCAGGTGGAGCGGCAGTACCCGAACTACGCGCTGGTGATCACGCCGGAGCTGCTCGACCGGAACATCGACTGGGACCAGGTACCACCACACCAGACCACCATCACACGTTACATCCCATTAGTGCGGTATGTGCAGGTGGAGCGGCAGTACCCGAACTACGCGCTGGTGATCACGCCGGAGCTGCTCGACCGGAACATCGACTGGGACCAGGTACCACCACACCAGACCACCATCACACGTTACATCCCATTAGTGCGGTATGTGCAGGTGGAGCGGCAGTACCCGAACTACGCGCTGGTGATCACGCCGGAGCTGCTCGACCGGAACATCGACTGGGACCAGGTACCACCACACCAGACCACCATCACACGTTACATCCCATTAGTGCGGTATGTGCAGGTGGAGCGGCAGTACCCGAACTACGCGCTGGTGATCACGCCGGAGCTGCTCGACCGGAACATCGACTGGGACCAGGTACCACCACACCAGACCACCATCACACGTTACATCCCATTAGTGCGGTATGTGCAGGTGGAGCGGCAGTACCCGAACTACGCGCTGGTGATCACGCCGGAGCTGCTCGACCGGAACATCGACTGGGACCAGGTACCACCACACCAGACCACCATCACACGTTACATCCCATTAGTGCGGTATGTGCAGGTGGAGCGGCAGTACCCGAACTACGCGCTGGTGATCACGCCGGAGCTGCTCGACCGGAACATCGACTGGGACCAGGTACCACCACACCAGACCACCATCACACGTTACATCCCATTAGTGCGGTATGTGCAGGTGGAGCGGCAGTACCCGAACTGCGCGCTGGTGATCACGCCGGAGCTGCTCGACCGGAACATCGACTGGGACCAGGTACCACCACACCAGACCACCATCACACGTTACATCCCATTAGTGCGGTATGTGCAGGTGGAGCGGCAGTACCCGAACTACGCGCTGGTGATCACGCCGGAGCTGCTCGACCGGAACATCGACTGGGACCAGGTACCACCACACCAGACCACCATCACACGTTACATCCCATTAGTGCGGTATGTGCAGGTGGAGCGGCAGTACCCGAACTACGCGCTGGTGATCACGCCGGAGCTGCTCGACCGGAACATCGACTGGGACCAGGTACCACCACACCAGACCACCATCACACGTTACATCCCATTAGTGCGGTATGTGCAGGTGGAGCGGCAGTACCCGAACTACGCGCTGGTGATCACGCCGGAGCTGCTCGACCGGAACATCGACTGGGACCAGGTACCACCACACCAGACCACCATCACACGTTACATCCCATTAGTGCGGTATGTGCAGGTGGAGCGGCAGTACCCGAACTACGCGCTGGTGATCACGCCGGAGCTGCTCGACCGGAACATCGACTGGGACCAGGTACCACCACACCAGACCACCATCACACGTTACATCCCATTAGTGCGGTATGTGCAGGTGGAGCGGCAGTACCCGAACTACGCGCTGGTGATCACGCCGGAGCTGCTCGACCGGAACATCGACTGGGACCAGGTACCACCACACCAGACCACCATCACACGTTACATCCCATTAGTGCGGTATGTGCAGGTGGAGCGGCAGTACCCGACCTACGCGCTGGTGATCACGCCGGAGCTGCTCGACCGGAACATCGACTGGGACCAGGTACCACCACACCAGACCACCATCACACGTTACATCCCATTAGTGCGGTATGTGCAGGTGGAGCGGCAGTACCCGAACTACGCGTTGGTGATCACGCCGGAGCTGCTCGACCGGAACATCGACTGGGACCAGGTACCACCACACCAGACCACCATCACACGTTACATCCCATTAGTGCGGTATGTGCAGGTGGAGCGGCAGTACCCGAACTACGCGCTGGTGATCACGCCGGAGCTGCTCGACCGGAACATCGACTGGGACCAGGTACCACCACACCAGACCACCATCACACGTTACATCCCATTAGTGCGGTATGTGCAGGTGGAGCGGCAGTACCCGAACTACGCGCTGGTGATCACGCCGGAGCTGCTCGACCGGAACATCGACTGGGACCAGGTACCACCACACCAGACCACCATCACACGTTACATCCCATTAGTGCGGTATGTGCAGGTGGAGCGGCAGTACCCGAACTACGCGCTGGTGATCACGCCGGAGCTGCTCGACCGGAACATCGACTGGGACCAGGTACCACCACACCAGACCACCATCACACGTTACATCCCATTAGTGCGGTATGTGCAGGTGGAGCGGCAGTACCCGAACTACGCGCTGGTGATCACGCCGGAGCTGCTCGACCGGAACATCGACTGGGACCAGGTACCACCACACCAGACCACCATCACACGTTACATCCCATTAGTGCGGTATGTGCAGGTGGAGCGGCAGTACCCGAACTACGCGCTGGTGATCACGCCGGAGCTGCTCGACCGGAACATCGACTGGGACCAGGTACCACCACACCAGACCACCATCACACGTTACATCCCATTAGTGCGGTATGTGCAGGTGGAGCGGCAGTACCCGAACTACGCGTTGGTGATCACGCCGGAGCTGCTCGACCGGAACATCGACTGGGACCAGGTACCACCACACCAGACCACCATCACACGTTACATCCCATTAGTGCGGTATGTGCAGGTGGAGCGGCAGTACCCGAACTACGCGTTGGTGATCACGCCGGAGCTGCTCGACCGGAACATCGACTGGGACCAGGTACCACCACACCAGACCACCATCACACGTTACATCCCATTAGTGCGGTATGTGCAGGTGGAGCGGCAGTACCCGAACTACGCGCTGGTGATCACGCCGGAGCTGCTCGACCGGAACATCGACTGGGACCAGGTACCACCACACCAGACCACCATCACACGTTACATCCCATTAGTGCGGTATGTGCAGGTGGAGCGGCAGTACCCGAACTACGCGCTGGTGATCACGCCGGAGCTGCTCGACCGGAACATCGACTGGGACCAGGTACCACCACACCAGACCACCATCACACGTTACATCCCATTAGTGCGGTATGTGCAGGTGGAGCGGCAGTACCCGAACTGCGCGCTGGTGATCACGCCGGAGCTGCTCGACCGGAACATCGACTGGGACCAGGTACCACCACACCAGACCACCATCACACGTTACATCCCATTAGTGCGGTATGTGCAGGTGGAGCGGCAGTACCCGAACTACGCGCTGGTGATCACGCCGGAGCTGCTCGACCGGAACATCGACTGGGACCAGGTACCACCACACCAGACCACCATCACACGTTACATCCCATTAGTGCGGTATGTGCAGGTGGAGCGGCAGTACCCGAACTACGCGCTGGTGATCACGCCGGAGCTGCTCGACCGGAACATCGACTGGGACCAGGTACCACCACACCAGACCACCATCACACGTTACATCCCATTAGTGCGGTATGTGCAGGTGGAGCGGCAGTACCCGAACTACGCGCTGGTGATCACGCCGGAGCTGCTCGACCGGAACATCGACTGGGACCAGGTACCACCACACCAGACCACCATCACACGTTACATCCCATTAGTGCGGTATGTGCAGGTGGAGCGGCAGTACCCGAACTACGCGCTGGTGATCACGCCGGAGCTGCTCGACCGGAACATCGACTGGGACCAGGTACCACCACACCAGACCACCATCACACGTTACATCCCATTAGTGCGGTATGTGCAGGTGGAGCGGCAGTACCCGAACTGCGCGCTGGTGATCACGCCGGAGCTGCTCGACCGGAACATCGACTGGGACCAGGTACCACCACACCAGACCACCATCACACGTTACATCCCATTAGTGCGGTATGTGCAGGTGGAGCGGCAGTACCCGAACTACGCGCTGGTGATCACGCCGGAGCTGCTCGACCGGAACATCGACTGGGACCAGGTACCACCACACCAGACCACCATCACACGTTACATCCCATTAGTGCGGTATGTGCAGGTGGAGCGGCAGTACCCGAACTGCGCGCTGGTGATCACGCCGGAGCTGCTCGACCGGAACATCGACTGGGACCAGGTACCACCACACCAGACCACCATCACACGTTACATCCCATTAGTGCGGTATGTGCAGGTGGAGCGGCAGTACCCGAACTACGCGCTGGTGATCACGCCGGAGCTGCTCGACCGGAACATCGACTGGGACCAGGTACCACCACACCAGACCACCATCACACGTTACATCCCATTAGTGCGGTATGTGCAGGTGGAGCGGCAGTACCCGAACTACGCGTTGGTGATCACGCCGGAGCTGCTCGACCGGAACATCGACTGGGACCAGGTACCACCACACCAGACCACCATCACACGTTACATCCCATTAGTGCGGTATGTGCAGGTGGAGCGGCAGTACCCGAACTACGCGCTGGTGATCACGCCGGAGCTGCTCGACCGGAACATCGACTGGGACCAGGTACCACCACACCAGACCACCATCACACGTTACATCCCATTAGTGCGGTATGTGCAGGTGGAGCGGCAGTACCCGACCTACGCGCTGGTGATCACGCCGGAGCTGCTCGACCGGAACATCGACTGGGACCAGGTACCACCACACCAGACCACCATCACACGTTACATCCCATTAGTGCGGTATGTGCAGGTGGAGCGGCAGTACCCGAACTACGCGTTGGTGATCACGCCGGAGCTGCTCGACCGGAACATCGACTGGGACCAGGTACCACCACACCAGACCACCATCACACGTTACATCCCATTAGTGCGGTATGTGCAGGTGGAGCGGCAGTACCCGAACTACGCGCTGGTGATCACGCCGGAGCTGCTCGACCGGAACATCGACTGGGACCAGGTACCACCACACCAGACCACCATCACACGTTACATCCCATTAGTGCGGTATGTGCAGGTGGAGCGGCAGTACCCGAACTACGCGCTGGTGATCACGCCGGAGCTGCTCGACCGGAACATCGACTGGGACCAGGTACCACCACACCAGACCACCATCACACGTTACATCCCATTAGTGCGGTATGTGCAGGTGGAGCGGCAGTACCCGAACTACGCGCTGGTGATCACGCCGGAGCTGCTCGACCGGAACATCGACTGGGACCAGGTACCACCACACCAGACCACCATCACACGTTACATCCCATTAGTGCGGTATGTGCAGGTGGAGCGGCAGTACCCGAACTACGCGCTGGTGATCACGCCGGAGCTGCTCGACCGGAACATCGACTGGGACCAGGTACCACCACACCAGACCACCATCACACGTTACATCCCATTAGTGCGGTATGTGCAGGTGGAGCGGCAGTACCCGAACTACGCGCTGGTGATCACGCCGGAGCTGCTCGACCGGAACATCGACTGGGACCAGGTACCACCACACCAGACCACCATCACACGTTACATCCCATTAGTGCGGTATGTGCAGGTGGAGCGGCAGTACCCGAACTACGCGTTGGTGATCACGCCGGAGCTGCTCGACCGGAACATCGACTGGGACCAGGTACCACCACACCAGACCACCATCACACGTTACATCCCATTAGTGCGGTATGTGCAGGTGGAGCGGCAGTACCCGAACTACGCGTTGGTGATCACGCCGGAGCTGCTCGACCGGAACATCGACTGGGACCAGGTACCACCACACCAGACCACCATCACACGTTACATCCCATTAGTGCGGTATGTGCAGGTGGAGCGGCAGTACCCGAACTACGCGCTGGTGATCACGCCGGAGCTGCTCGACCGGAACATCGACTGGGACCAGGTACCACCACACCAGACCACCATCACACGTTACATCCCATTAGTGCGGTATGTGCAGGTGGAGCGGCAGTACCCGAACTACGCGCTGGTGATCACGCCGGAGCTGCTCGACCGGAACATCGACTGGGACCAGGTACCACCACACCAGACCACCATCACACGTTACATCCCATTAGTGCGGTATGTGCAGGTGGAGCGGCAGTACCCGAACTGCGCGCTGGTGATCACGCCGGAGCTGCTCGACCGGAACATCGACTGGGACCAGGTACCACCACACCAGACCACCATCACACGTTACATCCCATTAGTGCGGTATGTGCAGGTGGAGCGGCAGTACCCGAACTACGCGCTGGTGATCACGCCGGAGCTGCTCGACCGGAACATCGACTGGGACCAGGTACCACCACACCAGACCACCATCACACGTTACATCCCATTAGTGCGGTATGTGCAGGTGGAGCGGCAGTACCCGAACTACGCGCTGGTGATCACGCCGGAGCTGCTCGACCGGAACATCGACTGGGACCAGGTACCACCACACCAGACCACCATCACACGTTACATCCCATTAGTGCGGTATGTGCAGGTGGAGCGGCAGTACCCGAACTACGCGCTGGTGATCACGCCGGAGCTGCTCGACCGGAACATCGACTGGGACCAGGTACCACCACACCAGACCACCATCACACGTTACATCCCATTAGTGCGGTATGTGCAGGTGGAGCGGCAGTACCCGAACTACGCGCTGGTGATCACGCCGGAGCTGCTCGACCGGAACATCGACTGGGACCAGGTACCACCACACCAGACCACCATCACACGTTACATCCCATTAGTGCGGTATGTGCAGGTGGAGCGGCAGTACCCGAACTGCGCGCTGGTGATCACGCCGGAGCTGCTCGACCGGAACATCGACTGGGACCAGGTACCACCACACCAGACCACCATCACACGTTACATCCCATTAGTGCGGTATGTGCAGGTGGAGCGGCAGTACCCGAACTACGCGCTGGTGATCACGCCGGAGCTGCTCGACCGGAACATCGACTGGGACCAGGTACCACCACACCAGACCACCATCACACGTTACATCCCATTAGTGCGGTATGTGCAGGTGGAGCGGCAGTACCCGAACTACGCGCTGGTGATCACGCCGGAGCTGCTCGACCGGAACATCGACTGGGACCAGGTACCACCACACCAGACCACCATCACACGTTACATCCCATTAGTGCGGTATGTGCAGGTGGAGCGGCAGTACCCGAACTGCGCGCTGGTGATCACGCCGGAGCTGCTCGACCGGAACATCGACTGGGACCAGGTACCACCACACCAGACCACCATCACACGTTACATCCCATTAGTGCGGTATGTGCAGGTGGAGCGGCAGTACCCGAACTACGCGCTGGTGATCACGCCGGAGCTGCTCGACCGGAACATCGACTGGGACCAGGTACCACCACACCAGACCACCATCACACGTTACATCCCATTAGTGCGGTATGTGCAGGTGGAGCGGCAGTACCCGAACTACGCGCTGGTGATCACGCCGGAGCTGCTCGACCGGAACATCGACTGGGACCAGGTACCACCACACCAGACCACCATCACACGTTACATCCCATTAGTGCGGTATGTGCAGGTGGAGCGGCAGTACCCGAACTACGCGCTGGTGATCACGCCGGAGCTGCTCGACCGGAACATCGACTGGGACCAGGTACCACCACACCAGACCACCATCACACGTTACATCCCATTAGTGCGGTATGTGCAGGTGGAGCGGCAGTACCCGAACTACGCGCTGGTGATCACGCCGGAGCTGCTCGACCGGAACATCGACTGGGACCAGGTACCACCACACCAGACCACCATCACACGTTACATCCCATTAGTGCGGTATGTGCAGGTGGAGCGGCAGTACCCGAACTACGCGCTGGTGATCACGCCGGAGCTGCTCGACCGGAACATCGACTGGGACCAGGTACCACCACACCAGACCACCATCACACGTTACATCCCATTTCATTATACATTCGAAGGTTTCCTTGAAAGGAAATTTCTTCTGGCAAACTAAAGATTAGGTGGTAGAGCTAATGCCGGGCTCGACTGTGGAGGTACCACCATCATACTCGTAAATCCTCCCGAAGTTATTCGGGGGAGAGTAAGAGGACAGCTCTCAGGCAAAAAAACCAGGCGGCCCACCATTGCCTGGGACCGATGGATGGCGGTATATCCATCCCCAATTGCCGGGCCTTATATAAATCAGACTGGTGACGGGCAGCGGCGTCACTGGTGCAAGGGTTTCGGTACCGCGCTCACCAACCCGCCTGCCCAGCGTGTGTGAGTATGGGCATTTCTTCCAGGGGGACCGCCATGAGTGTCGAAATCCTGGAAAGGCCTATGTCCAGCAGTGGACGAAACAGGCTGATGGATGGATGGAACTAAAGATACGTTTTATTCAAATGCATACAAACTGTATCCATATACGAGTATTAAGACAAACAATAAAACTTGAATGGCCTTGTTACTAAAACATTGCTATTTTAGCATTTTCTTTAAAAAACAGATATTGGGACCGACGCGAATTGTGTGCGGTAATAAATTCCACGGTAATAATTACTATAACATTATATAAATTGATATAAGCACCAAGAATCATTTTGTCTTTGTGTATGTATAATGCACACACATAAAGACCTTGAGGACATAGTCGGTAACCTTAATTCATCGAGTACCACCATGACACAATAATGTGGGAAACAGGATAAAAAGTAACTTTTAAAAAAGCTAGCCGACCTTGGCGAAACCTGGCAGGTCATGTACAGTCATGAAGAAAAAACATGAAATTGTTCCGATAGGAAAAACGGCCAGGTCGAATTATGTCAGACTAAGGGATTTCCTAATAAGTTACTCAAAGTCACAATATGACGGAGGTTCCATTCTGGTACTCGGTCAGTTAAAATCTACCCCCGAATGCGATCTCAAAAAATTATTGGACAGACTAAACTACTAAGTCGACTCTTGGGCGAAAATGTTTTTCTAGTTATACTAATCGAGTGTTATCGTATGAACGCAGTTCAATGCTGGTCCCGCTTCCAACAATGACTCTGTCACGCTGGTATTTGATGAGTGAAGGTTACCGACTATGCCCTCATGGTCTAATAATAACTTAGTGTCTCGTAAAGAACTCGGAAGTGTGACACTTCGGCAGGTGTATGAGATGTCGAGCACGAAGGTGCGCGAGCTGGAGGACGCGCTGCTGCTCACGTTCTGCGCGCACTCGCCGCTCGTCCTCAACCTCTACCACCAGACCGTTGCGCTGCCCACCGGTGAGCGTCACAAACACCTTCATATTTACATCTACTAGCGCCTCTTCCACCTCCATTGGTGGCATACTGATGAAGGGCAAACTCTATGACTGGATGATGATGGTTCTGGAAGTAGGTTGGATATTTATTGTTATGTTACTGTGTATTATATCTACCACTCAGTCACCTAGGGGAAATATAAGCATACAAACTTGAAATTTGGCAGGAAGGTTCTATAAAACAGTGAACCGTTTTTGGAAGTAACTTTGTAAAGGTTGTCAATGTCGTTTTTGTTGCGAATGTAATAGTATGTCTACTCGTCCAGTTAAATGATGTAAGATGTATGTGCTCAGTGTTCTCGGGGCGCGTGGGCTCCAGCGCGCACATGCTGGCGTCGTCCGCCGCGGGACTAGCGGCCGCCGCCGGCCCCGCCTCCTCCATCCCGGAGACGCTGAGCGCCACGTGGACGGGCACGCCGCTCCCCTCGCGCCACCAGGGCCTCGCGCCCGCCGTCTGCATGCTCGGGGGCCCCGACGTGCTGCTCTTCCTGTTCGCCCGGGTACACTGCTTCTGTATTCATCTCTTCAGTTTTTACTATCGTTTAAACAATCGATAGCCACAGACCTTGAAATAGCGTTATAATAACGTTACTTTTGGTCGAGTACACATGAAACTAAAGTTAACGTTAGTATCTCGTTTCGGTACATCATAATATAACGAATCAATCAAAACACTATAACAAACTCATACGTGTATTTAAAGACTTTCTTATCTTATAACGGTTTCTTAGGGCAAGATTGTGACTTGGATACATTTTACGAGTTATAGCAGGGGGGGTTGGCCTCTCCCAGGCTCTTCAACCTGTATGTGGACCAGCTGATCCGAGGGCTCAGCAGCATGCATGCGGGATGTTCAATTGATGGCGTCAAAGTCAACAACATCAGTTACGCGGACGATATGGTCCTGCTGAGCCCGTCGATCAGCGCACTCAGGAAGCTATTGCACGTGTGTGAAACCTATGCACAAACTCATGGGTTGAAGTACAACACCAAAAAGAGTGAGCTCTTGGTTTTCACCGCGGGCAGCAGCTCTCCACAAGATGTACCCCCAGTAACGCTGTACGGGACTGCATTGACGAGAGTCAAGCAGTTCAAGTATCTGGGCCACATTGTGACAGAGGACCTGAAAGATGACCAGGACATTGAGCGCGAACGTAGAGCGTTGCCGGTCAGAAGCAATATGCTCGCCCGTAGGTTTTCTCGTTGTACAGAGCAGGTAAAGATTACACTTTTCAAGGCGTTCTGTCAATCTTTTTACACGAGCGGCCTGTGGGTGAGATATACGCAGAAGACCTACAGCGCTCTACGGGTGCAATACAATAATGCTTTCAGGATGCTGTTGGGGCTGCCGTGGCGCTGCAGCGCATCCGGCATGTTTGCTGAGGCGCGAACAATGGATTTTTACGCAATTATGCGCAAAAAAGTTGCTTCTCTCATGCACAGAGTGTGCGGCGGCCACAATACCATTCTGAAGGTAGTGGGAGGCGGGTGCGGGTGTCCTATCAGCCATCACTGGTCGACACTACATGCTAATAATAATTATAATATTTAGTAATCAAAATTATATCGTTTTTATTACCGCTTTATTTTAGTTCTATTGTTAATTTTTATTTTTTTTGTGTGATCATATGGAACCCAGTTCTGAATTAAATGATTTTTATTTTTATTTTATTTATTTATTTATTATATCATTTATATGACAATGAAAATTGGTGGCCACCGAAACCTTACATCAATCTGAACAGCATTTTTTTTTATAAAATCACGGCGAGCAAGTAATTTTTTGGAGTACAAAGACCTGAGGATCCATACGAGAGGAAATCTGCTATCCCTTCGCATGCTTGTATACTTATTTGTTTACATGTCGAATGTTTCCTGAACGAGTAGCTTTGGTGATCTTCGAAGGTGTCGATCAGTGGCCATCAGTCCATTACCGAGTTCCGTACATTCAACGAAAGTCTCTGATCAACGCCTCGACTGCGTCTCCCACTGTCTGTACGACCTCATTCCGTGAGGCGCTGTAGAATGTGTAGTGAGATGAGTGTGACGGACACAGGTGGTGGAGCTGGAGGGCAGCGCGCGCGAGCAGGCCCTGGCGCTGTGGACGCTGCTGCGCGTGTGTCTCGTGGACAACGCGCTCTACTCCGCCCTGTACTGCGAGGACTCGCTCGGCATGCTGCACACCGTGCTCTCCTCCGCCAAGTGCCGCTTCACCGAGCACATGCTCAAGGTCTGACACTCTACATGCCTCTCTTACTTGTGTATACGGCATTGCGTGCCAGTGTGTACTTACGTTCAATTAAAGAGCCAAGCTTTTATTAATGCTCTGATATCTGACAAGGATCAGGCAAATCTCTATCTCAGGATCTTTTGATTATAAAGTCGACTCTCTGTTACATAACACTGTTCCGCTCTTGCTGTGTGTGACACGTATGGGCTTGTCATACACGTGTGTGTGTTTCTTCCCCATCGAATGAAAGGCGTTATGTGAAAGTGACCAAATATTAAACATCACAAAATAAATTCAAAATCTGGATATTATACAAAACGGTGACTTGTATAGTTACCATCAGCGATCGACGTTATAATCGTCGAGTGCAATGCAGTAACATGTGTGTAGAGTTTCCTGGAGGCGTCGTGCAGCGCGCCGGTGCTGAGCGTGTCGGGCGGTGCGGTGACGGTGCGCACGCGCAGCGCCGCGGCTGTGCTGGAGCCGCGCCCGCTCGTCGTGCTGGTGCGCGCTTGGCGCGACATGGAATACGTACGTTACATTCTTTATTTATTACATCTTAGCATTATGAGGTTCGGAAAAGATACCGGTTGGTCGTGCGAAACTACCTTAATTATTGATGACTAGCCTTCGCCCGCGGCTCCGCCCGCGTTTATGCAATTTCTGCCCCGTTTCCGTCTGGGGTGTTATTTTATGAACACCCCTTATATTCTATGTTTTGATAAGGATAACTACAAAGACAATAAAGAAAACCGCATCCAAATCTGTTGAGTGGTTCTCGAGTTATAAAAGCGTTTATTCTACCTTTGCCCCGTTTTTGGCTTGGGCGTTATTTTGTGAACCGCCCATATAGCCATATAGTCTACCTAGTCGGTGCTTAAATTCTGTCACAAACAAAATTGGCTATAAAATGAAAACTAGTCATGGTGTTCACTAACTATTATTCACTTGAACTAAAACACTGCACTGAATTACTGTGGAAGTCTTATTTATTCAGAAAATCACAGAGGCCTGTACATTTTAGGATGAGACAAAACGATTGCGCAATGCAACTACGTTGAGCGCCATCTAGTTAAGACATGATACAACTAAAGCTACTTAGACGTTTGAACATTGCCGGCCTCCAAGGACGAATTGTCCTTTGTAAGAATATAATCTAATGTATAATTTAAACAAAGGAATGGAACAAACCATTTTAAATTAGAATAGGTGAATCGAGAGGGATTCACCAATACTGATATCAACTAACATACAAAATTGCTTAACTATTACCATGCAACAGATTAACTTAAAGACTATATTAACTTAAACTATGTTCATAGTTAAGGATCCAACGGTAAAGGGCAGATTTTGGTTATCGGTCTAAGGAAGGTACTGTTTTTTAACTTCAATGTAACAACACGAGTTAAGCCGTCTTTACCAGGATGCTTATCTATGATGCGGCCTAGCAACCACTTTCCGGGAGGGAGTCTTTCATCTTTCACCAGAACTACTGTTCCGATTTCAGGATCTGGATTGCGAACTGTCCATTTATATCGATTCTGAAGGGTTGTTAAGTACTCTGAGCTCCATCGGACCCAAAGTGATTGCAACATTTTTTGTAACATTTGCCAACGTTTTAGACGCGAGATATTGACATCCGTGAGACTTTCTTCCGGAACAGTGATCGGGGCTTCTCCTATAAGGAAATGGCCAGGCGTGATTGGAGAAACATCTTCTATTGAAGTACTTATTGGGGACAACGGTCGAGAATTTACGCACGATTCAACCTGAGCCAACAACGTTGTGTACTCTTCGAATGTAAGAAGGGTCTGTCCAATAACGCGCTTGAGATGGGTCTTAACTGATCTGACACCTGCTTCCCAGAGTCCTCCAAAGTGGGGAGAACCAGGTGGAATAAAGTGCCAAGTGGTTTGCTCATTAGCCAGGATTTCGGCGATTTTTCCAACCACTTCAGATTTTTGATTTTTAAACATTTGATCTAGCTCTTTGGAGGCACCAACGAAGTTAGTGCCACAGTCACTCCACAGGTCGCGACAGTGACCGCGCCTGGAAACAAATCGTCGGAAAGCCGCTATAAAGGCAGCTGTAGAGAGGTCACTAACAAGCTCCAAGTGGATAGCCTTGGTGACAGTGCACACAAACAAAGAGATGTAAGCTTTACAGGTGCGTTTACATCTACCAGGATACAGTTTCAGAAGGACAGGACCTGCAAAGTCCACTCCACTATTACGAAACGGTTTATCTGGGGTGACCCGACAGGCTGGTAATTGACCCATAATTTGATTAATTGGCGTAGCGGATTGTTTAAAACAGGGTATACATTTACTGACAGTCCGTTTGACTAAGCTCTTTGCGCCGATTATCCAATATTTACAACGAATACCATTTAAAGTCAGTTGCGGGCCTCCATGCAAACAGTGAACATGAGCATCATTGACAATTAGCCTGGCGAAATGGCATTTAGACGCGAGTACGATCGGAGACATTTTGCTTCAATTCGAGCCTTGCACAACTTTACAAATTTTACTAGGTAGGCAGTAACGCGAACTAGTTTGTTCAAAGAGGAGTACCTAGCGAGGTAAACAAGTCCGTAATCATCCTCGTTCGATACACCAACAGGGAAAGAAGATATGTTATTCTCCTTGGTTTGTGTTTCTTCTTTACATTCTAGTTCAGTTGCTGGTATGTCGAGGGAGGATGAACGACTTTCATTAAAGTCATTATTTTTATGCAGCAGAGTTGGACCATGCCACCACAATTCACAGTCTTGCATTAAATCAGGGCGAATGCCACGCGACGCAGCGTCAGCTGGGTTTTCTGCGGATTTGATGTGGTGCCACCGGCCACTGCTCACATTGTTTACAATTTCAGTGACACGATTAGCTACATAAGTCTTCCAAGTGTTTGGACTTCTTCGAAGCCAAGCTAACACGATCATGGAATCTGTCCATGCATAAACAGATTCTTCCGAGAGTTGAAGACTACATTGAACATCCTTGAGGAGCTTAGAAAGCAAGACTGCACCACAAAGCTCTAAACGTGGCACCGATACTTGTTTTACAGGTGCAACCTTGCTTTTAGCTATTACAATCGAAATATTAATTTCGTGGGCTGTGATAACTCTCAAATACACCACGGCAGCGTAAGCTAAACACGAAGCATCGCTGAACCCATGAATTTCCACCTTCTCAATGCCGTCTAATTGGGTATGAACCCAACGGTTCAGATATAGTGTTGGCATGTGATAGAGCTGGTCACGATAACTAGACCACTCTGAGGCAAGTTCCAGAGGAAGTTCATCAGTCCAATTCACGCCACTAAGCCAGAGTTTTTGTAAAAATATCTTAGCTGTAATTATAACCGGTCCTAAGATTCCCAAGGGGTCGAAGGCTCTTGCGATGTCCGACAGTACTGAGGTTTTGGTAAAACTTTCGGTGGGTTTCGAAATTTCCAACTTAAACTCGAAAACATCGTAACGCGAGTTCCATCTAATTCCTAAAGCTTTGATTGTATCATCGATCGTGATATCAACGTGTTCTTTGATTGATTTGTCCGTGCTAGGGACCCTTTTCAAAACCTCAGGACAATTGGATGCCCATTTGTGCATTTCAAATTTACCTTTAGCCATTACTTGTGTGATTCGATGTTGCAATCTCGCTGCTTCTCTCTCACCATTCGCACCCGTGAGCAAGTCATCCATATAAAAATCATTATTAATTATATCTACTAAATCTGGGAACTCTGATCTTTCATCTTGAGCAAGTTGCTTTAGCGTACGAATGGCAAGAAACGGAGCACACGAAGTACCATAAGTTACGGTTAACAAACGTTTCTCTACGATACGATCGTCAGGAGAGGGACGCCATAATATGCGCTGGTAGTCAGTATCTTCCTTTGCGACGAGTATCTGGCGGTACATTTGTTTCACGTCCGCAAGAAGACAAATCTTATGAGTGCGCCAGCGAATAATCAGATCGCGTAAATCTTGTTGTAGTGGTGGCCCGACTAGTAACTCACTATTAAGAGCTGAGCCATCAGAAGGTTGTGCTGTTCCATCGAAAACCACACGTAACTTGGTGGTAGCGCTCGATTCTCGTAAGACCGCATGATGTGGAAGATAATAAACCTTGTGGTCTAGTTTCTCTTGTGGATCTATCTCTTCCATATGATTGAGTTTTTCATACTGGTCTATGAAGTTTATGTAATCCTTTTTAAAGTCAGGCTTGTGGGCAAATCGTTTTTCCATGTGCCTTAGTCTGTGTAATGCGATTTGTCGTGAATCGCCTAAATTCTCGTCATGTGATTCCTTAAAAGGAAGTCGTACGACATAGCGTCCATCTTCTTGTCTGGTGTGTGTTTTTTGATAGTGCTCTTCACATTTCTCATCCAGCAGCGTCATGGGTTTTTCATGTGTCTTGTACTCTTCCGTCTCCCAAAACCTTCGTAGTAGTTGATCAACCTCCAGTAGTGTTGTCGAAACAGTGATATTGTGAGAGGGCAGATCAGCTGACGATTTGGTAGTGCCTGACAGTAACCAACCAAGTTTGGAGTTTTGTGCTAGAAGAGAATCATATTTGTGAAGTCCTTGAAGTAAAATGCAAGCATAGACGTCTGCGCCTAGCAGTACATCAATTGGCCCCGGTCGGTGCAAGTGAGGGTCTGCTAACTTTACTTGAGATAGAGCTGGCCATTGTGAGATATCAAATTCTTTGGCGGGTAGCAATGGTGTCAGTTTCGGGAGCACGTGCGCGTTAACTCGCGTTACGTACTGAGTGTCAATCTGTGAATAAATGTCTAAGCTCACGACGTGACGTGAGTGTCGAGTGTGATTGCCTATGCCAGTGACATTCGCGGATTGTGCTGACCTTTTCAATCGTAACAGTTGAACTGCTGATTCAGTTATAAACGTAGCCTGTGAGCCTTGATCAACAAGGGCTCTTAAGTAGACGAGAGAACCACTTAAGTCCTTGACACCAATCTGGGCTGTAGCCAGTATAACTTGATTGTCATTCATGGCAACTTTCATACTTGTTATTTGTGTATTTTCAGGTTCATCAGTTTCTGTGTGTGCCGCTTCTGTGACAATTTGCTTAGCAATGATGTTATTATTGTGCAAGAGTGTATGATGCTTATGATTGCAAGTTCTACATGATGTTGTCTGTCTACAGTTCTTGATTAAGTGTCCTTTGACCAGGCAATTGAAACAAAGGTTGTTGTTTTTGACGAATTCTTTTCGCTGATCAACGTCTAATTGTGTGAATTCAGTGCAGTGGCAGATGTAGTGATTCTTATTACAATAGGAGCATTCCGTATTAATTTCAGCGGTGAAAGCTTTCACTTGCTTGGGTTTTTTTGGTATTACAGGTGTGTAATATGAAGGTTCCTTTCTTTCTCTTTTCTGTGTTGCTTGTACCATTTCCATGGCTAGGAACCGTCCTTCCAAGTATGAGGTTAATTTCGCATAGGAAGGTAATTCTATAGAAGACCCAAGTGATTGCTCCCAACATTTGTGCGTTTCATAGTCTAACTTTGAGACTACAATATGTACTATAATTGGATCCCAATTATTTGTGTCTATGTCTATACTTTTAAGACTGCTTAAGCATTGATTGGTAGTATCGAGAAGCTCTTTAATGCTTTTAGGGCACTCATTTGTAAGTTTCTTTTGATTTAGCAGACGATTCAAGATAGTATTTGCTATTACTCTAGTGTTACTGTAGCGATTTACTAAAGCATTCCAAGCCCTTGAATAATTAGCAGCCGTGACATCATAATGCCGAATCAGCTGTTCTGCTTCTCCTTGGAGGCTCGACCGTAGATAGTGATGTTTATGTATATCGCTGAGTCCGTTATCGTTGTGTATCATAGACATAAATAGATCTTTGAAATTCGTCCATTCATGATAATTACCAGAAAATGTGGGAATATTGATCGGTGGTAATTTGGTTTTACTGTGAACTGTGAAGGTAGGTGATACATTTGTAGTTGTAGTACTCGTTTGAGCCACAATTTGTTCTTTTAGGGTAGTTTTGAATTCTAAAAACAAGTCCTCGGCCTGTCCATGAAGCTCTTTTAACTTTTTCTTTTCATCTTTTGTAACCGTTTCATCCTTAAGAGCTTCTCTATGGTCAGTCGCAAATTTTGACCAGTAGTCTTCTAACAAGTCTTTTCGTGTTTCTAAATAACTAATAGTGTATCTAGTTGTAGACGTTTTCTTAAAGTTTGTGTGAAGTCGCTCAATTTGTTCAAAAAGTTCTTGTTGTGACGTAATATTCGACATTGTGACACACTAAACAATATTCTTCTTATAAAAATGTTACAAGTATTTTTTTTTTAATTTTCCAAGTCTTTTAGGCACACTATTATGCTAACTAATTTGTGTAAGTTAAATTTATTTCAAAAATTTTTCTAAGTGTTTTTTTTTTACAAATTATTCTAAGTCTTTTAGCAACCAAAATTGCACTATGTCCAAAATACGTAAATGATTCTAAGTTCTTTTTAACACAATTTTTTTTACAAAGTTTTTAGCACTTCACATTTTTCCAATGCCACTGTACTCACGATTATCCATTGCACGAAGGACCAATGTTCACTAACTATTATTCACTTGAACTAAAACACTGCACTGAATTACTGTGGAAGTCTTATTTATTCAGAAAATCACAGAGGCCTGTACATTTTAGGATGAGACAAAACGATTGCGCAATGCAACTACGTTGAGCGCCATCTAGTTAAGACATGATACAACTAAAGCTACTTAGACGTTTGAACACATGGTATTCAAAAAAAGTTTTTTTTTTAAAAAAAGGTAATTTAATTAGCTTACATTAAACACAAAATTTATTCAAAATGATTGCCACCATTTTTCACACAAGCCTTCAATCTTCGCGGCCAATCATCAATAGCAGCACGGACCATATTCATGTCGATATCGGCCACTGCTTTAATCAATGATGACTTTAGGCTGCTCAAATTTTTGTGAGGTTTAGAACAGACCTTCTCCTCCAATTCCTGCCAAATTTTGTAATCCAGTGGATTGAGGTCAGGGCTAGATGAGGGCCAATCTTGATGCCTTATTAGCTCGATATTGTGGCGCTCGAACCACTCCTGAGTTGTTTTGGCCTTATGAGCAGGTGCGGAGTCCTGTTGAAACACAAATGGCCGTCCTCCAAAGAGTGTCTGGGGCAGATCTTTTACTATGCGATCTAAAACCGTGTCTTGGTACACTTTTGCACTGGTTTTGACACCTTTTTCACAAAAATGCACTTCAGTAGGGCCATAGTAGGACACTCCCAACCAAATCATGACTGATGATGGATGATGGCCGTGCTGCACTCTAGGAATGGCATTTCCAGCGGCCGCAGAGCTGGTAGCGTACACCCTGTCATTTTGTTTGTTGTACTTCTCTTCGATATTATACATTTTCTCGTCTGTAAACAGGATATCGCAGTGTCTGTTTCTTGCGTACCGCTTTAGCAAAACTTTGCATTTTTTGGCTCTCATAGCTATCAGACGCGCGTCCAGAAGATGTCCACTCTTTTTTCGGTAAGCTCGTAGTCCCAGGTCTTCATTGAGTACTTTTTTTACGGTACATCTGGTTAATCCCATCTCCAAAGCCATCAGTTTCTGCTTGCGGACGGGATTTCTTGCAATACGCGCCTTGATTGCTTTGATGACCCCTGGAGTCCTAATAGAACGAGGTCTGCCAGTTCTTTTCTCGTCATCGACACTAGAGGTTTCATTGTACCTTTTGATGGTACGGTACACGAACCTCTTCGTGATTTTTAATTTTTGAAGCAAGTTGAATATCGTCTTCGGTGGATGGCCGCAACGATGCAATGCAATTACTGCTACTCGGTCCTCTTTGCGAGTCCACTCCATCGTAAAAAATGAATAAATGTAATCGTGTTTTGGCAGATTATTAATCAAAAATATTTGAAAATCTAACACCATTTCATTTTTTTTCTAGGTGTTCTATTTAAAAAAATAATGGCCAGTGACAGTATTTAAGAACCGACTAGGTATATCTACCAGGGTAACAACGATGATAATTTTAAAAAAACGCATCCAAATCCGTTGAGTGGTAGCGTTTATTTAATCTTTGCCCAGTTTTCGGCTTAGGCGTTATTTTATGACAAACCATTATAGTCTATGTGTTGGTTGACCAGGGTCACCACGATGACAATAAAAAAACCGCATCCAAATCCGTTGAGTGGTTCTCGAGTTAAAACGGAACATGCAGACAGACAGAGTGACATACCAAAATTCTAAAATTGTTGTTTGGTCTTAGTAAAGGACCAACAAGCCATTTCGTTTGAAATTTCGCGAAAATATGCAATGTACAGACACGTTTTTCTTACTACTTTATTATTAGTATACCTAGATAGCAGATTTTACACAGAGGAAATCAACAACCTTTTACTTTTTAAACAAGTAAAACTGCGTTTATTTTTAATGTATATATTACATAAATACTTACATTTATCCAAATATAAAGAAAAAAAGGAAAATGAACTTTCGTCTGTTGTAAAGTAAAGATAGGATAAATTAGTTAATTGCCAGCATTCTAGTAGGTAAATACATTTTCTGTTTAGTATCAAATGTTTGATTGTGTGATGTAGTATTATTGGATGTATGGTGTGTGTTGATGTTTCTATCTTTATTATAATTTGTTATTGGTCGCGTCAGGAGTGCCGATGGGAGACGGAGGACGGCGTGGCGGCGCGCGGCTCGCTGTGGGCGCTGATGCTGCGCTGCCTGAGCGCGCTGCTGCACGACGAGCACCCGCGCCGCGGGTTCAACCAGATGCAGCTGAACAGGCTCGACCTCCTCACGCACCTGCTGCTGGCGTGCAAGGTCTGCTGGGGGAGACGCCGGTCGGTGTGGGAGCGCGTGAGAGTGCACCAGCTCTAGAACTGTTCTCTCCCCAGGAGCGGTTCCTGAACTCGGAGCTGGGCGCGCTGGACGCGGAGGCGAGCCGGCACCTGGTGTGCGTGGTGCGCGGGCTGGTGGGCGCGCCGCCGCTGCTGTGCCACCTCGCGCTGCTCACCGACCTGCTCGTGCTGCTGCACCAGGTACACGTCTCACTCACCGCGCTCGGAACGTCTCGTGTTTATATCGACGCTAGCTACAACCGCATGTACACTGTTGTCCAGGCGAGCGACACGTTCGTGACACACTCGCGCGCCAACTTCTACTTCCTGCTGACGTCAGAGACGCAGGAGACCAGTGAGAACCAGTTCCTCAAGTTCATGAGCCGGCGCAAGGCGTCGCGCCGCGCGCCCCGCGCCCCGCCCTCGCTCCCGCCGCCCGGCGACCCGCCCCGCGCGCGCTCCGCCGCCTCCAGTCACGCCTCCGACGAGCCCGCCTCCAGCGAGAGCAGCCTGCGCGACGACCCGCACACGCCGGACGCCGCCCCGCATCTCACAGAGGCGAGGTCAGTGCACTGCTGGATGCTTGTCCAACAGTGGCCTCTTGGACATTCGGTTTATGTGTCACATTGTACGTTTTGTTTCAGGAAACACAACATATCTACGACTTCTACTGAAAATTCAGACCTTGCTCCTGGTGAGTCACTTATTTCGTAGAAATAAATAATAAAAGTATTTTCAAGTGATTGTTTGTGCCTTAATTATTGTATGTTTGAGTGTAGCAAGATACGAGTTGCGATCAGATGTTGCTAATGGCTGCAACCCATAAACTTCTGTGAGGCTTCAGTTCGGCTTGTTATACTTGGGTAACGGGGCGGTGCGGGAGGGTAAAATGTTCAACGAGCGAGCGTTCTCACTCAACTGACATCGATCATAAACCTAAACTGCCTCGTTTGCTAAGGAACAGTTATACGGTAGACCTACAGAACATACTCTTGCATTAGTCGTTTGCATCGACAGACATGGGATGGGAGAACCTAAATTGCACTGCACTGTAAACATTTTGTTATCATTGACAAGCACTCGGCAATGTCCGCATGCGCTTCCATCACTCGGTTGAACACAAACAGACGTATGAAGTGTCAGCTTGTCCGCATCAGTGTACTAAGCATGCGGTGTGGCGTGGGCTCCACAGAGGAGGGCGGGTGCGGCGGTGAGGCGGGCGGTGTGGAGGGCGCGCTGACCGAGTACGTTGTTGTAGATGTGGACGACGTGACTCACACCACCGTCGAGATGTGCTCCTCCGGGATATACCACCAGGTCAGTGCACCGCGACCTCTGTTCATCTATTAGTGCGCAGTGTTCTCCTATACTGTACCTTCATTCTAAAATGACGTCACTTGTAAGTAAAATTGTACCTAGATGTGACGTCACGCGGAACTTCAGCAGGCTATATCTTCATCATTGTTTGTTTAATCATCATGCCTATTACTGATTCGAGTGACGACGACCATACGTGACTCGAAATATGTATAAAGGTGTAAATAGAGTGCGACCATTAAATAAAACCACACACTTTACTAATCATACTGAACAACTATTCGAAAAAAAACCCGCGCAAATCTTCAGAGAAAAAGATATTCATCTGTAACTCAAAGACTTGGTCTCGTAGGAGAAAGGTATATTTTTGAATGCTGCACCGAAACAGCTGTTTTACTGAAGGCGCTCCCTCTAAACTCGCCCGTATGTCGGTGCGTTAGGGTTCACGCATTTTTATTTGGAACTCAATTATTTCCCAAACTAAGGGTGTCCGCGGGTATGACTCTTGGGAAAAGTAGTTCAGTAGGGTCGGTAGAATATGTGGTTTCATTTAATGGTAGCAGTCTATTTACACCCGGTATATCGAAAAAGAAACCTTTTATTTATATGTACAGGCTGTCTTAAAAAGGTAGGATTTATTTGAAAGTCGAATAAAAAACGTTTTTTTTGTATTATTAAAGCTGGAATATTATTTAACAAAGATTACATTCTCCAAATGCTGACCGTTATACTGCTGACATTCTTCTAATCTTTGTTAAAATTGGTTAAAACCATGCTCTAGAGACTGCGCCGCCATTTCGGATCTGATATTCTGCTTCAGTTGGGATATATTCGTCGGTTTGTGTTCGTATAGCTTACCTTTTCGGTATCCCCATAAGCATGGTCGACGGGACTGAGATCGGGACTCCTGGGAGGCCAGCTAATGATGCCTCTGCGCGATGTCACTTCGTTCGGGATTAATTCGTTTATGTACAGTGTCAATGTCAAATGTATTGCAAGTGGCCTCATCTTGCTAAAACCATGTTCTCTAATTAAAGGTTTGTAAAGCTAAGAGCTCACCAACCCGCCGCCCAGCGTGTGTGAGTATGAGCATTTCTTCCAGGAGGACCGTCAAAAGTGGCGAAATTTTGGAAAGGCCTATGTCCAGCAGTGGACGAAACAGGCTGATGGATGGAAAGCTAAGAGCAAAAAAATCCTCAACATGCCGCAATAACGGTTTTTATTGAAAATAAAGTAGTTTTTGCACCATTGCCTGGGAAACCCTGCTGATCTCATTCTGCTGAATAACGAGATTAAACCGACGAATCTTACGTAATTAAAGCACAATTTTACCTAAAAAAATTAGGTGTATCACTAATATTCCAATGAGATTTTAACAATTTCCGTTCAAGATACATGAATGTCAGCAGCGTAACGGCCAGCATTTGGACAATGCAATCTTTGCCAAATGTTTTTCCGGTTATGCACCTTTAAATAGAAAAATAAACAACCAAATAGATGATTTATATATATTTTTAATTCGTCTTTCATATTACTCTTACTCTTTTTGGACATCCTTTATAATATACCTATATATGCCACCAATGCCGTCGACCAATAGATAACATTGTTCATATTATGTTACGGGTATTATGTATATAACTATTTAACTAGATTAGTTTAGTACGATACTTATATCACTAGATTGCATCTAGGGATATAATCATATCACGGATATAACTATCTTACTACGACATTATATACATTGATAGAAAATATAAAGCTTTAAAAGGTAGGTATTAAAGCCTGACTAGAAAACTAAAACACATTCACTCACAACACCACACTTTGACAGCAATCGACATAATGACGTTTTAAAGTAAGTGTTGCCAGTAAAAGAAATTAGTTATATTGGTTTTCTACAACACGGTGAGGTTGTTTATTTTCCTGGTCAAGCGTTAAATGTAATATTTATTTATGGTGGTGTGGTACAGCGGCGGCTGCGAGCGGGCGCGGAGGGGGGCTGGGCGGTGTGCGAGGGGCTACTGCTGCTGCTTCACGACACCATCAACGTCATGTCCGACCACGAACTAACGCAGGTGCGTGTCACTCTATCATTACTATATAGGTACAAGCAAAGTTAAAACCGATGAACGAATGAAGCAGTTTAAACTTACGTTTTACGAAGTTACCTTCTCACAAGTAATTACAGTTTACACTGGCTGGATTTTTAGTAAGATCCAGGTTCGAGTCCTGGCAGAGCTACGTCTGATGTCAGGAACGAATTAAAGGGAACCCATGTTGTTTAGTTGGTGTTCGTGTAATTATTGTCTACAAATAATTAGTACAAAACTAACGCTAGTTTTCAGATTCTCAGCTGCTAAAATCCACCCTGCATAAAATGTTGACGTTCAAAACATGAGTTCAGTGTTAGAATAAACTGGGCGTTGTTTTAGAGAAGCTAGTACTCTACTCTCCTCGCGTTGTGTGTGGATGACGCTATTAGTGTGAAAGTGGATTATAAAAATAAACAGTGCACGCTGCTTGTAGTCATGCGGTGTGAAGATGTTTACTTGTAAAAAAAAACTCTTTACATAAAACAACAAATATCCTTGTTCTGTTAATATAATTTCTATTTTCTTTTTTTTATTAACGATTTTCCTCTCGAAAGAACGTGAAGGGAAAGGTAGAACAGAGCATATTTAAGTACATGCTTTATTCAGTGTACTCTCCCAGCGACTATCTGCAGTAGTATAAATAATCTGCAGCAGTGTACTCGTGTATATTGAGGAGAGCGCGGCGCGGTGTGTCGCAGGCGGTGCACGGCGCGATCCAGGCGGAGAGCCTGGTGGTGCTCGGCAACCACCGCTCGGGCGCGGTGCGCGCCGGCGTGGTGCGCGCTCTCACCGCACTGCAGCGGCGCGCGCCGCACCCCCCGCACCTCGCGCGCCGCCTCAAACTGCACGCGCATCTCACGCATCTCGCCAACCAGGTACAAGTCCATCATACCAGATCTTCTATTTCTTGCATGTATCATTTGAGTTCAAGTTTTTTTCTCTCACTTTGTCTGGCAGAGATCATTTTGTGTACGCTAATGGCGGCTGGGTTTAATGGCGTCTTTCTCTCACAATATACTTACATTTGAAATGAGAGTGGAACGGTCGCTGTGGATGTCTAGTTGACGGTGTGCGCAGGCGGATCCTTTTGCACTAACATACTTTAATTTTCATTTTATTTTACTTTACTTTATTCAAGTCTGTCTTCAAGTGTATTCAACTGTTGTACTTATCAGTTATCACTCTTATCACCTTAGACCATTTAACACGGGACTAGGCAAACGCACTTATCCCCCTCTGCCGAAGTACATGAACAATTTGTTCATGTAAGTTTGCTTGTGTGCGCGTTTTGTGTTTGTGTTGCAGCTTTTGATTTAGTGTGACATATTAATTTTTCGCAGGAGTGTGCGTGAATGAGTAAATGTGTGTATTTCCAGTACTAAAAGTCGCGCTTTGCCAGGTCCAAGGTTATCACACTAAAATTATAAATGCGAAAGTTTGTGTGTGTATGAGGGTGTGTTTGTGTGTGTGTGTGCGTGTGTTTGTAACTATTTCACGCTGAAACGTCTGAACGGATTTGGATGAAATTTAGAATGGATATAGCTTATATCCTAACTTAACACATAGGCTACTTTTTATCCCGGAAAAGAGCATGTCGTCGTTAAACCGAATATCACGCGGGTGGAGCCGCGGGCAATAGCTAGTACTTAAATAAATTATAAAAACTTTTTTATCAGAGTTCCATAAATTAAAATCAATTATGAATTCTTTCAATGCGGACGACATGAACAGAGTATTGAGGATTCCACACAACACTTCCAAATTCTAAGATGCTACGCACATATGCATGGAATAAAGTTTTAAGAGTAGCGTGGTTAAATGGTTTAGATTTTAGATAGACGGAGAATTAAACCTAGTTGCTTGTATGCCTTTTTAGTAATTTTGTCTATGTAGTGTTAATATTTAATTTAAGAGTAAAGTGTGACACCGAGATCCCCGATTTCAGTAACGCGTTTAAGGTTAGACGGTAAATCTTTCGCGCGCGAGATTTGGATTTTCCCAATTGTTATAGCTGTTTCGGTCACTCGCGGCCGGCACGAGCGCGCCCTCCCCGCGCGCCCCGCACTTGTTCATCTTGTACCCACAGCTTGGACCCAAACCAGTACATCCTTTCTTACCTTCGTTTTTAGTGCTTTTGATTGTTTAATTCAAAATAAACAAATGAATGATCTCCTATTCGGCTTTGACTAAAGAGTTCAATATAATAGTTTCAAACGGACGAATGTAGGATACTAAAATATGTAAAATATTTTGGAGAGTTACTGTGTGGTCAAAGGAGGAAGTAAATTGATATTTACGCGGTAGTACTCCTCTAACGAACAATTTTTATTGTAGAGCCAATCTTCGAATCGTGAAAAATAATCATATAACCTACTCGCCCAAAATGTTACTCAACATTATTCTTTTGTATGGAACACCTGATTTTTTTTGTGATTTTACTGTTGTTTCCATAGTAAAAGTTGTTACTATAGACGAGTACTATCACCAGTTTGCGTTTCCAAAACCATTTCACCGCGTATTTTGTGCTCTTCTTCTTTATAGAACTATACAGGCTGTAAACTTAATTATGTACTTCTCATATTATATGTTTTGACCGTTGACAGAAAGAAAAGTGAAGTAAATTGAAAAATATGTTATGTGAAGTATGTACACATAATTAACTTTTAAAAGACAAATAAAACAAAATATTCATTATCCAGATATTATTGCACGTTTTAACATCGTAATTTTGAAAAAAATAATATTTGTGTGGAAGGTAATCTCTTGTAATTTTTTTATGCGGAGCCATCCAGATGTTTAGTTAAGAAAACGTAGTTATGGGATATTTCGTGTAAATTCCAAGAAGTGCAGACAATAATTACAATGATAACACAATATATTAAAAATGTGATGTTATGATGATTTTTTTTTCTTTAATTTATATTTTAAATTAACTAATAGCAATACGTTCTCTAGCAGGCATATTTCTCGGTACTCTTGGATCAATCAATTCTGGAATAACACACTGCATGTAAAAATTTCTTAGAGGTGTTTGCATTTTTTCGTGATAAAATGCGTCATTTCTATTGATTTTTTGGTAAAGCAACCCATGTGAACTCCAAACAATAAAATAGCAATAAGCCCTTTGCGTCACATGAAGTTGACCTTGGACCTGATAATAATGGTTATGCTCTGTTTTCAGTTCTATGCCTTGAGTCGTCACCTTACAAAATGTGATCAATCCCTTTTGAATTGCGTCTGCAGGACTCATGTCCGAGGCTACAAATGGGCATTTTATTTCTACAAGTCCTTCATTTCCTATGAGTCCATCCGGACTAGCTGCCAGAAAGCTATCCACAGGATCAACAAAAAGACCACATCGATCTACCTTTAGACCGGTATACTTTTCAAAGTCATGGATGGCGCGATCTTCATTTTGTTTACCATACATGGTCGCTTTATTGCCTTGGAATGTTGTATACAACAATTCTTTGATGGTGGACCCTACTGATGTTGACTTTCTCATTTTGCAGATCTTTCCAAATGATGAGGCAGTAATCCTCTTTCGTCTTTCGTTAAGCCATTGAGGACATTCAGCTTGTTTGATTGTGGCTTTTTCTAATGCTGCAATTTCTGGATTTGTTATTTGCAGCGCTTTAACAAAAGCGGCACATTTTTCTTTAAGGATTTGTTCTGGCATATCTTCTTCCAAATCGTGTAACCCATAATCTTGACCAGAATTTGTTTTTTTTTTTGTTTATGCCTTATTTTTTTATTTTTTTCCGTGTATTGTTTTATGTATTCTTTTCGCTTTAACTTCTTTTCTCTGTATTTTTTGGTAAACACATTTGGAAGTTCACTTGATATTTTGTTCTGCAGTGGACAATGTATGTCACCAGAGTTGAAAGAAGTCACTGCACCAAAACATCTCCCTTGATAAGAACCTGAAAAAACAGAGTTTCAAAATTAATTAACGGTTTATTATTGACAAGTGATGTTTTTTATTACTTTCCAACAACAAAATTTACCTCTTGAGACAAAACTAACTCTTTTCCCTCCAACAAACTTAGCCACAATTGCATTAAAGAGCTCGGCGTGATTGTTGGTGAGATCTAAAACAAGACTGTCTGCCTTGTCGATCAGGTTGTTCAGATGAATGATTATATCATCCCAAATCTTACAATGCTGTAGTTCGGACACAAAATTCATCTCTCTTTCATATTTTCTTTTGCAAAAATATGCTGCACAATTTGCGTGATCTCCAAAAATATGGTTCGGTATATTTATTAAATCTATTCGGAGAAGTTTGATTTTTTCTTCAAAAGATAAGCCCTCCTGATTCTTCCTATATTCCGTCGCTCCTTTAATTGCATTCCTAAATCGAGGTTCACTTTTTTCTACCTGTTTCCTGATCGTTACAGGAACTACACCATTTTTGTTGTGTTTTTGTGCCAAGTTTTCGGATTTTGTTTGAAAAATTTCTTAGTAAGTGATTTTTACACTCTACTTTACTGATTGTATGATCATTTCCATATGGCCGGCACACAGCAAGCTTTTTTGTCACGCTACTATCACCGTCACCGATAAGAGTCTTGTAGCGCAAACCATGCATTGGAATACTATTTTTAAAACCCTCTGCTATTATATCGGTTTCCATCGAAGCAGCGCTCCCTGACCAATTTCGGAAACAATGGTGCTGTGGTACATCCACAGAGGTTTTGTTTAGCTCTGCAGTTTTGGAAGCCTGATGACAAATACAGCAGTAACTGTTGCGAACGCCAAGAAATAATACTTTTTTAGTTCTAAAACCTATTATGACAGCAGCACCAGAAAGTGATGAATAGTTAGCTTTATATGATCTTTTAGCCCAAGACCCATCAGCCACCACTTTGATGTATGGTATACCATCAACATCAACATCTTTGTTTTCAATAGCTAGGCGTTTTTCCTCTCGACCAGCTTCAATCATTTGCTCATAGGCTAATTGTTCCATTTGTTCAAACAAAACCGTCTGTTCCTTTTGAAATTGTTTTGAATTTATGCATGGCATGTTTAAGCAACCACAGATTTCTTCCAATTGGCTAAACCCATTTCCAGTACAAATTGTACCTTCAACAAAAGAATTGTTGACACTCAGGTTAGCTTTTGGATCCTCTGTAAAGATTTTTTGTTCATTACAGCATACCGCACATTTAAATACTAGGTTTGATTTGAACCCACTTCGAATTTCTTTCACAAAATTCAAGAATTTTGGTGTACATGAATCAAATGCGTGGTTAAAATTCAAAAAGCTGTCGATAAAATACTTGATATCGACAATTCTTCTTCCTTCTAATGTAATATTTTCTTCTTCATTTTCCTTTGCAATGCAAAACTCAAAGTTTGATGACAATGTCTCACTTGAAATATTTTCTTCATAATTTATGCTTCCACCTTCAAGCATTTTTTTTTTGGTGGTTAATAGAACTAGAATGAAAATTATTTGATATTAATGTTTAGGAACAAAAATTGCGGAACAAATATCAAAGACCCAAAGACCAAATATCAAACGTTTTTTATGTAGTTTGTGATATGACATTGAATGTTAGCATAAAAGGATAGAATATCAAAATGTAGAATGTTAAACCCATAGGTTTTAACTGAAACATTTTAATTTTAATACAATCCAAATCAATAAAACGTTGAAAATGATTAAATACTTGAAAAATACGAAAAAAATATGAATACCTATAAAAAGAAAAATGTTACCTATCAACATCCTCATACGTCGGTTCAGAGGTAATGTTTTTAAGGGAGTCTGCTTTTCCTTGTATATCTTTGTTGGAGCTTGAAGTGCGGTGATCATTTTCGTTATCGTCAACTAGAAACCTGGAACTCATACAAAAAAATACTTTAAAGAGTGTTAAGTAAATCACGTTACGCCATTTTCTGATAATTGAACTTCAGTTATTCCTCGTTTAACCCTACGACAAATTGAGAAATATGAAACTAAAATAGCGCAAATCTGAATGAAATAAATCAAAACCTTTATAAATATCTATCCCTGTAATCAAAACTGCAATTTAAAATAGTTGTTGCACATTCAGTTGCTTTTGAATCCCTTGAGTGTAAATTTTAGATTTAAATTTTTATCGTAGATTTTATCTGCATATTTACCTAATCAATATTTACCTGATAATATTTTGATCTAAAGGTTTCAATATGGGCCTTACAAATAGGAATGAACTTGTTCACAAAATGGCGGACCAAATATTGGTAACTGCAGTACTGACTGCTTACACAACCACACAACCCACGCAACAACAGCTGTCGTCGACCAACTGACGTCATTATTCTCAGTGACGGTCCGATTGTTTACGTATTTCATCTCGTCTCGTTGGCCATACTTTAGTTATTAAATTTAGCCCCAGTATTAATTTTAACTGAATGTTACTTTTATTTCCGCAGTTCCCTTTTAGTATGTGATCTATTAGTTCCATGGAATAATCTCTCAGAATAAGAAGGGACTACATGATTATTTTTACCCCTGTATAAAGTAAAATTATTTTGCAAACCTAAAACAGAGTTTTTGTAATACGTAGGGGCTTAGCGAAATGCAATACTTTTTAGTTGCCCACCTGCCTCTTTTTTTATTAAAAAAAAACAAATCGTAAGTACTCAACAATTTTTGCAAGAAAACTCTGTCCACCACACTCAATACTTTTTCCACTAACCTACACGTAAAAACTCTTTGATAAATCAATTGCACCTGTATCAAGCGAGTAAGGTGAGTGAAACGAGTATAATCGCTCGTCCCGTGATCCCCCCGCATGTCTTCCCCACCCCTGATGCGACAGAGTACGATGCCGGATTTATGTAATTTGCGCCCGCGATTTCGAACGGTAGAGCATAGCTAATTACTGAAATCCTATACGTTCTATATACGAAATGATTGCATTTTACAAATATTTATGAACCAACACGAGTCCTATTTTAAAAGAAATACGATTTTGCTTGAGAAATGCTTAAGAAAATCGAATATGAAAATGGAATATTTTGGAGCTTAAAACACAGATTTTTAAGTGCTTGTATTTCTTATGCGTGTTTATTATCCGAAATTTAAAGTTAAATAGGACATGTAGGTTGTGCAAAAGATGAAGTAACTTAAAGTTTTGTGTGATTTAATGCATTAGCGTACAAATGAGAAGCTATCTCGTTTTGTATGGCCGCGGAGTCTATCGCTCTTCCCTTAATGATATTACCACTAAAGTTGTAGCTATAATTAAGTGTATTTTGTTTACGCGAGAAGGTCATAGTGTATAATCCGGTCCCAATATCTGTGCACCTCGCTGGAATGTGGCGCCTCTCCCGCTTCCCCTGTCACCTCTCCGCGCACTCCCCGGTGCGACAGTACGGTTAGCATCTTCGTTGCCGCTACACGTCCCGATAATTTTGATATTTTCGCTTTATTGTTGTTTTGTTTTTTAATGTTTATTGTTAAGTTTAGACTGTTTACTGTTAAGTTTGGACTGGTTTGGTTGTTATTAAAATTGTTGTAGCTGTTAAACTGAAGTCATGGGAAAAACAATACACAGCGAATCAAGAACTTTAATCTTGAAAGTGCTCAAGTTTTTTGAATCGGAGAAAGCAAACAAACAGTACACCATACCTGTAGACCAAGTGGTGAAACGAACCTGTGCTGCAACTGGGATATCAAAGAGGACTCTAATGAAAATTAAAAATGAAGCCAAAGTACAACCACCTACTCCAAGTACTAGTAATAATTTAGAAACCCACCCAGAACCAAAATTATCGACACCGGGTAGGAAGCGTAAACAGTACAAAAAACGCATCGAAGTAGATGATTTTGAAATTTGCGCAATACGAAATATCATCAACAGTTTTTATGCTGTAAAAAAAGAAATCCCAACTTTGAAGAAAATTCTGGCAGCAGTTAAGAGAGACTTAAATTTTCAAGGTGGGAGAACATATTTAAGAAATATTTTAATTAACAAATTGGGCTACAAGTTCAAAAAGTGCAAAAATATCCGTTGTGTATTGACACAAAAGCCGGACATCGCCGCATGGAGGGCTCGCTACCTACGCCGTATGAAAGAGAATAATGACCTTGGCGCTGATAAAAAACCGGTTACCTACCTGGACGAGACGTGGATCCATTCCCACTATACGGTCAGTAAATGCTGGCAAAATAATACCGACAGCAGTGTGAAGAAAAATTTAAATCCGGGTCAACGTTGGATTCTTGTACACGCTGGAGGAGAAAATGGATTTATTGAAGGTGCAGAATTACTTTATAAATGTAAAAGTAAAATCGGCGATTATCATAACGAGATGGACACAAACAATTTTTTAAAATGGCTCCGTGAAAAGCTTATACCAAATTTACCGCCGAACGGTATAGTTGTCATAGACAATGCACCCTACCATTCGACGCAGTCGGTGAAAGCGCCCACTAGTGCTGCTCTTAAAGCAGACATGCAAAATTGGCTACGTGAACACAATATTCCATTTAATGACAAAATGACAAAGAGGGAATTGTATCCCATTATACTGAGAACAAAGCCGCCGAAAAATATGTTCGCGACGATTTGATGCGAGAGCATGGCCAAGAAGTTGTACGTCTGCCACCTTACCATTGTGACCTAAACCCTATCGAATATATATGGAACTTGGTAAAGCAAAGGGTGGCAGATAAAAACATTGAACAATCGGAAAAGAACATAGAACAACTTACAAAAGATGCGATTAAGTCAATTACGCCAGCTGACTGGAAAAAAGAAGTGAATCACGTGGAGAGACTACAGCGAGAATACTGGGAAAAGGATCATCTAGCAGATGACAACATCACACAACTTTTAATATCACTAGGGGAAGACAGTTCGGCGAGTTCAGAAAGTGAGAGTGAGGAAGATACAATGTCAGGCATAGAGTCAATAATTTATAGTGGCTGAGTTTAATAATAAATGTTTTTGTAATCAAAATTATTGTTTTTTAATAACAAACCGTTCATCAATAATAAATTGATTTGAAAAGGTTAGTAAATTTTTTTTACCTCCACATTTCTCGAAAAAACTTTTTTTCACACCGTACCCAGACCGCCGATATGACGTCACGAGGTCAGGTGCACAGATATTGTGACCGGGTTGTAACATTTATCAGGATAAAGCAAAAGTTGATAAGTGCACACAGAAATCTGTAAATCTGTCCAAGTCACTTTGAAGCTGGGAACAGTGGCGTGCATAGAACTTTTTACTTTAAAAGCAATGAGAAGGTCAAGTTTGACGATAAATACAACATGAAAAAAATTAAAAACCAATTTGAAAAAAATAATATTTTGTATGAAATCATGTAGGTACTCTAGGGTAGGTAGTGCCTACCCTGGCGTCATACAAATAATGATTTTTCAAAGTGACATTTATATTTTTTCATATTTTTTAATTGTCAAACATGACCTTCTCATTGCATTTCCAGAAAAAAGTCCTATGCACGCCACGAACAGTCATCTCGGCAGGTGATAATCTTAAAAATCTTAGTGTCATCGGCATACAACAAGTGACACGAATTGGAGAACACTGGGGCAATATCATTAATGTACAGGTTAAAAAGAAAAGGGCCCAAATGCCCTGGCGAACGTCCGATTTGATTTTGAGGAATTTTGAAGTGTAACCTTTGAAAGATACAGCCCAGATCCTGTTACTTATATAAGACTTAAGCCATCTGAAAAGGTCACCGTGCAAACCAACTCTCATTAGTTTCGTGAACAGTGTATTATGATTAATTTTATCAAAGGCTTTTGAGAAGTCTGTATACACAGCGTGTACCTGATGACCGGCTAGCAGAGCATTGAGAGTTAAGTCTGTATATGTGACAAGGTTAGTATCAACGCTTTATAAAATACTCGAATTTATTTAATGTATTGACACCAGAAAAATGTTTAATGGATATTCTTACGTGTGAAAATAAATTTCATTATTTATTGTATTAATCAGTTTTCAATCTTCTCGCATTTAACTATCAGTTATACTTATAATTCACTTGTACTTCGCGGTATCGCAAACTAAACTGAACTCGCAGCCTCTATTTATATCCGAGCTAACACTTGCCGATAATTCGAGAACATTCTCTAGAATTATCTGGAATGCTCCAACACCACTGCAACCGTCCATAAGCCCGTCGAATAACCTACAATTTTAGTATGTTGTAGAATTTTCCAGTATACGATTCCGCCACTTTCCCGTTGATGGCGTAAGCGCTCTTTTGCTTCTGCTACTAGATAACAGATGGCACTAGTGTAGTGTTTTTGTCGTTACAACCTGCGTAACAGTATCACGGATTTTTGTGATTATATATTTTTTTGTTACCATTCGCATCGAGTTCCAATTGAGTCAGTAATATACTCACTTATCACAAAATGTACAAAACAATAGAGCCTAAATACTTGAAATTTAGCAGTTCTTATACCGCGCGGGCTTGGTAAGAAAAATTATCGTGATGTAAGTTGAACTCGGCAAAAGGCTAGCCAGCGCAGCGCATAAACGATGCGTCTCGATTCCAGATATCGCTGTACCCGGGCACGTGGGAGCTGGCGGCGAGCTGCGCGGCTCTGCTCACCAAGTGCGACGTGCCGCTCGAGGACCAGCTCGATGTGAGTGCACTCTCTGCTGCTCGCCACTCTCAGGTCACTTGGTTCCGGCGTTTTGCTTTATTGTAGGAGCCGGCGACTGCGCCGTCACGAAAGTTAGAGAATAATTAAAATACCTACAAAACCTAACTTTATTTAACACTGGGTTCTAGTGAAGCTTTGAGGTAATTCAATGTAAGACTAAAAGTGTTGGTTGATGATTCGGAAAATAAATAAAGCACAAAACATTCTGCCAGTACTGCAAAACTGTTTAAATGGTAAAAATATAGACGTTAAACACCAGCGTAGAGAGTTGGGGGAGAGGGAAGGGGGATCTCTCCTAGACCCTCCCCCCTTGCCAGAACACTAGAGTTTTTTATTATATCTTTCAAATTAATTAGACTTCTGACACTCGCCGGCCGCTGCTACGGCACGCTGCTCTCGTCTCGTGCAAGGGAAAACATGTTACCTTTAGGGCTTCGCGTGCAGGTTCGATCATAACTTCACTTTTTTCACCTCAAGCAGCACATCCGCGTGACGGAATGACGGTGATGACATTTAAAACCACAAAACGGCCGCTAGCCGGCAGCTGTTGCGTTCCGTTTCACCTTTTTTTGACAGCATGACTTTTCAGCGTACAGATTGACAGAATAAGAATAAGAATTTGTTTATTCATGAATGTAGATGATACAATATATAGGTATAGGTCTTAGAAATAATTTTAAGTACGCTACAGTCTGCCAGAAGGCATATGAATATTTACAATAATTACAAGTTGTTACAATGCTACAAAACTAGAAATTTGAAATACCATGCCTTAGCTTAAATTATTGTTATGCAGTATTACACAATATTAAGTCATTTTGTTCAACACATAAATTTGGGTATATTTGATTAAATTGAATTTTCGTTTAAAAAATCGTTTATTTTGTAATAGCATTTGTGAATTAGGAAATGGAACAATTTGTTTTTAAATGCATTCATACTTAATTCTTTCCAACCATTGGGTATTTTATTATATAGTTTAGGGCCCATAACAAATATGCTTTTGTGGAAGAGTTCTGTGTTGTGCTTATCATACCGTAACCTGTCCTTGTTTCTCAGGTTTCTATCTGTTCTTTGAGATACCTTAGTGAATAGGTCAATATTATTTCTTGCAAAAATACACGTCTCAAATATATAAAGGCAAGGCAGTGTTAAAATCTTTAGTGATTTAAAGCTATGTACACAGGTCTCGTGTGTTTTCATACCACAGATAGCTCTAATGCACCTTTTTTGTGCTTTAAGTAGGGTTTCTTTTTCAGTGCAGTCGCCCCAGAAGATGATACCGAAACGTAAAAGTGAGGCAACATACCCATGATAGGCGGCTAATACAGCCTTTCGTTCAACTATTTTTGACAATTTAAATAAGGCATAAGCAAATCTGTTAAGTTTGTTACATAAGTCATCAGCATGCTGTTTCCAAGTTAACTTATTATCTATGTTCAACCCTAAAAATTTTGTATTTTGTACTTCGGCCACTGCTTGTCCGTTATAATTTACATTCAAATTATCAATTCTGCAACTTCTCTGATAAAATTGCATAACTTTTGTCTTGCTTACGTTAACAATCAAATCATTACTATTTAGCCAATTAATTATATTATTCAATGTATTATTAATGTCATATTCGTAATTATTTATATTATCACATTTTATTATTGCTGTGCTGTCGTCCGCAAATAAGACCATAGGTTGGCATATACTACTGGGCATGTCATTGATATATATTAAGAATAACAAGGGTCCTAGTACGCTTCCTTGTGGAACACCGCTTACTACAGATCTCTCATGAGATGTATAAGTAATTTCTGTTTTTGTGATAGTATCGATCTTGGTAACTTCGGTGAATTGTTTTCTATTTCCCAAATATGATTGCATTAACATAAGAGCATTTCCTCTGATTCCATAGGCAAATAGTTTCATTGTCCCTCTCGATCGGTTGTGCTCGCACACTTGCGACCGCGTGCGGACAGGTTAGTGCTGGTGTTGTGGAACGTGTATCTGTAGCGAGTGTGTGTGTGTGTGCAGGAGGACATCTGGACGGACGTGACGGAGGAGTGCTGGGGGCGCGCGGCGCCGCTGCTGGCGTTGCTGCCGTGCTGCGTACACGACGTGCCGCTCGCGCACAATCTCACGCTCATCATCCGCCGGCTCATAGACAAGGTCTGTGTCGTACCACACGTGCCGGCTCTTACTGTCCATTAGACCATAACAACAGATCGTACCGTACTTAACTACTTTCACAAACATACAAACAAATCTTCACGTCTCATTTTGAAAGCGGTTTTGTATTTTTGGAACCGTTGTTCAGTATGATCAGTAGATTATATAGTTTCATTTAAATTTACCTATCTATTTACGCGCGCTATTGATTGATATTTTACGCTATTTTTGTCTATGACGATATTATCTTGACAGAGTGTCAACTTAAGCACTCGTATATTATTCCAAAGGTTCCGGGCTACAATGAATACTTTACTAGCAAACTGATAAACAAAAACAGCGGAGTTGTTGTCTACATAAAAGATACTTGGAACGCTTCTGTCACGGAACCACACTTTCAGGAGGCAGACTGTTTGTTGATTGACATCCTGAATACAGTGACCATCCTTGGCATATATCGTTCTCCTTCTTTTAAGGATAAGACCTCTTTTTTTAATGATTTACAGCAACAACTCGAGGTCACCAAAAACAGGTCTCTAGTAGTAATTGCAGGGGATATTAATATAAACATAGTTCCAACAGAGGAAACTATTGACAGTATTGATTACTTGTGTCTCAATGCGGAGTACGGGCTCTTACCTGCTATAACTAAACCAACCAGGTTAAAGACTTGCTTAGACCATATTTTCATTAAATCTGACAGTCCTGCTATTGGCCTGGTTTGTGGTTTAGATCTTACAGATCATAGCATGACAATGTGCGGTTTGACCGTTCGAACTAAAATGAAAAGTGAGCGTTGTTCTCGGATAAGGATTAAGAGGGATTTTCAGGCCATTACAGAGGATTTAGCCAAACTTGATTGGATTCGGGTCGAGAAAAATGAGGATGTAAACGAGGCTGTAAGTGTGTTCACAAAACTACACACAACTACTATAGAAAAGCATTCACAAGAGGTAGTTCTTAGCAGAACTAAATATAATCTTAAGCCTTTGATAATACCAGGGCTAATGTGCTGCATGAGGCATCGAGACAATTTACATAGTAAAGTTAGACGAAGACACAATGATATCGTATTACAATTTACATACCGTCGCTACCGTAACTTTTGCAACGAACTCTTACGAAAAGTCAGACGTGAATACGGCAGTAGTCAATTAAAGGAAAGCGAAGGTAAACCGAAGAGTCTTTGGAAAGTAGTTAAAAAGATTTGTAACCAGACGAAAACAAACAAAGAACCTACTGAACTTTTAACCATTCCGGGTACAACAGACTCAAAACATTCGTAAAATAGCCGTAATCAATATTTTTCTACGGTGGGTCAAACGTTAGCTGAAAATATACTTTCAAAATTGAACACAAGTGAGTTAGATTTGGCGACAAAGACTAAATTAACAAACACTCAAATGGATTCGTTTTACTTGGTGCCAAAAGATGTTCGGGAGATTGATTCCATGATAATGCAACTCCAAAATGACAAAGCACCAGGAATTGATGGCTTAAACAATATTCTCTTGAAAGAAATTTAAAACTATAATATTGGGCCACTTACCCATATATGCAACCTCAGCCTTTCTTCTGGTGTTTTCCCTGATAGACGGAAGATTTCTCAAATTTGTCCTATTCATAAAGGCGGAGCAAAAGACTTACCTGACAATTATATACCAATATCATTGTTAATTGTGTTTTCGAAACTGCTGGAGAAACTTGTCAGCAAGCGACTTGTTAAATTTATAGAATCCAAAAGCTTACCAGTTTGGGTTCAGACACGGTAAATCAACCGAGGATGCAGTGACACTTTTGACAAAAGTTGTATCATCCCTGCTGGACAAAAATCTCAATTGTGCTGCAGTCTTTCTTGAGCTTGCTAAGGCCTTCGACACTGTTCCCACCGCCATTCTACTAAAAAAGCTTGAACAAATGGGCATCAGGGGTCTTACCCTAAAGTGGTTCACAAGCTATCTAATGGAGCGGAGACAGACAGTGTGTAACGGTTGGTCAAAGTGTAAGCGATTTGAAGAGTTATAACTTCGGCGTCCGACAGGGAAGTATTCTTGGCCCAACGCTCTTTATAATGAATATGAATGACATACACAATCTGCCAATTAGTCAAGCTGAGACAATCTGATACCGTTATTATCTTCAGGGGTAAGGATTGGGAAAATGCTTTCTATAATGCTGAAAAGGCTACGTAGCTAGATGGTTACAGCGGAACTTGCTTACGCTGAATACCCAAAAAACCAAATACAGGTTCTTTCATAAAACTGCAGCGTCCGCACCAACATCTAAGACCCAGCTAAAAATTCATTACTGTGAAAAAAACTCCGTGGAAGAATGTGGCTGTGAAACTATTTCACGAACTGATGAAATCGTGCGTGCTGATAGATCAAAAACTTAACTTTAAATCGCACATAATAGCACTGTCAGGCAGAATTCGTAGGTTGATATACATTATGAAACAGCTACGTGATACAGCTCGCATGGATATCCTAAAGACGGTTTACTATGCTTTGTGCCAGTCTTTGCTGCTATATTGCATATCTTGTTGGGTAGCGCAGCAAAGACTGTTATACTAAAAGTAGAAAGAGCACAACGGTCTGGTTCAACGGAACGGTTAAAAGTAATGACAAAAAAACCTATCCTGTACGAAACGGAGAGGCTCTACAAAGACTGCAATGTATTTACTGTTCGTGAGTTGTTTATCTTTAAAGTATTTATCAGTGTTCACAAGACCGTTTTAAACTCAGAAGACTACGAAAATATGTTGGCCAAGAGAATTTTTAAATTAACCGTACCAACCGTGAGTACTTCATTTGCCAGGCGTTTTGGTCAATGCGTAACCGGGTTATATACCGGGTGTAAATAGAGTGCGACCATTAAATGAAACCACATATCCTACCGACCCTACTGAACAACTTTTCCCAAGAATAATACCCGCGGACATCCTTAGTATAGTTTAGTTCCAAACAAAAATGCGTGAACCCTAACGCACCGACATAGGGGCGAGTTTAGAGTTAGTATATCGTTGTTAAGGCCCTCACGTTCGAAGCTTGTTTAGTTTAAGGGTCATAGGTAATCTGTTATTAGTTGTTAAATAAAGTATTTTTCATTTTCATTTTCATCCTGTAAAGACTCTTGCAGCGAATACGTGTTCTTAAATAAAATGCTTTTTCATATATTTTTGAAATTTTGAAGGTTATCAATACATCTAATGATAATATTTAGAGTATTCCAAAGCGATGGATTACGCAATAAAAACATAATCTCAGTTATCAATACATTTCATTATTTCTGGGATTTTGTTATATATTTTTACTGACATGGCTAATGGACCTGAATGTTTTATCTGTAATTTAGAGAAGGGTCTGTCGAGTCTGTTTTTTGATCTTATGTTTTTAGGCCTGGTGTACTAAGGATATAGGTAAAGGTTATTTTTTACAAAAATACATACAAATTTGTGTTCTTTCTAAATTTAAAATTATTCTAATACATCTCTTTTGTAGCCGAAATAAAGTAATGATATCTGTACAGTTTCCCCACAATGCTATTCCATATTGTAGCCCGCTGTGCGCGTAGGCGTAGTATGCATTTATTTAATTATGTCTTTACGTCCGTAGTTTTTTTTTAAGCTCGTGAAGTGCATATGTGAACCTAGACAATTTGGAGGCAATCTTTTAAATTTGGCTTTTCCAATATATAAATGAGTCTATATTTATTCCTAATAATGAATAACTGTTAACATTTTCTATTTTTATATCATTAAATGAATAATCGATTTCTAGTGGGCGTTTTTGATAAGTTCTGAATTGAATTAATTTTGTTTTTTCGAAGTTAGTTGATTTGGAGGTTTTAATACAGATTATTTAATTTAATACATTTCATCCCTTTTTACATGGTAAGACTATAGAAATATCATCTGGGAATAAAGTGCACATACACGAGTTTTCTATTACTGTAGGTAAGTTGTTTATAAAGATCTGGGGGCACGGCAGTGCCCCCGCCAAGTCGAGCTAAAAAGCGGCACGGCTGTACCGTCCTTTTCTCGAAACAGTTCAGGCCATTTTCGAACCCCTTATAATTACGTTGTGGGTAAAACTAGAAGCCTGAATTTTCAGTAACCAAGCAGGCATTGTATAAACACGGTATATTATAAATTTCATTCAATTTGAACCAGTAGTTTAAGAAATATAACGAGTCAAAGTTTCTCAATTTTGTCACTCACTCACAGACTGACTGACTGACCGATCATCAAAACTCTAAGGCACTTCTAGCAGACATAGAAGCTTCAAATTTGGAATACAATTAGTGAAGAAAAAATAGAAGAAGAAAAAATATTTATTTGTTTCAAACATGGTTTACAAAAGATGTTAAATATAATTACAGTTCAGCATGTTTCACCTGCAGGAGGTATACAAATACTTTAATACAATTAAATTACAATGTCTTTACAATTATTAATAATCTCGGCATGCATATCATAACAATTTCTTTCAGGATAGTATTATTATATACATTTTTCAAGTCAAGTTTTATCCTAATGCTTATAATTATTATAATTCATAAATTCTTTGACAGTGAAAAAACCTCTGTCAAAGAGCCAGCTAAACAGTTTTCTCCTAAACAATATAAACAAAAGTGAGCCCAGCACACTTCCTTGGGGTACTCCTGATTTATTCGTTCTGAACGATGACCATATAAGATATGGTGTCCGCTTTATTGTTTACACCACTTATTTCTACACACTGTTCTCTATCAATAAGGTAACCTATTATCCATTCTAAAGCAGGGCTACGATTGTCATACTTTTCGATTTTGTTCAATCGTGGTCCACGAAATCGAATGCCTTTGTCATATCGAAAAAGTGTTTAGTGTATAAATCAAGGAAAAACTAAAATATTTTGCAATTTCAGTCCAGTGTTCTAGATACACCAGCTGCATAAATAACTTTGTAATCGCATATAAATATTATAGGTTGTAAGAAGGTACCGGAAAGGAAAAAAAGTAGGACTATCTACAAAAAGAAATGAGATGCCATCAAAAACAAAACTTGTAAAAATAAACAACTTAACTCTTCTACCGTAAAAAGTTGTGAGATCCATGTAAATCCAAGTCGGTTAATTTATTCAGTTCCTACTTAAGGGACCTTCTGTCTTAAGTTATTACATAATTAGCTAACCTAAGAACATCTTATAGTGACCATATCAATATTAAAAATCTTCAATGTTTTAAATAAATAGATTGACTTATATTGCTGTGCCTGGACAAGGTCCATAATGATCTAATAATATTAATGTTTTTCACCTGTGTATATACATTAAGGAATGCAATAAAATATATGAATATGAATATGAATATGACTTGCGCACTAAATAATCTAATTTAATATAATATGTATTACTTGTGAGATACATTGTGTTTTCATGCGATGGCCGAGTCAATCTATTTATTTAAAACTTATAAGATAGATATAAAATACATCCTAGGACACTGCCTTGAGGAATAGAGTTAATTGTATTTATTTTTTGGGATCTAAAATTTGTTAAGTTTCCTGTCATATAATTAAAAGTTTTCAATTTGTACGTATTGGGATCGGTTTTCTAAATAGATACGAACCATTTACATCCCGGACCCCTTACTCCTATATTATATAGCTGCTGTAATAATAATGTATATGGGACCCTATCATATCCTTTACTCATATCGAGTAAGATGCCTATAGCGTAGTGTTTGTCATCTATTATATTTAATACTTCGTTCATGTATTTAAAGATAGCTAAGGTAGTTGTATGTTTTTTCCGGAATCCATGTTGTTGATGGCTAAAGATATTATATTTTTCACAAAACGAATATAATCGACTTGACATTGCACTTTTAAAGATTTTTGAAAATGTTGGTAAGTGTGCTATAGGTCTATAAACCTATCTACAAAAAGGAAGAACATACAGATTACGATAATTATTATCGTAATCTGTATGTTCTCCCTTTTTGTTAATAGGTTTTATTATTGAAAGTTTAAGAGAAGTTACCCTAATAATACCCTCCTGAAAGGATTGATTTATTAATAGTGTTAATACAGGCGCTAGTTGTTCAGCACATTTTTAGGGTTCCGTAGTCCGACAAGGAACCCTTATAGTTTCGCTTTGTCCGGCTGTCCGTCTGTCCGTGGCTTAGCTCAGAGACTATTAGTACTAGAAAGCTGTAATTTGGCATGGATATAAAAATTAATTACGCCGACAAAATGGTAAAATAAAAACTAGAAAATTGAATGGTCGTACACGTAAACTGGAGATAATTTTTTTTCTCGTCTATCCCATTGTGTGGGTTATCGTTGAATAGCTCGTTCAAAAACATTGTGAGTGAATGAAAATCATTTTTCGATTTAGGGATCCGTTGGCGAAATATTAAGCTTTAAAGTGAAAATTTTAGTTAGGGTGAAGCGTCCCCCCCCCTGTAGGCTAAACGGTTGTTTATAGAAATGTGAAAAAATTCACAGAAGTAGTATATATAATGAATTTAAAAGGAAAACTATCACAGTTAAGTAGGCTTTACAGGTTTACGAGTACAGGTCGCGCCAAACTTTTGGTCCTCTCTAATGTATGGGACTAGAAGTTTGGCGCGGTCTGTATTAGTAAACCAACTTATAAAATGTACCGGGCAACTACGGAACCCTACATTGCGCGTGGCCCGACACGCACTTGGCCGGTTTTTAACTAATATTGGACCATGACTTCGTTTATTTTTTACTTTTCTAATTATATTTAGGATTTTGTTATTATTCACTGGTTGTACTCGTAGATAACTTGTATTAATTATGCTTTGGGGGCCGGCTGGAGGTAGGAATGAAATTGGTTTGGACTGAGATGTTGTATTTTTGATTGATGTTGAGCCTGTGGATGTGAAATAGTTATTGAATTTATTCGTTATCTTTTCTGGGTCGTTTGTAATAAGATTATTTATTTTTAGGCTGATATTTTGTCTTTATTTTTTTAAGTTTATAAAAGATAAACTCACTATTTACCACATTGTTTTCATTTTATTTGTAGTGTTTTTCATGCGTGTGACATTTTGTAATCTTTTGAAACCCGTACTGTTCTTTTTAATAATTTCTCATATTTTTTATAATGGTCACTTAGTATGCTGTTGTTGGTTTGAGATATAAATATCTTTTCACACCACCTGCTCAACAATGTCCAATTACATATCATGCAACCTCAACGTAAAGTAAAGCATTATATCTTAAGGGATATATAGTTTTATGAAACTCCCTAGGGAATAAAGTGATTTGAATTTGGAACGTCAAACTAGGGAATAAAGTGATTTGAATTTGGAACGTCAAATTCGCGTGGAAACTCGTGGAAAACTCTAAGTAAAAAAATGCCCATAACGGCATTGTAAAGAGGTTTGTTCGAAAATCGAACTGGCCACCATAAGCAGAACACAAAAAGAAAAGAAAAAGTTGCGTTTACAAAGAATGTGAAACAAAAGACGGTGTTTGGTGCTGTGATTGTCAGTGAATTTTATTGTAAAACTCATGTTAATAAAAAAATGTCGTGCCATAGTGATTCTACTCCAGAGTTTATCAAAACAGATGCTTTAGAGATTATTAATAATCTACTACCGGAAAAATCTAAACATATGTACGAAAAAGCATACGACAATTTTTTCAAAAGTTTTTTTACTGTCTCGCAGTAGGTAAAAATTAAAAGTTAAAATTAGAGTATGCTCACCTCTGGAATAAAGCCTGTCTTCATCTTGAACCCCTTGCTTCACTCAGGACTCTATACAGTTAACCCTAGAGTCCCTCGTTACGCTCAGGGTTCAATATGCCGCCCGCGACGTAAGACACTGCTTTATTCCTTTAAGTGCATAATCTACTATTAAAAGGCGCTTATGTTGACATGATTGTTTTATCCCTTTGTTAACCAAACCTCTTTTTGTATATTTTTTTATTTTTACTTTGGTTTTAGGCAAGTTATTATCGAGTATTTTTTTTACAACTTTGCTAGATATTGTATAATTTTGTTCTATATTATTATTTTTATTAATTATTGTATTCTTTCATATTTCTTTATGATAATACCAAATTTTTCTTATATCTAAGCTTTTTGATGATATTTTTATTAACACTCCCCTATGGTCTGATAAACCAAACTCTTTATTGATTTTTTGTTTTGAAAATTGTTAAATATAAGATCCAAACAAGTTTTACTTGTGGTTGTTATTCTTGTAGGTTCATCCACATTTTGTTTAATAACTCTAATTTGGTTCGGGACTCTGTTGTATTTACCAGCAAGTCTACATTGAAGTCTCCTCCTATAATTGTTGTTTTTTAAATATATTTCTTTTGTATCAGCTGCAAGAGTTTTAACAGAGTATCATGGAATACATCATGGATTTTCATACAAATTTCCTGGACACTTTTAAGTAGCTCGCCAGGATGAAGTATTTTCTGATCGGTCTTTACAGTATATAATGGTAATATTACTATGTATTTATACTGTTGTTTGTGTATGAAGGAATTGAGTAATCTGGATTGATTCCTTGTCTCGCTTAGATGATTATAAAATGTCTCGTTGGTGTACAGGCGTCACTGAAGGCCCTCGCGGAGGTGGGCGTGGTGGAGGTGGCGGTGCGTAGCGTCCGCGCCGTGGGCTCGCTGCCCGAGCGGCACTTCGAGGGGCGCGAGCTGCTGCTGCAGGACCTGTGCGAGCTGCTGAACAGGGTCGCGCTCAAGGCGCTCGCCTCGCACCACAGCATGCAGGTCACTACACGTTTATTGTACGAGTTGTTTGCGCAGATATTACACTTATTAGTTCTCAGTATTGAAGTTTCGGCTCACTGCGCGTGCAGTGCTTGCTGAAGCCCACTCTAGCACTGCACCTTGCTCTCGTACCAATGAGAGATGAGGTCTAACCTGTCTGTATAACCTCGTCAGTTAATAATAAATACGTACTGGCTCATGCCGGAGCTGCACCTGCGTCTGCTATCCTGAATAGGCAATGCTCACATCTGCATGTATTGTGTTTTAGCGCGAATATTTGAGACGACGGAGACAGGAGCGGCCCAATAATAACCATTCAATTCATTCATTTCATTTCATTTCATTTATTTATTTCATTAGCAATATACATCACATTTGAAAGTACTTAGTAACTAACTTAACTAAAGTTTACATACAATTGTTTTATTTTTAAATCATGTACAAAATAATCTAATGAAATTTGTGTTAATTTTTTCATAATTACAATTTATATTCAATTTATAACTTAATTAAAAAAAAAAATATATGTCAAATCTACAGTTAAAAAAATATGTCCAATCCACAAGAAAAAAAAAAAAGAAAAAACATGTCAAGTCTACAATTTAAAAATATGTCCAATCTATAAATCACCAATGTCATACAAACACTTTTTCAGTAAAAATTGCTTCAATTTACGTTTAAATAGGCTATGGCTTGAGAGACCCTTAAATTCTATAGGCAATTTGTTGAATAAAACAACCGATTGGTAACGTGTGCAGTGTTTTGATATTTCTAGTTTAGGATGGAAGTTGTTTATTAAATCCTTGCGCCTAGACGTAAGCCTAATATCCTGTTCATCCTTCGTTTCAAATTTGTGTAAATTCTTAAAAAGGTCAGTGAGAAGAACAAATATATACAAACTGGGAGCAGTTAGTATGCCCAGTCTTATGAAATGCTCTCGACACGATTGTAGCTGCTGGATCCGAACCATTGTACGTATTGCTCTTTTTTGGATAACAAAGGCCTTCTTTATATTATATTTATAACTGTTGCCCCAAAATTTAATACTATACCTAAGTTTAGATTCCACTAAAGCGTAATAAACCATTTTTAGTTCCTCAATTCCGACTTCATCTCTCAAACTTCTAATTGCATAACAGGCAGAACTTATGGATCCTTCAATAGCATGTAATTCACATTTCCAGTTTAATAATGAGTCAATATGAATCCCTAAAAACTTTAAATGTTCTACCAGGTCAATTTTTTCACCATTCATTCTTAAATAAATTAAGTCTTTGTTGCCAGCTGTGGTTCTGAACAAAATGGCTTTGGTTTTACCAGCATTCACTAATAATGCATTTGTACTAAACCATGTTTCGAAAGCATTAAGAGTGAGATTAGCTTTGATATTTAAGTCGTCTAAGTTTGGGGAAGATATTATAGCATTTGTGTCGTCTGCAAATATAACTAGTTGTGTGTCCGACACGACCTTTGTGACATAATTTACTAAATCATTTGTAAAAAGAATGAAAAGTATGGGTCCTAAAATTGAACCCTGTGGAACCCCCCCGCATAACTTAACTAAATGCGATTTTACTACTTGCTCTTTCTGCCTTTCTATTGTTTTGATTTCAACAAACTGGTTCCTGTTTTGCAAATATGATTTGAAAAGTTGGAGAATGTTTCCTCTAGCACCGTAATGTTCTAATTTAACTAGTAAAATATCGTGGTCAACCAGATCAAAAGCGGAGCTCAGATCCAAGAACAAACCAACGACTCTTTTTTTCTATTTATCTTCTGCATAACGTCGCCAATTAGTGCATCAATTGCATCTGACGTTCCTACACCTCGTTGATAGCCATATTGTCTGGGATTAATTACTTCATTTGAATATAAATGCACCATTAGCCTGTCTTTAATCAGTTTTTCAAATATTTTTGATATAACAGGTAATATCGAAATAGGGCGATACATATGCGGATCCGTTTTTGTGCCTTTTTTGAATACAGGTATAACTTTGGCTATTTTCAGTTGATCTGGAAAGATGCCGGATTCTAGACAAGCGTTAAAAAAGCTAGACAGTGGTCCTGCCAAGAGATCTATATTGTTTTTTATTACAGTAACTGGAATTTCGTCAAAGCCACAAGATTTTTTCGTTTCCATTCCCTTGACAATTTTAGTGATTTCTAATGGAGTTGTAGAGCGAAAATTCATATTGTTGTTGACTCTTTCCGTATTTTCCGCTAATAATTTTGCTGCTGAATTGATATTTTTGTTGGAGGGTGCAGGTTTGCGATCAAAGGTATGAGAAAAAATGTTAGCTATATCAATTGGATTTCGAATTATATCATCGTTAACCTTAAGTAGAAGTTTTTCTCTAAGACGTCCGCTTGATTTGTTTCTGTGCTTGTTCACAACCTTCCATATGCACTTAGAGGAATCTTTTGCCTTTGTTATTTCCGTACGAACTGTTGCCTTTTTAGCTTGTCGAACAATTTTCTTAAAGAGCCTAACATAGTTAGCTTTATATTTTATAAGTGTGGAGTCATTTTGAAGTCCAGACTTAGAGTTCAAGAAACGTTTCATTTTACTCGAAACACGAATACCCTTTGTTATCCATTTAAGTTTTGAAATTTTCTTTGTACTGATTTTTCTTTTGACCTTTGTAAAACTTTTTTGGAAGGCAGTATTTAATGTTTTTATAAAGCAATTTATTCCCATCGAGCTCCAGTCATGTTTAAGAAGTTCTTCTCTAAACTTGGTATTTTTTTTATCACTAAAATGTCTACGTTCTACCTCAATGAAGTCTTCATTTGTATGTTTAAAAGTGGCTTTATCAACAATAAAACTGCAGGATATCGCGGCGTGTCCGTCAGCCATTCCATTGTGATCTACTACGATATTATCAACTCTATTTTCAGAGATGTTAGTAAGAATATTGTCAATGCATGACTGCGAATGATTCTGTACGAGGCAAGTCGTACAATTTACTGCGTACGCAGTTTACGCCATCGGACTCATTTGCATGAACACGAGTCAGTTCGTAATTGTTAGCAACAAGGCCAGCACGCGTTCTCACCCACTATCATATCATCAAGTCATTCAATCAAGTAAATAAATCACGGATATTTTATATACTCGAGTATCAATTATTATCAATTATTATCAATCAAATATCAGGAATTCCGCCAAGTCGGAACATGGTCCTTCGAACCTATCGCGTGTGCACGAAACAAGACTGTGTCGCGTGAACTGAACTAGCAAGTACGTCCCACTGAGTGCCGAGGATAAAAGTGTTAATCCAGTGCCTTATCAAGTGGTTTCGCGATCAATCAAGGATCGTGAGGAGCAGGAAGTCTCCTTCCAGCAAGTGATATCAAGGAGCTTCAAGTAAGATCTTTCCATTATCATTTCTATCAAGCTATCAAGTTTTATCAAGTCCTATCAAGTTTGCGCAACAAATAAATTAATATATCAAGTATGGAGGATCTTCTTATAACGCAACAGCAGATAATTGGAGCTATAGAGCAAGTGTACTCCAATTTTAAGAAAGATGGTGCAGACCGTAAAACGGCTGACTATATCAAGCGTAGGATTGAAACCCTCGATAAATACTGGCAAGAGTTCCAATCCAATCATATTCAGTTATGTGGGCTCGACATAAAGTCTCATGACTATTTCGTAGACAAGCATTTTGAGAAAACTAAGGATCGGTATGAGCATATCAAGGCTAATATTGGTAGTTATTTGCCCCCAAAACCGTTTTTGAAGCCTGCCACTCCACTGGGTGTATTGGCTCAGCAGGTGACGACGGAGCAGACGGCAGCAAGGTCGGGCACGCCACGCTTGGGTGACTCGCAAGAGCCTCAGGCTATGTCTACTTCGTTCAGGGCTCAGGGCGTCTGTAGCAAGACAGACGATTTACTTAAAAAGCAAGCCAGTAATCTAAGGGCTTTTCAGAGAACGTTAGCGAACATAGATTTAGAGTCAATTACAGAAAAATGGGAGTTCGACGATCTCATTCGTACAATTCAGTCTCGTTGGTCGGCTATAGATTCGCTTCATTTAGAGATAGATAGTGAGTTAGAAGGTCAGAACGAAGAATATCAAAGTACATTTTTCTATAATGAGCAAACGTACAATAACATTAAAAGGGCCATTAACAAGAAAATGTGGTCGGTGTGTTATAGAGAAAAATCTACACCAAAAATGGAGCTGCCAGCTTTTAGCGGTAATTTTCAACAGTGGACATCATTTAAAGATCTCTTTACTGAGACGATACATAATAATCCGTCGCTATCAAGTGCGCAAAAAATGCAGTTCCTCAAGGGAAAGCTTAGAGGTGAAGCTGAGAGAATTGTGCAGCACCTACCGATTGGTTCGGACAATTATCATACTTGTTGGGAGATTTTGAACAATAGGTATAACAACAAGAAAAAGATCTTCACGTCCCATATCAATATTTTGATAAATATTCCCACCCTTCAGCAACAGTCTTTCAGTCATATTCAAAAAATACATGACACAACCCTCGAAACATTAAACGCTATCAAGAATTTAGGGATAGATATAAGCACCTGGGACCCCTTATTAGTGCATATTATATCCCAAAAACTCGACGCTGAAACGCATAACGAGTACATGACATCCTTAAAGCAGCCAAGAGAGCTGCCCTCTTTACGAGAATTCCTTGAAAACAAGTTCACTGCCTTAGAAACATCAAAGAAAAAGCAAGAAAACACGTTGACAAAAACAAGTCAGTACTATAATTATCCTCAACCTAAGGCCAGTAACCTCAACACGAGTAACAAAAAACCTACATATTTCAAACAAACATACGTATCAAACAACAAGACGTCCGGTAAAAGTACATATATTGCGAAATCAAAGTGTCCGGTGTGTGGAAATAACGAACACGGGTTGTACTATTGCCCAAAATTTTTAGAAATGCCGCCACATATAAAGCTATGTACGATCAATATCATGAATTTGTGCCAAAACTGTCTTTATGACCATCAAGGTAAAACTTGTTTTTCCGATAGAATATGTCGAGAATGTAATTCAAATCACAATACCATTTTACACGATGCATTTAGTAACAAGACACTTTCAACTTCGGCAGCAAGAAATGCTGCGTCTGACGGCGACAGTGGCAGCGCGGGCGAGCACGCCTCGATATCAGATACTCACGTGTCATGGGAGGAAGATCTTCCTGAAAATTTGTAGAGGTACACTGCAATGTAGTTCTAATCAAGAGAACTTTTCATTTGAAACGGATACAGTCATCATGAAAACATTAAAATTTAACAATTTTAGCAATTATAGGTTTGCTACGATCAATCAAGTATGTCATTAGGAAATGAGCAAGTCATCGAGTACATCAAGGGAGCGATGACACGGCGGCGCCCCGATAGCAGATATGAAGCACACCTTTCTCGAAAATCAAGTATTGAGAAAGAGTCGGGGGCTGGTGCTAAGAAGTTCGCTTTCCTCCAAAATCAAGTATTTAGGTTGGGAACTTCTAAAAACAAATAGCAAACAAATAATGTGTACACGAGTACTTATCATTGTGCCCCATGACACCAGCTTACAGGAAACAATCGCCCGAGTATTATTTGCCTCACCATTGCGTGCTCCGCAAGGACTCTGACACTTGACGTCTTCGTGTAGTATTCAATGGTTATCAAACAACAAAAACCGGCAAAGCGTCCATTATTATCAGCATGCAATACAAGATTAGTGCCTATTAGTAAAAATCTATCCCTTCCGAGACTGGAGTTGTGCGGAGCGCATCTTCTCATGAAACTGATGGCTAAAATCAAGGATAGCCTGGAAGGTTACGATATCAAGACTTACTGCTGGGTAGACTCTCTGGTAGCAAGGTCAATAAAAGGGTACAAGAAATAGTATTTGACAGCTAGCATTATATCAAGTCTAAAGAGAACCCAGCAGATTCACAATTAAAAGATCATCATCTGTGGTGGAACGGTCCGACATTTTTACCGGCATCCACCGAAGAAGCCAAGAAACAAGCAAGTTAAAAGGCAAGATACGTTACTGATCAAGAAGTATACGTAAAATTAAGCAAATAGCACACAACAAGATGAAAGCATTAGAAATCAGTTATTGAATAAATACCAAAAATACTAGCATGGGTAAATCGCTTTATAGCAAGCAAGAAAGCAAAAAAGGAAGCAAGAAAATCCTATCTCACGCTGAGTGAATTAAAGCAAGCAAAAATCATGATTATAAAACAAGTACAGCAAGAATATTTTAATCAAGAAATAAAAGATCTACAAACGGAAAATAAAATATGTACATCAAAGTATGTTACATCCATTGTTGGATCAAGATCAAGTTTTGATAGTGGGTGGTCGTTTGAAACAAGTAAAAATCGAACTTATCATAATACCGAAAAACAATCGGTTAGCAGATCTAACAAATAGATCAGTCTTACGAGCTCACTTATCACGGTGACGCTCAGCTGACTTCCGCGTTCATGAAACAGGGATATTGGCTCATAGCAGGCGTCAAGGCCGCAAAGAAAGGAATTTTCCAATGCGTGAAGTTCAGAAGACACGTTCCCAGTCAACATTATCAGTTAATGGGAGACTCAGCATTAAGAGCATCCAACAAGGGAAGTGGAATCAAGACCACTGAAGGGTTCGACCCGTAAAAATGGCAACAGCCACAAAATAATATCAAGTTAAACGATGCAGTTATCATTCACGACGCCAACCCGTATCAGTGTCGTATCACTGGAATCATGAAGCAGTCAATTATCAAGCTTTCTTTATTACCAGTTCATCAAGAAAACAGGAACCCAGAGGTTCATAATCAAGTTAGTAATAACTCATAATCAAGCCAAGCAAGTTAAAAAAGTCTGAAAATATCAAGGATAATCAAGGATGCTATGTTTCTCAAACAAGGAGAAAAGATCATTCAGTTTCTCACAAACTGTTTTTGCATTGATGATATTCACAATGAGCCTTATTACAAGCATAGAAGGTTCATACAATGTAACTCAACTGCAAAGCAATCAAAGTCTGTATTTCGATAAATATGCAGACATGTCTCTAATCAGGGACGAATGGCGCCTAGTCGTCTACTACGACATGAGTCCTTACTACGAAGGAACACAGACATTAAATAAACACATAACATACATTCAAAACATATGTAAGGAGATAAGAGAACAATATTTTTGCCAAGCAATCATTTTACAATTAAATCATGGTTACGAGGAACTGCACCACTACAATGAAATTTTGCTGAATGGACAGAAGCAAAGCGTGCGCCCGCGGCGGCGGCGAGGTCTCGTGAACGGAGTTAGTTATGTAGCAAACAGCCTATTTGGAATTCTAGATAACCACTTCGCTGAAAAATATGAGCAAGATATAGATTTAATCAAGAAAAATCAAGAACATTTATCATTATTGTGGAAAAATCAAACTTCGGTCGTTGAAGGAGAGTTTAATTTGCTGAAACGAACTGAAAATATCATGACAAAGCAACACAAATTAATTAATCAAAGATTACAGAACTTAGAAATCGTTGTTAATGTATTAAAAACTGAAAATTTCGACTCTAGAATTATCAGTGACTTCACTATGTCAGCTATGTTAGCAAATAATATTATGACACACCTGAAAAATATGCAAGATATCCTATTAGATACTTTGACTAACATTTATAACGGCCAATTAAGCCTTCATCTTCTAACACCGGAGCAACTTCGCACCGAACTCAATATTATAGCAAGGAAAATACCTAAAGATTTATCGCTACCTACAGACAGCGTAAACTTACCCGAAATCTATCATTTATTAAAAATCAAAGCAAGAATGTCGACCAACTATCTAATATTTGAGACCAAATTACCTCTTATAAATCGAGACTTGTACGAAATTTATAAAATCATTCCTATACCGAGATTATATAATAACTATACTATGATATACATACAGCCCGTATCAAGTTACCTAGCTATAAATATCAAGAAAGATGCCCTTTTACATGTATCAGAAAACGAATTAAAATTGTGTCTTCATCAAGACTCTGACACTATTTTATGTTCGTTGAAATCACCAATTTATCACATCAAGAATGACGAAAGTTTATGTAAAAAAGAACAAGGGTTAGAGAGATGTAAATCATACAAACAAACATGCGAGCCTAAATGGATAGATCTGAATAAACAAAATAGTTACTTTTATTTCTGCTGCAACGATTGTCAGCTCAAGTTAATGTGTGATGATCAGATTACGCCTTTGCATTTATCAAGCGCAGGATTATTGACTACGAGTCAAGGTTGTATAATTAAGTTTAAGGATCATACTGTGTATACTCACAAGCAAGAGATGAGTAATATTTACATCAAGACAGATCTGGAAGTGCCCACGATGGCTCCTATTAATAGAATAATAAATATTTCTATACCCATATATATAGCGAATACAACAGAACCGGACATCAAAGAGCATCAAAAGCAATTATTAGACTTACAAGAAACAATTGACGAAATGAAAGAGACAATACCATTATATGACAGCATGTCCAATCATGATATTCATCATTATATAATATCTTACGTTATTATTGGGATAATGGTAATATCAGCAGTGGTACTAGCAATGTGTTTCTGCAAGCGCAGGCGCTTCCAATGGGAATCTTCGGCTGCGGTTGAGACGGCCGCACAGACAGATCCGCGGCCGGCCGCCGCTCCCCGCGCCCCTTGCGCCGAGCGCGTCAGTGACGAGTTTAGTGCAAGTGTACCGAGCAACAAGGCTCGAGTTTTCAGTAATGGTGATGATGAGTGTCGCGCTAGTAAAAGTGTTCAGTGTATTGGTCAAATCGATAAAGTGAAACGTAACAAATCAACGTCACCCGTGTTTCGTGCGGCTTATGTTGTCGGTGATAACAAGGACCGATACAATTCAATATAGATTTAATTCATTATTTGTCATTCACTCATTTACTAACAAGTATACATTTTAAGAAACTATTGAATCATCTTGTATCATTTCACTCAGATTTAATCTCGCATCTTTTCCGGTGTGGGAGCATGTACGAGGCAAGTCGTACAATTTACTGCGTAAGCAGTTTACGCCATCGGACTCATTTGCATGAACACGAGTCAGTTCGTAATTGTTAGCAACAAGGCCAGCACGCGTTCTCACCCACTATCATATCATCAAGTCATTCAATCAAGTAAATAAATCACGGATATTTTATATACTCGAGTATCAATTATTATCAATTATTATCAATCAAATATCAAGACTTCCGTCAAGTCGGAACAGATTCCGTATATAAGTTGTTTCATTTATTAGACGCCTAAAGTGAAAACATTTCAAAAGAGAAGCAAATTCCTCCAGATACTTGTCATTACCAAAAGAATCAATATTGAAGTCGCCCAGTATGACACACTCTTTGTTGAAAAAAAGCTGCAAAAGACTTTCCAACTTGGTTATAAAGTCATCAAAATTTTTGTCATTTGGATTACGATAACAACAAAAAATTGAAAGATTGCTTCCTGAGTCTTTCACACCACAGATTTCAAAGCATTGTGTTTTATATAGTTCTTTGCATATTTTAACTTCTTCAATCTCTCTACCTTTTTGTCCTAGAATAAGTGTTCCTCCCCTTTGTTTTGGAGGCCTTGTGTTAAACGTCAACAAACTGTATTTATTTAAGCTCAGCAAAGGTGCAGTGGTTTCATTCAAAAAGTGTTCACTTATACAGATAAAGTCTGGCAAATTTTCCAATTCTTCCAAATATAATTCCAGTTCATCCCTTTTATTACTAATTCCGCATACATTCTGATGAAAAAGATTAATTTTTAAAGGCGCATTTTTATGATAAATTTTAGAATTACTGTTTATTGACACATTTTTTGAATTATTAAAATTACTAGAAGAAACATTTCCTATATTAGTCACGAAAAAATTTTACGTCTGATTGTATATTTTCCGGATGCCGTAAATTCGTTTCTCCATTTCTTGAGAACTCTTCGAGAGTATTTTTTATTTCAGATTAACGTGATCCTACTTATTTAGCAACTAAACTTTACATTGTGAGTATGTGGAGCATGACAACAGTAAGTCTCTACTGAGGTGCATCGTGTTCGGTTCCCAGACGATAAACGAGATCCACTACCTGCTCACGTACATCGAAGAGTCCGCCCTCAGCGAGGAGACTGAGGAGGAGGCGGGGGCGCGGGGCGCGGGGGTGTGGCGCGCGGCGCGGGACGCTCAGTGCGAGCTGTGCGCCGCGCAGCTGCAGCACCTGGACGACCTGCTCGGCGGGGAGGGGGGGAACCTCAAGCAAGGCAACTACTTCACTAGCGGTCAGTCTCACTCATATACTACATCGTTACTGACACGACGCGGGTGTCCTAAAACAACTGGAACTGGTAAGAATATGAGAAAATTTTCTTTCTTTCTTTCTTTCTAAAATATTATAGTGGTGGCACACAACTAAAATACAACAAGACAAAAATGTATTTATTTATATTTGGGAAACAAACAGTTATACATTGCATAAAACATTACACAAAGAAATAACAAAAACCAACAAAGATTCCACACATAGACAGAAAATGATAAAACAAGTAGTACAGTATCAAAACACAAGATAGAGAGAAAATGTAAAAACAAAATGAAAAATAAATTAAAAAGAAATCAACAGATATTGAAAATAACACACTTAATTTTAAAATTTCGATTCTATTAATTTTTTTAGCAAAAAAATTACACTCAGCATGTGTTATGGCACCATTAAGAGTCACGACTACAAACGTATAATACAGTAGCAGACCTAACATTAATAATAAACGCATAGAGTCGACGCGTGGCAATTTTAGCTCAGTGAACTACGGGCTCTTTTAAATATAAATATTGCTTGTTTCCAAACAAAATATATACTAGAGATTAGTTTAGGAATTAAGAAATAATGTTCCAAGCATAAGCTAGCCCAAACAACCCATTTTTATACGTAAATGTAGCTTATTTTTTGTATGGAAAGTTGCCACGCTATTTAATCCTTATGTTTAGTCTGTTACTTAGTAATAATTAAATGTGGTCACGACGTTGTTTTTACAGGTTTTAGCAGTTTAAGGGAAAATATATATTCGGTGTGTGTAACAAACATACACAATTATTAGCAAAATAGGTACTTTGTTTCAGCTGTCTTTTGTTTTAGCTGTATATGGTTAGGTAGGGTGTACAGGTATCTGCAATACAAATGTATTTTTTGTAAAACCATAAAGTTTGGTACACGACGAGAGATTTAGCTGAAAACTTCGCATCAGGTTTCTTTTTTAAACTGTAAACTCTGTTGTATTGTATTTGTTTTTGGCGCTGGTGGTGCCATCTTTTGGGTTGATCGCGTAGTACCTTGTGCTTTAGCAGGTAAGTCTCCTGCATTCTTATTGTCGATCGTAGCTTGATCGTGTTATTCAAAGGTTCATTTTTAACATTTTGAATTATAAAACAGTTAAAATACGAGAACACGCACACATACCGACGGTTCCATCATCGCCACAACGATCTTTGACTGAATAACATTTTACTTTACCATTGAAAGTACAATTTTTGAGAGAAATAGTTATATGTTGAGTATAATTGTGTAAAAAGAGTAACTGCCCTGGTTCCGATCTCTTACTGAGTCCTTACAATTTGTCGAACGTAAATACTATAATAGTAGGTATTGTCCAGTGCTATCGTCGGCCGTGTCGCTGAGCGGCGAGTCGGCGAGCGGCGCGGTGCCGCGCTCGGAGCTGGCGGCGCGGCGCCGCGGCGTTGTGACGCGCGCCGTGCCGCTGTTCCTGACGCGCCCCGCCGCCCCGCGCCTCTCACCCGCCGAGCGGAGACTGTTCGAGGCTGTCTTCACCGCTACACTCACCGGTTAGTGTTACACCTGCGACAACCTGTCATACCGACACGAACCCTTCATTGTCTTCTTTGCTCAATTCGTCAATCCTAATCCGGAGTAAGTAATTACATAGTCTGAAAACCACGATTAACCTAATTAATTAATTTACTGACAGCAGTAATGGTGATGATAATTTGACTCCACTTGACATTCCGAAAATAACGACGGAAATTACGAACATTTTTAGAAGCTTTTTGACAAGCTTTTACAAGAAAAATCTAAAATGGCTAACGACAAATTTACCAAGATTATGAAAACAGATTAGTAGGCATGAGTTTAGGTAAAGTAGTGTATGAAACTATGCATAACTAGGTATTAAAACACTAGTATACTATTAAAAAACTCGTGTTAATAACCTTTTTATGTACCAGTGTCATAAACTACTATAACTCAACACTTTTTTGTATTGCTGTAAATTTTTTGTTGGTAACTAAATTAAAATTAAATGAAACGATAAAATCCCTTAGTATTTCTGCGTTTTTATACCTACGAGGGATCAAAAAGTAGTAAGAATGAGATACAATAAAATGACTATTGATAACTTAATAATTTATTTTTCTACATAGTCTTCGAGTCTCTCTACACACCGAGTCCAGCGCTTTCCCAACGCTTTAATCCCTTTCAAAAAAAAATGTTTTGTCTTGGTCCTGCAAAAAGCTCTCCACGGCATCCATCACCTCTTTATCGTCTTCATACCTCAAGTATTCTTTCAGTTTGGGGGACAGATGAAAATCGCTAGGCGCCAGATCTGGTGAATAAGGGAGATGGTCAACCAATTCGAAGCCAGCTTCCTGAATGGCAGCCATCGCAACCGCCGAGATGTGCGCGGGTGCGTTGTCGTAATGAAACAGCACGCCCCTTCGAACTTTCCCTCTCCTTTTCTCTTTGATGGCATTCCTCAACTTGGGAAATAAAGGTGTTTAATATTGGCCAGTAATAGTGGTTCTACGCTCCAGGTAATCAACCAACAATATCCCTTCTGAGTCCCAAAATATTGAGGCCATAACCTTGCCAGCCGATGCCACGGCACGAAACTTCTTCGGGGTCGGTGATGATGACCGTTTCCATTGCGAAGATTGCTGTTTTGTCTCGGGATCAAAATGATGGACCTATGTTTCCTCCATTGTTACGAAACGAGACAAAAAGTTTTCAAAGTCTTCTTGAAACTTGTCCAACAATGTCTTCGAAATGTCAAGTCGATTTTGTTTCTGACTGTCGGTTAACATTCTCGGCGAAGACTTTTCTCATATTCAAAGACTATTTCAATATGGATTGAATACTTCCATATGAAATGCCCGTTTCTTGAACTAAGTAACGGATGGTAACTCTTTGATCGCTCAATACGTACACTAAATATTCTAATTTACTAAAAAAATGTATCCTAGTAAGCCAAAGACAGCAAAATGATAAATACATTAAAAACAATAAAAATAAATGCAAAGCAACTTGGAACACAATTCAAAATAAATTTAATCGAAATATAGCTAATAACAATATTGACAACATAAAATTAAATGATAACATATATACAGATCCTAGTGACATATGTAAAATATTTAATAATTTCTTCATTGATCTTACAAATGAAAATTCCTCAAGTAAAGTTAATAGAAGTTGTAAAAATAATTTCAAAGACATGACAAACAATGAAAGTACAATGTTCCTACAACCAACGGATCCACAAGAGGTATTCAAAATAATCATGTCGTTAAATAATAGCAACTCTGTGGGTTATGATGAAATTAGTACCAAAGTTCTCAAATTGTGTGCATATTTCCTCTGCGTACCCATCAGTTTTCTTATAAACCTGTCGTTTTCTGAAGGAAACTTTCCACAAGCCTTAAAGCTTTGTATTGTTAGGCCCATACACAAAAAAGGTGACAAATCAGATCTCAACCATTACCGCCCAGTAACTCTGATTCCTGTCATTTCAAAAGTATTTGAACGAACTATGCACAAACGACTAACTAGTTTTTTAAATAAGCATAACATCTTAACCCAGAAACAATACGGCTTTAGAAAAAACAGCTCAACTTCACTTGCATGTTTTAACCTAGTGAAGAATGTGACTGAAAATCTGAATAAAGGTACACCAACAGTAACGGTCTTTCTAGATATGAGCAAAGCTTTTGACTTTGTAAACCATGAAATACTGCTATCTAAGTTGCAAAGATATGGTATTAGAGGATTAGCCCATGATTGGTTGAAATGTTATCTCAGTAACAGATATCAATGCACACAGATCTCAAATATTTGCAAGACTCACAAAAAAGCTCTGAAACAAAGCTTTAGATCCGACTATAGGTTAAATGGAAGTGGCGTTCCACAAGGTAGCATAGCATATTAGGTCCACTTCTGTTTCTCCTATACATTAATGATTTACCGAACGCTACTATACATGAGTGTTTACTATTTGCGGATGACACCTCGGTTATTATAAAGAGCGAGCAAAAAGATTCGTTTGAAAAAAATGTTAATGATACACTGGCTCAAGTTATACAATGGTTACAGAACAATAAACTCAAAATTAATTTAAGTAAAACCAATTTTATGCAATTTAGAACATACCAAGAGCAACATTTCAAATTAAATATCGAACACAATAATGAAAAAGTAAATGAAGTTGATTATACGGTATTTTTAGGTGTAACGTTGGACAAAAATCTAAATTGGAAACAACATATTAAAGCTGTTTGCAATAAACTCGATAAATTTGTGTTTGCTTTGAGGCGCCTAAGAAATACAATATCTCAAACAGCAGCGATTACCGCCTACCATGGGTACGTCTCTTCAGTCCTCAACTATGGCTTAATTATGTGGGGGAACTCTGTAGAGGTTGAAAAGGCATTTAAGGTCCAGAAAAAGTGCATACGAGCAATCTGTGGCGCTTGGTACAGAGATAGCTGTAAACCTCTTTTTAAAAAATTAAAGATTCTACCTCTGCCGTGCATGTATATTAAAGAAATTTGTTTGTTTGTGGCACAACATCAAAATTGTTTTTTAAAAAATACAGATGCTTATGAAAAGCAGACAAGGCATAAAGATAATCTTTATATGCCAAAATGTAAATTAAACATATTTCAAAAGAATGTTTCTTGCATGGCGATCAAAATTTTCAATACATTGCCACAAGAATTCAAAAGCTTGCCAATAAAAATCCTAAAAAGGAAATTACATACATGGCTCCAAGATAAATGTTTTTATGATATCAAAGAATATTTAAATAATTAAAATGTATATGCTTATATTAGGATGTTTACTTTCATATTGTGCAAATTTCATAATAAATATCTAATATAATAAATAATAATATGATAATGTATATACGTACAGTATAATAATTAATAACGTAAATACAATACATATGAGGTAAATTAGCTTATATTGTTGCATGTTAGTTTTTTTTTTTAAGAATAAATATTTGCATACTATATAATATGGTAAAATGTGCTGTTTCTAATATTAAGATACAATAAGACCTGTACTTACAACGCATGTTTATGCAAATAAATTTTTACTTTACTTTACTTTACTTTTACAATTTTCTCGACTTTCACAACATTTTCTTGGGTGACTGACGTCGATGGACGGCCGCAACGATGTTCGTCTTCCGTGCTCGTTCTCCCTACTCGAAATTGAGAAGCCCACCTTGCGACAGTGGAATACGGCGGAGCAGACTCTCCTAATGTTGTCTCCAAATCACAGTGAATCTCTTGTGTCGTTAACTTTTTAAAACAGAGGTATTTAATAACGGCTCGCACTTCCTTTTTCTCAATTTTCTAGAACATGTACCGACACGAAGCAAACAAATGACTACATTCAGAAAAAAAAACAAAAGAGAATCGAAGATTTTTTTCTTTATTAATATTACAAATATCTGACCTATGCCTGCCAGTATTATTTTTTTCTTAACAAGGAGTATATATGTATGTCGTTCTCACTACTTTTTGATCCCCCCTAGTATTTTTTGTGAAGAGGACGACCTCTATTTTTAATATCAAAACGTTGTTCAAATGTCTCTCTGTTATTTTTAATAAACTGAATACTGAACGCCATATTAGTACAGACAAGCTCCTTGTATACTGAACAAATTCCCAAAAATTGTCCCACTAATATTCGTAAAAATAAGACACAAATATAGGGGTGATAGGTTTGTATTGAAACAAAATATTAACTAAGTATATGAATTTTAACACAAGAGATGTCGATACCGCGATGTACAAGTCGTAGCACGCCATCTACAGTATTCTCTTAGACAATTAAACTTACAAGTCTTAACATATACAAAACAATTTACACTCACTCATGCAGTTCAAATACGACGCTACACTACACTAAATAATTATATAAAACAAACAATGGTCAAGGACTCGCTCGCTTTTTGATCTCCGAGTCTCCGATCCGGCCGGTTCGGCTAAGTTCGACTGGTCTGTGGCAGGAGCGGCGCTCCAAATTTACTATAATTTGCATAGAAAATGCCCCGTCTCACACATAAGGACATAGGTACCTCTCTTTCTTTCCTACATACAAATTTTGTATGGGACTGTTAAGATTTTAACATACTGTTAAGTGGAAATAGATAAACATAACTTTATGTGGGAGTTCACAGCTCCAGCGTTCCTTAATACAAACCGCCACTGATAGCGACATATATTGAAGTTGGACAATAAGTGGGCTGTTTCCCAAAAACTTTAAAACTATAAAGAACCGTCCATAATAGTAAAGTGATGTTTGTTGTTAGCGATCCAGAAGGGCGGGGGTAATTTGATTGCGTTGATCATGAGAATCTACTTCGTGAATTACAGCATTAATGGAGTATCATATTTATTGCGATCTATTTTAAACAGCAGGTTTGAAGCAGTGGAAATAAACGGTTTAAAACCTAACGGGCTCATTAATTTTATTTAATTATTTTTATTATTTAATCAATCCTAACGTGCGATAAGTGTAATATAGTATTCATTTCATTTCATTTCGGGTCTCTGGTAAAATTTGGTTTGTTGTTAGCAATCAGCGAGAGCGCGGGTCAGCGCGGCAAGTGGTGGGGTGGCAGCGTATCAGGCGCCGCGAGCGCTACAGCGGAGTGGACGGCTCTGCTGCACGAGCTGTGGTGGTGGGCGCTCAGCGGCTGCAGCGCTGCTCGCGCAGTGGAGGCGTGGGCGCTGCGGGCGCTGTACGAGGCCAGCGAGCTCGTGCAGGTGCACTTGACGCCTCAGGACCCCGCCGCGCAGAGAAAGGTACCTATACATACACTACACATCGTCTTCATTTCTATTGCTATTTCTGATATTTTGTTCACACTTGGGAATACCTTGACACTCTCTTGGGGATTTATGTCGCGCCGATATGTTTTTTAATTTAAAATTTACTCGTTTTTTTAGGTTTCAATGATCTTTCTTAGGCTTGAAAACATATTATTACAACAATTATGTGTGGTAGCTGGCCGTGTACCTGCTCCGGTCGCTGCAGCGCATCCACGTCTCGTCCCCCCCGCCCCTCGAGCTGGCGATCACGGACTGGGCGCGCGGGTGGGCGGTGGCGCAGCAGGGCGCGCTGCCCGACCGCCTGCACGCCGACGTGCTGCGTGACGAGGCGGCGCGGGCGGCGCGCGCTGACCGCCAGCGCTGGGCGCGCACTCACCAAGTGCACAGGCCATCGCTCGCCAAGTTAGTGCCACTAGCTAGATGTCTTCTTGCAGTCTTTTGCGAACTCTCAGGGGCATTCGATTGCGTTGATCGTGAGACTACTACGTAAATTATAGCAATAATGGAGTATGAAATAGAGCAACATACTAATTGCGATCTATTTTAGACAGCAGGTTTCAAGCAGTGGAAATAAACGGTATAAAACCTACCAGGTCTTTTGTTAAAATTGGAGTGCATCAGGGTTCAATAATAGGGCCATTTTATTTATTGTGTAAATGTCATGGTCATATCGTAGATTTGATCATTTCATGGTTTGATCGACAATATCGTAAACTATGAAATGAGAATTTTACGAAAGCCTTCCAACCAAAAAGTCAAAAGCAGGTAAATACAAATAACAGTAGATGTGTTGTAAAATTGTCACTTTATCCAGAGTGTTGTTCCGGCTGGAAGCGCAGGCGACGAAGCTGACGGAGAGTGCGATGTGGATGACGCGGCAGGTGGTGGACGTGCAAAACGCCGAACGCAAGGCCTTCATGGAGCACCTGCGGCGGTCGCAGGCCGAGACCGTCGCTTGTGCGGGGCGCTGGCAGCGGATCATCGACCAGCACACGCACGAGCAAGGTACATGGTTTATACAACTGCGTAAACTTGTGTTTGTAAGGTTTTTCATTTCCCTACAATATATAAAGTGCTGACCAACCGCGAAGAAATTTCCTTGTAAAGACGTAACGCGTTTGGTATCCATCGCCCGTGGGCCTCCACAGCAAAAACATGTATTCATGTAACATGTATTCCTCGTCGCGAGCTGCATATTGCGCTTCTTAAACGCTTTATCTACAGTATGTGGGTGTGTCGCCAGGTCTGTGGCACGAGCCGTCCTCGTACCCGCAGGCGTGGGCGCTGGACGCGACGGAGGGCCCGGGGCGCGTGCGCGTGCGGCTGCGGCGCGCGCATCTCGCGCTGCCGCCGAGGTTCCTCAAGGAGCAGCATCGATGGAAAGCTGGTGAGCGCTTCGTTTAAACGTTTTATTATCTGGTTCAAATTATGTTTAGGATGTCAACAGTTTAGGCACCATACATTTGGAGGAAGTATAATAATAAAATAAATATAATCGTCATCAGGCAATAACAGTGAAAATCATAAAATAAAATAATAAAATGATCGCTGTGTAAATGCGTTGTAAAACCGTACACAGGATAGGTATAAACTATAAAACAAATTGAAATGTCTGATGTTTGCTAGTTAGATAACAAATGATAGTTCCGTGTATGTCCGTGTGCGCACAGAGACGATCCACCGCGCGAGCCCGCTGCGCAGCGTGGTGGGCGTGGGGCGCGACGTGCACCGCGGGCTGGTGGCGCGGCTGCAGCTCAACGAGACCGTCACGTACATGGCGCGCGTCGTCTACGTCACCGTCACGCACGACACGCGCGGCGAGCTGCTGCTCTCTGACAGGTACCCTCACCTGCGCACTGTCTGCCGTGCCAGCGACGCGACGATCTCTGTTACCGCACGGCACATGTTGCAGATCGATCCACTTCGTGCCCGAGGACAGCGAGGACGAGCTCGAGTTGGACGAGCAGGGGCCCAAGACGCGAGAGAAGTACATCAGCGGCACCCCGGAGCGACTCAGCTGGACGCTGGACCAGGTGCGCGGCGTGGCCACGCGGCGCTGGTGCCTGCAGGAGCGCGCCGTCGAGCTGTTCCTGACCACCGGACACGCTCACCTGCTCGCCTTCACCGACACCGCCGAGCGGACCACCTTCCTCAAGGCGCTCGCCGCCACCACCGACAATCACAAGTACTTACATTACACTCATCACTCGTGTACACGCTTAGGGTGCACCTACCCTGGCTAAAAATTATATGTATTACAAAGGAAAATACTCATAACACGCAATGTAATATTTGAATAATAAATATGTAGAGGTAAAGGGTATGTCAAAAGAATAAAAGGTACTTGTACTCAAAATGCCTGACCTTAACTTTCCTCAAGGCACGCGTCTATCGAAAGTTAGCCACTGCTTCTAACAAATATGTAGAGGTAAAGGGTATGTCAAAAGAATAAAAGGTACTTGTACTCAAAATGCCTGACCTTAACTTTCCTCAAGGCACGCGTCTATCGAAAGTTAGCCACTGCTTCTAACAAATATGTAGAGGTAAAGGGTATGTCAAAAGAATAAAAGGTACTTGTACTCAAAATGCCTGACCTTAACTTTCCTCAAGGCACGCGTCTATCGAAAGTTAGCCACTGCTTCTAACAAATATGTAGAGGTAAAGGGTATGTCAAAAGAATAAAAGGTACTTGTACTCAAAATGCCTGACCTTAACTTTCCTCAAGGCACGCGTCTATCGAAAGTTAGCCACTGCTTCTAACAAATATGTAGAGGTAAAGGGTATGTCAAAAGAATAAAAGGTACTTGTACTCAAAATGCCTGACCTTAACTTTCCTCAAGGCACGCGTCTATCGAAAGTTAGCCACCGCTTCTAACAAATATTTTTTTCGCGAATCCAAGTTTTAGTGTCGTTTAGAACGGGCCATGCCATCTGACAATGACCACATTTGTAGTCCAGAGGATTAAGATTTTAGACCATGAGGGCATAGTCGGTAACCTTAACTCATCGAGTACCAATATAACACAGTCACTACGGGAAGAAGGACTAAAATCTTGGCGAAACCTGGCAGATTGTGTAAAAAATGGGTCTTTCTTTATTCATATCAAAATATGAATATTATTATAAAATAATGTTCTACTTGAAGTTCGTTAATAAAAAAATAAACACTAGAAATGTGTTTGATATCTTCCGAAAACCGAACTGAACACCTAAATCGTCCTTACGAGCCCATGAAATAAGGAAAAAGTGTCCGCATGTAGTCGGATGACCTCACACAAGTGACTTAAAACTAAAATATGGAATATGAAGTAAAAACTCACAGTATATAGTCAACGATGTGTTTCAACCTCACAATCGAAACGCGGTCCTCTACGTGTCTACATCAGCGGGTCTCGGCGGTTGAGCGGGAGGGCAGCCTTCCGAAGAGATGCCAGACTTCCTAAACATAACCCCTAAGTTACGAAAGGTTATCGTTTCCGCACGAAGAAACATTGAATGGACCATCTTATTTGATAATTAAGCTCGGAAAATCACGACCGGTTCAATTAATTTGCGTACATTTTACCAAAAAAATGCACCCCGCACGAGGATCCAAAATCAAGCAGCAAAAATCACTTCATCCGGCCAGTGACCGACCAAAAAAACAATGTTGCCACAACTTAAAATTATTAAATTTCCGATAGGCGCGTTGTAAAACGAACAAATATCTCTGTATCAGTACTGTGTTGACCTAAATTCACGTTGAGCTACCTATAACTGATGTATAATGTTGTAACATTGTCTATGGCCAGACTCGAACAAGATTAATAGTAATATTTATATTATTTTATCATCTTCATTGTATATATATTGCGTTATATTTATAAGTTTATTTATTATTTATTTATTTACGTAAGTGTATTCTATATGATTTTAACTGGTTGACTGGAAGAAATTCCTTGTAGGAATAAGTCTGCCCTTGCCTCCTATCTGTTCTTTGTATGTTTGTAAATATCTTGTTTTGTGTGCAAAGCAAACCTCAATTTTCCTTTTGTTTTATTAATCATTCGTTTATACATTGAAATTTACTTATACTAAATGTCTGCCGGGTGTAAATGGAAAGGTATCTTTAAATGGAACAGCATAATCTACTGCTCATACTTAATAACTTTCCCAACAAAATCGCTGTCGCAAATAAAATAAAAAATCCTTCATAATTTTAAAAACGTACCGTGGATTATGAAGGTTTGTTTAAGGGTCCATGCCACCCAAACGTGCCCCACCGTATTGCTGATTCATGACAGAAAATATTTGTTTAATGAGAAATAAATAATCACACAAGTTGTTGAAGAGTTGTATTACAACCTAATTAATTTGATTTTTGCATAGAATTCATAGTAAGCTAGAAAAAAAAATCTCAAGTTGCTGAAAATCACGTAAACTCTTTGCGTATTTCTCATTGGCGATTTCTCAGATAATTTTGGAAACTGAAATTCAGGCTCCCGTAAGTTAAAAGTGTACAGAATGGTGTGATTGATTTATTTTTGCCAAACGAAAATTGTTACTTGGTGTATTTATCCATCAAACATAACCAACTTTTGCATGCGATTTCCCCATACAAATTACTATGGAGGGCGGTATCGAAACGTGATTCTTTAGAGCGCGCGATGTTTCGGTTGTCGTAACAGCCACGGCTCAGAGCGCGCTATTTTAAACAATAATGAAACTTCATAGAGTTCAGTTATACCTGACGCAAAATGAGGTGATCAATGTCAGGGAGAACGGGTCCTTAAAGGTTTACATCCTGCGTTGTGTAAATATAAATAAGTAAATAAATAAATGTATGTATTTGACGGAAGAACTTGTCCTATCCCCAGTATCGGCGAGGCGGACTCGCTGGCGGAGTCGATGGCGCAGTGGCGCGGTGGCCAGCTCACCAACTGGGAGTACCTGATGCGGCTGAACGGGCTGGCGGGCCGCTCGTACAACGACCTGATGCAGTACCCGGTGTACCCGTTCGTGCTGGCCGACTACTGCTCGCGCATCCTGGACCTGCGCGAGCCGAGCACCTTCCGCGACCTCGCGCGCCCCATGGCCGTGCAGAACCGCCGCCGCGAGCAGCACTACATCAACACCTACAATGTCAGTGCACTTGCCGTACCCGGAACATCTCTGACACACCTCACGTGGCGATTTAACAATCAGTCTGTTTAGGGACTTCCACAGAATCTAACAAAGCCTGTAGCAGGCGAGTGACTGATACTGTCCACCACGAATGACAACCACTAATTCTTATTGCAAAATTACATCTATCGTATTATTTATTACACCTCTCCCACTCACAAACATCCTTCCACTCTCTCACACCTTTACACACCCTCACTCACGAATAAGAACTTACATTCAACACTTTTGTTTCTTTTGTTTTTGATTTATATTTAAAATGTGTTTTTATTTTTTGGTTCTTAACTTTATATACTACTTAAATTTCAGTAAAATTGTTCATAAATCTTTAGCATTTTGTTCTTGGTTCACACTTGTATAATGTATGGCTATGGAAGAGTGAGGTCTTCCGTCACAAGTATTTTATACTTACAAGGAGGTCTCAACAATGGTTTTGTTAAAATGTGTTTTGTACTAAAATAAATATTTTTGTATCGTACGATAAGAGTACCTATGGGACTCACCGAGTTTACTTTTTATATATTCTCGAATGTTTGGATAACATCCCGTGTCTGTGGCAGATGGAACTTTCTCGATAATTTGAGAAAATAGCAAATGTGCTGTTAATGATGAGTGACCGTGTAAATGTAAAATGTTGTAGTGATAACATGAGTCCACTTAGCCTGTACGTCTAGTTATCCCCTATCGTCGGCTCGTGCGGTGTCTCGGCCACTAACCGTTAGGTTGCGTGCAGGATCTGATGGCGGCGCGGCGCGAGGGCTGCTCGGCGCTGCTGTCCCGCCAGCCGCACCACTACGCGTCGCTGTACAGCAACTCGGGCGCCGTGCTGCACTACCTCGTGCGTGTGCCGCCCTTCACCGAGCTCTTCCTCAACTACCAAGGTACGGGGTGCGGCACCGGCTGCCCCCCAGCCAGGGGGACATCCACTTTATCTTCATCTTCACTTCACCAAACACAATTACAATACTCGCCAAATAACTGAATGCGTTTAAAGTTTCATATCTTGTCCACACTCGTTAACGCCAACACGCAACCGCCGACGCGACGATGAGTATGGTGTATCGTTCCAGACAACAACTTCGACATGCCGGACCGCACGTTCCATTCGCTGGCGACGACGTGGCGCCTTATCACCAACGACTCGCCCACCGACGTGAAGGAGCTCACCCCCGAGCTGTTCTACTTGCCGGAGCTCTTCAACAACACGGAGGGTATACTGGGGACTTATATACTACTTTATATTTTTATAGGCTTTCTTTTCAGGGTTCCATAGTACCTTAAAGTACAAAAAGAAGCTTTATGGTGAGACTCCGTCCGTCCGTATGTCACACACAGCCTCATAACTTTAGCAACGTTAAAGATAAAGACTTGAAATTTTCCACAAAAATAGCATTAACTCGCCTACACAATACAGTATAAAATAGTATAAAATAACACACAGTATAACATAAAATTAAAAAATTTGAAATTGTTCAAAATATTTCCAACACAAAAGTGAGAAAATTTTTAAATAAATTCTTAAAAATACAATATGGGTATTGTAAATATTAAAGAGCTGATTATAAAAATATATACTTTTACTATATTTACTGGCACCCATTTCGAGAAATCTTTGAAAAACCACAAAAAAATGCATGTCCCCCCCTTATTTCCGAAACTGGTGGACCGAAAAATATTACGGTTATAGGTCATAACTGGCCAATTATAGGAAAAATATAGCGATTAAAAAAAGTTGATAACAAATGAGAAATATAAAAATTCAATCTGGGTATCAAATTGTAGATATAACAGAACTGATTATAAAAATATATACTTTAATTATATTTACTGGCACCGATTTCGAGAAATCTTTGAAATACCACAAAATTGCATGCCCCCCCCCCCATTATTTCTGAAACGAATGAACCGAAAAATATTTCAAAAATCATGGTAATTTGGGATTACGTAACTATTACAGGAAAAATTACGGGTGAGAAATTAACAATACAAAATGACAAAATTAAATTTTTCATCCACGAGTTTTATTTCGAGTACGGTATAAAAATATTTGAGTCTTTCTTTTGTGGTACAATCAATTTTTTTTTTTCAGTTATCATAAACAGTTATGCTTAAGATTTTAAATACCTTCTTCCTGACTGTTCCCAAAACTGTTTAACTACGGAACCCTGGGTATGCGAGTCTGACTCGCACTTGACCGTTTTTTTTACAATTGTACACAATAGGTATGTCAAGCTGACAGCCAACCTTCACTACATACAATTCATCATAACTTGTCCCCTGAGGTCATGTTGGCATCACTGCTTGTCAAACTTTTGCTGTCATGTTGTTTTTCAAAATTATTTGATAACTTATGTATTATTATTGCCAAAGCCGTTGAAAAATAGTGCAAAAGAAATTGTGTTGAAGGTACGCCTTTTGTGAAAGAGAAAATGCAAGCAATGCACCGTGATTCCTCTGGATCAGGTTCGATCTCGTGTCAGTGCCATGACGGGTTAGTAAAATAGGGATACCAGCTTTAAACATAAAGCCAATTTTATGGGCGAATAATAATTAGCTATTCACTTACTTTTGCAGGCATATCGGAAGAAAGCGTTCACATTAAGTCGCCTCAATCGTCAAAAACGTAAAAAACGGGAGCTCGACGATTTAGAACAAACGTTGTCGAGCTAGAACAAGAAATAAAAAATACCGTTTTCGTTTTAGTACAGAGATACATTTATAGATATTCATACCATTAGATCATACGTATTGTTTGCGAGATACAAATCAATAAATAATTGATAATTTTGATTTCTTCATTCTGTACATTTTATTTTCATTAAAGAGTAGTCTAATTAATATACAAAAGTAGGGGCCGCTTGCATGACGTCGCTTAAATACGTTTAGGAGCATCCTAAATGTATTTAAGACCTAAAAACCATTTAGCGTCTTGCACAACTTTATTTTAGTTTCTAATCATATTTAGCGAGCTGTCAAACTTAAATGCCCAAAAACGGCTGTTTAACTTTTTACTTAACCTAAAAGTTGCGTGTTACTAAAAACAAAAGCTTTAGAAATGGATTAACTTTCTGATGATGACGGCGAAATTGTTCAATTTATGGAAAGACCGATCGCAGCAAAACAAATATTTCGAGAGAAGTAATTTATTTTAAAATCTTCCCGAAGATAAATTTGTGATGTTTTCCACAGACAGATAATTATTAGTGTTTTTGTTCATTAAATTCATTTTCAACACAAAATTTTAAAAACTACAGGAACAATGTTGTGTAAGACGCTACTAATTCCATTTAAGCTAAATGGATATTCATGGTTAGTTAAACAAAATTACTGTTAAATTAAATCAAATGTTGTCCAAGTGGCCCTAAATGTTATGAATGTGGAGTAGGGTGAATGCTACGAGCCATTGGCAGTATTATATGCAGTGCTACCATTTCCTAAGCCAGGGGACTTCTTATAGTGAATGGTCTGTAGTTGAAGAAGCACCCTTATAAAGATAAATCGTGTTCTAAATTTATAGCAGGACTACGTCATTATAAACGGATTAAAAATTCTAATACTTGAACAGTTTTGTTAGATGATGTCTGAAAACCTTATAATTTATAAGTAAACAAGAACCAATTAGACCCTGTTGAAGATTGTGTTGTCGGTATGTACGTAGGTCTGAACCTGGGCGTGCGGCAGTGCGGCGCGCCGGTGGACGACGTGGAGCTGCCGCCCTGGGCCGCGCACGACGCGAGGCTCTTCACGCTCATACATAGACAGGTGCACTTGTCACTCACAGCTTCTACTGCACGCGACTCTCGCTAGTCGAATGGAGGAGCTGATAGTTACTGACACATAGCTGACAAATGAACGTGTTGCAGGCGCTGGAGTCGGCGGTGGTGACGGAGCAGCTGCCGCACTGGATCGACCTCGTGTTCGGGTACAAGCAGGTCGGCCAGCCCGCCATCGACGCCATCAACGTCTTCCCCGCCTGCGTTAGTACATCTTTTACTTGTAGTTTAACCGCGTCTTATTCACTACTCTTATTGCATATAGATACAACTATCAACTGGAAAGTACACACCCAAAATATATGTTCAAAATTATCTAAATTCGCTTATACACTCCGCGAAGTAAAAAAGTCCACAGATCTAAAAACGGCTATCGTCACCTACTATGCTTATGCATATGCATGGCTTAGTTATGGCATTATCCTGTGGGGAAACAGCACTAATGCTTCAACCGTTTTTACTCTCCAAAAAAGGCTTATTAGAATATTAGTAAATATAAAAACAACCAACAGCTGTAGACCTCACTTTATACAACACGAAATTCTCACACTACCTTGTATCTAATCTATATACTTGAAACCCGTAAGTTCGCCCGAAAGTACCCCGAGTTTTATAAAAAACGCGAAGATCTAACAAGTCGTACCCTGAGACCTAGACACGGATTAGCACTACCACCCTCTCAGCTAAAAATGCACTCCTCAGGACCATTATCCATGTCCATAAAAATTTATAATAAATTACCAATGTATTTAATAAATGAAGCAAATTATATTCAATTTTTTAAATTACTAATACACAGCTATTGACCGCAAAATGTTATTACACTATCAACGAATATTTAAATAATAAATTATAAAATACAAATATATGAAAAGAAAACTGACAAATAAAACTGGGAATTTAAATATTTTAATAACTTAATAATTAATCTTTAATAATAACAATGATAATAAAAATAATAATTAATAATACATAATAATAATAATGATACAAATAAATTTCTTTATTGCGCAAAACTTACATACTAAGATACCTTGCTCTTCCATATAACAGGTAGGTAGCTATTAATTTGCAACAATTTTAAATATTTTTATGTAGCATAATAAGTTGCTTATAGTAGGATCTTCATAAATAATAAATCTATAATAATAAAATGCCGTCCTCTCTTATATTGCTGTGCCTGGACAAGGTCCATAATGATCTAATAATATTAATGTTTTTCACCTGTGTATATACATTATGGAATGCAATAAAATATATGAATATGAATACAATCAGAATAATAATATCACTTGGTCACATCCGGGTAGTGGGCTGTGAAACGCACGTCACCGGAGATTATTCCTGTAGGTACCAGCGCGATGGGTGAACCTCTAGTTGGAAGTGGCTACCGGAGCATTTAGACCGAACACATGTACCACCCGCACGGAATACCTGTAGCGCGACTTCCGGACTAGTGTTCGAGATGTTTGAACCCCGCGATCACAAATATACTAATGATAAAGTAGTAAAAAGGTCGCGTCTGTGTACCCATGCTGAGAAATATCGCGACTTCGTGTTTTGTCGGCTAAGTCCGTTTTACTGACGAGTCCATAAAATTTAGTACTAAGTTGTCATAAGACGTCCGTCATTAAATAAATACGATTATTCATAGATTTCGCGAATGCGGAAGTCGCAATATTTCTCACTAGACCTGTACTTGGAATGTTTTAATGATATGGGTTATTAGATCTTTCAAATTCAAAATATTCAGTGTACAGAACAAATGTTATCTCCGGTGTCGGCGACGCAAGACGCAGGTCGCTTGAGCGGTGAGGTGAGGTTGTGTAACTGGTAGCGCGGTGTGTCGACAGACGTACTACGGGTTCGACCCGTCCTCGCTGGCGGACTCGCTGGAGCGCACGGCGGCGGAAGCGATGGTGCGCACGTACGGGCAGGCGCCGCGCCAGCTGCTGCGCGCGCCGCATCCGCGTCGCCAGGCGGACCTCGACACGCACCTCACTGAACAGGTACCACCCACACATGTGCCTCCACTTCTGATTAAAATCTGTAACAATGTAGTTGGTACAGTTAGTGACCACCGTTACGTTCTCCTCCTTGTACATGACACAATCTCCATACTTCCGTTTTTGTCCAAAGTGCTCGAGCGCGAACTCAATCGACTATTCGTATATTACTTTATCTGTAATGAACTACTCAACCGTCTTCAATTAGGATTTCGTTCATCGCACAGTAGCATTTGCCAGAAGATAACCTAGGTAGGTATATGAACTGTGTCGTACAAATCTAAACGGTGAGTATTAATAGCAGTTTATCACAGTAACTTAACTACTGGTTTTTCGGAAACGAAGGATATAAAACAAAGTTAATTCCCTTGAAACAAAAAATTAAACAATGACTTAAAAAATAACCAGCGTCAACAATTTACAACAATTTGAATTAATATGTGTTTCTATAAATAACCATAATACAAGTTTATGTTAAAAAGAAAACCGACCTCTTTGTGAAATGTACAATGCTAAATACGAAAACTTTAACCGTTGTACTTACACATTATATAGACCTTGTGGACACGCACTTGTGCGAATAAATCTGCAATATATTTTAAAGCCTGACCAGGAAAATAAAAAACCTCGCCATGTTGTGGAAAACCAATAGAACTAATTTCTTCTACTGGCAACACTAATTAACCGGTCACTATGTCGATTGCTGTCAAAATGTGGTGTTGTTTTTTTTGTTTGTATGCGTGAATGAATATGAGTGCTTCAATCATAAAAGCAAATGTGGCGCTCCCGGAGCTGGTTTTTTATCTAACTGCTTTAAGTAATAAATTCTTTGTTTTTCCTTCTTCGGTTCTTGAACGCCTAGCTGGTCGGTTTCAGAGAATGAGGAAGGGGGCGACAAGGAACAAGATAACCTGACCAGTGCTCGGGAACTCATCAGGCGCAAACTCTTTCTTTCTGCGATAGATAGTTTATTTTACAAACCACCTTGACCGACGTTGACAGTTACAACAAGTGAACAATATAAACACCACACGCGGAGTCTACATCTCCAATGAGGCTCTGAGCGGGCAGAAGGTTGTACCAGATTATGCTGAACGACTTTTTGTGGACAATATACGGATCCTATTCGCGGACTATAACCCGGGATCTTGATACAGACAAAAGGGGGCCCAATCTATGAGTTGAACACAATCTATCTATCGTGGACATAAAAACGTCGACCAAAATGTGGCGTCTCTATTTACAAGAGCCCGAGAACGAAAATCCCGTACGATCGATCTTGCACTTTGACAGCTTAAATTCCGTTCAAGAAGATAGTTTCAATGAAACTGAACAAATATAAAGATGCAAAAATTACTTTTAGAGATAATTTGGTATTGCCAATGACCCTAGCAAAACAAAGAAGAAAAAGAAAGAAGAACAAATGTTATTTTGTTGATTTAATTCCTGCTTCCCATAAACTTCCAAAATTTGGAGAATGCGGTGCTATAAAATGAACTTTCTGCTACATCCTCATATTACCAGATTTTAAGTTGTTATTTTAGTGCTAACTCAGCATTTGAGTTTTACTCTTACTAAGTGAAAGATTTTTCCTACTTTTTTGCGGGTGACAGGGTCCCTAGAAGGCGGGCAAAAGGCATAACCTAACTAGGTGGTTTTGTATTTACGTACTATTGTTTACTTGTAGGAACCGGTGTGGGCGGGTGTGCAGGGTGCCCGCTGGGGCTCGTACTGCGGCTCCCCCGCGCTTCCCCCGCCCGTGCTCGTGCAACGACGTGTGTGTGCAGGCGCCGCCACGCTACACGGGCTCGCAACTTCGCGTGCTGTCGCCGTGGCTGGCCGAGGGCAGGCCATCGTACACCTACATGGTTTGTGTTATTTATGTCGATATTTCAATTACTGAAATAAAACCGCCTGTATTAATATTCCTATCATCATGTTTCCAGGCGGCAGTGTGAGCGGTGGCGCGCACCCCCCCGGCGTGTCGGACCTCTCGCTGGGGCTACTGTCGTGGGGTCACTCGGACCGCGCACTGCGACTAAAGCGTCGCCGCGACCTGCGGCCCGACCGCGTCATGACCGTCCCAGATACGCAACAGGTATATCCTTAACAATAATGAGGCCCCATTACGCCCAAGCTGGTGTTCTGTTTGGAGGAACACCAATCTCGCCACCATCCCAAACCCGCTTTCGACATCAAAGTCATATAGTAGGCCAATCAGGGGACGCACCGTTGCCTTTTATGTTCCCTATAGCGCTTTATGCTCTTTTTTGTAAGTGAGGTGTGCCGGAGTGTTTGGAGGAACAAGTGAAAGTCCGCCTGCTAGAGAAACTTGTTATTTAAGACGTGTATTCTGATTTAGGTGACGGTGGTATCGTCGTCGTGCCTGGTGGCGGGCTGCCCCATCTTCCTGGGTCATGCGAGTGGACGCATCCAGGTGCTGCGGGGGCGCGGTGCTGGCAGCGCGGGCGGGGCGGGGCCGATGCTGCGCCCGCGTGCGTTGTCGCTGCTGGCACACCGCGCGCCCGTATCCGATATCCACGTGTGCGCGCGCGCCGGACTCGTCGTCAGCGTCAGTCAGGACGGCATGATCGTGCTCTGGGATCTGAACAAGTTAGTCGCACGTGTTCGACGACGATTCTAATATTCCAGCATTAATTAATATACGAAAAAATCACATTACAAGTTCTGTTAATGTTTAGTAAGTCCTTCTAGGCTATTAGATTACGATCACTGAACAAAAGTAATCTTCGTATCCGTTCAGAATGTACAATGTAAATGAAACTTGCAGACTGAGCTACATCCGCACCCTGCCGAACCGCGACATGTTGCCGGTGTCGCGCGCCACCATCAGCGAGACTCTGTGCGACGTGTGCACCGTGCACGACCTGACAGCGCCGCGCGCCGCTGTCGCCCCCGCCCCCGCCCCCGCCCCCGACCACTGTGACAGCTACGAACAGGACGCCGGCAACTTCGCCTCGCTGCTGCGCGTGCACACCGTCAACGCTACCTTCGTGGGCAGCGTCAAGGTGCCCGAGCGGGTCACCTGCGTCTGCTACTCCAACGCTCCTGAGGGTTAGTCGTTCATGTTACATCATTCATCGTTACGTTCTAACTATTGTTCCGATCTGATTAAATAATAATAAAACAATACCTAAATAAGTCTTTACCATTAGGTGGTAGAGCTGTGCCGGGCTCGACTGTGAAGGTACCACCATCTTACTCGGAAATCCTCGGGGAGAGTAAGAGAACAGCTCTCAGGCAAAACCAGGCGGCCCACCATTGCCTGGGACCGATGGATGGCGGTATATCTATCCCCATGATAGATGGATGGATAAAATTATAAAAAAAATATTTGGGATTAATTCAAACTGGGAGTCGAACCTGGCAATGTTGACTAACCGCGAATTTCACATTTGAGCATTTCAAGTTGAGCGATGCCTAAGTATGAAATGCAGCGTTGATTGGCTCATGTGCGTAAGTCAGTTGCAACTTGAGCATGCAAAAGCAAATACATGTGTGTGCGATATCTGTAGTGAGATGTCCGTCCACCGAAAGAGATCACAGAAGTGCATGTGCGTGTTGCACGTTTGCAGGCGTGAGCGTGAACAGCGTGGCGGCGGGGCTCTGGAGCGGCGGCGTGCGGCTGTACTCGAGCTGGGACCTGCGCCCGCTCACCTACATCCCGACCGCCGGGAACAGCGCGCCGCTACTCAGGTGAGACCGACTATCCGGTACGTCGTGTTAGCTTCATCGAGCCGGCCGGTCGCTAATGTGGCATCGTTCCCCCGCAGCATCAGCTACAGCAGCGACAGCTCGGTGCTGTTCGGGTGCTACGGCGAGGGCGCGGTGGTCGCGTGGGAGAGCGGCGCGCACGGCAAGCCCGCGCCGCTGCGCATCCTCTCTGCGCACGCGCTCTTCTGACGACGCTCCCGCTGCCGCTGCTGTCTGCGGCCCGGCTGAGACACTACGCGTTTGTTGGCGAAGTGCAACTCGCTTGTTCCAGATCTTGATCTAGAGCTGTTTATAGCAATATCTCGTTTTCTTGTGACGTAGAGTCGTGGAGGCATGAGCAATATTATTGAGTAATGATTTTGTAAATAAACGTAGATATTAACCTAAATGTTGAGACTGATGGAGGATATCACTCAAAAAATATTGAAAATAATACATTCCACTAGTATCTCCTTCCCAAAATGCATTTTGAAAACGGCTTAAAGCAACTTCTGTGCCAAATTACAGATGTTTTTATTCTAAGTTTTCTCTCTGTAAATATAATTTGAGATGAAATATTTAATAGTGAGTAAATACAATAACTGTTATGACTATTTAATTTGTATATCTTGCCAAATGTTTTATTCTTGAAAAGATAGTTGTGTTTGTCTGATGAACCATGTTATTGTATAAACTTATTTGACATATCGAGTTATCGTTGAACTTATAATGATCATGAATGTGTGCATATCGGATGATAACATTATTTGGTGACAGGAAACGTGAGACATTTTGTATTTATTTACGTTATAAGTAGATACCTAAACAGTTCATCTTTAAATATGAGCCAGCAAGCGAATCAAAACTATTTTTATATGTTATTTCATAAATCTAACTCAATGAACTCAAATGTTTTATTTATGGTAGGGAATATATTCTTCGGTACCCTTTAATTGTAAATTCTTCCTTAGTATCAATTAGAGGAAAACTTAAAATTAACCGAAAAATTACTCAATTTTGTATGTCAAATTAAATAAAAAAGTCAAAAATATTTATTCAACGTAAGATGTTCCCTCAAAGGTACAACAACAAAAAGGATTTTATCTAACCTCATATCGTAAAATCCTCATTACGAACCCAAAATCACTGACATAATGAAAAATATTTTTCATGAACGTCTCTAAAACACAAAAAAAATCAATTATAGTATAGGTCTACGAACAACATAATTCTATAAAAAAACTTTTTCTGAGATTACAGTACAAGAGTGATACTAACTAGGAAGGCAACGGGAACTTAGCCCATACAGCCATGTCTGAGGTTTAATATCAAATACCAATGAGGTTAATAAATAATATTCTCTAACACGTACTAAATAATATTGCGGCGTGACAAAGGAGGTCAAAATTTCATTTTATTTTCGACCTGCATTGTCTATGGCTGCCGGCGCGCGCAACGCGTACACATGTGTGGTGGACTGTTGGATTTTGGCGCCATAGCTTACGTTGAAATTATTATTTACTGTGGTTTTATGGATCAAATCAAAAGTATTATTTTGCCCTAAAATTACTAACAGCAGTGATGGTGATAATAATTTGACTCCACCTGACATTCTGGAAATAACGACGGAAATTACGAACACTTTTAGAACGAGCTTTTACAAGAAAAATCAAAAATGGCTAACTAGAAATTGTATCAAGATTATGAAAACAGGTTGTTAGGCATGAGTTTAGATAAAGTAGGTAGTGTATGAAACTATACATAACTAGGTATTAAAACACTCGTGTACTATTAAAAACTCGCCTACGGCTCGTTTTTTAAACTGACACTCGTGTTTTTAATAACCTCTTAGGTACCACTGTTTCATAAACTACTATTTCGTCACTGCCATAGTCCACCTTATTACCAAAAATCAGAGCTATAAATCTTCCAGATCCATAAAATCGATAGGAGGGTAGTAATGAAACAGTTGACTTCATGTTCATAAGCAAGAATATCACGTGAACATTTTTCTGACGTCAATAAATTAAACAACTATGTAATTTAGTATGAATCTAGTCCGAAAAGGGGTTGCCCGCACACACCAACAACCAGACATTCACGCCGCGCCATCTTACTTCCCTAATAATGAATATTTCGAGAGGGGGACGCTGTGACCACCGGCATAGTAGAAACAGGATAACCTGACAGCAGGATAGCGTATACAATTTTCAAAGCGTGCGACAGAGAGGGCATTAGAACCCGTGTCAAGACCCCGAATTTATGAACGCGGCCCTGGTGTTTGTCGTTCAAAATCACAGAGTAATTATACATAAAAGGGAATGCAATAATACTCTTTGGTCGGTTTAGAAAACAAGTCGGAGCCGAGAGCGGAGCGAGCGAGGGATCCCCGAGTCGGATACTATAAAGGTAGGTACTTAAATAATGTACAGCCCCCTGATTCTGTATCGTAAACTCAGTTGCCAAACCAAGTGGCTAACGTCTAAAACATACATATCCGCTTATCTAAGGATAAGTTTGCACTTGAAATGACTTCACAATTCGTAAATAGTTCAATACTCATTAAAAATTTATTTTAGAAGTTAATTTTTTATCTGTTTTTGGTGAATAGCAACTATAGCTAGCAACCGAAACTGAGTTACATAATAGCCCTGCAGGTCGAAATAAGTATATTTTTAAAAACTAGGTTAGGTTTGAACATTATGAAACTACTCAGCCGAGCGAAGCGGAGCGGAGCGAGGCGTCCCCGAGTTGGATACAAAATAGGTGTAGGCATAATAGATAGGTCGAAATATATTTAAAAAAACTAGGTTAGGATTAAACGGTATGAATAACACAGAGCCGAGTGAAGCGGAGCGGAGCGAGGCGTCCCCGAGTCGGATACTAAAAAGGTACCTATATAATGTATAGATCGAAATATATTTTAAAAAACTAGGTTAGGTTAGGTGTTAACATTATGAACTCAGAGCCGAGCGAAGCGGAGCGGAGCGAGGCATCTCCGAGTTGGATTCTAAATAGGTGTATAATGCAAAGGCCGAAATATAAAAAAACTAGGTTAGGTTTAAACATTATGAAACAGCTCACAGCCGTTTAAAAATATATGTAGGTAAGTGTTGGAAAAAAAGCTCACACATAGTTTTTAATTAATAATTACGCTTTTGCTATACTCCCCCCACTCGGGGGGAACTCCCGCTTCTTCCTCCTCCTTACTATATACATACTTATAAGTCCTTCGAAAACGCATAAATTATATAAGTAGTAGCACCAAAATAACCTCCAAAAATTATTAAATTATATCTCTTCATATAGATGGGGTAGTTCCGCAACCCCCCTGTAATTAGACTTATTAGGAAATATAGTTAGGGTCAAGTTAGGCCAGTCTCATCCCTTACTACTCTAAAAGAACTATATAAGGTGTTCTCAAAATATCTGCCACGGCTGTAATGGGAGAGTGTATTGTGTATATAGAAAAGAATAGTAACGATATTTTATTAATCTAACGTCATAAATTTTTTCATACAAAAAAATGTGCGTATAAATTTGAATTGATTTATAGATAATATCAGGTGGGTTCGTAATAAAACGTCTGATATCACTATTAAACAGTTTATTAAGACTCACGACACCTTGAAATTCACATGAAATTGTTGGACCTCTTTTTCGTCCCCAAACAAAATCGCCATCTTGTCCCTCACTTATTTTTTGTCTCTCTCTATGTGCGAGCTTTTACGGAAACAGTCGGAAATGCGCGCGAGTTTTTCGCTGCAAATTTATAAGGCAAGCTTGTACGCCACACCACCCCCCTAGGTTGAGAGATACCCCAACCAAAAGGAAGGCACAATAATTTACATCAGATATTCAACAAAAACTTATAATAAGAAACAGTAATATCAACAATAAAAAGTAAATTAAAATCAAGATGCAATAACCTTAAAACTAGTAAATAAACGGATACACATTATAAATAGCTGGACGATGAGCTAAAACTACAGATCGAGACGGGCTTTGAAGCGAACGTTACGACCTGAGCGTGTCGTGTATTGCAGCGGTTGATTTGGGATTGTGGTCGCAGGAACAGGCGGATTCTGAGGCGCGGCAGGCACAACCGGAACAGCTGAACTTGGGCTAGGTGTCGCAGGTAAATTAGCGATTGGAGCACGGTAAGCTGATGAGGTTGGGCTGTCGAGGATAAACGCTGGCTTTACGCGATCAAGGCTCACCTGGGTGTTCTTGTCACCCACGGTGATGGTGATCGTTTTGTCTGTCCTAGAAACGACCGGGTATGGACCCCTGTAGGGAGGCTTGAGTGCAGGACGAACGGTGTCATCTCTCAAAAAAACGTGAGACGCAGTTTCAAGTTCTTTCGAAATAAAGGTGCGCTGCTGTCCATGTCGCGAAGCAGGAGTTGGTCTTAAGCGTGCCATGTATTGTCGCAGTTGGGTCACGAAGCTCGAGAGGTCTTCGGCGCTATTTGGAACTGCAGAAGATGCAATAAATTCGCCGGGCAAGCGCAGGGGTTCCCCGTAAACGAGCTCAGCTGTGGAACATTGCAGATCTTCTTTAAGGGCAGCACGCATGCCGAGAAGTACCACGGGCAGCGCTTTGTACCACTTCTCCTCATGACACATTAGGGCGGCCTTGAGGGTGCGGTGCATGCGCTCGACAAGGCCGTTTGCGCAAGGGTGGTAACTAGTAGTGCGTATACGTTTAATGCCGCAAAGCTGCGTCAAATTCTGGAACAAAGTAGACTCAAACTGCCTGCCTTGATCAGTCGTCAAAATGGTAGGAACTCCGAAACGGGAGATCCAGCCTCGGAAGAAAGTCTCCGCTGTCTCCTCCGCGGTCATAGTGACCATTGGCCAAGCCTCGGGCCAGCGAGAAAACCTGTCCTCGGCTGTAAGGAGGTACTGGTAGCCATTGCTGGAAGGGAGAGGGCCAACGATATCGATATGAACGTGATAGAAACGTTTTGGTGGATTGGAGAAGGTACCGAGAGGCGTAACTGTATGTCTGGATACCTTACTGCGTTGGCAAGCGACGCAGGAACGAGTCCAATTGTGGCAGTCCTTCTGGATACTGGGCCATACAAAACGGTCAGCCACCATGCGTGTGGTTGCCCGTGCGCCCGGATGACTGAGGTTATGGAGCTTGTCAAAGTGATGACGTCGAAATGAAGGGGTTAAATAAGGAGGGGGTTTTCCTGTGGAAACGTCACAAAATATCTCAGTGTCAGTACCGGGTATTAGTACTTTCTCTATTTTCAGAGACGAACTAGCTTGCGCCTTACGGAGTTCTTCGTCGGTCGCCTGTTCTGCGGCGAGGGTGGCAAAGTCGGATGGCCTCTACGCGTGACATGGCGTCGGCGACGACGTTGTCCTTCCCACTAACAAGGACGATGTCCGTTGTAAATTGGGAGATAAATGAAAGTTGGTTCAGTTGGACAGGAGGGAGTTTCTCTCGCTTCTGTGAAAAAGCATAAATCAACGGCTTGTGGTCGGTGAAAATTGTGACGTGTTGTGCTTCCAAGAGGTGGCGAAAGTGTTGGACCGCAGCATAAATGCCTAGCAATTCTCTGTAGTATGCAGGCCAAGTAGCCTGACGGGCAGTAAGTTTCTTACTGAAGAAGGCGAGGGGCTGCCAGGTGTTATTTACATGCTGCTGTAAGCAAGCGCCAACGTGGGTCGACGAAGCATCAGTGAAGAGTCCGAGCTTGGCATCGGATATTGGGTGAGCCAAGAGGGTCGCGTTTGCGAGGTGGTCCTTACATTTTTGGAATGCCAACTCGAGCTCGGGTGTCCAAGGGACTGGTTTCGCTCCTTTAAGTTGAGTGGACGCATAGCAGTTAATTAGAGGGGCTTGAAGTTCCGCTGCATTTGGTAGGAAGCGTCGGTAAAAATTCACCATTCCTAAAAATCTGCGAAGGCCTTCAATGGTCTTGGGCAGTGGAAAGTTTTGCAGGGCTTCTATGCGTTCGGGAGGAGGGCGAATGCCTGACTGGTTGATTCTGTAGCCGAGGAACGTGATCTCATGTACGCCGAGCTGGCATTTGGATGGGTTGATCACAACACCGTACTCTGAGAGACGCTTAAATAGGGCGCGAAGATGTGCAGAGTGTTCCTCAGGCGTTTTGGAGAAAACCAAGATGTCATCCACGTACGGGAAGCAAAAATCAAGGCCCATGGTGACTTCGTCAATAAACCTTTGAAATGATTGCCCAGCGTTTCGCAAACCAAAGGACATGAACGGAAACTCAAAGAGCCCAAAAGGAGTTATTATTGCAGTTTTGCAAATGTCCTCTGGCGCGACAGGGATTTGCTGGTAGGCTTTGACTAGGTCTATCTTGCTGAAGATGAAACAGCCAGATAAGTTGCTTCCAACGTCGCCTATGTGGCGGACTGGATAACAGTCAGGTACTGTCCGAGCATTGACACCTCTATAATCACCGCATGGCCTCCAGCGATCCTGAGGACAGGCTGGTAATTCCAGATGTCTGTCTTTGGGGACCATCTGTAGTGGCGAAGACCATGGGCTTTTAGAAGGACGGGCGGTACCACAACGAACCATGTCTTCGAAGACAGCCTTCGCGACTTGCAGCTTTTGCGGTGCAAGGCGGCGAGGGCGGCTCGAAACAGGAGGACCCTCCGTCGTGAGTATGTGATGCATGGTTGCGTGCTTGACGACCCGTGGGAGTCCTGGAGGTCTGGTGATTTCTGGGAAATCCTGTAATATTGCAGAGAAAGGGGAATTGTCGGATATGATAGTTTTGACACTAGCTTGTGTGATAGAGGCTACAGAAGCCAGCACAGAGAGCTTTGTAGTTGCATCAATCAGGCGGCGGTTATAACAGTCGGGTAGCAGATTATAATATGCCAGAAAATCTGACCCGATGATTGCTGTGCTAACGTCCGCGATGATAAAATTCCACCTAAAGTCCCGTCGAAGACCCAGATTTAGGTTGAGAGAAATAGTGCCGTAAGTTTTTATAGCGCTCCCGTTAGCGGCACGCACGTCAAAACTAGTGGCATTGTAGCAGCCACGAAGCAATCGGCGCGGGAAACAACATAGATCCGACCCAGTGTCGATTAAGAATCGATTACCTGACCCGGAATCTGTTATGAACAGACGGCGGCTCGTATTTTCGCAATCAGACGCCGCCGCTACTAATTGCTGGCGGCGTTTCCCGGTTGGTCGGGTTTCCAATTGCACGGATTTATACACTTCGCTGCCTTTGTGCCAAACCGTTTGTGGTACCAGCACACGCCTTCTGTCTGGCGCGAAGATGACCTTGATCGGAGACGAGCGTTTGTGGAGGATCTGGAGCGGGAGCGTGCTCTGTCCGTACTTAAGGCATCAACCCTTCTGGTAAGGTCTTCCATGCATTTTAAAATGCGGTCAAGGTCCGGTGCCACACTGGAAGAAGTAGCGCTAACAGACTTACCCGGGGGTGCATCAACAATAGCATCCGCCAAGTCCGCTACCTTGTCCAAGGGCAGGTCCATCTGGGCCATTAGGATCCGCTGGACCTCCTGAGGCAGGCTCCGCATCCACAGTTCGCGGACGATGCTCTCATCTCATCACTCTTGCCTGCCAATGAGCGAAGATGCCGCAGGAAGGATGATGGTTTGCGGTCACCGATTTGCTGCTCACCGAGTAGCTGGCGAATGCGGTGTTCCCTGGAAATGGAAAACCTCTTTATGAGTTCATTTTTTAAGTTTTCATATTTTCCTTCAGTAGGAGGGTTAGCGATAATGTCTTCCACCTCATCAGCCAGCCTAGCATCCAACTCTGACAATATATGTCCATACTTAGTACCATCCTTCGTTATTCCAGCTATTTCGAATTGTGCCTCCGCTTGTGCAAACCAAAGGTGCGGCTTGTCCGGCCAAAAAGAAGAAAGTTTTACAGCCACAGCCCCAACACTAGGTGCTGCATTCATGCGAGCAAGTTGATCTTGGAGTACTACGATCTGTTGCTTTAGCTCTTCCTCAGCAGACATGATTAGTCACAATAGCACAAGCAAAACCAATAATTTATAACATTCACCAAAATCACAAAACAAGAATAAAAATATTTTGTTAAACCAAGGTTAAATTGTTAAAATGTTACAATAAATTCTAAACATTAAAATATTAATATATTTTTTTTAATTATCAATGGTATCAAAAAAACCCAGCATTTCATTTCGCAAAACGTCAATGAAGCTATTCATGCAAACTTACAAACAATACCGCGCGTCGGCATCGTTCGTCAAAGCGAGGCCGAAGACTCCCCTGCCCCACCCGCACCCCGTTCGTCGCACGCGCTTGCTTTTGTTTTTGTGTGCCCCGCCCGCCCCAGTTCGTTGTTATCAGTGGTCAGCGAGGTGTGAATTGCGCGCGCATTCGTTAAAAATGCCTCCCAGACGACGATATTCAAATCAAGAATATGTTGAAATGGTATGGTGCTATCGCGAGTGCAATAACATAACCACGCATGCAGCGAACTTATGCCAGCAGGGGTTTGGTGTGCGAATAAGTCCTCATACCATTCTGGACGCCGTGTACACGGCCCCTTTGACCCGCCTCCGGTTGACGCAGAGAAGAGGAAGTGTTGGACTTCTTCCGACGTCATCCTCTTGCGAGCACCAGAGACGGGGCTAGAGTCTTCAACGTGAGCGACAACTACGTGTGGCAACTTCTAAATCGGGAAGGGCTATACCCTTACCACTTTACGAGAGTACAAAAATTGCAGCCACAGGACTACGCGGCTCGCCTCGCGTTCTGTCATTTGATTCGAGAAGAACGCCGCAACATTCTGTGGACTGACGAGTCACAGCAAAAACATAGCGATTCTTACACTAACTTGACTGTCCGTAGCCTGTTTTAAGTGTGATGGGGAGTTCAGCATCTTATTACGTCAGTTTTTTTATCTGCAGTAAGCTTGGTGGAATTCAGTAACGGGTAAGTAAGTGCAATTTTTAGCTTTTGCCTGCGTATTATTGTGTAACTAATAGATTCAGATAGTTACGTTACGAACTGGTCAGCTGATTTCAGAGTTCATTGACAGAACAGTTAGAAAGAGATAGCAATTGTTTTCATTGACGAAACTACACTACGCGCGTAGTTTGTGAACCACGTTATGCAGAATAAAGCAAATTTTAATTTCACTACTTTATCTTCTCAAATTGATTTAACGATTCCGGGGTACGAAATTTATGCATTGTTGTAATCTATAAACATAATAGTATCTCCTATTTCATCCGTGGCAGGTATTACGATTACACCTTATATAGGGTTACTAACTGAGGTGCATAACATAAGGTCCTGTCCACCATTAGCGATCACATTTGGCCAAGTTACTGATCAAAACATCTGTATATGTGTACATAGGCGTCTAGTATGTGGATGAATGTAGGTAGGTTGATATATGAGCTAAGTAGGTTCATTAGGTTCAATAGGGGGATGTTACAGGTGTAATGGATTGATGTTGCAGATTGTTTACATTAACTTGAGAAATATGACCCCTGTGTTTATTTAATATGCCTACTTAGAATCGAGATACGTATGGTACAATGGTACAGTATTTGCAAAGAGTGCTTCATATTATTTTCTAATAGCATGCAAGAGTCATTCCTTAGCTTTGGACTCCAACAATGAAATCAAAAATCCGTTTTGAATTTGTTAGAAAAACATACCATTATACCAAAAAGTTAGCAATAAATGGTAGCGAATTTTTTTGCCGCGTTGGTGTGGAATGGCAAATATAAACAAATAATAAGCCAAAAGTATTGAATTTTAGAATTTATTTTGGTTTTTGCTGCTTTGTTTTTTGTTATGTAATGTTTATTTTCACCAAACAAGGCACATGGTAACAATAATTCACGAACCTACATAATGAATTTTTTTTGTACGTCATTCATTTTTCGTTTTATTTCCGATTACTTTTATCACTTTTAACATATAACTTACAGGTAATATTTTTTTTTACATGCACATCAACAGTTGGGATGTACTTTACTATCTAGATTAAATTTAAGATAAAAATAACCAAAAACCACACACAAAAAAACAACAAAAAACAACTCTGATTAGAGTGGCAACCACACGAAACCGATACATTGAATATAGGTAAAAACAAAGCTAGCACGCGCCGCAAAGCCACTTTCGTGGCTCTTGCGCATTCAAGGGTTTTTAAAAAAGCCACTTTTAAGCTCATGCGCACGTGGGGGGTTACCAGGCCATTCCATACCAGGACTGTTCCACGATGGTTATTTTTTTGTTGAATAATTTTAAATGAAAATTTAAGGCCATTAAAAAGTATTTGTCAAATAATTATTAGTTTAAAACTATGTTGTTTGTATTCAAGGATCTCGTTTAACTTATGTGCCATAGCTTTTAATAAATAAAGAAATATAAGGGAAAAATTTCGAAAGAGTAACGGAACTGACTATAATTACGTGAATAATAATATATCTTAATGTAGATGATTATTTAGTTCCTATATCTTAATAAGATATTTGTATGTTTTCTAAACAATGATGAAACAAATATAATGTATAAAAAATATAGTTAGGTATATTTAAGTTGGGCTAATAAAGTTATACCTACTTACCTATGCATATAATAAAGAAATATAGGAATCAGAATGTTAATATACATATTGTAATGAATAAATAAGTTGTTATGTAAACTAAATAGACCATAAATAAATACAATGCCCAACCAAATTACATATGCACCTAGTTTGTTACAATCGTGACTTGTGTTTCAATTTATGGTTTTATTTTTGGGGTCTCAAATTGCTGGGTCAGCACCTAACAGGTCAATAAATTTTAGTATATTTTCGAACAAAATTAAAACTTAGGAAGCCGCTAACGCTTTTGTAGTCACTTTCCTCTAGAAATGTCAAAGTAAAAAAAAAAAAATTGCGTCGTTCCTTCGTTCAGCGTTGCCGGTGCGGGTATTTTTACCCGATTTCGGGTATTTTAGGCCCTAGGCGGGTTTGTTGCGGGTAAGCATGACAGCCGGGTAAAAATACCCGTACCGTCAATTAAAGAAAAGAATGAAATATATTTTATTAAATCGTCTTGACGCAGCTACAGCGCATAATTGAACACATCCTATCTTTCTCTACTATTTATATGTGTGTGATAATCATGATATTATTGAGGCTATTCACTAAAACGAGTGCAAAAGAGATGCCCATACAAATCATCAATAGAAAGCACGATTATTATGCTGTTTGTTCCGTTTTGTTTTGTGGCTTGCTTTGAAAATTTATAAATGCTATAAAACGTGAAAATTATGATAGAAAGGAATCTTCTTAATCAAATAATTAAATTTTAAGTTCATTGTATATAATTATTCTTTTTATTTCTCCATTTTTACCAAAATTCACAACGTAGAAATTTCTTTAATAATTATTTTATTTCTTAACAACGACTCAAGATATTAAACTATACTTAAAATATTGTTAATTGTAATTTTTTTCAGCTTATTAATTATAAACACTGTTAAAACAAACACATTCCTGTTCATTTTTAAAGAGGTATGGGAAATATTAAAATAAAAACTAAGTACGTAATATTTTATCTCTGCTCTTGAACAAAATATTACATTTACACAACGGGTAATTCAGGTAATTCCTGATTCGGCTTCGGACTTTTTGTAGTTTGACTACCGGCAACACTGTTCGTTCATTGTTTAATTTATTTCATCTGCTGTGGTGTTGCTTTGTGTCATTCATGGTGTCGTAGTATTTTATTTCATTTTGCTTTTGCATTCCATAGAACCAACTTTATATCGCTAATTTCTACGATAGCTACAATCAAATATCCAGTGAACGATGGGTTCTAAGAAACATAAGAAAGAATCGAAGAAGAAGAAGCATAGGAGTCGATCTAGGTCGCCGTTGGAGGGCGAGGAGCGCGAGCGGCGGAGACACCACAAGAAGCACAAGGACCGCAAGAAGGATCGCTCGCCAGACGGTGAGTTGCTGCCTCGAGTGCTTGTCTCCTTAGGTGTTAGCGCCTGACACTGTTGATGACGTCTCTAAGTTTAGGTTATCTTTTATAACAAGTGTTAGTCAGACAAGTTTCTGGTTTCAAACATTTACAAGTTGCGAGAGGTCATGAATAGTGCAGGTGGAGCTTACGTTTGACAAAATAATGGCATACTCTGGTGATTATTTCAGACTCGGTGGCTCAGGAGAAGCGCCACCGATACCTGCAAGCTGCAGCTCAGAGGTGGGTATTGAGAAAGTGAAACTAACAAGGTAGGTATGTCAGGAGAAATAGGAATAAGTTTTATATGTATGTATAATCTTGTGCACAATACTCACCATCATGGAGAGACAGTGCAGGACTCTAAGCCCTCGCCACAAATTTAGTCAAATGTCAAAACAATGGAAATTCTATTGTATAACAGTTCTTATTGTAGATTTCGAAATCTTCAAATTTCAAGTTCAAAAAATTATAAATATACAGGTTGTTGATTTGGTCAGTCAATTCCATCACAGGGTAGGTTATATTCACAATACTGATTATGAAAAAAATTATAAAAAGATGCTTTTTTTTTCCAAAATTTTCTGATAATACTGTCACACTATTTCATTAACTGCTTACACCAGGGTGTGACGGCACGACATTGGTAATTTATAAAAACAAACTCTTAACTCAATACAAATTGCAACCCACTAATTATTTTTATTGATAGATTATAGCCGCGTCATGTTAGTATGTCTAATGTTCAAAACAGATGTGAGCCTCGTATCACATATATCTGTGCATGCGACGACAGCAACACTCGTCATAGAGAATGCGACATTTAAGCGACAGTTGTTATTACGAGACGAATTTTGTGGTGAAGGGCGACCTTCAATGTAGGTGTATGGGGTAGAGGAAGGGCAAGCGCAAGGGGGGTGTGGTGTACGCACCCGCAGTCATTCATAATTCACATGATGCATGCACGTGCTCGCTTTTTGCGCGCGATCTCGCAGTCATACAGTAAACCCAATCTGACTTATTTTAGCGGGAAAAAAGTTTTTATTGAATCAAAAGTTACTAAACAGGCATTTCGAACTTCACTGATTTTATTACACTTTGGGGCAATTCCACTGTAACTCATGTTACTTTTTTTTTACACCAGTTTATACTTTTCATAATATGTCATTAATTTGATTATATAACTTATCTTCTTAATGTTAATATTAACTCTTGAATAAACACAAAAAAGGGTTGGGGAAGATTCCTGTGGTGTAAACTCGAGCCAAAAATCTTAATTTTTGGTGTAGATTCCTGCTCCATTAATAAAATATATTCACTAGGTGTAAACTCCTCCCCTTTTTTGGTGTAGATTCGTGCCCTACAATTTGACAATTAAAAATGTTCATTTATTTCACATTGGAGTACTACCAGTCACAAAAGTCATTTCAAAAATAATAAATAAATAGAAGTAAAATAAATTAAGTATTTAATTTAAGATTTATCATCGATTTGCCAAAAGTCCAATGTTGATCGCAAAATTGTTAAATTATTTAGAAGTACTAAAATTAAAACAAAAGCCTGAATAACAGCTAAATTTCACGTACTATAAAGCGTTAATTTTATAAAAAACAAAAACAGACTGATAATTAAATTGCTTTATTAATTTATACTATTTTCACTTTTTACACCAACTGTCTAGTTTTGAGAAGTATTGCCAATTTACTAGTAAATAATTTCAACGGAGCAAGAATCGTCATTTGTAAAAAACAGCGGCACGAGTCACCACCAAGAAAAAAGAGCACGAATTCCGCAGCACGAATCTTCCCTTAACCCACAAAAATATGTTAGAGCAATTTTCTTTAAGCTTGGCACATTTTCTTGGGTTCTATATTGATAAAACTTTTGGTAACTGACATCACATTACATTTGACGACATAGCTTTTGAGACTAGAATGAATTGAAGCAAAACTCTTTTCTGTTTGAAGTAAAAAAAAACGCCTTAATTGTACGAGCGAGCGAAGCGTGCGAGTTCTCCGCGTCTACTGGAACAATCTGGCGTTTGTATGTATGAATGTTTGTTCGACGATAACTCGAGTATCGTTGATCGGAATGTCATGAAATTTAGCAGGCGAGTAAATAAGGCAAAAAGAATTTTCAAGTTCGAACATGAGCCAAATCGGTCAAGCGCGAATCGGGCGAGCGCGAGTTCAAAGTTCGGATCGAACTACTACATAGTTAAAAACGGTTTTATTAATGCCTAACAAGTTTATTCATTATCAATTTCTTGCCCCCCATGCAGTTTTTATTTTTTTGCATAATTAATTTCTTATCACTCAGGTGCTACATAGATCTTAGAACTCATTTTACTTTCACGACTTTCATAGCAATTTTCAAACATCAAATCTCCCCCTCTGATGGGTCGAAAAAAAAACGTTTCTTTTTGTTTATGTTGCCATACTTATATTTAAAAAACTACGTCTTCTGTCTGAAGAATCAAATCCTGCCCATGTAGATAATTTCAGAGCTAAAAGCTCTTTATGTCGCATTTCAATGGAACTGCCCTATGGGTGTCTGGTTTCACCAGATGGTGAAACTGGATCAGAATTTAAATTTTCGTACTGATCTGGTAATAATCCTCCTTTGAATTTATTTGTTTTGAAATTTGAGTATGATGTTGTAATGAATGATTTCATTTAGTTGGTGCTCCAACCGTAATATGACTCCTTCATATTGGTTTTCTTGTTGTTGATACATAGTTAGACAAACTTTCTTTAAATGAGGATCTTTGCCGAGCTTAGCGGTGATATCTTAGTTCCACAGGATGTGTCGACATATTGTTTAATTTCGACACTGAAGTTAGAATTCTTGCGCTTTCTTGATAATGAGGTTTTGGGCATGTTGTATTTCCGCCAAGTCAATTTATGTCATGACATACCCCATGTTGAACAGTCAATGGTGTTGTTTCCTGACTTCGCATGATACCAAGCGGAAGACGGGATTACTTCCTCAATAAGTTCAGTTTCGTTGCTGGATCATTTGCGAAGGTTCATGATAGCTTTCTTCGGAACAGTTGATTGTCCATGTTGCAATTTCCTTGCTTGATTGATTGATGAAGGAGTGAGTTAATGATGAAGGATGTGATAGTTTAGCTGAATGCTGCGGCTATCTGATGAGAGTGTGAGTGAAGCCTGACTGACTTGACCTGGCTTTCTTTGATTGAATAATGTGATAGTCCAGCTGACTGCTGCCGCTAACTTGATGATGAATCTTTGAGTGAATTCAGACTGATCTGACGTGGCTTCGTGGCTTTCTTTGATAGAATGATGTGTCGATAGTCCAGCTGATGGCTACCTGTTAAATGCTTGAGTGAGTGACGCTATGGACTGTAGATGATTATAGATGCTGGTGAACCACTTCTCGAACGCAGATCACTGTCACTTGGGATGGTCGATGCTCCATGCGACAGAGCGCCCCTTCGTGCAGTGGCGTGCATTGAACTTTTTGCTGGAGATTTTTTCATGCATTTTTTATTATCAAAATCTTTTAATTGCAAGATTTTGATAATAAAAAATGTATGAAAAAATTAAAATGTCACTTTGAAAAATCGTTATTTGTATGACGCCAGGGTAGGCACTGGTGTCGATTCGGTGTAACACGACTTAATTATTCGACAGGACTTAACTTATTTTAAGCGTTCTGTCCTTGTCTTTTCGATAGAGAAAGAAAAAGACAGAATGCTTAAAATAAGCTTAGTCCTGTCAAATAAGTTAGATCGTGTTACACCGAATCGACACAACTGCGTACTCTAGAGTACATGATATCAAACAATTTTTTTCTTCAAATTGGTTTTTAATTTTTTCCTGTTATTTTTATCGACTCGTCCTCAACTCGTCTCAGAGGAATTTCAAATTAAATATTTTTTTCTGTTCCACCATATTTGTTACAATAAAATAAGCGTGAAGTAATGTCAGGGAGAAAGTGTTTATCTTTTTCGAGTAATCAGATACCGATTGTCAATTTTAAGCTTGTTTAAATTTCATAAGCTACTACAAGGTAATTTTTTTTTTTTTCTTAAAACATGAAAGGATAGCACTATTTTCTTTCTCTCTCACAAAGGATTATATTCTTTCTCATATAGTTTAATTGCCATTAAACTTTTGTCGCGTACTACCATAATTTACATTTATTTAATACGTTTTATTCAAAAATAAGAAAAGCAATCATAATTTTTGCATTTGGGAAAGCGAAATACTCGATTGTTGGTAGATGTAAGTAAATAAGACTGCTTCTTTTATTATAGAATTTTTAAAGTAATTATTGCTATCACCTTAGTATATAAATGATGTTGATTTTTAAATTGATATTTCAAGAATTTTATTAATATTTTTTTTTAATTACTTACACATTTTACCTCTGATGAAAGTTTAAATTTAAAGAAAAAACAGTGGGTTGAGTTGGGAACATAAAATTTTTAATTTGAAATTCCTCACTCGGCCCATTGGGAGGAGTTGGCAGTGGGACGAGTTGAGGAACGAGCCTTTTTATCGTCAGACTTGACCTTCTGATTGCATTTCCAGCAAAAAGTTAAATTCGTGTGATATGAGCATCTTCTCTATTAACTGGAGCGACCCGCTTGTGGGAGGCCAGTTTCCATAATTGAATGAAGAGCGGTGAATTATTGAAGGATGAATGCATTTATTTGACTGTTTGTACTGTTGCTCTCGACTAATCAGGTTAAATATAAAATGCTAACGCTTAAGTATTGCAACATACGGACAACCTTGTAACAGTTGACTGTACAAGGTGACTTTTATTTACACAGCCAAACTCATACTGGAGGCTTGGTAAGTGATCAGTAACATGGATCGTTCACATGTTTTGATTATTTCTCAGGGCTGGGCTTGCGTTTGTAGGGAACAAGAAAAGAATAATGTACGAAATTCACACGAAGGGTCATTGAACCTTGTTACTGAGCGTGAGCACATACCGAGTCTTCAGTAAGAATTGGCTGTATAAACTAAAGTCATCTTATATATTGAATTTATATTTTTGTAGTTTTATTATATTTAAAACACAGTTACTAAAAAATACAAAAATTAACGAAATATTTCGACTCCTTCAGTGGAGTCGTCATCAGTCGAATAAAATAAAATAAAATAAAATTTATATTTTGTTCATCTTTGTAATATATGGTCTTTTAAAAAGAAACATTAAAAAAGGCAAAAGTTTCAGCAGTTACATCATATCAAAATAATACATATTTTCTGCACACCCTGCTTTATGCTTAAACTAAAGCTGGTTATTAGTTAACAAATAGGATAATCGTCTATGATTTGATAATGCATCTAATATAATTTGTTTAAAGCTATTTTATATAGAAAAAGTCTTTGATTAGCAGTAAAATAGAATCTTGTCCCATGCAACCACAAGCCACCATGCATTGTAACAGTTATCCATATGTACAGGATTTTAATGTTTGCAAAAATGTATCATCAAAGTATAGCAAAGTTTCAGCAGTTACATCATATCAAAATAATACATATTTTCTGCACACCCTGCTTTATGCTTAAACTAAAGCTGGTTATTAGTTAACAAATAGGATAATCGTCTATGATTTGATAATGCATCTAATATAATTTGTTTAAAGCTATTTTATATAGAAAAAGTCTTTGATTAGCAGTAAAATAGAATCTTGTCCCATGCAACCACAAGCCACCATGCATTGTAACAGTTATCCATATGTACAGGATTTTAATGTTTGCAAAAATGTATCATCAAAGTATAGCAAAGTTTCAGCAGTTACATCATATCAAAATAATACATATTTTCTGCACACCCTGCTTTATGCTTAAACTAAAGCTGGTTATTAGTTAACAAATAGGATAATCGTCTATGATTTGATAATGCATCTAATATAATTTGTTTAAAGCTATTTTATATAGAAAAAGTCTTTGATTAGCAGTAAAATAGAATCTTGTCCCATGCAACCACAAGCCACCATGCATTGTAACAGTTATCCATATGTACAGGATTTTAATGTTTGCAAAAATGTATCATCAAAGTATAGCAAAGTTTCAGCAGTTACATCATATCAAAATAATACATATTTTCTGCACACCCTGCTTTATGCTTAAACTAAAGCTGGTTATTAGTTAACAAATAGGATAATCGTCTATGATTTGATAATGCATCTAATATAATTTGTTTAAAGCTATTTTATATAGAAAAAGTCTTTGATTAGCAGTAAAATAGAATCTTGTCCCATGCAACCACAAGCCACCATGCATTGTAACAGTTATCCATATGTACAGGATTTTAATGTTTGCAAAAATGTATCATCAAAGTATAGCAAAGTTTCAGCAGTTACATCATATCAAAATAATACATATTTTCTGCACACCCTGCTTTATGCTTAAACTAAAGCTGGTTATTAGTTAACAAATAGGATAATCGTCTATGATTTGATAATGCATCTAATATAATTTGTTTAAAGCTATTTTATATAGAAAAAGTCTTTGATTAGCAGTAAAATAGAATCTTGTCACATGCAACCACAAGCCACCATGCATTGTAACAGTTATCCATATGTACAGGATTTTAATGTTTGCAAAAATGTATCATCAAAGTATAGCAAAGTTTCAGCAGTTACATCATATCAAAATAATACATATTTTCTGCACACCCTGCTTTATGCTTAAACTAAAGCTGGTTATTAGTTAACAAATAGGATAATCGTCTATGATTTGATAATGCATCTAATATAATTTGTTTAAAGCTATTTTATATAGAAAAAGTCTTTGATTAGCAGTAAAATAGAATCTTGTCCCATGCAACCACAAGCCACCATGCATTGTAACAGTTATCCATATGTACAGGATTTTAATGTTTGCAAAAATGTATCATCAAAGTATAGCAAAGTTTCAGCAGTTACATCATATCAAAATAATACATATTTTCTGCACACCCTGCTTTATGCTTAAACTAAAGCTGGTTATTAGTTAACAAATAGGATAATCGTCTATGATTTGATAATGCATCTAATATAATTTGTTTAAAGCTATTTTATATAGAAAAAGTCTTTGATTAGCAGTAAAATAGAATCTTGTCCCATGCAACCACAAGCCACCATGCATTGTAACAGTTATCCATATGTACAGGATTTTAATGTTTGCAAAAATGTATCATCAAAGTATAGCAAAGTTTCAGCAGTTACATCATATCAAAATAATACATATTTTCTGCACACCCTGCTTTATGCTTAAACTAAAGCTGGTTATTAGTTAACAAATAGGATAATCGTCTATGATTTGATAATGCATCTAATATAATTTGTTTAAAGCTATTTTATATAGAAAAAGTCTTTGATTAGCAGTAAAATAGAATCTTGTCCCATGCAACCACAAGCCACCATGCATTGTAACAGTTATCCATATGTACAGGATTTTAATGTTTGCAAAAATGTATCATCAAAGTATAGCAAAGTTTCAGCAGTTACATCATATCAAAATAATACATATTTTCTGCACACCCTGCTTTATGCTTAAACTAAAGCTGGTTATTAGTTAACAAATAGGATAATCGTCTATGATTTGATAATGCATCTAATATAATTTGTTTAAAGCTATTTTATATAGAAAAAGTCTTTGATTAGCAGTAAAATAGAATCTTGTCCCATGCAACCACAAGCCACCATGCATTGTAACAGTTATCCATATGTACAGGATTTTAATGTTTGCAAAAATGTATCATCAAAGTATAGCAAAGTTTCAGCAGTTACATCATATCAAAATAATACATATTTTCTGCACACCCTGCTTTATGCTTAAACTAAAGCTGGTTATTAATTAACAAATAGGATAATCGTCTATGATTTGATAATGCATCTAATATAATTTGTTTAAAGCTATTTTATATAGAAAAAGTCTTTGATTAGCAGTAAAATAGAATCTTGTCCCATGCAACCACAAGCCACCATGCATTGTAACAGTTATCCATATGTACAGGATTTTAATGTTTGCAAAAATGTATCATCAAAGTATAGCAAAGTTTCTTTTTAGATTACATGACTTTTGTCTTTCCCCATAAATTCTCTGGATCTCGATTCAATCTTGAGCACAGTTTGTTGTGAAATATTTAATCTTTTAATGGTGTAATAGTTACGTGGACCTTTTCTTTCCCTTGCAAATGACATCAAAAGTAGGTAATAATTACAACTGCAATCGTAAGTATCTTTTATTGATCTAATCCTAACAGAATGTTGCACTTGTCATGTTGATTGCAATTTTGTTGCCAATAATTGTATTTTTGGCTTCAGTACCATCCATCCATCCATCAGCCTGTTCCGTCCACTGCTGGACATAGGCCTTTCCAGGATTTCGCCACTCTTGGCGGTCCTCCTGGAAGAAATGCCCATACTCACACACGCTGGGCAGGCGGGTTGGTGAGCGCGGTGCCGAAACCTTTGCACTAGTGACGCCGCTGCCCGTCACTAGTCTATTTTATATAGGCCCGGCAATTGGGGATGGATATACCCCCATCCATCGGGCCCAGGCAATGGTGGGCCGCCTGGTTTTGCCTGACAGCTGTTCTCTTACTCTCCCCCAAATAACTTCGGGAGGATTTGCGAGTAAGATGGTGGTACCTCCACAGTCGAGCCCGGCATCAGCTCTACCACCTATGTACAATACTAAAAATCCCAACTTTAAAAATATAATAATAATGTGGCAGACCCGGAGAATTGAAAAAAGCTCATTTTTATAAAATAAAACGTAAATTTTTATATTTTATTTCCATCCATCCATCAGCCTGTTTCGTCCACTGCTGGACATAGGCCTTTCCAATATTTCGCCACTCTTGGCGGTCCTCCTGGAAGAAACGCTGGCGGGTTGGTAAGCGCGGTGCCAAAACCCTCGCACCCCATCTAAGAATGTATGTTTACTATTTATTTTGAAGTTTATTTTAAGTCATAACAAGTATCAAGCACTTAACTACTCAAATTTAACACTTTCTAATTTAATAACTTAGAATAACTATACCTCCTTTAATAGAAAAATTACACTTGTTATTTAACATTTATAAACAGTTTAATGCCATATTGCAAAACCCTAGGGCGCGTTATTGCAAAACCCAGGCAACAAACTAAACCAATAATGATTTAATCAAATTCATAATTTTAGAATTCTGACAATATCTGCAGTTGCACTATAGAGAAACATTCATACACCAGCAACCAGTAAATGGAAATGCATATCTCTGAAACACGGTGTCAGATAATAGTACATTACGATACGAGAGCGATGAAACGTTTTCTGACGAGTGTGAGTTTGCGGCACGAGCCGAAGGCGTGCTTGCGTAAAGTCGGCATTTTCCCCACTTGTGCTATAAATGTACTAATAGGGCACCTAAATAAACTTAATGTCAAATAACCATGTTCTTTAAAAGCATTCTACTAAAGCCCACACTGTCGGAAAAATATAAAGAAAATATGCTAAGCACCTTCAAATGTTGGACAAGATTTCGTAACGTACCGTTCATTTGTAGTAGGTACTAATACTTCTGCACAAAATTAATATTGAAAACACTCACGTTTTCGATTTTATAAAGACAAATCCTCAATCAGCTTAAACCACTTGGTCGATTTAATATGTTTGTACTGTACTATACATAGGGTTTTCAATCAAACAATCGCGTCTGTGTGAATATTTCCTATCGCTATCCAGAGATGCTTAATGATTAACTTTGACCTGTAAAAAGTATGCTTTATGTATCATTTTACAAAATAAACATTTTGATTTTGATGCAGCGACCATCGCAAGTCGTAACAGCCACTTTGCAATGCGCGCTGATATGAATGTTATTTCAATGTTATTTCAGTATACATTTGTACAGACACACATCTAGCTGCAACATTAGGTATTATATTATAAGAGCCCTAATAGCTCATATTTACAGCAATGCACTCTACAATTAATAACTACACAAAACAATAAAGACCATACAATACAATCTATACTATAATAATAAAGTAGTAAAAAAGTGGTGTCTGTCTGTACATTTAATATCGTTGTTTATTTTAAACCCAAAAACTCATTGACCTCTCATAAAACAACTAGACTCACAATCTCGCTCAAAAGGTGTCCGCGATGCATTTTGGCACCGCTATGGGGTGCTACTATGCACGTTACAGGTTCGGACACTTTCTGACAAACTTTTCTTAGAGACTGTGTGTCTTGTTGTTTATGAGAGGTCAATGCAAAAACTAAAATTTTTAGAGTTTTAGTGTCGTATGTATTTTAACTCGAGAACCACTCAACGCATTTGAATGCGGTTTTATTTTTTATCATCGTAGTGACCCTGGTCAACATAGAGGCTATAAGGGGTGTTGATAGATTAACACCTAACCCAAAAACGGGTTAGAGATTTGTATGTAGTTGAATGGTAAAGTAGTGTTGTCTCCGTTGTCGACAGTTGAGGAGGTGCCGGTGGACTCGCACCTGCAGCTGCCTGCGGGCAGCAAGGATGTGGAGCCGCGCAGCCGCAGCAGCAGCGAGGAGGCGGAGCGGGAGCGGCGGCTCCGGGACGAGCGGCACAAGCGACGCGACGCGCCGCCGCCGTACGTTCACAGAGACTCACGACATTACTCCCTCGGTCACAGGACAAACTCGTATACAAGACGATCTTTACGTCCAGCGTGATGAATAGCGAACCTCCCGAAGCACGCAGATGGGGGCTAGTTACACGTACACTAGCGATGAAGACGAGGATGATCACGGCACGCCCGTCACCGAGAGAGTACCGTCCACTTACACATTCTTATTATTATCAGGAGTGATACTACAATATTTATGTGACGTCAGGTCAGCGAGCTACTCGGGCGAGCGGTCGGTGTCGCCGAGCGGCAGTGGGGGCGGGAGCGGGGCGCGGGCGGCCACCAGCAGCTCCGGCAACCAGGAGAGTCTCAGCATTGAGGAGACCAACCGCATCAGAGTCAAGCTCGGCCTCAAGCCGCTCGAGACCGCGGAACGACCGCCCGCCGGTCAGTGCTACACCTCTGTAACGTTCCCTTCAGACACTCTGTGCAGGCTATGGGCGTCTTTCGACGAATTTGTCTAAAAACACAGCAAAACCTCGGCGTCTAGAACGAGTGCCTCAATTCGGCAGGTAAAGTAAATCTACAAGTACAGTACACGGTGCTGATTCCAAATCCGTTTCGAGATATTAGGTTTCTAGACCATATTTTTCCATTTGTAACCTTTGAAACCACGAGACCGAGTATATTTCGACAAAAATACAAACATCATCTTCACTTTCATTTCACAGAATTGGCTGATTAGGGTCCAATGCAAAAAAATATAAATAGCTCATTGTCTTTTCCTTGTCAATGTCAACTTACAGTGCCACCAACTTACTGTAAAGTAAGGCCAACGAGAAGAGATAAAGTACGTAAACAATCGGACCGTACTGAGTTATCTCTATCCTTATCCCTCGTACCGCTCGTACGCAATAATGGCGTCAGTTGGTCGACGACAGCTGTCGTTGCGCGAGTCGTGTGGTACAGGTAAGCAGTCGTTACCACTTGGTCCACCATTTTGTTAACAAGTTCATTCCTGTTTGGATTGCGTTCGAAGAGATACGTATTCTTTCGTTTACGTATTTGTTTAGTTTTTGTTATTATTAATCCGTTACTTTAAGTTTTTCTTGTTGATTTTTACTGTTGGTTTTTTTGATTGATTGAAAACATGATTGATAATGATAATACAATGGATAGTTTTGTCAAAAATACGGCTGATTCGGACTTTTCCGAATCATCTTCGTCTAATACAGACGACAACGTTGAGTATAAGGAGTTCAAAATTTGTATATAATTTATTCAAATAAAAATGTTTTGAACCCCTGGAAGTGTGTTTACATATCTCGTATTGCTGGCCTTACTTTAGAATGAACTAGCTTATTCCGGGCCTGTCTTTGGCTAATATTCAATATTATCCAATAATATTATCCTAGTTCCGGCACTTTCATTCTACACATAAGTTGGTGGCTCTGTAACAGAGTTGCCAACCTGTTAAAATAAAGGAAGTACCTACCGTGCCAGTAGTATCGGTCTCTTTATACTTTATGATATGAATAAAGAGGTTGATTTAGCGAACTCCATGACGTCATCACAACAAACTTTAAAAAAATATTACAAATTAACTACTGCTTGGAATCAAGAGATATATAAATTAATTGCTTATAATTAGTCGGCTTTAAAACAAAAATATATAACCAGTGTACTTTACGTACCGAATTGAGCTAAAATGTTGCATGTATGGATATTAATTCTGTGCTGAATGAAAGGAAATAATCGATTATGTTGACTTCCGGATATCAAAGACGTAGGCATCAAGTTGACGGAACCTTGACACCGTACATTATATGATATGTACATACACTTTTTTCACTTTTGTAACATTGGTGATCTCCTGAAAATCGTATTTATTTGACAACTTAAAACGTACGATTTCGGTTGTCAAACGGCTGTTCAGCTAAGCAAATTAGCCCGTTTGACAAATGAAACCGTAAATTTTGGCTGTCAAATGAAAACGATTTTCCTACACCGATACATTCCACAAGCGATTTATTGTTACCCCTGCTGTCCTAGCATGTATTTATTAAATGTAACTTTACTTCGTTGGGAGCAGACATCATGACGCCACCAACTCGGTTGTGAGAGCGGCAATAATAATATTACTGTTTAATTTCGCTATTACCTACATCCACGCTCCTCGAAATTTACGAAGGCAATACAATCTTGGTGATTTAGTCGCGGGCGCAAAATTTAAAACTTGTGTCAGGAGTAACCCCTCGGCCACGACTTCAAGCTTTGCGCGGCGCTTTGTGCGGAGCTTTTTTACTTCGGCGCGAGAGAAAGCGAGAAGCTCCGCACAAAGCGCCGCGCAAAGCTTGAAGTCGTGGACGAGGGGTAACATGATTTTGGCAGGATTGTAGACGTTTTGAAACATATTTTTGGTTAATTTTAATCTAGATAACATTTTCGATGCGTTCATCTACATTTTTCTTAATTTTATCTAAAACAATAAAACACATTCGGCTAAATTCAAATAGTTTATTTAGTAAAGTATACGTTTTACAGGTCAAACTTTGATTACACTCAAAGGTTTTTTGTGAAGACATGAATAAATTTCATGATTTTAGTCCCCGTTTAGGGGACAATAGACTTAGCCTAAAATAATATAAAACATCCAACAGAAATATCACAATTATTATTTTGTGATAGCGTTTGTATGGAGGTTTGTGGTTGATCGTTTCGTGGTGGTGCTGACGCGTGTCGGTCTCGACAGAGGACGGCAAGCTGAAGGATGACTTGGGCGAGTTCTACCACGTGCCGGCCACCAACATCGCCCTGCAGAAGAAGACCGACAAGATCCGCGAGCGGCTGCAGGAGCACAAAGAGAAGAGGAAACTAGAGCAGAAGTAAGTTACACTACTAGTGGACACGAACATATGCGATCCGCAAATCCGGACTCTGCTATCTATATTACTTTCTGATTTATTTTTTGTGTTTTATACAGGTTTGGCATTGTTGTAAACAAATTTAACGTTTACGAGTATCGCTTTTGTGTATTTTTTTTTATGTTTATTATAAAAAAATCTAAAAATAGAAAACCTTGAAAGCGAAGCAAAACATAGCTTAACATCACATAACGGCATAACTGAGATGATATTTGGCATACCAAATATGTGGCAGCAGCGTTGCATCGGTCCCTGGGACAGAATTTCGACAATTTTACGCATGTGTAAAATATTTTTTTAATTAAATTTCAATTCAATTTATTTGCAAAATAAAGCCATAGAATAGATTATGTACATAGGCATGCAAAAATCAGTAGTAAGTAACAAAGAAATTCATTCAAGTCCTATTACATAAAAGTGGGATACAATGAAAACTTAAAATAATACATTTACAAAGTTTTACATTCAGGTACAAATGTAATACTATATGTATAATCAGTTTAAATCATGATATTCATATGTATATTAAGATTTAAAAAAATTAATAAACACAAATTAGGAAACAATAAAATAATTGAGAAATTATTATTGTCAATGGAGAGCATTATCAAAATATTATATAAATAAAATATTACATTCGTAATATTCTGATAATTTACAAAAAGGTCTGTTAAGCAGGTACAGTTTTAGCGGTTTTGAAAATTCCACGATATTTTTCCAGTTTTTGATTTGTGTACTAAGCGCGTTGTATAGTTTAAGACCGCTATAGTTCGTGTTTTGGTGAAATACACTATAAGTAGGATAAGACAAAAATAAATTATTATTTTTTCTCAAGAAGTGAGTCTGTGTGTCACCAATAAGTTTATAAGACTCCTGAGACTTAAATATTTTTAAAGATATCAAAAAAATTTACAAATTAATCACTGTTAAAATTTCATGTTTCTTGTATAGAGGTTTGCAATTCTCCAGGTAATTTGCACCATCAATAATACGCAGAGTCTTTTTCTGGATTTTCAGAATATCAACAATGTGTTTCGAGTTTCCCATCGGATAATACTCTCGAAATATGAAAAGTACATCAACTTGAGAGTATCCACATTGGACATTCTACTCATGCATTTCAAAATATCAACAATGTGTTTCGAGTTTCCCATCGGATAATACTCTCGAAATATGAAAAGTACATCAACTTGAGAGTATCCACATTGGACATTCTACTCATGCATTTCAAAATATCAACAATGTGTTTCGAGTTTCCCATCGGATAATACTCTCGAAATATGAAAAGTACATCAACTTGAGAGTATCCACATTGGACATTCTACTCATGCATTTCAAAATATCAACAATGTGTTTCGAGTTTCCCATCGGATAATACTCTCGAAATATGAAAAGTACATCAACTTGAGAGTATCCACATTGGACATTCTACTCATGCATTTCAAAATATCAACAATGTGTTTCGAGTTTCCCATCGGATAATACTCTCGAAATATGAAAAGTACATCAACTTGAGAGTATCCACATTGGACATTCTACTCATGCATTTCAAAATATCAACAATGTGTTTCGAGTTTCCCATCGGATAATACTCTCGAAATATGAAAAGTACATCAACTTGAGAGTATCCACATTGGACATTCTACTCATGCATTTCAAAATATCAACAATGTGTTTCGAGTTTCCCATCGGATAATACTCTCGAAATATGAAAAGTACATCAACTTGAGAGTATCCACATTGGACATTCTACTCATGCATTTCAAAATATCAACAATGTGTTTCGAGTTTCCCATCGGATAATACTCTCGAAATATGAAAAGTACATCAACTTGAGAGTATCCACATTGGACATTCTACTCATGCATTTCAAAATATCAACAATGTGTTTCGAGTTTCCCATCGGATAATACTCTCGAAATATGAAAAGTACATCAACTTGAGAGTATCCACATTGGACATTCTACTCATGCATTTCAAAATATCAACAATGTGTTTCGAGTTTCCCATCGGATAATACTCTCGAAATATGAAAAGTACATCAACTTGAGAGTATCCACATTGGACATTCTACTCATGCATTTCAAAATATCAACAATGTGTTTCGAGTTTCCCATCGGATAATACTCTCGAAATATGAAAAGTACATCAACTTGAGAGTATCCACATTGGACATTCTACTCATGCATTTCAAAATATCAACAATGTGTTTCGAGTTTCCCATCGGATAATACTCTCGAAATATGAAAAGTACATCAACTTGAGAGTATCCACATTGGACATTCTACTCATGCATTTCAAAATATCAACAATGTGTTTCGAGTTTCCCATCGGATAATACTCTCGAAATATGAAAAGTACATCAACTTGAGAGTATCCACATTGGACATTCTACTCATGCATTTCAAAATATCAACAATGTGTTTCGAGTTTCCCATCGGATAATACTCTCGAAATATGAAAAGTACATCAACTTGAGAGTATCCACATTGGACATTCTACTCATGCATTTCAAAATATCAACAATGTGTTTCGAGTTTCCCATCGGATAATACTCTCGAAATATGAAAAGTACATCAACTTGAGAGTATCCACATTGGACATTCTACTCATGCATTTCAAAATATCAACAATGTGTTTCGAGTTTCCCATCGGATAATACTCTCGAAATATGAAAAGTACATCAACTTGAGAGTATCCACATTGGACATTCTACTCATGCATTTCAAAATATCAACAATGTGTTTCGAGTTTCCCATCGGATAATACTCTCGAAATATGAAAAGTACATCAACTTGAGAGTATCCACATTGGACATTCTACTCATGCATTTCAAAATATCAACAATGTGTTTCGAGTTTCCCATCGGATAATACTCTCGAAATATGAAAAGTACATCAACTTGAGAGTATCCACATTGGACATTCTACTCATGCATTTCAAAATATCAACAATGTGTTTCGAGTTTCCCATCGGATAATACTCTCGAAATATGAAAAGTACATCAACTTGAGAGTATCCACATTGGACATTCTACTCATGCATTTCAAAATATCAACAATGTGTTTCGAGTTTCCCATCGGATAATACTCTCGAAATATGAAAAGTACATCAACTTGAGAGTATCCACATTGGACATTCTACTCATGCATTTCAAAATATCAACAATGTGTTTCGAGTTTCCCATCGGATAATACTCTCGAAATATGAAAAGTACATCAACTTGAGAGTATCCACATTGGACATTCTACTCATGCATTTCAAAATATCAACAATGTGTTTCGAGTTTCCCATCGGATAATACTCTCGAAATATGAAAAGTACATCAACTTGAGAGTATCCACATTGGACATTCTACTCATGCATTTCAAAATATCAACAATGTGTTTCGAGTTTCCCATCGGATAATACTCTCGAAATATGAAAAGTACATCAACTTGAGAGTATCCACATTGGACATTCTACTCATGCATTTCAAAATATCAACAATGTGTTTCGAGTTTCCCATCGGATAATACTCTCGAAATATGAAAAGTACATCAACTTGAGAGTATCCACATTGGACATTCTACTCATGCATTTCAAAATATCAACAATGTGTTTCGAGTTTCCCATCGGATAATACTCTCGAAATATGAAAAGTACATCAACTTGAGAGTATCCACATTGGACATTCTACTCATGCATTTCAAAATATCAACAATGTGTTTCGAGTTTCCCATCGGATAATACTCTCGAAATATGAAAAGTACATCAACTTGAGAGTATCCACATTGGACATTCTACTCATGCATTTCAAAATATCAACAATGTGTTTCGAGTTTCCCATCGGATAATACTCTCGAAATATGAAAAGTACATCAACTTGAGAGTATCCACATTGGACATTCTACTCATGCATTTCAAAATATCAACAATGTGTTTCGAGTTTCCCATCGGATAATACTCTCGAAATATGAAAAGTACATCAACTTGAGAGTATCCACATTGGACATTCTACTCATGCATTTCAAAATATCAACAATGTGTTTCGAGTTTCCCATCGGATAATACTCTCGAAATATGAAAAGTACATCAACTTGAGAGTATCCACATTGGACATTCTACTCATGCATTTCAAAATATCAACAATGTGTTTCGAGTTTCCCATCGGATAATACTCTCGAAATATGAAAAGTACATCAACTTGAGAGTATCCACATTGGACATTCTACTCATGCATTTCAAAATATCAACAATGTGTTTCGAGTTTCCCATCGGATAATACTCTCGAAATATGAAAAGTACATCAACTTGAGAGTATCCACATTGGACATTCTACTCATGCATTTCAAAATATCAACAATGTGTTTCGAGTTTCCCATCGGATAATACTCTCGAAATATGAAAAGTACATCAACTTGAGAGTATCCACATTGGACATTCTACTCATGCATTTCAAAATATCAACAATGTGTTTCGAGTTTCCCATCGGATAATACTCTCGAAATATGAAAAGTACATCAACTTGAGAGTATCCACATTGGACATTCTACTCATGCATTTCAAAATATCAACAATGTGTTTCGAGTTTCCCATCGGATAATACTCTCGAAATATGAAAAGTACATCAACTTGAGAGTATCCACATTGGACATTCTACTCATGCATTTCAAAATATCAACAATGTGTTTCGAGTTTCCCATCGGATAATACTCTCGAAATATGAAAAGTACATCAACTTGAGAGTATCCACATTGGACATTCTACTCATGCATTTCAAAATATCAACAATGTGTTTCGAGTTTCCCATCGGATAATACTCTCGAAATATGAAAAGTACATCAACTTGAGAGTATCCACATTGGACATTCTACTCATGCATTTCAAAATATCAACAATGTGTTTCGAGTTTCCCATCGGATAATACTCTCGAAATATGAAAAGTACATCAACTTGAGAGTATCCACATTGGACATTCTACTCATGCATTTCAAAATATCAACAATGTGTTTCGAGTTTCCCATCGGATAATACTCTCGAAATATGAAAAGTACATCAACTTGAGAGTATCCACATTGGACATTCTACTCATGCATTTCAAAATATCAACAATGTGTTTCGAGTTTCCCATCGGATAATACTCTCGAAATATGAAAAGTACATCAACTTGAGAGTATCCACATTGGACATTCTACTCATGCATTTCAAAATATCAACAATGTGTTTCGAGTTTCCCATCGGATAATACTCTCGAAATATGAAAAGTACATCAACTTGAGAGTATCCACATTGGACATTCTACTCATGCATTTCAAAATATCAACAATGTGTTTCGAGTTTCCCATCGGATAATACTCTCGAAATATGAAAAGTACATCAACTTGAGAGTATCCACATTGGACATTCTACTCATGCATTTCAAAATATCAACAATGTGTTTCGAGTTTCCCATCGGATAATACTCTCGAAATATGAAAAGTACATCAACTTGAGAGTATCCACATTGGACATTCTACTCATGCATTTCAAAATATCAACAATGTGTTTCGAGTTTCCCATCGGATAATACTCTCGAAATATGAAAAGTACATCAACTTGAGAGTATCCACATTGGACATTCTACTCATGCATTTCAAAATATCAACAATGTGTTTCGAGTTTCCCATCGGATAATACTCTCGAAATATGAAAAGTACATCAACTTGAGAGTATCCACATTGGACATTCTACTCATGCATTTCAAAATATCAACAATGTGTTTCGAGTTTCCCATCGGATAATACTCTCGAAATATGAAAAGTACATCAACTTGAGAGTATCCACATTGGACATTCTACTCATGCATTTCAAAATATCAACAATGTGTTTCGAGTTTCCCATCGGATAATACTCTCGAAATATGAAAAGTACATCAACTTGAGAGTATCCACATTGGACATTCTACTCATGCATTTCAAAATATCAACAATGTGTTTCGAGTTTCCCATCGGATAATACTCTCGAAATATGAAAAGTACATCAACTTGAGAGTATCCACATTGGACATTCTACTCATGCATTTCAAAATATCAACAATGTGTTTCGAGTTTCCCATCGGATAATACTCTCGAAATATGAAAAGTACATCAACTTGAGAGTATCCACATTGGACATTCTACTCATGCATTTCAAAATATCAACAATGTGTTTCGAGTTTCCCATGGGATAATACTCTCGAAATATGAAAAGTACATCAACTTGAGAGTATCCACATTGGACATTCTACTCATGCATTTCAAAATATCAACAATGTGTTTCGAGTTTCCCATCGGATAATACTCTCGAAATATGAAAAGTACATCAACTTGAGAGTATCCACATTGGACATTCTACTCATGCATTTCAAAATATCAACAATGTGTTTCGAGTTTCCCATCGGATAATACTCTCGAAATATGAAAAGTACATCAACTTGAGAGTATCCACATTGGACATTCTACTCATGCATTTCAGAGAAAAACATGCACTTGCTAGCTTTCTTTTAACACTCTCTATATGCTGGTACCATTTTAATTGATTATCTAACTCGATACCTAGGAAGCGCATGCAATTTGTTTTTGGGATTGGTAAGTTAAGGGTATAGTCTGGGCTATTAGTGTGACGTTTAAACACAACATAGTTGTTGCAGCCACAGTTCATCGAGAGACCATTCGCGTTAAACCACTCGGACAGTCCTTCCATATTAACGTAGTTGTAACAAGAAGCTGTTCATAAGTTGGTCCAGTGACTATAATACTAGTGTCATCTGCATAGAGGTATGTAGTTCCCTCAGTGATGTTCCATGGAAGATCATTGATACATATTATGAACAGCAGAGGTCCCAACTCTACTCGAGGCTATCCATTTTTGACATACTATTTCAATATACCTTTGTTAGGTTGCAAACAACGCTATTGGCTGAAGAGTCAGATGGTGAGGACGACCCCACGGCCTGGATCAAGAAATCGCGTGAAATTGAGAAACAGAAGAAAGAAGCTGCCAAAAGGGTGAGCTATTTTAGTTCTGTATACACATAACAATGTGCCGGGCTCGACTGTGGAAATATCACTAGTTTACTAAGAAACACCCCCATCAAATGAGAGCTCAGGTGGCCTACCATTGTCTGGGACCAATTGATGGCGGATGGATTTCCAATTGCCGGCCTTTACATAAAACAAACTCTTGGCAGGCAGCGGCGTCATAAACCGCATGTGTGAGTATGGGAATTTCTTCCAAGAAGACCGCCAAGAGTGGCAAAATTTTGGAAAGGCCTATGTTCAGCAGTGGACGAAACAGGCTGATGGATGGATACACATAAAAAGTAAATTGTTTCATGTCGTTTAGTCGTTACCTACAAGCAAAGAACATATACTGATATCGCGGGATAATGTGACTCCTTTATCAGTGAGTGTTTAGTCAGCAACTACTAGTGAAGTAACAAAGTGTCCCCCCAGGCGGCGCTGCTGGACGAGATGGACTTGGCGTTCGGCGTGTCGGCGCTGGTGGCGCAGGAGGAGCGCTCCGACCGAGAACGCAGCTACACCGCGCGGCAGCTGAAGGGGCTGCGGGTCGCGCACGACTACGACGCGGTGAGTATACACAGGACGTTACGCTTCCCACGAATCAAACACAATGTTTATCTATGATATAACGCGGCGTAATTTGACAGCAATTATCTTAAATCATCTTGCTTCTGATTGGCCTGAATGCAGTATTGTTTCAATTATTTATAGTGCACAAAAAACAAGTTTCCGTAAGTGAATAAATGAATATGAATAACTGTGGGGCTGAATCCCCAATTGTTCAAAGATTGCGATGGCAGGTCGCCATGTAATGTATGGTAGAACGACAAAAGTATTCGGTTTGATGTTTGTTTTATTAACTTAACGCAGTAGTATCGACCTCTTTCACTATTTTTAATCAGCAGAATTGTATTATGTACTAAGAGTATTTATGTATTCAATTACTGCTCTTAATTAAAAAAGAACAATGTGTTTTCGGATAAAATTGACTTTGTTGCATATTAATAGTAATACTTTATTATCACATGATAGGAAGACTTTAAAGTACTAATATTTCTATAAATAGATCTACCAAACACCGTGCATATACAGGTTGAAAATTAACCCCCTAGCTAACTGTAAAAAATACATGTTTATTAATTTTGTCATGATTCATAATATTGAAAAAGATATCGGCCGTCGAAAGAAGCACTAATACTCCGGTTATAGCTAGGGGCTCATTTTCAACCTGTTTAAACACCGCATAATACTTTGCATGACCCTCTGTTATATCTATAATACTGCCAGGCCCGGATCCCCCCCTGCGCTAACCAGGCACCGGCCCAGGGGCCCAGCCGCCGAGGGGGCCCGTCCAGGGCGAACACTGAAATTATAGAAAGAAAATAAATTGCAATTACGCCCAATAAGCGTGCTGTCGTCCAATCTGGCAACACTGCACCAGTGTCGATACAGAGTGAATCAGGCCGAATTAATATTTTGGTGCCGCCGCTCTGTAAAGTGCCTAGGAGCCTTGTATCTGCAAGTCCGGGCCTGAATACTGCAATAATCACCCTGAAATATACACGGTTAGTTTCTCAAGTGGGCGTGGATGGAAAAATTTGAAACTATATGGAATAGCGAAAAATGTTCAATGGAGTCTCGGGCTTGATTTTTATGAAATCCAAATCATTACGTTTTTTAAAAAATAATTTCCCTTTCCGAGAATCGAACCGGTTGATTAAAAAAACAACACACTGTATATTATTACACCACCTGATAGTGTCGATAAGATTCAAATTCTGGGAAGTAATGTCAAACGTCAAATTAAAAGAAAATACGATGTAATTTCTCTTTCGTTTAACCTTAACTAATCAATTGTTCGAAATTATGCCCTTTAATTGAATCCATAACCGATTTCGACGTCTCGAAGATTGTACCATCACACGATTATTGATTCCAATGCATATTGGTACAATCGTCGAGTCCAGATGTGTGTTGACCAAGAATAGTTACGGAACGAGTAAAATGTATTTAACTGAAATATGAATCAGTTTATAAAACATTGCACTTTCCTTTAGTGCAATATCACATAACTTCCCATAATTTGATCCTTAAAAGCGACATTATCGGATGGCGCAAAAATATTGTTTTTTTTGTCTTTTTAATCAACCTGTTCGATTCTTGGCTAGGGAAATTATTTTTTCGAAAATCTAATAATGCAGTTTTAGTTGCATCAAAATTTACCCTGAGACCGCTTTGTCAATTCTTCACTATTCCCTATAGTTTCATCATCCATGCCCACTTGAAAAACTAAACCTATGTAGATGGAAAAGTTGAGGAGTGATGCTACATACACTACACAATAAATGTGGCGAAAACTTGATTCCAATAAAACTATAGAAAAAAAATTCAAACAATAAACCGCTTGTATTCTATAATTTTTTATAAACAAGTCATGAATCTATGCATAATAATTGATCTCTATATAATGTATAACCTAAATATTTTACATTGAAAAAAATATGATTGTTTTCACTTTAGTGAAACACGCGCTTTTTGAGAGCGCGTGTTGCTTCAGTTGCCGTAACATCCGCGGTTCAGAGCGCGCCATTTTAAACAATAGTTGCGACTTGAGTTCAGTTCTACTTGATGCGAAATGCGGTGCTTAATGTCAGGTGCTATACACTTAGTTTTAGAAACGCTGAATGTTTGTGTGTTTGGCAATTTTAGGTAAAAAACAAATTGTGTATGCAACACCAGTTCGCGGGCGTCTTTACGGAACACGGTGCTGACTTGTAATAATGTTAGTAGTATAGTGTGTGTTTGTACGTGTTGCAGCTCGGGTCGGAGCGCGACGTGGTGCTGACGCTGGCGGACAAGGAGGTGCTCGCGGAGGATAACGAGGACGTGCTCGTCAACGTGAACCTGCTCGACACTGAGAAGTACAACAAGGTGCCGCTCTCACTTACCACTATGTATTTTATTAGTGACGGCCAGGAAAAGGGACAGTACATCTCGCTTACTCGCATAGCGCCATCTCTCTCCAGAACTGTCGTGCTACTACATTTAGAGGTCATGTGTAGAGAACCTCCGCTATGTCCGACGGCGGGAGTGGTCGAGCTGCGGCTCTACTTACTTTTATAGTTACATAGTTTGATAATTGAACATAATGTTCATACATCTATCACCGATCATTCTTTAATATTTCCTAATTTATCTAACGTTAAACTTACAAATAAATGTCAAAAAACAAAAACGTTACAGATTTTGATAAGGCACTCGAGTCCTTATTAGAAAAAAAAATGTACAGGAATTGTTACTTTCCAATGAGCCTAATGCTGTGGTAGAACTTTTAATTAATAAAATAACGGAAGCAATACATGAAAATACTAACATAATGACATATTCCCAAAAATACACGGATCTATTAAACCCTGGGTAACTACTAGCACACTAAGCTGCATCAGACGTATTTAAATATAATTAAATGCAGGAAAAGTTAAGAAGTGATCCCCATATTGATATTCTAGGAATTAGTTACAAAAGATACAGAAATTACTGTAATAAATGAACTAAATAATAAATATAAAGGAGAACAGCTGGCAAATTCTACTAAAAATACTAAAACTCTTTTGGCATAATATAAAAAATATAACAAAACAAAACAAACGACAACAGACAACAGTAAACTTTTAAAAGAGACATCTTCGCCGATCGAAGCAGTCCATTGCGTAAATAATTACTTTGCTAATATGTATTGGTAAACAACTTGCTGAAGAAATTTTGTGCAAAATAAAACACATCTTAATACTACCTCTAAAACAGCCGCTGCACATCTAACATTATTTGTACTCTTTGATACAGACCCTGAAGTTCATGCTATAATCATGAATCTCAGGCCTTGTAGTGCCCCAGGATGGGATAATATTCCAACTACCATTCTTAAACTAGCTAAAAATCTCGTTGTTCCAATCGTTGTTCATCCGGCCAATTTATAATTATTGAAGGTATCTTTCCTTCGCTCTAAAAGGAATCAATTATAACACCAGTATTCCAGAATGGGACTAAAGACGATATTAGTAATTCTGGACCAATATCAGTATTACCCCCTTTATCAAAATTCAAATCGACCGAAGTTGCCGTTACAGCTATTACTTCTCTTATTACTGAACAACATGATTGCGGTAACAAATGCCTCGCAGTCTTCCTTGTTTTAAAAAGGCATTTGATACATTATCCATCCCCATTCTTGTACGCAAATTGGAAAATTGGAACACATTGGAATAAGAGGAACACCCCTAGAACTATTTCAAATATTGTCTTTTAGATCGGGTTAAAATTGGACAGGAAGTCAGCAGCGATTCAAGTGTAACGTTTGGTGTACCACAAGGCAGCGTCCTTGGGCCCACCTTGTTTCTAATTTACATAAATGAGTTGTGGGAACTGGAAACACGTGGTACCCGGGTCATTGTTATGCTGATGACACTGAAATAGTTTTTTCCGGTAATAATTGTACATTGATGATCTTTGTGTACAAAGTGCGAAGGAATGTAATTGCTCAATGGAGGACCTATCACGCTACTCTGTACATACAGCATTATTCTGACTTCACTTGGTTCTGACCCCCCTCCCTAAATTAAGGTTTGGATCCGGGCCTAGTTAGGGGCGGAGTCATTATCAAATTTCCTTGGCTTTAAGCTTGCCGGACTTCTTAACACAATATAAACCTCGCTTTAATAAATGTAAATAAATCGTTCAGAACATCGAGGAGCGCAAGAAGGCGAAGGCCGGGTACAAGGCGTATGACGACGAGGCCGACCTCGAGGCAGCGGCGCTCGGCCTACAGAAGGCGGTGCTCGCCAAGTACGACGACGAGATAGACAAGAGCAAGGCGGCCAAGGAGAGAGGCTTCGTCATCGGGGACGAGGACGGCCTCGAAGCCAGGAGGTTCCGACAGATGATGGTCTGTATCTATTGGGCTTTAGATCTATCATTAAATTACTTTGTTAAAAATAGCTGTTATTTTGTTGTTGCAATCCGATGACTGCAATGATCTAATAACAATCAAGGTGACACTGGCTCGGGACAGTGATTGCTAGCGAAGAATGGAGGTTTATTTAGACGCAAAAGTTCGCGAAGTGCTAAAGCAACTTTGATTCGCCTCAACTTTTATGAAACATTGTGTTGATATATAGTGTGTGTGCCTGTAGATGCGCGAGCGCATGCAGGGCAACGCGGAGAGGCGGCTGGAGTCGCTGATGCTGCCCGAACTGAGGATCGCCTCCGACTACTACGACGAGCACGAGATGCAGGCCAAGTTCAAGAAACCCAAGAAAAAGGTAACGTTATTGTGTCCGCCGCCGCCGCACCGGCTCGGTCGATATTCAACGTGGAAAATAAAAGGTCTTCTCTCGTTGCGCTTGCCGTGTTTACAAGAGTTGTTCTTCGATCAGAAGTGGATGGTTTAAGAGAATAAAACAAAGTTCCTTATTAATAGAGGACAAGCTTTTTGCCTGCGGCTCCGCCTGCGTTCATTTAATTCGTTATTTTATCAACATCCCTTATAGCTTATATGTCTAGCAGGTTAATTATGATCATATTAAAGAAACGCATCCTAATATGTAGAGTGATTCTCGAGTTAAAACGGAACATACATATATACGGAGAGACAGGTAGTACTAATTGCCCTTTTCATTTAAAATTTTGATAAATATTTGATTTACAGACACAACTTTTTTTAAACTTTATTATTATATTTATAGATATCAGTGGCGAAGGGACCATGTAACACGATTCCCATCGGCTTCCCTTTTGGAAATGGCATCCTTACTATTTTTTTTATTTGGTGCTCTCTGTTTTGTGAGACATTTCCATAAAACTTATTACGACAATCTCATTATACACTTGGCTGACAGGGAGTAGTAAAGTACAAAAAAAGGATTATGCTTTCCTTGGTTGCCTTTCTGAGTAAGGCGATTTTTTGCCCGGCTTCCCTTTTTAAAATGTTCACCCTTCGCCACTGATAGATATATATCGGGTGTAAATCACATGCCTTACTGATCATCCGTAACCGCTTCCATAGACAAACTTTGGATAAAACGCGAAAAAAAAATGTTCCCATAGAAAATGACGATTATAATGCGCACAGAAATCTTTGCCAGTTTTTGCATTCTCTAAAATGACCAAATCATAAACTTTATGAGCGCTAAATGTTGCACTGGTAATTTGATAGTTGTTAGAGATGAAGTAGGAGTCGTAGAACATGTCCAAAAATTGGAACTAGAAGCAATTAAGGCGACTAGCTCAGTCAAATGGGCGGGAAAATCGGTAGCTGAACCAAGCCGCGACTAAAGGGAATATTTACATTAATATACACAACACACCGCTAGTTTACAATATTAATACGATAACGAAATCGTTAACTGCACTTAACTACTAAAACACGAAATACTTTGCCAAAATTTTGTTTCCACAACCTTGTGTGATCGCGAACTGTTTCACCAAAGCTCCTGATTAATTCCAATAGCAATTATTAAAAACGTTAGTTGTTGTGGCCATTTCAATTTTCTTGCAGGCGCCTATAAATATTTTCAAGATATTTCCTTGTAAAACGAATTGAAGAAAAGAGATTCAAATAGTGAATTAAAGTTTTATAAACCGCAGCTGAATATGTGATTACTTCTGTCTTTTATCGCGTATTTGATGAGGAACGGATGATACCCAGTTTTTGTTTTTATGTTTTTGTAGTTAGGCGTAAAGCTTACTATAGCTAAAATATGTAAAAACTGAAGGTATGGTGTCTTACAATAGGGACCAGGGTGTGTTAATGCAGAATTTCAATTTACCAAATCAGCAGGTTGCAGTGTCTTCGACGTTCTAAAATGTCGGATTTCACATTTAGACAGGGATAGTCGTCTCACGGCTGCGACTTTGGTTGTCTATACCCGACCGGACGTGCACTGTCTGCTGTGGATCGGAGAAACCTGTGGCGAAGATGACGCGCAATATTTATATAATACTACTGACAACGTGCACCTGTAAATTATTATGTACATGTCTTCTTATCCATACAGGGAGAAACCCTGCTGGCTAGGAAACAGCTCAAGTCTTTGTTGTTGGTACATATGTAAATGTACACTATACACCAAGTAACTATGTACCCAAGTTGTTTTAGTATAAACGTTTCAGGGCAAGATACGCAAGCGGCCCAAACACGAGCCGATCGACGTGGACGAGTACGACCCGGCCGCCGCGCTGCTCGAGACCGACGACACCGGTGCGTGCTGCTTGCTCCCTCCCTATTACTGTCCCATTCACTAACGTCTGGCTATCGAGTGATGAGCCTGAGTTTGTTTATAATTACCAGGCCACCCCAAAAATGTCACAGATACTCAATTTACAATGATCGTTTAAAGCATTTTAAGTTGTCCTCTCTTGAGGATCGTAGGACATTAATAGATATGACGGTACTATACAAAATATCAAACAGCATAATAGACTCACCCGATTCACTAAGTCAGATTAATATTTCTGTCCCTCGCCCTACCACCAGACGGTCAAATCGTAAGCCGTTTGCGACGCCTCGGTTTAACAGCAATCTTGGTAAATTTATGCCATTAACGCGTATGATGACAACGTACATAGGTAACACTAAAAGTTTCCGGAACTGGCCACTTACATAAACAATATTTAAAAATTTATTGCAACATTTGAAAATAGAACTCTTTGGCTGTAGAATGCAGTTTGTTTCATCCGACTGTCTTTTGTTTTTACCTTGTGGCGCCATTTAAAAAATTGTGTGTCTGCATCAACATAGATTTAACTCGGGAAAATTTTCGTAGTATGATTTTCTACGATTTTAAGTGTAATTTGACAGCTCAACAGAGCATCGCTCGGCTTGAAACAGCTTTTGGCAATGAAGCACCATGCAAGACGACTGTTTATAGCTGGTTTGCAGAATTCAAGCGTGGTCGTATCAATCTCAATGACGAATCTCGCGATGGTCGGCCGTCCACCGCTGTGACCAACAAAAACATCGATGCTGTGCGCCGTATGATTGAAACAGACAGGCATGTGACCTACCATGAAATTCGCGCATCCTTAGAAATGGGCATGAGTCAAATACAATCAATCCTACACAAACATTTGGGTGTGAGAAAGCTGTGCTCGCGGTGGATCCCACACAACTTGACCGAGGCTCAAAAAACGGACCGCGTCACTTGGTGCAGTGCCATGCTTACCAGATTCAACGAAGGTGCGTCAAATTTGGTGTGGGACATAGTAACAGGTGACGAAACATGGATTTATTGCTACGATCCCAAAACAAAGCAGCAATCGAGCGTATGGGTCTTTCAAGATGAGCCGAAACCAGCCAAAGTGGCGCGCGTGAAAAGTGCATCTAAGCGGATGATTGCTTCTTTTTTTAATAAAACTGGACACGTGGCTACTGTTGCTTTAGAGAATCGTCGTACCGTGAATAGTGACTGGTACACGACCATTTGTTTGCCGGAAGTTATTGACGAACTCCGTAAAAATAACCGTAAACGCCGTATCATCCTGCACCACGACAATGCTAATTCTCAGACGGCCAGACAGACAAACGACTTTTTGAAGACGAAAAATGTAGAACTCATGAGTCATCCTGCATACAGTCCCGACCTGGCACCTTGTGACTTTTTTCTGTTCCCAAAAATTAAGAACCAATTACGCGGTCAACGATTTTCATCACCAGAAGAGGCTGTCGAGGAGTATGAAAAACACGTTTCAGAGGTCACCACAGGGGAGTGGCACAAAAGTTTTCAAAACTGGTTTGATCGAATGAAAAAGTGCATAGACGCCAAGGGAGATTATTTTGAAAAACAATAAATTAATTTTGTACCTTTAATAGTATTTTTTCATATTCATTCCGGAAACTTATAGTGCGTCCCACGTATAACAAGTTATCTACCGTTGATGATGATTTGGACATACATTTTGTTAGTCTTCCATGTTTTAAATCTAAGATACTCGAGTGTTTAAGTCATGGATGATCTCATGTTCTGTTGAGTTAGTGTATGTTTAAGTTACTTTTTCAGAATTATTATCATGATTTGTTACTTATAGTTTTAATTTGAGGATCATTTAAATTTAAAATTTTGAAATATGTGTGCACCTGTAACGTTACAACACACGGATTTAAACCCTACCTACTATTGTTACACTATTTGTGTAAGTAACATTGGTGCTTCAAATAAATAAATAAATAAATTTCATACAAGATAATGTTCTCTGTTGCAATTCTGAATTGCATTATGATGATACAAGTGAGCTGCGTTGAACATTACAGCTGAGGCGGTATTGCAGCCCGAGCCGAATGGCGAGGTCGTAATGGAGCCGAGAGTGTAATGTCTAATGCTCACGCGTTTCATACGACGTTTTTCAACACACTTGCGAGGAAAAATAATAACATTTCACTGCTTATTTTTCCACCTAAACGAAACCACAGCTATGAATTAACAATTTTCTTTGAAAAATGGCGGCGGAGATTTTGTATATGCGCGCGCAGATGGAAATAGAGGCTCTGACGCATCCGCCAAACAGCCAAATATTGCCAAACAGCCGAAAATTAAATATTAACAAACTGAATATTTTTTGTATATACAACAGCCTTTATCATTTGCGTGTTCTACAACCGTAGTTAAAATACGAACATTTTCTATTAATTTGCCGTGTTTTTCTCATATATAGATGGTCTTCACAAAGAACTTTAACATAAACGGACTTTACAAAGCCATAGTTCGAAAGAATCAAAAATATATTTTAGAAAATTGCAGACACATCTATGTCTTGCCCTCTATTCAAAAAGTTCATTTTATTTTATAATTATACGTAAAAACTCAAAATGTTATCATGATTGAAAATATATAATTTTAACAATAAATAAAATCCCATTACAAAATAAAAATAAAACAAATTTTAGGATCTGAGATGATTACCCAGAATCCTTGCCGTTTTAATTTTAAAAGTACATTTTATAAATAAATTTTTATATTGAACCAATAAGCACCAAAGTAATGGGCGTCGCTTTAAACCATATTGTCTTTTGCAATAATGTCACACATTGCTTAACAATATGGTTGCACATACTTATATTAAGTAAAGGATATATGAATATAATTTGCAATATTCCGCTAAACAGTTCTTGTCGTGCTATTCAAAATGCAGACTCGTGCACCGCCCGCCCGCCCGCATAAAAACATGCAACAAGCAAGCGATACAAGCAAAGCAATCTTAAATAACAAGCAAGAAAACTTATCGACACGTGTTTCGCCTCTGAACGAGGCATCCTCGGGATGTGTTGCTAGCCCGGCTTCTCCACAGCAACTGATGTGTTGCTCGCCCAGCCGCTCCGCAGCAACTGATGTTGTTCGCCCGACAGCTCAGCAGCTAGTGACGAGCCGCCGACCAAAACTCGCCTTTTATACACCGGCCTGACTAGTTGTTTGGTGGGGAAAATGGGGAGACGAAAACATGCGTAACAGTGGGGTAGTGGTAAAGTTAGTTTGTTCGTTTAGTAAATCAGGGTTATTCTTGTTTTTTAGTATTTCTAATTGTTCTAACACACACATTCTTAAACCTTTTTTACAAATATGTTTTACTTCAAATGAATGGTTATCAGGCAAACTATGACCGGACTCTAATAGATGTTTTGCAAAGTGTGATTTTTCAGGATGATTATTTCTATGGGCTGAGATATGTTCTTTGTACCTAGTTTCAAAACTGCGACCTGTTTGACCTACATAGACACCGTTACAATCATTGCAAGACAATTTGTAAATACCAGACTGTTGTTTTTTATCTAATTTGTCCTTACCATTGCAAATACGCTTTATCTTATTTTTGGTTCTGAATGCAACGCGAACACCACAACGCCGAAAAATCTTCGCAACCCGTTCAGAAATTGGACCCAGATAAGTTATGCTTGTTTTATATTTCTGAACACTCGTACTTTCAGGCTGTAAAGCAGACAAACTGTTTCTAATAATGATATTCTGTTTTTTGTGGACTAATCTATCAATTGATAGATTGATAGATTTTGAAACTGTTTCTAATAATGATATTCTGTTTTTTGTGGACTAATCTATCAATTGATATATTAGTCCACAAAAAACAGAATATCATTATTAGAAACAGTTTGTCTGCTTTACAGCCTGAAAGTACGAGTGTTCAGAAATATAAAACAAGCATAACTTATCTAGGTCCAATTTCTGAACGGGTTGCGAAGATTTTTCGGCGTTGTGGTGTTCGCGTTGCATTCAGAACCAAAAATAAGATAAAGCGTATTTGCAATGGTAAGGACAAATTAGATAAAAAACAACAGTCTGGTATTTACAAATTGTCTTGCAATGATTGTAACGGTGTCTATGTAGGTCAAACAGGTCGCAGTTTTGAAACTAGGTACAAAGAACATATCTCAGCCCACAGAAATAATCATCCTGAAAAATCACACTTTGCAAAACATCTATTAGAGTCCGGTCATAGTTTGCCTGATAACCATTCATTTGAAGTAAAACATATTTGTAAAAAAGGTTTAAGAATGTGTGTGTTAGAACAATTAGAAATACTAAAAAACAAGAATAACCCTGATTTACTAAACGAACAAACTAACTTTACCACTACCCCACTGTTACGCATGTTTTCGTCTCCCCATTTTCCCCACCAAACAACTAGTCAGGCCGGTGTATAAAAGGCGAGTTTTGGTCGGCGGCTCGTCACTAGCTGCTGAGCTGTCGGGCGAACAACATCAGTTGCTGCGGAGCGGCTGGGCGAGCAACACATCAGTTGCTGTGGAGAAGCCGGGCTAGCAACACATCCCGAGGATGCCTCGTTCAGAGGCGAAACACGTGTCGATAAGTTTTCTTGCTTGTTATTTAAGATTGCTTTGCTTGTATCGCTTGCTTGTTGCATGTTTTTATGCGGGCGGGCGGGCGGTGCACGAGTCTGCATTTTGAATAGCACGACAAGAATTGTTTAGCGGAATATTGCAAATTATATTCATATATCCTTTACTTAGTGATGGACTTCCGCAAGGTAACGCCTATTTCAATTAATCATACTTATATTGTTGTTATACAGAAGTGAAGCCGGAGCTCCTGAAGAGTGCCCTGGCGGTGGACGAGGACGAGCTGGAGCCGGACTCGGAGCTGCAGATAGCGCTGGCGCGCGCGCGCCGCCTCCGGCAGGTCGAGGCCACAACACACATACCGAAGGTACCTGCAGTTTCAGCTATTTACATCATAATAACATTCCTGCTCGCGTGGATCCCGTTGTTCCCGATCCCGAGGGAATTTCCTAAAATACCTTCTTAGCGGATGGGTGAATAGCCTTTGACTGCGTTGACCATCACGTTCCTACTTCTAAACTTGTCGTTATGATATAAATTGTACAACGTTTTATTCTTTAAAATCATAATTGTCTAATAGAAAGCATCCATCCATCCATCAGCCTGTTTCGTCCACTGCTGGACATAGGCCTTTCCAAGATTTCGCCACTCTTGGTGGTCCTCCTGGAAGATGTGCCCGTACTCACACACGCTGGGCAGGCGGGTTGGTGAGCGCGGTGCCGAAACCCTTGCACCAGTGACGCCGCTGCCCGTCACCAGTCTTATTTATATAAGGCCCGGCAATTGGGGATGGATATACCGCCATCCATCGGTCCCAGGCAATGGTGGGCCGCCTGGTTTTGCCTGAGAGCTGTTCTCTTACTCTCCCCCGAATAACTTCGGGAGGATTTCCGAGTAAGATGGTGGTACCTCCACAGTCGAGCCCGGCATCAGCTCTACCACCTAGTAGAAAGCATACCATACAGAATTTAAAGTTAATTTATTTAACACAAAGCTTTACCACATGATGGATGCTACAAGGATCTATCTATGACCCTTTTTTCTTGAAGTAGGATTAAAAACAGATGAATGCACCTGAACCTGCTTTATTCTTTCGACAGGTGGAGGAGATCCTGGACCGAGTGAAGGAGGAGGATGAGCAGCCGGAGGCGGGCGGCAGCACCATCATGCTGGACGCGACGGCCGAGTTCTGTCGCACGCTCGGGGACATCCCCACGTACGGGCAGGCCGGCAACCGGGACCATCGCGCCGAGATACTGGCTAGTTGCACTTGTCCACCACCACTTTAACTGAGTCTGTCCGTGTGTAAAGTTGCAGTAACAAGGTCTGTTCGTACAGGACTTTGAACGTGAGGAGATGGAGCTGGATCAGCAGACGGAGGGCGGCGAGGGGGGAGCGGGGGGCGCCTGGAGTCGCGTCGACGTACACAACGAGCAGCCGCCGGACATCGCCGCAGGTCCGTACTGCCTCACTCTGTTACTTGGGGTGTAACTGAACACTTAGCTTTCCTTACTGGCGAGGATCTAGGAAAGGTTGTTAGGACCAGCGCCATGTTTAGGGCAGACTCTAATAAACATACTGCCATGAGAAAGCCAATGCCTAGCAATGGGCTCGTAACGCCTTGTTTGTAATGTTTGTTCAGTAGATGAGTATGCCCTTGCCCTTAGGCTCGTCGATCGCGCTCGACGCGGAGCCGTCTCTGGGCGCGGGGGTGGCGGGCGCGCTGCAGCTGGCGCTCAGCAAGGGCTACCTGGAGAAGGCGGCCACCGCGCCGGCGCCGCGCTCGCAGCACAAGGCGCTCATCGCCGCCATCAACTACAGCATTGAGGACAAGACGTACGGGTCAGTACACACGCTCTCGGCGTAATGAGATACCGTATCGTTACCGACTTCCGTACACTGAGGTAGTCAATGGACAGACGGATTAACGCCTTTCTGGGCGAGAGACGTTCACCTTTACTCCAAAAGGCGCGGTACAGGCAAAAAAAAAGTTTTTTAATGCAAGTGCTCGTAAAGTCCTCTTTTCTGAGCGTCTAAACTGTTGTCAAAGTGAACTTTACCACACTAGTGTTTTATTTAAACACTAGCTTTTACCCGCAGCTTCGCCCGCGTTCTGTGAATCTTTGCCCCGTTTTCGGCTTGAGCGATATTTTATGAATAATTATTTAATTAATAGTTTATGTAATGACTAGGGTCACTACAATGATAATAAAACAAAAAACCACATCCAAACCCGTTGAGTGGTTCCAGAATTAAAGCGTTTATTATTTATTTATATTCAGTGTAACTTAAATATATGGTACATTGTAGTATGTAAAGGTAAAAACCAGATTACATACTAAGTTTAGTCTTATTATATATAGTATTGTATAAAAGTACCTCGGGGAGCCCTGTTCCCTACACTAAGTACTAAAAGTACCTGTACGGTAGGGTTACAGTGATTCTGTAGTCGCACTAAATTATACATTTCCAGAAGGGAAGTCAGTACTACTGACCATAATAACAAAAGTAAAAAAAAAACATGCTATTATAAACAGAAAAACAAACAAAGATAATATATGACAAAAAAAAGCAAAAAGTAAAACAAGAAAAACAAGATATAAAATCATAGTTGCATGCAATTACTGTATAGCTCAAAAATTCAATCTTTGCCCCGCTTTAGGCTGGGACGTTATTTTATGAACACCCCTTATAGCCTATCTGTTGACCAGGGTCACTACGATGATAATAAAAAAAACCGCATCCAAATCCGTCGAGTGGTTCTCGAGTTAAAACGGAATATTCATTCAGACTGACAAACGAAAATTTTAAAAATTTGTTGTTTCGGCCTCAGTATAGTCCCGCTGGGGTAACGTTTAGCCAATTTCTGTATCTCTTAAACGGCATGACATACAAATACGATTTTTTTACTAAGTTGCGTCTTAATTAGTTCCTAATTTGTGCAAATTTACTTTTTCTATAATCGGCACCGTTGGTAAAGTAGATTTTTTTTTCAAAAACCCTAAAATAGGCCCTTTCACTTCAATAAGAATAGCTATAAACTTAACAATTATGGTGGTTTGTACCTTTTATCAATTCAAAGCACGTTGTGAAATTAGATGTTCCTACTTCAACTCCTTACAGAGTTATTCCATTTTTATTAAAATCTGGCTACTCTGTAATTTAACGCTTCAATACATGAGTTATTATTAAGTGACGGTATATTTGATTCTACTAATAATTAGTACTTTTATCACATTATTTATCCTTAAAATTTCAGCTGATAAAACCTCCTAACAACTGAAACATAAGGAAAAAACAACAGGAAAGCAAATCAGACTATTAACCAACTTAATTCGAATGACTACATAAAAGCGGCCGTACCATACATGGTGCTAACCTTCTTAAATTGGTAGTTCTATAATTCAATTTGGTTGGTACAGGTGCGTACAAATGCTTTAACTAACTATAAATTTACTTTTATATAAATATGAAACGTTATTACTGTTATTAGAGTGTAAGTCGAGTCGAGTTTATTACAAACATAATGTTTAGAAAGTTTTATAGTAGATTTTGAAAATATTATGTGTGAGTGGACTTACTATATAAAACAGGCTAACTATTATGTGAATAACGTACACGCGAGTAGGCTCACTATGGGTGCTTCAGTTTTTTGTTATCGAAATTCCTTCTGCCTTTTCTTGTACTTCTATGATGACTGTACGTACGTACATATATCTATCGAACGCACTAGCTAGATATCAAACAGCACTAGTCAAACAACGGCAACATTTTGGTAACTCTATGTACTTAAAAACACAGGGCATATTTTGACGGCGTAATTAAGCAAAAATGTTTTCAGTTTGTATTTCCACCCTACGCAATTTATCTAATTCTATAAAGTTACTTAATAGACATAGTTATATGAATGGTATTTTTCTTTTAGTTCTACATCGCATCATCTTTGTTTTTCAGCAATAAATTTCAGCAATCAAACAAAATACAATTTATCGTCAAATATGAGATAGTTGTTTTTGGGTTGCTGTACTACATTTGACTAAGAGTTTAAAGATTTGCAAATCCTCAATATAATATAGCGTACACAGGTATCCGTACGTACGTATTTAAAAACAATAAATTATAACACTTGTGCGAGACTGTTTCGAAAAACGAAATGTTGTTCTACAAATTTAAGAACGTTAGCACAATGTACGCTGCAGCCGCTTTTGTGTAGTCATTTGAATTTGGTTGGTTAATCGTGTGAATTGCTTTCCTGTTGTTTTTTTCTTATGTTTCAGTAGTTAGGAGGTTTTTACAGCTGAAATTTTAAGGATAAATAATGTGATAAAAGTACTATTATGAGTAGAATCAAATATACCGTCACTTAATAATAACTCATATATTGAAGCGTTACATTATAGAGTAGCCAGATTTTAATAAAAATGGAATAACTCTGTAAGGAGTTGAAATAGGAACATCTAATTTCACAAGGTGCTTTGAGTTGGTAAAAGGTACAAACCACCATAATTAGTAAGTTTCTAGGTATTCTCATTGAAGCGCAAGGGCCGATTTCAGGGTTTTTGAATAAAATATATAATTTACCAACGGTGTCGATTATAGAAAATGTAAATTTGCACAAATTAGGAACTAATTAAGACGCACCTTAGAAAAAAAAACGTAGTTGTATGTCATGCCGTTTAAGAGATACAGCAATTGGCTAAACGTTACCCCAGCGGCATCTTGAATAACTCTGAAACCTCTGGACACACTAATTTTGTTTTTGGGGCACAATCAGGCACTAATTATATCTACCCAAGTAGCTAGTTTGTATTTAGTTACGACCACAGGAAAAATAATGCCGCTAGGGTAACGTTACTCCAGCGGAATCTGTTTTTCGTGAATATCTTTGGATGGGCTGGAAGCACTAACATGCCGCTGGCGTAACGCACACCAGGAAAGGTATAGTCGATTCCGCCAGCCTAATCCAAAAACAATAACAATGAACTTTTCTGAGATTTCGTTGCAATATCTGCGGTTCTCTAATAAAAACGCACTAAATAGCATACACATATCATCTTTTCTTGTGGATAAACGCAAAATTTTAAAATAGCAAAAAACTGCGATAATTTTTGTATTCCTACAAAACATCTAATGACAGACATTTTGTCTCATCGATTTTTTTTTGTCTCAAAAAAGACTGATGTGACACGATACTTATCAACGTATATTTATTGAAAAAAAATCTCGGACATTACTTTCTACAATATGGCGATCGGGAACTTATAGTGTTTTTTTCTTTGATAAAAATTATATTTTTATAACATTTAACTTTTTATATTTTTCCAAAGTGATAACTTTTTTAAATTCAGGGGGTGTCGTCAAATCTCTATCACTATTAGAAGACATTTTGAGTAGGTATAGTACGTGACATGGAACCTAGTTCTTGATCACTAACCGAGTCTCCAGTATGAATTTGGACGGTTAATTTAATATCAGCCTATATAGGGACCTAACAAGAAGGATACTGGAATCTGGATAAAATAAAGTTCTTGGTAGGTAACCTAACTTCATTCATGTCGATCGTTATATGAATGAGAACTTTTTGTCTTTTGGAACTTTATGTCATTGATTATAATGCCAAAATACGAAAAGTTTTAATGTGCGAATTCGCAAAATTATACTGGCCACTTGCATTCTCTGTACATAATTTAAAAAAATACAATGTTATCGATTGGTCTTCCTTGTTAACGACAGTATTTATATCGAAAGAATTTATTCAGGCAGCCATTGTTGTTTACATTATTGGAATAAGCTGGTGAAGTCGAATTTATGTTATGTAGGACTGAAAGCAGCCTTCGAACGTGTGAGATTTAATATTTAACTTTAAGTGAAAACATTGTAAACTATCTGAATCATTATGTAATTAAGTGAGGCTTTTAATTAATTAAATGCAAGGAAGCTTTAAGCCAAAATAAATCCAATAAAATGCAAATGGCATTTTAGTAGAATCTATGTTACTTGAGGAAATATGTAAGAAAACATAATACATACAAGTTATAGCATTTATATTCAATCACCCACATCAATTCACAGAAAATTAAACATAATACATCGAATCAAATTTAGATATAATTGGCAAATATTTATCACTATGGGTGACGTAGTATCAATGATATAGAAGCAGTGACATAGTAACAGTACATAATAACAGTTACATGGTATCAGAGACATAGTACCGGTGACACAGTAATACAATAACACCCCTACTAATAAAAATGTACTAAACCATCCTTATAACACACTTATACTAAGAATAGTTATGCTGAGTACAACGTCAGAATAGGGAGAGAATATTTTCTTACAAATAAACTCGCAATAACTTCGACCTAACTATTCCATCGTTACGTCACTCTCATTACTCATTCATTCAAAATCCATAGACAAGAGGGAGTAAAAAATAGAAATTTGGACTAGGCCCCATTCCTTTGGGTATTTTTATGTGTTTATGGCACAAACAACTGTTTTAAATCCAGCTATTGCCTCAAACTTTCGCATAGTCTTGACTTGGTCATTGAGAGAAGGGGCATGTTAATATAATGAAACCTTTTCTTCAATAGTGCCCTCGCTACTCGTCTGCATAATTTTGTGACTGATTGCTGACTAAGCCCACGAATATCTGCCGCATCGTCTTGTATCTAAAATATCACAATTCATAACCATTTTATGTAGGTATCGAGTTGAAAGAAAATTTACATCCCTTATTTTGTTGTGTATACTAGTAGCTGAAGCAATTAATTAGTAAGAAAGGTAGCTATGGCATAGGCATATTTAGTTTTAGCATTCTTACTTGATTACGGCCCCAATATCTTGGAGCTATCAAGATCTTGAGAGTAGAAGATAAACTACTCCCGCGTTTGTCCATAATCAAAGAACTTCAAGAACTACCCATCAGTTGATCCAAAAACATAACACCTGTTTTGGAAAAACGATATTTTACACGAAATTCTTCATCGCTGTACAATTCAAATGGGTCCTCTCTTCTTTTGAACTTTTTCACCTTTCTTACGTTTTGAATGTCATTGATGAGGTTCGCCAGGTAATCAATTTCCTCCACTACCTCAACTGCCCGTGCCATTTTTATTAAATTCGGAAATAAATCAAACACAAAATCACGCACACCGCACTACGTTATTCCGAACTTAAACAAGGGTTGGGGTTGGAATAGCGGTACAAAGGACTGTTACGCCGCGCCGACGTTATGCTAGGTTTAAGTTATTCCTAGTTTATAAGTAAACATTTTGCTTATTCCTAGGATAATCCTCGTCACAACTTTTATTCCACGTTTATTAGTAGGGGTGTTAGAGTAATAAACAAAGTGACCTAGTAACAAGTTTACTTAACTTACGTGTCCTCTCGATGCCTCACAAAGAATGGTTTTCTCTTGCCTAGCAGGCCCCTCAGTCGGACCACATTTTGTGCTGCACCAATAGGAAGCCTTCACAATTAGCCAATCAGAAGCTAGCACATGTTTTATAACAAAAATATTTATCAGATTGGTGGGAACGATCAAATCAATTACTCTTTATTTTTATATTTGTAATCGTGCACTATATAAATTCTAATACAGTATATAAATTAATACAATTATTTATATCATAACCTCATAAACGCATCAAACTGAAAGCAGCTTATTTCCGTCAAGTTGGCAACTTGCGTGCAAAGAAAAAGAATGCCCGCCTAAAGTTCATTGGAGTATTTATTGTTTGTTTGTTTATTTACGTTTCCTATATTTACTCACACTATGCATTGAAAAACGTAGTATGATACACGTGCGTAAGGGTAATACATAACTTACTTGTAACGTTTAAAACTCGCTTATCACTCCTGTTTCAAATCATTCCTCGTAAGCTATTGCCTCCTTTACGCACTTGTAGCATAAACTACTAATTTTATTTTCTACTTTTACCCTGAGGTTTCGAAAAATACAAACTTGTCATTGCGTTGAACTAGAAACTTGATTTTTAACCGTAGTTTGTTAGATTCGATATTAATTTCAACTTGATACCTCATGCCTCACGTTGAGTAAAAAGACCAATACGGAGACAACAAAGTGATCCTACATGGTTCCGTTTTTCCATGATGATGTATAGAACCGTAAAACCCCGCCTGTCGCGGTGGCAGCAAATATTGCGGTACGCATAGCTTATGCCCTGTGATAAAGTGTTCCGCGAGGCAGTATTCCAGGGCCTTGTCAATAATAGCGATCTCCCTAAAGCCATTCAGATTTATTTGGAGACGAAACAACATCTATACTTGTAATAAAGAAGTAAAACTTCGTGTCTGTACATTGAACATTTTTGTGAAATTTTAAATCAAATGTGTTATTGGTGCTGAGGCAAAATCTTTTTATATTTCCTTCTGTATGTATGTATGTTCCGTTTAACTCGATAACCAGCCAAAAGATTTGGATGCAGACGTCCGCTGTAAATAAAAAATAGTAAAGCTTTTTTTTTCGGCAGAGGGCGCCCGTGTGATTAAGATATTGTTTAAATTTGCTCCTCAATAATAATTTAAAAGTGTATGATTACAAGTGCATTTTCAAAGTAAAACTGCTTTCTCGTAATTTGTGTAAGTTCTACTACTACGGGAAGTGATTTGTTTGTGTATATTTCAATATTTTCCCTGATTTAGGACAAAAACGATATTTATCATTATTCTCCCAAATACCCTCATTCAACGAGAAGAAAAAGTGTTCCTAAGAATTTAGTGTTTTCTTTTTGTATCAGTTGTGCAAAACTGTTCCAGTGAATTTACAAAGTGTATCTATAAAACTTTTAGTTAGGTACTCTTCTTGAAAAGGTGAAAGCTGAAAACTCCTTTTATTGTTGGATTCAACGTCATCTAATGGTAACGCTATGAACTAAAACCGCTACTACAGAACGTGTATTGGAGCGCAAGAAGACGCCCGAAGCAGCAGCTGGAACGTTCTTGAGCAATTATTTTCGAATTTATCCACCGGAGGGAGTTGGATGCGTGCGCAAGAGTTTTTCCGTTTTGGCTAAAGAGGACGCTGCTGGTATATATACATATTTTTTTTTTTTTTTTTGCCGACCATTTACACGTTAACCAATCGCTTTGAAATGAGCGCTCATAACTGTTTTACTTGTTCGCTGCCCACGACGGCAAAAGATCAGCTGAAATGCACTGGATGTCACCACATCCTTCATTTCTCATGCGGCGGTTTGAAAGATTCAGATTTCAATAAAATGTTGCCAATGAATAAGGGTAAATGGAAGTGCCAATCTTGTAGGTCTAAGAGACCCAGTCCACTGATCAAGCAACATACTGATCCGACTACCATAACGACATCTACAGATTCCAAACAGCAAAACCAAACCGACTCCGTACTGTCTGACATACCGTTGTCTATGGTAAACTTAGACACTCAAGCATTTATCGAGTACTTTGAGAAAAAGTTTTGCCTGCTTAGAGAGGAATGGAAGAAGGATGTAAGTGAGATCCTCAAACCCGTTCAAAAGGACATGCAAAGGCTCTCAGAACGTCTTGATAACTGGGAGAGTAGGTTGGAGACACTTGAAATAAGCGTACATGGAATAAATGAGCTACATATGGAAAATGAGGCGTTGAAGAAAGAGCTGAGTAGAATGCAAAGAAGCTTTGATACTCTGGACCGTAATTCCCGTCAATGCAACGTGGAAATGCAGAATGTTCCAGAGATAAATGGGGAGGACCTGGTCGGACTGGTTCGCAACATAGGCGGCCTGATCGGGGTGAGCGTGCCGGTGGAGAGTATCCGGAGCGTGCACCGCGCAGCCCCTGGGAAGCAGCGTGACAGACCCAGAAACATCATCGTACAGTTGTCCACGCGACGCCTGCGTGACGACATCCTGGCCGCAGCGAAGGTACGCCGCGAGCTCAGCACCGAGCAGCTGTCTCTCCCGCCTCCAATCCGACGATTTTATATCAATGAACATCTCACGCTCACAAATAAAATTCTGTATTCTAAAGCACGTGAACTGATGAAAATAAAAGAATACAAACACACTTGGGTAAAGAATGCAACCGTGCTTATGCGCAAAACGGACTCCAGTAAAATCATAAAAATCCGTGATGAGGAAGACTTGGCGAAGGTTATCTGACTTTTTATTTGTACCTGCATTTTCCACCACATTTATGAAACATGGACACTACTCTGCATGATGTTTGTAATTAGGAATTTGATTAATTATAAATTCTATACGTATGTGTTTAAATTTATTAAAATACCGCTATCCACTTTTTACTACTCTTATAATTGTGTAATTTTTGAAAAATTTATTATTTCCTGTGTACTCGTATGTTTTATACTCTTGTATTTATTGGAACACCATGTAATCAAAACTCTACAACATATCATTAATACGTATTATTTTACTATTATACTGAACTACGTTCATCATCTACATATTTTTGAACATATTTACTCAAATAAAATAATTGCATTATACTCGTGCAGTCTACTCACGTTTTCAAACATATTTAATACACATTATTATAAAAACTTACAAAATGTGTAGTACAACTAAAAAGTGCAATCTTAAACTAGGATTTTTAAATATAAGATCGCTTAATACGGGAAGCGACGAACTACAGTTTATAATGGATAAATATAAGCCAGATTTACTAGCCCTTAACGAAACTTGGACAAGGGACGGTGAAGAAAAGTACGCACCAAATATACCCGGTTACACCCTTAAAAACACACCGCGGCCCCGCGATAAGAGAGGTGGTGGTGTCGGCTTTTACGTGCGACATGGTCTACGTGTACGGCACAAACCACACCCCCCGTCTTCGCTCGAGCAAATGTGGGTGGAACTGAGTATGTCCGGCGTAGGACGCGTAGCCATCGGCACTGCTTACCGTCCCGGATCCGGGCTGTCTCCAGGCTCAGCTATCGACGCATTGAGTGAATCGGTAAGTACTTTTGGGTACTGTGATTTTATTTTCGTGTTAACAGATTTTAACGTAGATTTGTTGAAACCAGATAAGGGCTCGGCACCAGAGTTGATTACTTTTTTGTCACAGCAAAACTTATACCAGTTAGTAAGAGAACCAACAAGAATACAAAAAGAATCTGCGACATTACTGGATTTATTAATAACGGACAGTCCTGATCTATGTAAAACTATAACTGTATACCATAATCCCCTGTTAAGTGACCATGGGCTTGTTTTGGGAGAATTTAAAATAAAGAGTTCAGTGAGAACGTCTCAATTCGTGTGGACACGCTCGTTAAATAGCATAGATCAAAATGAATTTTCTAATGATCTACAGCAAATCCAATGGAGTGATGTTTACCACGCTAGCAATATACATGACATGGTCGATACATTTAATAGCTTTATAACTTTAATTTTTGAACATCATGCGCCACTGCACAAGGTAAAAATAAAAGACAACCCATCTCCTTGGATCACGGACACCATCAAACAAATGATGTCACTTCGTGATAAGGCTTTTAGGCGAGCAAACCTCACAAAACGCGAGTCACACTTTAGATATTACAAAGACCTTAAAAATATAGTAACGAGTGCAATCAAAAGAGAAAAAGAAGCATTTTATACAAATTATGTGAACAATAATAAAAACAACCCTACAAAGATGTGGAAGTACTTCAAACAAACATCGGTTTTAGGTACAAATAAAAATAAGCGATTAAATATTCCTCAACATCTTAATGATCCCGATCAAATTAATGACTTTTTTTTAGATGTTCCTGGTGACCCCAAAGTTGACGAAGAGTTGCTGAGTTTTTATAGAAAGAACAAATTTGGTTTAAATGAATTTAAAATCGAGAACTGTACCGAGGATCAAGTTCTAAAAATAATTAGATCAATAGGCACTAGCGCTTCCGGTTATGATGCTATATCGATTACAATGATAAACATGACTTTATCGACAACTCTACCTATAATCACCGATATGGTCAACAGATCAATATCTGAAAATACTTTTCCTAATGCCTGGAAATTAGCAAGGGTTAAACCTTTACCGAAGTGTGCATCAGTAGAAAAACATAGAGATTTAAGAGCTATTAGTATATTGCCTGTGGTTTCTAAGGTCCTTGAAAGGGTTGTGTGCTCCCAACTAACAAAATATTTAGAGAAGGAATCAATTCTCCCACCTTATCAGTCGGGCTTCCGTAGTCAACACGGAACCGCTACGGCTCTGGCTCACGTTACTGACGATGTTCTAACAGCTTCAGATGCGGGTAAGGGCAGCATTCTAGTCCTGCTGGATTTTTCTCGGGCCTTCGACTGCCTCAATGCTGAACTATTGATCGCTAAAATGTCCTATTACGGAATATCTGAATCAAGTTGTAGGTGGTTCCAGTCTTTTCTCACTGATAGATCCCAGTACGTTGTGACTGAGGATGAGCAAGGGAACATTATGCAGTCACACATAAAACAACTAGCACGAGGTTGCCCACAAGGATCAATCCTCAGTCCACTCCTTTTTATTTTATACACTTCAGATTTGACCAAAAATTTAAATCACTGCAAGGTCCACCTATACGCGGATGATACTCAACTCTATCACTCGTTTAAACACCAAAATACAAAGGAGGCAGTGCAGCACATTAATAATGATCTACAGGTCATATTTGAGTGGACTAAAAGAAATGCGCTGGTTCTGAATCCTTCCAAATCAAAGTTCATGGTCCTTGGAACAAAGCGCCAATGTGAACAAATTGCCGAAAAATTGCCTCAAATTGAGATTGACCATAAAACCGTAGAAAAAGTTGCATCTGCGAGAAACTTGGGCCTACAAATGGATAACGAACTTCGTTTTGTTGAACATGTTAATAAAAAAATTCAAAATGCTTTTTACCGCCTGAAGGTTATGTATGGTATTAGGGACTTCCTGAAACAAGACGTTAGAGTAATACTTACTGAATCCCTTATTCTCTCAATATTCAATTATTGTGACACCGTGTATGGACCAAGGCTATATGGAAAGACCAGTCGGGCTATACAGCGTATCCAAAACGCATGTGCACGTTTCTGCTACGGGATACGCAAGAGAACGCATATCACTCCTTATCTAAATGAGATGAAAATACTCAAAATGGAGGGACGGAGAGAAATGCATCTCGCAAGCCTCGTACATAAAGTTGTACACACAAAGCAACCGAAGTACTTGTTTGATAAATTTGAATGGTTAGGAGATTCACACACTAAGTTTACTCGAAGTAAGGTACAAAACAAAATGTCTATTCCAAACCACAAAACTGTTAATTTTAGAGCAGGGTTCAAATTCGCCGCAGCTAAGGTTTGGAATGACCTACCACCACCGTTACAGGAAAAAGTACCTTACTGTACACTTAAAACTAAACTTAAATCTTTTTATTTAAACAAACAAATTTCATTGACAACAGATCGATATAAAATATCAAGATCAGCAAAAAAGAAAATCAAAAAGGTCAGTCAGTCTAATAGGCTGTAATTGTGATTCTCTTTTTTTCTTCTTTTCTTCACAATGTGCTTTCCATACAAAATTATATAGTTACCATTTTTTTTTTCCTCTTCATGACAGATTGCACCCTTTTTGCACAACGCACATGCACTCGAATTTATAAATTATGTATTAATTTATTCCTGTTGATATATCACGTACTAGCACTTATTCTTTTAAAATTTGTTGGTATTATATTTTATTTTGACAACACTTTTTTTACAACTATATAAACTTTTATACCTTTGTGTTTTTTTATGGCATTTATTTACATTTATGTACTTAAATTAAAATATTTACATGGTACTCACATGGTAACACTACATACCTACATATACATAAGTAGACAATTTTCAATTTATTAAATAAGTAAAAGCACATCATACATGTGTATCAATCACAATCAAAAACAGTGATATGTTAGGTGTTGTTTAACTTTATTTATTGTTCATTTATCCCTTTAACAATGAGGTATGTATATCTATATTCAGAGTTTTTTTTTTCGTGTTATTTATTTCTTTTTGTGTTTAATGTAACTGTTTCTTTTGTAGACGCACCCTCTGCATTTGTATCAAAAAATTATTTAATTTTACAGGGATGCAGTGAAAAACAGCGCTGTTCGAATCATTGCTTATGATCCGACAGCATTGCTGAACGCATGACCTTTTGTCAAATTAGCTTAAGATTTTATCTATTATTATAATTATGTTATTTTATTTTTTTTTTCTTGTTTGGCAATAAATGATATTTTTCTTTTCTTTTCTTTTCTTTAAAGAATAGAACATTTAACTTGTTATTATAAAAAAAACAGCCAAGTGCGAGTCCTCTCTTAGGGTTCCGTACATAATCTGCAGATAATCTGTAAATCATTCCGTTTTAGAGCTAGAGAGCCGTAAAATATTCGGACAAACAGACAGACAGACAACAGAGTGACAGCAATAGGGCTCCGTTTACCCCTTGGGTACGGAACCCTAAAAAAATATCCTTTTTTACGGAACCCTAAAAATCTAAGTTATATTAGTAGTTCAAGTCCGGAAAAATGAATTAATAAGTTGACTTACTTTCCTTTTGACGTTTTTTGCGTGGTGAATTGGTATCTTTCAAAGGTTGTCTGCCAGGCTGTGATTCCATAATTAAAATCAAAAATCACTTACAATAACAGTAAAATCAACAAAAAAACTAACAGTAACGGTTTAATAATAACAAAAAACTAAACAAATACATAAACGAAAGAATACGTATCACTTCGAACGCAATCCAAACAGGAAAGAACTTGTTCACAAAATTCAAAATGGCGACCTAATGTTGGTAGCTGCGGTACTGACTGCTCACCTGTACCACGATCCACGCAAGGAAAGCTGTCGTCGACCGACTGACGCCATTATGTCGACCAATTGACGCCACTATTGCGTACGAGAGATAAGAATGGAGATAACTCAGTAAAGGTCCGATTGTGTACCTTTTTTAAATCGTCTCGTTGGCCTTACTTTAGACTATAAAAAGTGTTAATAAAATAATGCCCAAGCTGAAAATGGGGTAGAAATTGAACACACATGCCCGGGCAATAAGCTAGTATGTGACAAGACCATTATTTGTATTTACGTGTAGTATCTGTCGTGTAGGGAGGACGACAAGCACGGACGGCGCGAGCGCGGCGGCTACTCGGGCCCGCTGCAGGACTTCCGTGAGAAGTCGCACTTCAAGCCGAACATCAAGCTGGAGTACGTGGACGACGACGGGCGCGCGCTCTGCCCCAAGGAGGCGTTCCGGTACCTGAGCCACAAGTTCCACGGCAAGGGGCCCGGCAAGAACAAGCAGGAGAAGCGCATCAAGAAGGCCGTGCAGGAGGGGGTGAGTCTACGGCAGCTACCGGTACTAGCTACGGGGTCACAGTACAAGAGCCTTGGAGTCTAGATTATGATGCGCTGTTTGCGGAATAGGTAGTAAAAACTGAGGTTTTGAACAAGTAGTAACTCCCAAACTACAATAGATATGGTTCTGAAATAAATACATGTTATAAACAAAGCTTTTTCCAAGGCGATGTAACATCCCAAAACAAGATAGAGAAAAATTGTCTCGATCGAAGAAAATTGCATTTCATTTCAAACAAGCAGTCTGTCGAAACTAATAAAGTAAAAAAAACAATGATTACTGTTTTAAATATATAAACCCATTATCTAAATGATAGTACAGCGATTTAAAAAAAAAACACTTGTGAATTCATATTAAAATTGATTAATTGAAAAACAGCATTACCCACTCTCTTCTTGATTGAACGCACAGCTCAGACGCTCGCTTTTTCAGATATACTTATCTCTTTCGTTATGCGATCGACCTACTACGCCTCAAGGAAGGCTGTAGGGGTTTATGTCATAAACTTTATGAGGTAACTATTGAAATGGAACAAACGGGGGTAATGGCAGTTTTAAAGTCGATGTGGGTGGAGTCACTTGCGTAAGGCGATTATTTGTATAAATATCGTACTCATAAACATTAACAATCAAATCGCAGCGAAACGAATGAGGCACTCTATGTCATCAGGTTATCGAAGAAAATAACAGCCATTTACTGTAAAGGTGACTCTGTTGGAGATATAATGTACTAGCTACCGGCGTGTGTTGCAGCTGATGAAGAAGATGAGCTCTACGGACACTCCGCTCAACACTCTCGCGCTGCTGCAGGAGAAGCAGAAGGAGACGCACTCCCCGTACGTGCTGCTCTCCGGCGCCAAGCGGGACCAGAACAACTGACAAGCCCTCTCGCTCACTCACTCACATGCAACTACTGCATTCATACCGCATCTTTGGGCAACTGCTTCGTACAGGAGCCGACATTGCGTCTACATTTACAAAATTATTATATTTCCGAAACGTTTGTTCTACATTTAGTAAGATCTGCGTTAACTTATATGATTGGATAAAAAGGTTTAATGTACTGTGAACTATCAAATGCAAACAAACGGAAAATGGATTGTAACTTTGTCTAATTCGACGACAAGTAGAAATCAATAAATGTTAACAAATTCAAGCAAATGTGGTTTTATTTATAATAATACATGTAAAGTAAAAAATTCTGCTACATTACCTGAAAAGAAACGGTAGTTCAAGAAAAAATCCGGTCAAGAGCGAGTCGGACTCGCGCACTTGAAAGTTCCATATTTTGTTAGCTTTATCTCTTTAAGACGGAAAAAGTGTGTCGGACACTAAAACTATTGGTGATATTTTTAATGATTTTTTTATTAACGTGGGCAAAAGTGAATTTGACCACAAAAATAATTCCAATTATAAAAAATACCTCCAGAACGTTGAAATTAAAAACTCAAATTCAATGTATTTTAAACCCACAGATGAAATTGAAATAATTAAATTTAGTAAAACATTGAAAAATAGCAATTCATGTGGTCCAGATGAACTCAGTACTAATATTATCAAGACCAATATTGATCTTCTCTGTATTCCTATTTGCCATATATTTAATCATTGCCTTGATCAGGAAACTTTCCCAGAATCACTTAAAAAAGCCAAAGTTATTCCAGTACACAAAAAAGGAGATACTAAAGATGTCTCGAAATATCGGCCAATCTCATTGCTGTCAGTACTAGCTAAGCTATTCGAAAAGATTATTGTAAATAGAATACAAAATTACTTTGAAGTTAATAAATACTTTTGCCAGCAACAGTATGGATTTAGAAAAAATTCTAACACTATATCAGCAATCTGTGACTTAGCGGAGGAAATTTCCGACAATTTGAACAACAAGAAAAAGTGTATCGGCCTTTTCTGCGATCTAAGCAAGGCATTTGACTGTGTCAGTCATGAAGTACTGCTTAACAAGCTAGAGTTTTACGGCATAAGAGGTAAAATCTATAACTTCATCCGGTCATACTTGCAAAATCGTACCCAATATGTTCAGATTAGGGCTTATAGCGGTTCAGGAAATCGAGATAAAATAGACTCTGATGAAAGAAAAATCAAATATGGCGTTCCGCAGGGATCAGTCCTGGGACCTTTGTTGTTTCTTATATTTATAAATTACTTGCCTGTCAATATAAATCAAGGAACAACATATTTATACGCAGATGACACAAGCATCATATTGACTGATAATACATTTGATAACCTTCAAAAAACAGCCAAAATCACATGGATTCACTTAAAGGAGTGGTTTAAAGCTAATGGTTTATCTATGAATTGCAGTAAGAGTAATTACATTGTTTTTAGGCGCCACACTAACAGTACAGACTGCAAACTAAATCTACCCATTGAAAAATCCAAATGTATACGTTTTCTTGGTGTTGAATTAGACGAACAGTTAAAGTGGCACAATCAAATTGAAAGTTTAAAAAGGAAACTAGCTAGCGCTTGCTATTCTCTCAAGTGTATGAGAAATATTGTGAGTCAAGAAACCCTTAAACTAATGTATTATTCATATTTTGAAAGCATTATTAGGTATGGTATAGAAGCTTGGGGCAATTCAAATCATATTCAAGATATATTAATTTTGCAAAAGAAAGCACTAAGAATTATTGAAAAGGCTCACTATCTGGAACACTGCAAGCCTCTTTTTATTAAACATAAAATTCTTACTATAATCAATCTGTACATTTATATGATATCGATCAAAATTTTCAAGAGTAAACACAAATACAACCTTGTTAGAGACATTCAGACACATCTTCTAAGAAATGATAAGAGACTTGCTTTGCCTACTCCGAACTATGGAGTGTTTCACAGAAATTTTAATTATACTGGACCAAAGATATATAATGCACTTAATAAGGATATTAAAAACTGTGATAATTTTAATGTATTTTCTAGGAAACTTAAGACTTTTTTATTAGAACGACCATTCTACAATTTAAATGAATTTTTTATTTGACATTTTATTCATTATTTTGACTTGCTTTATGCTATTATTTATGTATTAAATGTAACATAATTTCTTATTTACTTGTTTTATAATTTATCAATGTCATTATGTAAATTTAAGTTGCAAATGTATTTTAAATAAGATAAGTCATTCAATTTACATCTACTGTATCGTTAGTTTTAAGTGAATATATTATTATTATTTTTTGCATGCCTTAATACAATCTGAACCTTTGTATGGCTTTGTAATTTTGCAAATAAACGATTCTGATTCTGATTCAAATGGTTTATTTAAAAATTATGAAGCTATAATATATGGACAACGGAGACTCACCATAATGGATCCTTTTTACCTGTTAGGTATGGGACCTTCCAAATGACAAATAAGCAACTTGGAAAAATACTCATCGGAAAGATCTTGAAAGTCTTGCACGAGATAGATGCGAGTAGTGAGAGTGGCAGGCACTATCTGGAGTCGCTGCTGTGTCTATCCTTGGTGTTAGCGGGCGTGAAGGAGCCCACGTGCGCGGCGGAGGACGCGGCGGGGAGGGGCGGCGCGGGGGCGAGCGCGGGCCGCGCGGGGTCGAAGTGCGCCTTGCGCTGCGGGGCGCGCTTCAGGCGGGTCAGGCGCACGAGCTCGGGCGTGGGCGGCCGTCGCACCGGCACCGTGCTCGCCATGCGCAGGTGGCAGTACAGCGGGATCTGTGACACACACACACGAGGTGATTCGTCAGTAGGTAATCGGAGCCAGTGCCACAGATAACGAAGAGTGGACGCACGGTCGGTAGCGACTCGTCGAGGTCGATGCGCCCGCGCCGCTCAGAGCGCGTCGGCAGCGCGAAGTAGTGCCCGAGCAGCGGCGATGAGGGGGCGCGGCCGAACGTGCGCGTGCGCAGCTCCAGGTCGGTGATGTCGCGCAGCTTGTCCACCTCGACGAGCCCGGGCGTGTAGCGCGACACGGCGCCGTGCTGCCACACCTGCACCACATCGAACCTGCATCACTCGCTCACAAGTTTATCATTACTTCTTATACTTAACCCTCTTAATCTTATTATCGCTAAAACAACGGTGTATGTGAAAAGCCCCCCTCTCCACAGATATGGTTTAAACCTCGCGTGCTGGACCCATTTGAATATTATAAGGAGGTTAAAACCTGTCAGAAAGGGGCTTCCCATACAAAGGGGGTTCTTATATACTAAAATTCCTTTCTGAAGGGTAAATGGTTCAAAGACTCACATTCGGATGCAGCCTTACTTCTTGAACTTCTGCGCTGGATACAGACCACCAGACTCAATCTTGGTGTCTGGGCAGACAGCGTTGTCCTCTCGTCGGTCTGGCGCGTCACAGGTCTTCAACAAATTACTGGCCCCGCCCGCAGCTTGCGGAGGAATTCTCTAAACTCAACCCCTAACCCCGAGCTAGCTCGACCCAGACCTCTACCACGATTTCCGTGAATCGTGCTAATGAAAATCCAAACACATCACTTTCCACCGGCGACCGATTCCCGAGACTGTTCGGACACACAATGGTACTCGCAATTAATGCTCATTAATTGGGTTATTTTACCACTCTTTAAACGTTTGTTTCCTTGAAACCCATAATTCTTTCAACACTGGTTGATCCCATTTTTTTTACACGCATCTCCTCGAGAGCAAAATTCTGACAGTAAACCGGAAAAAACAACTTTGACATTTCACTTTTTTACAACTAGTGTTGCCATATCAGTAAAATAGAATCTGAGACATACTTGCGCGTTCCGAACGCTTTTAACCCGAACAATCCCCCGCTCCGGGCTGTTATCCTTATCAGACCGCTAGCTTACTCAACCGGGAGCCGGGAGAGAGTCGCCAAGGCTCGTCACGGAATCAAACCTTCGACCAACACCTCAGCGGCGCGAGGAGTCTCATCCCCGCCAACTACCAATTTAATAATGCGACCACGTCGCCAATACAAATAATTCCAAATTCACATCTTTCAATAAGATTACATCCCCAAGGACGCGGCGGAGGTGGGTCTTGGCCGATTTCACATAATAACCATGACTTAACTAAATACAATTATCTTCTAAAATGTATACATCTTTTCAAGTAATTTGCGGTACCCTTGTAATTCGTGCCGTTGTCTGAACTAACTAAAAAAGCAAACCTCTACGCGATACTAATCGGTCTAATGCAACGACGAAGGCCTCCATGGACAACGAGGACTCTAATCCCAAGTGTACGGCCTTGGTGGACAGACACACGAATACTCACAGGTACGCCTTAACAGTCCGAGCGTTGCGAAGGCTAGACGTTCGGACGAGGAACGGTCCCCCCACGTCCGTAGCCACTCCATCAAAAGGTCTCGACTGTGTGATCCAATCAGCTGGCAGAACTCCTATCTGCGGCTGCATCAACAAGGCTCGCAGCCTGTAACAAGAAACACAGGAGAAGAGAACATTGCGAATTACCCGGCGAGTAGACAAAATCCAAAACTCTCGCTGTAAAATCGCCAATAACGCGCTTCATCCCGTGTGTGAGTTACGAACATGTCGGTCGGACAGCAAACGCCTCATCAAAGGCCCTCCTTGGGTAACAACAAAGGATGGCGACTTGCGTGCTCCGACCCGACGCACACCGTGCCGATGCCACCGTCGCGACGCCCCAGCGTCTCAGCGCACGGTGACCCAACTCACGGCGTCCAATCAGGAATTAGTTTGGTCCCTAGAACACGCAACCACACGCAACCCGGGTAAAATCTGGGGTGTCCTATCCAACTGCTGGACAGGCCAAGAAATCTGTTTCTTTAAACCACTCCGGCCCCCACTATAGATGATGCGACACCAACTCCGGCGCTGTGCAGCCCCTAGATGCGCACTCTGCAGGATTACATTCACCTGGGACGTGCCTCCAATTTAATATGAATAACTATATTCTGAATTTGTGAAACCCGGTTTCCTACAAAAATCTCTAAAGTACGTGGGGATGCGCGTAGCCATGCTCGCGCAACCTGACTATCCGATCATGCATACACGTCCCGAAATTCAACAGTGGTCCTTACTCTAACTGAATCTCCCCCCGGGGGGCCCCAACTACTAACTAATATGGTGGGCCGAAGAACTGTCCTCGGCTCCGCACCGGTACAGGGGCAGACAAATTATTGGGGGCCCGGCCCCTCCAATCCAGGGTGCATCCATTGCCCTATATATGGTGAGCGTATACACAATGCCATCCGAGGTGGTGCGTAACCCGCTGCCCTAACATATCTCGAATAAGGCGGGTGATATTCTAACCGCGGATACTCGTGTATCGGCGGAGAGTATCGCTGTGGCTCCGCCCTGCTATACTGTCCTACAGTGGACGCAGGCACTGGTTCGGCAAACTGGGGTCCACTCATACAACCTTGAGTGGGGCCCCCGCCCGTGGAGCCCCCCCCCCCCCTCGGGGGGTCCCTACTCGGGCCCGCTGTCGCGGAAGCATGGGGTCCACTCCTAATATCCTGAGTGCGGCCCTGACCCGTTGAACCCCCCCCCATGAGGGGTCCCCCACCCGGGTCCGCAATATAGCCTCGTACCGCAGGCGCACGATTCACACCACTATCAAACTGAGCACGACTCACGCGAGGGCTCTCTCCACTCTCTGACGGGTGCGCTCCTCGTCCTTGAGAGGGGCCACTCGACGGACGTGACTGATAGGAGGACTGCGCCGCGGCTCCCCCGCTCGTGGCGTGACCGTAGGCTCCAGACCTGTTCGCACAAATTAAATCATTATGTGGCCGGCCACATTCTCTACACATTCGCTGTCTGGAGCACTCGCGCGCTAAGTGGTCCTCTAAACAAAAATAGCACAGTCTATTAATTTTAACTAATCGCCGTCTGTCCACTACCGGTAATGCAGCAAAATCATGGCACTGCGATAACGCGTGTCCTGGGCGTCCACACTGGTGGCAATTTGGGCTCTCAGCCACAGCGGCCAGTGCAGCCAGACGTGCAGCAACGCGTCCCCGAAGCGGTTGCACTCCCTGTGGCCCCCTTCGCCCCGAATTACCGGCAGGTTCCCTGAAACTCCCGGTAGGTGGCGCCACCTCCGAAGTCGATGAAGATTCCACGGCCCTAGCCTCAAATTCTAAAAACTTCATCAAATCAGCGAAAGTAGGAAGAGCCTTGTCCTCCCTTTCCGCGGTCTCACGTTCGAAACGTGAACGAGTATCAGACGGTAACTTACCCAAAATAATGTGTACCAACAAGAACGACCACTCATCCACGGGCAAACCTAACATTTTTAACGCGTTACAGGCTACTGTAACCGGGGTCAGTAACTGCGTTCGAATTTGAGCCTTATTACCTACCCTAGGCAAACTTAACAATTGGCTCGTATGAGCATCGGCCAACAGACGGACATTCTGATATCTATTATTTAATAGTTCCCACGCTATGCTATAAGAATCGTCCTCTACTCTTAAATGTTGCACTAAGCTCTTTGCCTCACTTTCTAAAGTGGACATCAAATATGCCATCTTTTGTGCGTTGGTTAAATCCTGCCTACTGTCAACCAACGAGGTGAACATATTCTTATATGCCACCCACAGCTCCATGGCACCATTAAAATGTCCCAACTCCAAAGTAGGGAGCCTACTGTGCAACGATGTACCTTGCGCTGCATGTCTTACATCAGGTGTGCTCGAAACACCTGACTGTCGCTTTTTAATCTGACAGGCGACCTGTGTGACCTCATTATAAATATCCATAATTTGATCCATGTCATTATTAGGGCTAGCCATTACCTCCGGTGGCAGCTCCTGGTCCAACAGCTCGATGAGCGCCTGCTCAGCTTTCTCGAGGCGATGCTCCATCTGTGAGTACCGCTCCAGGACTGCATCGCCCCGATCAGCTCGAGCCAACAAGCCTTGAACGCTGACAAACCAGCGCAGCTGGCTGGCCAAGATGTTCCTCGGAGAAGTCCTCGACATTGTAGACCGGGAAATCAAAGAAAATACCAACAATTAAAAACCGAACTAACTCTGGCACGAATCACAAACGTCCCCGTATACAATAATATTGTAGACCCAAATATACTAGACTCTAGTCAGTATGTTAATTTCAGTACATTAATACACAATACAACCCTGTTGTTCAATTATGCGAGTTCAACCAAAACCAATTTTTAATACTCAAATGTGTACAAACAAACACAATATCATAACTTTATGAACAAACAGACAGACCTTTTCTGTTGCTATATATCACTCAAACATTTTCAAATAAACACAATATCATAACCTTATGAACAGACAGACAGACCGTTTCTGCTGCTATATATATATAATCCATACAACATAAACCAGTTAGTGACATTTATGCTACACTTTTGACAAACAACTATGTCCAAGCCTCAATCGCAAGTGTCAAGAAGTTTTCATTCAAAATAAACAATATAAACCAAACTGTAGCACTAACTAACAGTATATCCAAAGGTAATTGGCTTCTGAAAGTATGTAATCACATTAAACACTTGTTAAAGACTAAACATACTCCAAAACAAACAAATTTAACAATTCCAAGTTGTAACATAACCTATGTACGTTGTTATAATATTATACCTAAGCGCTCGCTTAGTTAATATGATTCACTAACCAAAAACTACACATTACACATTAGCCCTGCTATGTACTTTGTAATTTATATAAGCCGAGGCTTTCAACAACTATATAACTAATAATTAAGCCGCTTCGCTTGCTAGCAATGGTTATGCTGTATGAATTTACAAACTATTATAGTTTTGTCGCCGGGTTCACTAGGCTTAACCGCGCTTATAAAGTTATATGTTTATCCACAATACAACATATAATACAATACCTAAAGCTAAAGGAGCTGTGTAAATATCCTTCCAGCTTACATAAACCTATTCATATACACAGTCCGAGTACTGTAGTATAAGAAATAACAAAATATTCTATTTGATCTCGCTTTAGGTTACAAGGTTCCAAACTACCTACCTAAAACAAAGTATAATTCACAAATTATCTTAGGCCAACGGAGCTACTATATCGGTTCGGCTTATATAAACAGAATATATCTTGGTCCGGGGTTGTTTAATATCCGATATTAAACAACTTAACCGCGCTATGCTACCAGCAAATTGGATGTGAAAAGCCCCCCTCTCCACAGATATGGTTTAAACCTCGCGTGCTGGACCCATTTGAATATTATAAGGAGGTTAAAACCTGTCAGAAAGGGGCTTCCCATACAAAGGGGGTTCTTATATACTAAAATTCCTTTCTGAAGGGTAAATGGTTCAAAGACTCACATTCGGATGCAGCCTTACTTCTTGAACTTCTGCGCTGGATACAGACCACCAGACTCAATCTTGGTGTCTGGGCAGACAGCGTTGTCCTCTCGTCGGTCTGGCGCGTCACAGGTCTTCAACAAACTACTGGCCCCGCCCGCAGCTTGCGGAGGAATTCTCTAAACTCAACCCCTAACCCCGAGCTAGCTCGACCCAGACCTCTACCACGATTTCCGTGAATCGTGCTAATGAAAATCCAAACACATCACTTTCCACCGGCGACCGATTCCCGAGACTGTTCGGACACACAATGGTACTCGCAATTAATGCTCATTAATTGGGTTATTTTACCACTCTTTAAACGTTTGTTTCCTTGAAACCCATAATTCTTTCAACACTGGTTGATCCCATTTTTTTACACGCATCTCCTCGAGAGCAAAATTCTGACAGTAAACCGGAAAAAACAACTTTGACATTTCACTTTTTTACAACTAGTGTTGCCATATCAGTAAAATAGAATCTGAGACATACTTGCGCGTTCCGAACGCTTTTAACCCGAACAAACGGATTGTAGTCAAGATCTTGGTAAGAACTTGTCTTATAGATTAAGGTAAAAAGGTGCTGTGAGAGTGCAGGACAGGAGCTATACCAACCGATACATGCGTACCCTTATTTAAAGACCCACGGATCTTATCACTACCAGGATTATACATTTTTGAAGTTGCTAAGTTTGTTAAACAAAATCCTGATTTCTTTAAAACAGCACAAGACATCTACCCTCGAAACACATGAAGAGGCGATCGTTTGGTTTTGGAAAACGTACCAAGAACCGCTTTACTTACCAAAAATTGCTTTGCGATGAGCATTAAAATTTATAATAAAATACCTAACGACCTTAAGAAACATCCATTTCAATTATTAAAAAAAAAATTGTTCAATTGGCTTCTTCTACGCACATTTTATAGTGTAAGGGATTTCCTCGAATATAGCGAATTGACATAATGTGTGTGTGTTATATATTTTTTTTTAATTTTGTTATTTTATAATTTTAATAATTTTAATCTGTTAATATAATTTTAGTTAATAGTAAAATATACCTTTGATTATTTGCATGCTATGATAATTAGCTGAATACGGAAACTTTATTACCTTAATATCATACCTATTGTACCTACTTATTCATAAGCAAATAAAGAATCTTTGTCTTTGTCAGGACGAACTTATCTAAATTCAAGTGCGACTGAGCAGGATAGACATACTATACGAGCTTTATTAAATCAACGTAAGCGAGAATCGGTTTAAAAGTCAATAAAAAAAACGATATTGGAAAACTCTTAGTCAAAAGATGGATAATCCAAAAAATATTCGTATCAAGTTTTGTAATGATCCACATTAAAGACGTAAAATGTGACGTTACAAATAAAATTTTCAGAGATCTATAGGATTTATTTGCATTATGTGAAAGTTTCAAATCATGTTTTCAAGATAATCAAAAGATTTCTCAAATCTGAAATAAATTTAATAATTAAATTAAATTTTGGTTGGAGTGTGGCCGTTTTTATGTAGATAGTTATTCGAATTTGGGCGGTTAATAATTTGATTGGTGCATCTAGGTCACCAACCACCTCCGCGAGCCGGGGCGAACCCCACAAGGCCACGCAAGTAAAGGAGGTGGGTCGCTAAGGTCAAAAGGGTAGACCGGTTTTCCACAAGACCAGTGAGGCAGTCCTTGGAAGCAGCCACAAGACGGCACCAGCGAAGCCCCATGAGCCACGTGTGGGAAAGCGGCGTCGCCAGGACCGTCTTGATGAAATCGCCTCCCCAAAGAGTGACGCCAAACGAGTCAGGGTGGACAAGACCAAGGATTCTGCATCGAGCTACGCAGAAGCAATGCAATCGCATTTGTGTGTAGCGGTCAGGATCAACCCTAACCGTGACCTCACAGCAGAAGCAGCACAGCAGCTTCAGGCAGAACTCCTGGCGAAAGTTGGCGAAATTTGCGCTGAAGCTACCGGCTCCAACATACAGGACGTACCGTCATTCCGAGGACGGCCCAGCTGGAACGCGGGCGTCCTCAGACTATGGTGTGAAGACGACGGGTCTCTGGCTTGGCTGAAACGCACCGTAGCGACGCTCAAACCGCCGTACCCAGGTACCAGCTACGAAGTCGTCAGCCTGAAGGAATTAATACCCAAGGTCAAATGTGGGCTGTTTATTCCTGAGGTGACTGACAAGAAGCCCGGCGAGATACACACCTGGCTGGCCATGCAAAACAAAAAATGGCTCAAGGTGGACAGCTGGTCCATGTACTCCATGGACATACACACCGCTCCGGCTGAGAGACCTGGGACATTCTTAAGCCTAGGTATACCTCGGTCGGAAATACCGGCACTGATGGCGAGAGACCGCCGAGTCACCTTCGGGCTAGGCTCGGTGTACGTCAGATTCTTCGGTCCGAGAGGTTTACAGGACACCGCTCCCGAAGATCCACCAGTGCCAGTGACCACGGAGGAAGACCCCAGTCCCGACCCCAACAAAGGGTCGGATGTACCCGTACGTCAGACCGAGTCCGACACCGTGATCACACAACCGTGTGGGGAACCGAAGGAGGGGAGTAGCTGTGGTATGGAAGTGGAGCTGCAACCCACCGACGAACACCCCCACGATTCAGATGACGTGGAAAGAGGGACGGACGGGGAATCAATGGATAGTGACATTCTCCTATCCTCTCCCGCCCGCTCCCCCCACTAACGTCATCCAAACTAACCTCCAGCATAAGCAGGTAGCAGTAGCTACGCTGCGCCGCATGCTGGAGGTTAACAAACACACTATCGCTCTAATCCAGGAGCCTTGGATCAGGGCCGATAGAATATGCGGTCTTAGCAACATTGGAGGTAAGTTAATCCTCAATACCTCTGTTCATAGTCCACGAACATGCATATACGTCCCACGCCACCTGAATGCTGTGCCTCTAACTCAGTTCTGTTTCAGAGATCTGACGACAATCAGGCTCGAGGTTCAGGCCTGTGGAGGAGGCTGTGCTACCGTGGTGCTGGCGTCCGCCTATCTCCCTGGTGACGAGGAGGTGCCCACCAGAGAGTTGGCGGACCTAATACAACACTGCGAGCAGAGTGGTCTGGACCTGATCGTGTCAGCAGACTCCAACTGTCACCACCCTATCTGGGGCAGTGAGACACCCAATAGGAGAGGTGAGGCCCTAGTTTCTTATCTCTTTTCAACTAACCTTACAGTCCTTAACAAGGGCTCTGTCCCAACGTTTGTTACCTTCAGGTTTCAAACAATAGTAGATATCACCCTAGCCACGGAGACGGCCTCGAAGCTGGTTACCGATTGGCATGTGTCTAAGGAACCCTCCTTCTCAGACCACAGGCGTATCTGCTATAACTTAGGTGTCCACATAAATAGCCCAGACGTAACCCGAGGAAAACGGACATCGACAGGTACAAGGGTCTACTGAAAGAAGAACTGCAAAGGATAAACTTTCAGGATATGAGGACATCGGCTAGCAACATCGAAGCTAATGTCAAAAACCTAACAAACAGCATCAACACATGCTATCAGAAGGCTTGCCCACTAACGACACCACCCAGCGGAAGCTCAAAATGTCAATGGTGGGGACCTGAACTCGAACGGCTCCGGCACAAGTCTAGGTGCTTATTCAACAGAGCTATGAACACGAGAAACGAGGATGACTGGGACAAATACAGAGAAGCCCAACACTTCTACAAAAAGCGCATCATGATTAGGAGATGCGAATCTTGGCGCCGTTTCTGCGAAAACATTGAATCAAACAATGAAGCTGCCAGGGTACGCAAGGTCCTATCGAACGACCAAGACCGCAACCTAGGCCCGCTTAAGAAATCAGACGATACATTTACAAACACAGACAAGGAGACCTGCGAAGTACTACTCGAAACTCACTTTCCAGGTTGCAGCATCTCAGAAGAACGCAACTGGAAGGAACGACCGAGTAGATCTCCGAATGAGCAGGACTGGAAAACAGCCGAGACTGTGGCCGACAAGGACAAGACCATCTGGTCCATCAACAGCTTCCTTCCCTTCAAATCGGCGGGGCTGGATGGCATATTCCCCGCTCTTCTGAGATGGGGAATAGATTACCTAGCAGAACCGCTGACAGACATCCTGAGAGCATGTCTTGCACATAGCTATATACCACAGGACTGGAGAGAAGTCAAAGTAATATTCTTGCCTAAACCGGGTAGAAGTGATTACACTCAAGCGAAATCCTTTAGACCCATTAGCCTCACATCCTTTCTTCTTAAAACTCTAGAAAGGCTCAGTGATAGGTATATCAGAGATGGGGCCCTAAAGAGGAAATCGCTACACCCGAACCAACATGCCTACAGTTCAGGCAAATCAACAGAGTCGGCTCTGCACAGCGTAGTGAAAAGAATCGAGAACACTCTGACTGCTAAAGAGTAAACCCTAGGTACCTTTATCGATATAGAGGGGGCCTTTGACAAAACTAGATTCATAAATATCAACCACGCTCTTCTCAAGTATGACGTCGAACCAACACTACGCGGGTGGATAGACAACATGCTTAAGTTGAGAGCTGTACAACTAGACGTGAATGGCACCACCAGAGCGGTGGTAGCCAAGGGCTGCCCACAAGGAGGCGTCCTATCACCTCTGCTCTGGAACATCGTAGCGGATGATTTGATCCGACGGCTTAACGATAAGAGCTATCATACAATAGGCTATGCCGACGACCTCGCTATTCTCATCAGTGGGAAATTTGAAAGCACACTCTGTGAACTAATGCAGGGTGCTCTCAAGGTTGTTGAAAAATGGTGCGAGGAGTACCAACTAACAGTGAACCCGAATAAGACAGAACTAGTACTGTTTACCAATAAAAGAAAGCTGGTGAACATGAGACCCCCGAAACTCTTCGGCACTGAACTAAACCCTATCAACTGAAGTCAAATACCTAGGAATGTTACTTGACAACAAGCTGAACTGGACTAAACATATGAACAACAAATTGAAAAAGGGGACCATAGCACTATGGCAGTGTAAACGCATGATGGGCAAGAAATGGGGACTACGCCCAAACATAATGCTATGGCTATATAAAGCAGTGATAAGACCAATGGTCTCGTACGGTGCCGTCGTCTGGTGGCCTAGGATGGACGTCGGCTACGTACAGAAAGACCAAGAAAAGTTTCAACGGCTTGATAGCATGCTTACCACAAGTTGCATGCGCACCACCGCAACCGCGGCCCTCGAGATAATTTTGGACATCCCACCGCTGCACCTGTTCATACAACAGGAGGCAGCGGCTGCGGCGTTCAGACTCAGGGCAGCTGGACAGTGGAAAAGCGACGACAGGGCACCACACACGCGCATCCTTGAGCTGGCCGTGTCCCACCAGCCACTAATGGACGCGCCGTGTGATAGAATCCCAAAAATGCACATCTTCAATAGACAGTACAACGTCCAACTCTTTGAGGAGCCAACGGACCACTCTAATATCCATGAGATAAGGATATATACAGATGGTTCCAAAACGAAAGAGGGTACTGGGGCCGGAGCGTACTCAGCTGAACTTAATATTAACAAATCAACAGCCTTAGGTAAGTATAACACGATTTTCCAAGCGGAATGCGTCGGTATAATCCTGGCTTCAAGCGCGGTGCTCAGCAGAGAAGCTAAAGGCCTCAACATTCGCATACTTTCTGACAGCACTGCGGTACTCCGGGCCCTAAGCAGGACTACGGTAAACTCTGGGCTCATACTACAATGTCTAAATCAACTGGAAGAGGTAAGCCGACACAATAAAGTAACCCTCCAGTGGATAAAAGGGCACAGCGGATCGCTGGGTAACGACGGTGGCTGATGAACTGGCAAAGAAAGGCGCAAAACAAAAACCGGTAGGTGTTGAACCACTGGTACCCTTGCCTTTTAACCAGATAAGAACATGGCTGCGGGAGAGAACCAGCACTCAACATGCTGAACAATGGGTAAGCGTGACAACCTGCAGGCAGACGAAAGAGGTGTTACCCACCGTGGACCGTCGCCTGACGAAGAAACTGTTACGACTTAATAGAACCAACCTTCGCATGATGGTAGGGCTAATTACAGGACATAGCAACCTTAACAGACGTTTCTATATTATAGGTCTAACAGACAGCCCTCTGTGCAGAGCCTGCATGGGGGCCGAAGAAACGCCGACCCACGTGACTATAGACTGCGTAGGTGTCAGCACACAACGGGCCAAGATCCTCGGTGAACCGGGGACGCTTCGCCAGTCCTGTGGCGACCTAGGCCGCCTCTTGGGATTCTGGCGTGAGCTGGGCTGGCTAGAATAGCCAGTCCCACTATTTCCACGCACAAAGGTCCAAATGAGAGACTAGGTGCGGAAACCGAGCCCACCAAGAAGAAGAAGAAGAAGAATGTGATTTCTTGTCTTGCTGTGTTTTTTACATTTCTGAACTACGGAAGTTTTTAACCTAAAAATACTTTATGGATAAACAATCATACGAACTCACTAATTTTAGTGTATTCAATAATATATTGGAATTAACACTACATCGAAGCTAAATTTTAAAAGTCATTCCATTTTAATAATGGAATGTGTTTTAAAGTTTTTAACAAATTTAAATAGACACACCTATCCATAGTTAGAAATTGGGTAGGTTTTTGCAGTAAGAATTTACAAATAAAAATAATCATCGGTGTCAAATAGAAAGTTTCGTCTGTCAACCTGCAATTCTGAAAGTGCTTACATTCTGCTGGCGAAACACACTCTACTGACGCTTAGACCACTGTGGTGTAGCGCTTACTAACCCAAAAGTTGTGGGTTCAATCTCCGCGATGCACATTCATTTGTTATCGGTCAGGGTGCTTCGGAAGGCACGTTGAACTATTGGTCCATCTGTGCCCGAAGTAGGGGGCTCACCAACCAACCACCATAATATCGTCGGTGACAAGCATGTGTGTGTAGCTCCACGCAGACCACGTCTCCCGCTCCTCACCTCATAGTTGGCAGCAGCAGAGACATGAAACCAGCTGCACACTTGTACACCCGCGTGATGTCTGTAGTGTGTGTACTCGGAGGGAGCTATACCTTGAGTGTGGTGGAGCTGGCCACCTTGTTGACGTCGGGCGGCACGCGCGTCACGTCCAGCGACCACGGCACGAAGCTGCCCAGCGTGCCCAGATACTCGCCCGACAGCCGCCACCCGCGCACGCTGTAGTCCGAGCTGCCGCTGCGAGTGGGAGCTTGGGATTATTGACTTGCCCCGAGAGCGCCTCTACGTCCGTCTGCGTGCTCCGGAAGAATCTCTAGCTTTGTGTGCCCGAAGTATTGCGATGAGGCTCACTTCATAATCGTCAGTGAAATGTGGATGTATGAGTGTGGACTTCATTTACCTGTCCACACTCTGAAACACCTCTGACACCCCGTAGATGACCATCATTCAAGTTCTGAGAGAAGTAATTGAAGAGCGGCTGATTGTAGCGGTCGTGTGACCATAATGTTCACCTGAGCAGTAGCTTGTGGTCGTCGATGTATGAGAGCGTGGTGATGGAGCGCAGGTGAGCTCGGTAGCTGTTCAACAGCAGCGGCAGTGGCTGGTCTCTCACACAGCGCTTGGCGCGTCCACACACTCGGTCGCGCCATAGGAACGGGAACTGCAGTCGCAGGCGGGGCATGCACACGTGCACCTGGATACACAGAAGACACGTGAGGCCCACAAGCATACACACACTCATGACATAATAGAGCGATCCCGACGAACCTGAACGTTAGTCATGAAGTTGGTCATGAGCCAGACCTTGATGTAGCCGACGGTGGTGCCACAGAAGAGGAACTCGTTGTTAATGTCCGTCTCGAAGGCAGACACGTGGTCACCCGCTGTATGCACACCCTGGGGATTACAACTACTGTACCATTTATCACATCTACATCCTACTGCGATAAGTTGGACCGCTGTTAACCTGAAATGATCCCTGGAACCCGCCGGCGGGGTGGTCCGACCAGCACTGAACTTGTCCGTTCTCTAGAGCCACCAATAATGATGCTGCAAATTGAAGCAATTAAGTCATGTTGTTGGAAACTCAGTGCCAAATGTACGAATACGTTAAACCATAGTATCTACAAGGAAAATAATTGGTATCAAACTCTTACTTGTGCCCAAAATGGGGGAAATTAAAACAAGCAAATGTTTGAACTTACCGACTTTGCTGTGCTGCGGTCGGTTCTGCAGGAAGATGCAGGCGTGCACGGCGAGCTGGCGCATCTCCTGCGCACGCGCCGGCATCGACACCACGGACACGCGGCGCGACCGTGCACGCTCCACCGCCGCAGACAGGTCCACCGTCGCGTTCATACTGCACACAGCATCACGTACAGTACACGACTACACACTATGTAACCTTACTGTACCCTGCGACGAAACCTGCTCCTGACCTCTGTCTCTTGATAAAGGAACTGCCCTTGCTCAGGCTCGGCTGATGGCTCAGGGCAGGCACGATGCGCGGCTCGCGCTTGTTGTAGCTCATCTTGATGCGCAGCGTGGGCTCCGTGCACGAGAACCGTCTGGGAGACCAATAGTACATTACACTCGAGGATCAACTGCCTATAGACAGGGCGGAGGGGGGGGGGACTAAACTGCTCGTGGTTAGGGTACATGTCTTAAATAAACAATTACTTATGTAAGTATCGGAATATGATAATATCCCGTTCCGGCATGACGTTTTAAAAAGCCTTATAGAGAGGGAGTGGTTACAGGCATTTGCGTAATATCAGTAATTTAATTTTTGCGGAAACTTCTGGACAGGCTGATTAACGTCTCACCTGATATCACTCTCTCGGTTTCTGGGCTAGTAAACTTTATCCTAGAGCTCATGGATTAAAAAGAAGCTAGATGATACTGTAGTGTCGACTCACCTGTAGGGCTGGCCCGTCTCCAGCTTCCACATGATGAGCTCGGAGTTGTAGCTGCAGGTGACGACGGCGAGCGGAGAACGCGCCGCGGCGGCCAGCACGTCGTCACTGTGCCGAGTCTCCCACGCCTTGCCTGTCGCCGCTGTGCCGGAGTCCTCGAACTCCACGATGTGCTGGTTCCAGCCCACCGCTAAGATACTGTAGTGTCGACTCGCCTGTAGGGCTGGCCCGTCTCCAGCTTCCACATCATGAGCTCGGAGTTGTAGCTGCAGGTGACGACAACGAGCGGAGGACGCGCCGCGGCGGCCAGCACGTCGTCACTGTGCCGAGTCTCCCACGCCTTGCCTGTCGCCGCTGTGCCGGAGTCCTCGAACTCCACGATGTGCTGGTTCCAGCCCACCGCTAAGATACTGTAGTGTCGACTCGCCTGTAGGGCTGGCCCGTCTCCAGCTTCCACATGATGAGCTCGGAGTTGTAGCTGCAGGTGACGACGGCGAGCGGAGGACGCGCCGCGGCGGCCAGCACGTCGTCACTGTGCCGAGTCTCCCACGCCTTGCCTATCGCCGCTGTGCCGGAGTCCTCGAACTCCACGATGTGCTGGTTCCAGCCCACCGCTAAGATACTGTAGTGTCGACTCGCCTGTAGGGCTGGCCCGTCTCCAGCTTCCACATGATGAGCTCGGAGTTGTAGCTGCAGGTGACGACGGCGAGCGGAGGACGCGCCGCGGCGGCCAGCACGTCGTCACTGTGCCGAGTCTCCCACGCCTTGCCTGTCGCCGCTGTGCCGGAGTCTTCGAACTCCACGATGTGCTGGTTCCAGCCCACCGCTAAGATCCTGGACAATTATACAAATTGGTTTATTCTTTTTGGTTATAGTTTTGCCTCCGCAACGTTTCTCTCACCTTCCTTCCACCCAAAAGACACTAGTGACTTCGCACATGTGTTCGATAGACATTATTCGCAGACACAAGCCCGTGTTGAAGTTCCACACCTGCAGAAATGAGTGATGATTTCTATCAAGAGCACTTGACACTCGATTGTACTATTGGAGCAGTTCACCATAAAAGAGATTCACTTGGATCTAGCAATCAGAATGAATGGCAACCTTGAGTTCTCCGTTCCTGGCGCCGGTGAGCAGCAGCTGGTAGCCAGGGTCGAAGCAAGCGCACGTGATCTCGACAGGCTGCAGCTCGCCGTGCAGAAGTCGCGTGTGCGCCTCACGGATCATTGCCATGCGTTTGCCTACAAGAGGAAGAAGTGTCGAATACGTTGGGCTTTACCTTCACCTACAATAAAAACAACCCCTACAGGGAACTTTATGAACACTCATCAGAAGTAGTATACAACTAAAAGGAACCTGTTAGAGGATCCCAGCAGATTATAATGCTGTCCATGCCACAAGTTAACAGCACTTTGAAGAGCGGATTGTAGAGGACCTTGGAGACGGCCTTCGAGTGCGTGAACCCATCGGTGTGCAGCGGATTGAGCTTCTCGTCGAGGATCACGATCGCGATCTTGATGGCGGCCATGATGAACTCCCGCGTCACGCGGTTGTACACCGTCGTGATGGGCGTCTGCTCACCCACTTGCGATGGAATCTCTATGTACGTCTAGAAATGGTGTCAACAGGTTTATCATAGTTTCCTTTGAAAGAGATACCTAAGTATTCTGTAAATTTTCTGACGCTAGACGTGAAGTTACCTGTAAGCACGTCTGTCCTTGCACATCCCACACCTTAATGACGCGATCGCGACTGAGCGAGTAGACACGCTGCCCGCGCTGCTGCAACACCAGGCTGATGATGCCGGCGTGGTGACCCTGCATAACAATATCATTTTACCTACTGCGCCATTATAATGAGTACATTATCAACAAGGTATTGAATACTTCTAAAACGACTCACGTACTGGAAACACCTGGCTGGGTTTGGCAGTAACGAAGGAGTTCCAGACACGCACCGTGCAGTCCGGGCCACCCGTCACCAACACGTGTGATTCCTCGTCGAACGCGAAGCACTGGATGCCCTGCGAAGCCGAGAAGGTGAGGACTATAAAACTTATTTCAAGTAGAAACATTGATTTGACCTTGTGCTCTATTTAAGAAGACTATCTAAGAAGATGAAAACTTTATTTGTGATTTGCACGCTTAATTGATGAGTACCTTCTCCACTCTGAACATATTCTTGATCCTCGAGCCGGCGACGTCACACATGAGCAGCGAATCCGGACACGTCGCGCACGAGACCAGGCAGTGCAGCGACTCGTAGTACGAGACTTGGCGCACCCAGTCCGAGTGGACCTTCGGGAACTCCGTTAGCGTCATCCCCGGGAGCAGGTGTGGCTGGTGGGCAACACGTCAGTAGGCTTCACTCAGGTATTAGGACTTACATACATAAACAAGCAATCGAACTGTACCTTAACTATCCGGTTTCAAGTCTGTCAAGAGTAAATTGGGAAGAGCTCCTTTTAAACTTTATAATGTTAAACTTTATAATGAAAGAGTAGAGCTAGGACTAGCTGGGATAGCAAATAATAATAATAATAAAACGGCGTAGGGATGTGACGACCCCACCGCCCACTGGTGCGTCTAGATGGCGTCGGGGTGTGTCGACCCCTTCGCCCTCTGGTACGTACAGTGCAAGCAGTCACCGCAGGGCGGCTTGTGGCGAGCCGATGGTGAGTGGCGACACCTCGGACCCTACCTCCAGGGGAAACACACACACATGCACTTACACACACATACACACAGCGACACACGTCCCTGCCTCTGCGCTTGCCTTAACCAGCCGGCCAGAGTGGAGTCGCAAGAGCGAAACCTATGCCCCAGGTTGGAAGTGTAAAATGTCATAACGCCGGGGGCACTTGACTGTGTCGACTCGCCCCGCAGACTCACCTCTCGACAACCTTAGCTGCTTACATAGTGTTGCCCCCTGGCCACCCCATGGTGGCTAGATAGGGGGCCCACAACGGCTATCCTTCTGGGTAGTCATCAAGCAGTGGGTCACCATCTGCCAGACTTAAATTTGTGAGAGATTTTTGAGGCAGATGTCCGTTATCTCACTCCATAGCCCTGTTATCCGGCCCATCTAGCATCCCTTCCTCATAGCCCACTCCAAGTCTTCCTTCCTGGCAATAGTTTGGCAACTATGGGGGACTGTCCGTTAGTGTATCCCAATGGTACATTGAGGGAGAGGCCTCCATGGATGCGGCCATCTCACATTTAGATTAAATGGTACTAAGGCCTCTTCAATGTTGGCTTCGGCCCCATGAATGCCTTTCAAATGACCGGGTCCCTATGGGCTCGTGACTGAAAAGTGTACCTACATAATAATAAAATTCTTTATTGCACACTATAAAATTTTTGTACGCAGGCGAGCTTAATACTATTTAGTATTTTCTACCAGCTAACCTTTGGCGATGGGGAAGTTGTTGGCTTCGTTTGTTGGCAAATTGGCTTTCAGAAAACTTACTGACACTAAACACTCAGAAAACGAACTACATGTGCTTTACTATATATGAACGAAAACAAACCGACACTGACTTTAAAATTAGAATTCACAGTTGTAATGATATGGGCAATCGACAATGTGTCTGTCCCTATATTAATAAAGTTACCTCGACCAAATACTTGGGAATTATGATAGACCAAAAGCTTCCATGACACGCTCAAATTGACTTAGTGAATAACAGAATAAGAAAATTAATTTGGATATTTAAGATCTTGAGACACGTAGCACCGAAAACTTTACTTATCAAAATATATACATCGTTGGTCCAATCAATTATAGTCTACTGTATTCCAGTGTGGGGAGGTGCCACAAAAACTAAATTTCTAGAGGTTGAAAGGGCACAACGTTCGTTGCTAAAGGTTATGCTCTTTAAACCACGATTATTTCCTACAGAAACATTATATGCAGCATGTCAATTACTAACAATTAGGAAATTGTACATTTTAGCAGCTATCTTAAAAAAGCATAAATCTTTAGGGCATGACCCACAAATTCTTACTAGAAGAAGAAAAGATATAGTTGTCGCGAATGCGAAATATATAGGCAGCTATAGTGAAACGTATAGCGACCGGCCCGGGGGCAGCGAGGCGCGGGGACCGTGGCCGGCGAGAACGTGCGGGCTTGCGACTAGTTGCGACCAGTAGCTGTCTGGACGTCGCGGGAGTGATACGACTCACCTTTTCTCACCTTTCATACAAGTGTGTGTGTGTGTGTGTGTGACCTGTGTTAGATCAGAACTATTCAGAACCGATGCGAAGCGTCGGACTGTCGGTGGACAGTGGGATTTAGGTAAGTGACGGAGGCATGCACATTCAGACCCAGTGATCAGTCAGTTCCAGGGAGCAACCCTGAATTTAGTTGCCTTATCAGAACTATGTGTCAGACTGCGGGTAGTTTTAGATTAGGATAGTCCCAGAAAACAGCCTGGTTTTAGATGCCCGTTCCAAAGTGTCGGACTGTCGTAGACAGAGGGTTAGGGCAAAGCCGCAGGGAACAGCCCTGTATAACAGACCCAAGGAACAGCCTTGGATTCAGTCAAAGCCGCAGGGAACAGCCCTGTATAACAGACCCAAGGAACAGCCTTGGATTCAGTCATAGCCGCAGGGAACAGCCCTGTATAACAGACCCAAGGAACAGCCTTGGATTCAGTCATAGCCGCAGGGAACAGCCCTGTATAACAGACCCAAGGAACAGCCTTGGATTCAGTCATAGCCGCAGGGAACAGCCCTGTATAACAGACCCAAGGAACAGCCTTGGATTCAGTCATAGCCGTAGGGAACAGCCTTGCATAACAGTCCCAAGGAACAGCCTTGGATACAGTGATAGTCCCAGAGAACAGCCCTGGGTTCAGACAGCCACAGGAGCAGGCCTGCTAGCGAGGATCGGGGTGGCTAAAGGGGAGGTTGGAGGCCACAGGGGTTGAGAGCCCTAAAACCATCAGATCAGTAATCAGATTCAGTTAACTAGCCTATCAGTCACTTATCAGTGTGATCGGATCGTACATGCTTGTGCGGTATTCAGTGTTCAGTTTATTATTTTTTTTATAATCAGTTACCCCAGCTTGTGACATAGAAATCATTACAGATATTCGCCAAGTACGGTGTTTACCTACTTTGCGACAATAGTAGTCAAAGTCAAAAGAATCAAAACATGCTTTGCTGGTCGACAATATGATCACTTGTCTGGCTATCTATATAACCAAATAAATAAAAATTTAGAGATATATCAGTTGCTACGCTTTGACTGCAAGAAATTATTGTCGAAATGGCTGCAAAATCAAACCTATGACGAAACAGAGCTTCTACTGCAACATGACACCTAATCCCAAATAAGATAAAGCACACAAAGTTAATTAAGCACGCACCTACACAAATACACTCGCTTTTATCCACACACTCACACACACCCTCACACACACACATACCCTCACACACACACATACCCTCACACACACACACACACCCTCTCACTCATACACTTTTAAAATATTGTTTCCTTTTTTGTATGTTTTAAAAACTTGAAATTAAATGTATAATGTTTAATGTACATACTTAATATCTCATGTTTTTGTGGTTCGTAGGTGCTTAATATGTTTTTCAATTTAAATTTCATGTCAACAAATTTAAGTTCCATAAAAGAGCGGGGCTTCCTGTTACAGGTATTTTTATACTTAAAAGGAAGTCCCTACAAAAGTGTAATTAGATAAATATGGTGGCGTGAATAAACATTTTGTATTTTTTTTTTTGTTACCCTCTTCTGCAAGTCGGCGTGCATGAGCTGGGTGTACGCGCGGCCAGGCTGGTTGCGGAAGGGCCCGCGCTGCTCGGGGGAGAACCGCAGCAGCCGCACGTTGCCGCCGACGTCGCCGCAGATCAGCATACACTTCTCCGAAGTGTCCTTGTGGAACACGTAGTGCATCGTGCAAATCTGCATTAGAGGCTCCGTTGAGAAAGATTTGCCTATTTACTTCCACAGTACAGTTTAGCAAACACTCACCATACTCGACCAGCTGGTGATGATGAGCTTGAGCGTGAAGGTCTTGGCAGTGCAGTCGTAGAAGCGCAGGTCCCGCTCCGTGGATGACGTCACGACGATGTTGACGTCCGGCATGCACGCCATGTCCGTCACCCACGTCTGACGGACCTTCAGGTGTGCTACAACGAACGTCTTCATCAAGCTTGGGATTATGAAGATAACTAAGTAGTATAGACTGGGCGTATTTAGAATGGACTCACGACTGGAAGACATAGCGGTCCTCAGCAGACGCATGTCCAGCGACCACCAGTGGATCATGCCGTCCCGGCTGGCGGTGACGTAGGAGCCCTGCATGGGGTCCGTTGTGCGATCCTTGCCCACGTCGGGACAGAAGCAGATCCTGGAGACGGGGTGGCGATGCTGCGAGCGCATGAGCGTGGGCAGGCCGAGGATGGGCGGCTGCAGTGAGCCGCGCTGGTTCTCGGGGTCGTTGCCGAAGTAGCCCAGGATCAAGTGCGACACCAGCTCGTCCCAGTCGATCACTCCGTTGCGCGCTGAGTTTATCTGATTACATACATTTTCAAACATTTTTCGTACCTTTTTAGCTTATCCGTCTCCATGTTTTAAATAACGCTGGTGTGTTGCCTACTGTTCCTCTCGCACTGCAGGAAAGTCTATTGCCTACTGTTCCTCTCGCACTGCAGGAAAAACTTTTTTATCGAAACGCTTTAAAATTCCTTTTTCAGATTAGTTTCACTAAAATGATCGTTGCTCAGCTTCCTTTTCCAAAATCACAAGAGAGTATTTAAAACCAAGAGGGAAGTTTTAAAAATTCTACCTAATTACTTACATATTCTATATGTATGACCTATGAAGGAGATCAGCCATAGGTCAATCAAAGTACGTGTAACTAATGCATCCTCACTTTCATGAACAATATTTTGAACTCGTCATCGTCGTAGTCGACATGGAGCAGGTCCCGCAGCAGGGTCCGGAGCTGGTTGGGCAGCAGCTGGTCCTGGTGCGCGGCGAACGCATCCCGCAGCCGCACCATGTCGCCCGTCGAGCAGCGTTCGTGCAGCGGACTGTTTTTCCATTTGAGTCGCGGCAACGTGCCCGAGTCTGACCCTGTCTTCGACTTGGAATCTTCGAGCGAAGCCATAGACTGCATTTCGAAGTCGTTTGGTGCCATGTTTGTGCCCATTTTAGTTGTAAAAATACTTGTACAAGATAATTAACGTCACGTTGTTAGGCAAATGTTGACGTTTGAATTTAGCGTTTAGGTAATGAGTTCGCGGTCTAAAATATGCTGTGACAGGTGGTCGAATATGACCGCGTTATGGAGATAAAAGATAATACTATGGTATATTTACTTTGGACAGGCACATAGCTAGAGCTGTCTTTTTATAAAATAACTATATAAGGTGACTTTGGTGCGATTGACTTAATAAATTGGAACTTAAACACCATTTTTGAATGGACTAAATCTTTTGGCTTATTACTAAATCCTAGTAAATCACAGTCTATTATTTTCGGTACATCGAGAATGTTGGCAAGATTAGATTTAAATACTGCACCACAAATTAAATATGACAATGTAGTTATTCCTTTTGTCAGTTGTGTAAAAAACTTAGGTATTCTCATGGATAACACGTTATCCTGGGTTCCTCAAATTGGCGCCATTAGTAAGAAAATGTTTGGGGCTTACCACTCACTCAAGCGGCTACAGTTCTTTCTTCCATTCCAAACCAAAATTATGCTGGCACAGTCTCTACTGCTCCCAATTCTCGATTACGCTGATGTAAGCTATCTAGACCTAACAGAGGAGCTACTGAGCAAACTTGAACGTCTCCAAAACCTGTGCATTCGTTTTATTTACGGATTGCGGAAATATGATCATATCTCTGAATTTCGTGCTCGTTTAAGGTGGCTCCCAATTCGCCTTCGTAGGAATACTTACATCTTAATTCTTCTATACAACGTTTTAAACGACCCTTCCGCTCCTGAATATCTTCATAGTAAATTTAAACTCGTCAGCTCCTTGCGCTGCAGAGAAAATTTACTTCTGAATTTTCCCAAGCACAAGTCTGTTGCTTATGGGAAATCCTTTGCGGTCAAGGCCGTTCGTCTTTGGAATAAATTACCCTCCGAGATCCGTATGTCGCCTTCTCTAGAGATATTTAAGCGGAATATTAGGTCTCATTATGAAGATTCGTTGGGATGGTAGTCATGGCACTTTATTACTCAGTCTATTTGTATTATTCATTACATTTATGGTATTATATTCATTACAGTGATTTATATATATGTATATGTATTATATTTATATATATGTATGTATGTATATTATGTATTTTTTATCTATGTAAATGGAATTTATAACTATATAAATTTATACCTATTTGTTATTTTGACACTATATAAATAAGTAATAGTAAGATGTAGATTAAGTTATGTAGATTCACTTTATTGGTTATTGTTTTCCTTATCAAATATTTATTTGTTTGTCGCACCTGTATATTTTATTAATAATTATTTCTTCACCACCCAAAGGTTGGTTGGAAGAAATTGCTCTTAGTAATAAGCCCGCCTTTGTGCAATACTGTGTATTCTTTACGTTTTATTATTTAATTTTATTTCGTGTGTACAATAAAGTGTCTATTCATTCATTCATTCATTCATTCATTCGTTTATGCAGCCGAATTCGTACTGGAGACTCTGTAAGTGGTCAGGAACAAGGTGAAATACGCAAACGTTGAAAAAACGTCGACTAAGGCCTTTCTCACACGAGACTATTTAAAAGCGACGCGACTTTCGTACTCGTATGCTAGATGCTACCAGTCGCATACCACGACGCGACGCGTCGACAACGCGTTTGACATTGACACTAAAACTGACACTGACACCAGTCGCACGACTCACACGCTACTGGACACTGGACAGGCTAGTCACACGCTACGCGAGTCCTATACGTGTATCCGAAAATGGCGGCCGAGCAAAATATAAATAAAACATATTGTTTTGACATTATATAACAAGTCAGAAACTTTTTATTGTCATTTTCATGAAGTTCCTTAGCAGTGAAACTCTCTACTGCTCTACAGTCTATATTTTTCTCAATTTACAGTTGCACCCAAAACCTTCTTTTCTTCCTGTTTCTGTAACAAATTTAGAGAAGAATGTCTTCTTTATCATTTAACGCTAGAGTCATTTGACATCGTACTTACTCGAGGACTTAAGAAAGAAGGAACGAATATACCTAGTCGAATTTGGGTAGCGCCGTGTAAGAGTAGTAGACCCATGGATCGCATGTAAATAGTCTCGCGAGAGACAGGCCTCATTACTTGCTACCGCTATACGTTTCACCTACCGTAACAATCACTGGAACTACTTACCGCAATATGTTATATCTTAGGCAAGAAAGGAGAGGATTAAAGATTGACCCGGACATTTAAAACCTCAAGCTAAGAATTGGTGGAAATGATGAATCCCAAAATATTATATATAATATCCCAAACTTCCAAAAAATTACATCTTGGGGAAAATCCGCCATCTTGAAAAAAACGTCGTCATATTGGATCTGTCGATATTTAAGCATAGCGGCTAAACCGAACGTCTGATTGTTTTTATTTTTGAGCCAAATTACTGTATTCAGTTACAAATTAATAATCATATACCAATTTTGGTGCTTAAAAAATAATAATATTTATTCAAACGCGACAAACGAAAGTTTTACAATTTTAATAAATATAAATTTTTTCAAGTTATCACGTGTTCACTCACTGGTACAGTGGAGCCCACATCAAGCTATACACATTAAGTATAAGCTGACCTCTCATTGTACGGGAAGCCTATACAATGAGAGGTCAGGTTATACTGGAAGTGTTCAGCTTGATGTGGGCTCCACTGTACATAGTGTTGCTAGTGCGCTCTTGAAAGACATCTAAAAAGGGACAATTTCAGAAGAAAAGTGACGGTTTTTCAATAACACTTAAATTATTGGCTTGTTTAATCACTTTTAATTAAAATTTGAATAAAATGGCAATTTTGAAAGCTTAAAAGTAACTTTTTACTGTGGTAGGTAACCTTCTTTAGCGTCGATTTAAAAACGTAAAAAGGATTCTTTTCATTTTGTAGTCATTTACTGTTTTTATGCCAACATGTCGGCAAAAAGTTTAAAGTCGTCATCCATATCTGAGTCAACGTACGATTTGTGCAGCCATGACCTGCGCGCTGTCTATACTGTCATTATGAAGACTGCTGTGCAAGCTGCTAACAATGGTGTGGCGTCAGTAACAGTAAGCAAGGACACCTATCTTCTCGTCCTGATGACATCTACATCCACCCCATGGGCGTGGATGGCCAAACTGGAAACTATAGGGAGGAGCTTAGGACCCTATACTCACGAAAACTAAAACTGCAAACTCAAGACGTATCTTATACCTAAAGTCGTACTCATCTACTGACTGGTCATCATAACCTATCGGTTACTTCCCAATAACATAAATTTATAATCTTGAAATTTGTTGCGAACAGGGACGTAGGTCTTTCGCCACAAGCAAAGGACACATACCTTAGGGAAGAGTTTTTAATTCGGCGAACACTCTTGACAGATAGTGTTGCCATTATTCGAAAAAAATAAATAGGGATAGATATAAGTCGATATCGATATTAAACTGCAGCATGACGTATGTTTTATTTTTTTATTTATAACACTTTTTGCACATTTACAAAAATTATATGGGAGACAGATTAACGAAACAAACAAATATTGTGTACAAAGGCGGCACTTATTGCTAATAGCAATATCTTCCAGGCAACCTTTGGAAGCATACAGAGAGATAGACAAAGAAATTACATGGAAGGTGTAAATGCTAATTATAAAAAAGGAGACTAAGAAGAAAATACATTATCTAGGGCATAAACTTACATATACTTACAAATTCATGAACCTACTTAAATTAATACTTAAATTAAAATATACACATATATACTCATAACTATAAAAAATAAATAAACATTAAATAAATATACATAATACTGGATATTCGAATTCTACTATGATGGGTACTCTGTTGAGAAAAATTGTTTTAATTTTATTTTAAATGAATTCGTGTTTTTCAGTGACTGAATAGACACAGGTAATCGATTCCAAAGTCTTGCAGCGTGTACAGAAAAAGAATCGCTATAAAATCCGGTTCTGTTTTCGGGAATAGCCAACCTTTCACTGTTGCCCGAGCGCATTGCACGCCCGCGCTCTGTAATAAATGTAAAACGTTCACGGAGGTAACTAGGAGCAGATTTATTGTTTAAGACACTATGGAGAAGATTAAGGATGTGAGCATTTCTGCGAAGACGAATGGGGAGCCAATTTAACTGCGAACGGAACTGTGAAACATGATCGTATTTACGAAGAGAAAAGATAAAGCGAATACATAAATTTTGAAGTCGTTCGAGTTTATTGAGAAGCTCCTCAGTGAGATCTAAATAACAGGAGTCCGCGTAATCTAGAATGGGGAGAAGAAAAGACTGTGCTAGCATAATTTTGGTTTTGATTGGCAGAAAGCTCTGCATGCGTTTTAATGCGTGAAAGGTACCGTACATCTTTCTGCTTAAAGATTCCACGTGTGGAGCCCAAGACATCGTTCTATCAAACGTCACACCCAAGTTTTTCACTGTATCTGTGTAAGAGATTACCGAAGTATTAAATATAAGCCTTGGAATTGCGTCGATATCAATCTTAGACCGCATACGCGAACTACCAATAATTATAGCTTGCGACTTACTGGGGTTGACCAGCAAGCCGAAGGCCTTAGCCCATACTGATATTGTACTTAAGTCCTTATTCAGAGCACAAATTGCTTCATTAATGCCATCTACAGGTGCATCAACATAGAGCTGCAGGTCATCAGCATAAAAGTGGTAGCGAGAAGATAACTGTTTGGCAAGGATGTTTATGAATATAGAAAAAAGTAATGGAGACAAGACACCACCCTGTATGGTGCTGTGATAAATCTGTAGTCTATCAAATTAAAGCTGACCAACCTTACCTGACACGGATATGGAAATAAGGTGAAAAAAAATCTGGGTAAAGTTACTCTCAGTTTTTATCAGACAGGCATATCAAAATAAAACAACATTTTTAAATTAATTATTTACTGAACTGAGAAAAATATCTACCTTATTCCTTTCTTTTCAAGTATTTATTATTGTTTTCACTTATTCAATATAAATTATTTGGGAACACTAATATTTTCTTATTCATTCCAGAAATATATATAGCTATAGATGTTTTATTTACTTTATTTTATAAATAAAAAAACGTTTCCCTTATAAAATAAGACGTTTAAAAGTTATCGATTAGATCGAGATAGGTGACTAAAATACCATTATGATAAATTATTAGTTTGCTGGAGTAGAATAGGCACATCAAATTAGCAGTTACTATCGCCTGTAGCACCGTCTGTACCTATAATTTTGTTCAAATATTCGCAAGATGAAAACTATGGATCGAAATAAACTACGTACTCATTAACACATTTTTACTCGTAATCGGAATGAGATCCAATTTTTAATGATAAATGCCATTATGTATTTTTATTATATTAATCTTACGCTTATGTATGGTAGTGAATGTTGGATCTGGCAAGATGAGCATCGCAGAACGGTTAGCATTGCAGTGGTGTGCAGTTTTAGGATAAGACGAACCCACGGATGAAACACAAAGGGGATATGCTATGTGGGCGTGGCGCCTGTCGTTAGACTTTGTCTTGATGAACAAACTATCTCAGCGCATGCTTTCGGGCCGATCAGTCGTACGCGGAACGTGCGCGGAACGGGACGCGCATAACATCAAAAATATTGTTTCGATAATGCCTCAGTGTGTAGTAGTTACTTGCAGAAATAACAGTAGAACTGCACGTTCATCAAGTGAACGTGTTTGTTACCATCCGTAAGTGTCAAATCAGTAAAGTAATCACACAATTTCACTGTTTTCATTTCATAAAATAATCGATCAAATAATATTTCGTGCGTGCTTGACTGTTTTAGTAGGGATGGGGCATCTTATAGAAAGTACATATGAATCGTAAATTCAGCAAAATGTATCGAACCTTTTTTTGAAAAAAGGCTTAATACTTTTTCGTGATAAAAATCATGTTCCATAATTATGTTAAAAATGTTCCATATTGTTCCAATGTGACTTGAAAATTTATTCTAGAGAATTTATTACTATTTTCAAATTTACTTTTTCTGTCGGTTGTTTCTTTCCTGAGAATATTTGTTAAATGCCCAGAAGGCACGACTAAATATTTATTAATATTAATATTTTTTATTAAAATTGAACAATAATGTAATCAAAAGATCATTCCCTTCTTTAAAGCTTCTTTTAAGCTTTGGAGATACACGGCAAACCAAAAATATCAAAAGACAAGTTTTGTCAAAATATTTACATTTTACCGGCCATTCAAATGATCAACTTTTAGTGTTTTTTTATTTACAGATTTATTTATTTCATTTTATTTACTTCGGTTTATACCTAGTCGGTTCTTAAATACTGTCACTGGCCATTTATTTTAAAAATAGAACACCTAGAAAAAAAATGAAATAGTGTTCGATTCTCAAATATTTTTTGGTTAATAATCTGCCAAATCACAATTACAATCATTCATTTTTTACGATGGAGTGGACTCGCAAAGAGGACCGAGTAGCAGTAATTGCATTGCATCGTTGCGGCCATCCACCGAAGACGATATTCAACTTGCTTCAAAAATTAAAAATCACGAAGAGGTTCGTGTACCGTACCATCAAGACGTACAATGAAACCTCTAGTGTCGATGACGAGAAAAGAACTGGCAGACCTCGTTCCGTTAGGACTCCAGGGGTCATCAAAGCAATCAAGGCTCGTATTGCAAGAAATCCCGTCCGCAAGCAGAAACTGATGGCTTTGGAGATGGGATTAAGCAGAAGTACCGTAAAAAAAGTACTCAGTGAAGACCTGGGACTACGAGCTTACCGAAAAAAGAGTGGACATCTTCTGAACGCGCGTCTAAAAGAGATGTGAGCCAAAAATGCAAAGTTTTGCTAAAGCGGTACGCAAGAAACAGACACCGCAATATCCTGTTTACAGACGAGAAAATTTTTAATATCGAAGAGAAGTACAACAAACAAAATGACAGGGTGTACGCTACCAGCTCTGCGGCCGCTGAAAATGCCATTCCTAGAGTGCAGCACGGCCATCATCCATCATCAGTCATGATTTGGTTGGGAGTGTCCTACTATGGCCCTACTAAAGTGCATTTTTGTGAAAAAGGTGTCAAAACCAGTGCAAAAGTGTACCAAGACACGGTTTTAGATCGCATAGTAAAAGATCTGCCCCAGACACTCTTTGGAGGACGGCCATTTGTGTTTCAACAGGACTCCGCACCTGCTCATAAGGCCAAAACAACTCAGGAGTGGTTCGAGCGCCAGAATATCGAGCTAATAAGGCATCAAGATTGGCCCTCATCTAGCCCTGACCTCAATCCACTGGATTACAAAATTTGGCAGGAATTGGAGGAGAAGGTCTGTTCTAAACGTCACAAAAATTTGAGCAGCCTAAAGTCATCATTGATTACAGCAGTGGCCGATATCGACATGAATATGGTCCGTGCTGCTATTGATGATTGGCTGCAAAGATTGAAGGCTTGTGTGAAAAATGGTGGCAATCATTTTGAATAAATTTTGTGTGTAATGAAAGCTAATTAAATTACCTTTTAAAAAAAAAACTTTTTTTGAATATCATGATTAGTTTTCATTTTATAGCCAATTTTGTTTGTGACAGAATTTAAGCACCGACTAGGTAAATAGTCAATTGTAAGGTTTAATAAATTTTTTTCAAGTTTCATCCTTTTCAAGGATTCAAGTCGTGATGATATGTTTAATTTGTTGTGTTTGTTAAGTTTAAATATAATTGTATACTTTCCTTGATTGACTATTGGTAAAATACAACAAAACCAACGTGATCTCGTAATATTAGTCAAGCAAGAGCACATTCGCTTTCATCCGTGGATGAACCCTATAGATGCCACTTCTGCTTTGGATTTTAACTGCTCCCTTTATTCATTTTTTAAATAAAATTGCAAGTTTTTATTTCCGGTAATAACTGTGAAGCAAACATAAGAAGACCACTTCGAAATAAACAAAAATAATTTTAGAAAATGATGGCGTAAAAGTGTAATGTTATATTTTTGTTCAATTTTGCGTCATTTGAACGTACGACTTTTTGAGTATAAGAAACTCCAAAAACGCATCCTGTAGCCGTCAATATTTTACGATATCGATATAAGCAGCACTGGTGGAAAGTGGCAATATTATGCTTTTCGACCTGTCAAACGTGTTCGCCGAATTAAAAACTCTACCATAGTCAGAGACCATTAAAGCCTACCTTCATCTGTTATTATAGCATCGGATAATGCAGAGAACCTACTTACATCCTTCTGTGTTTCTATACCGCAAATATATTAAAATAACTACAAAGAACTTATTACAAATATAAAATTCCTTTATTTATTAAAATATTTATGAGATACATTAGCTACACTATCAATTATATTTGTACATTAAAGTTTCTCTCTCACTTATTTGATCATGTCTTAATTTAAAAGTTATACTAATTTGATTGATACATCACACGTAACGGGAACTATTAAAATATGAGCTTGTCTGTCTGTCCGTCCGTTTGTTTGAATGGTACAGCCGTATGTATATTGAAACATTTAAGTTGAAACATAACATAACGATAAACAAATATATACTTAAGGGTTAGTTTTTCAAGTAGGCCGTGGATAACCAAATTCTAAACTATACGGAACAGCGAAAAATACTCAAAGGAGTCTCGGACCGATATTGACGACAGTCAAACCTGCAACATTAGATTGTTGAATAAATAATTATCCAACCAATGATAGAAAAAAACTATTATTACACCATCCGATAGTGTCGCTCGTAAGGTTCAAACTCTGGAAACTACAGTAGAATCCGAATATTACGACTTCGTTTATAACGTCTATCCGTTTTTAGCGACGAAAACGCAAGCTCAAGGTTCGTTTCATATAGACTTACTATGAAAACATATCCCTATAGTAAGACTCCGGTTAAAGCAACCAACTGCTTATAGCGACCTATTTTGACAATAAATCGTCCGGTTAGAACGACGTGCAGTGTTTTGTTTACAAAACCTATGCACAAACAATACCTCCCCGCCCCGATTCCCTTTCGCCCCCTACCTCCTGTACGAAGTTAGAAACGAAAATCGGTCTCAAGCAAACTAAAATTATAGACTTCCTACGTTAGTAGATACATACAACATTATGTACATACATATTTTATGTAATTTCATCCATAGTCCATTGAGGAAAAAGGTAAAACATGCAATGTTGTATCATTAAACTTACTTTTTGTTAATTCTGATACATATATTTTTTATTTAAATGTAAATTAATCTGAATTCTTACATAAAAAAGCTTAAATGTTAGTCGTTTAGTGCGTCGTCCGGTTAGTACGACGTAATATCGCCGGTCCCTTGACCGCCGCTATATCCGGATTCTACACTACATCACATACGGCACACCCGTCCACTTGAAACACTAACCCTCTATATTTAACCTTGAAAAATATTGCAGGTACATATTACAATATCTATGTAAATATTATATGTACATATGCTTAAGTAAATGTAGGTATTAACAAGTCAATAAAATTATGTGTATAGAAACGCTTACATCATATAGACAAAGCTATAAGAATAAAGCAAATTACAATAAAGTATTGCGAGACCGTTCATGACCTTCGACAAATTTTACGAAATGATTTTTGAAATTAACATAATGAGTTTTACGAAGAAAATAAATCAAAACAGTAGACAATTCGGTAAGGAATAAGAAAATTACAATGTAATGAAATGAATGACGAATCGTAAAAAATGACTAGTTTTCAATACAATAACAGTATATATGTAATACACGTGCTATAGTGTCGAGACGTGTTGTGTGGTGTGGCGGGGTCGCGCACTCTCGCCCCGGCGGCGCCACGTCTCGGCGAGGCAGCGCGCGCAGTAGTCGGGCAGCAGCGCCGCCAGCGCCGTCGCCACGTTGCACAGCCAGAAGGCGGGCGCGCGCAGCAGGCGCGGGTACGTGCCATACACCCAGCCGTCCAGCTGGCTGCAACATTCGGTCACATCAAGGCGTCATTGCGGCTCACACAGCTACCTGCAGGCAGGCGGGTGCGATGTCGGGTGACCTGTGCCTGTTGCCCGTAGAACGTGACTGTACCGGTGTTAGTTGACCATGGTCGATCACATCAGCGGTGGGATACGCGGCCCCCAAGTGGGAAAGTGATTACTTGAAGTCAAGTTTGACCTCCTTTCTATAACTTCGTGTTGGTATCGGCGGTCCACTGTAACTAGACCAACGCGCAATGGTTCGGGCGGAGCTAAGAGATCCTGGATCATTACGAATTATCATTCACAATCAGAATGTTTCGCTATTGTCGAAGTCCTTTTATAGGGTTCCGTACCCGAAGGGTGTCCCAATCACTAAGACTTATCTATCCGTCTGTCACAGAGGTCTACAGCTTCAGTCGTAATAGACAGACTGGTTGAAATTTTCATACAGTACGTGTTCCTACGGCGGCCTCTATCATACCAAATAATTAAAATTTTACAAAAAATCCCAATTTGGGTCTTCATATAAAAAGCCTCGAAGAAGTTGCGGTTTTTTAATGTTATTTATGTCAGCTCTATCTTGAAGATATACAAGAAAACAAAAAATAATAAAAATCGGGGTTCCATATTCCGCTAGAACCGAATTGTTTGTCAGGTGTTACTGTAGCGGCTTGTTTTGTGTCGCTTTGATGTTGCCGCGGCGTCTATATTGTTATTATTTACTATGTTTTAGGGTTCCGTCCGTACCCGTAATGTGTAGTGGTACCTACTCGCATCTCGCACTTGGCCAAATTATTTGTTATTAGTTTCTTTCAGTTATCATTACTAATTGAAGAAAACGAAATATCGCTCGCGTCTTGTGAAATGAAACCGGTTGAGATAATACGGAATAATTCACTCGTGACTTCAACTCACACTTGGCACAGCTAGCTTGGATGACAGGAATAGATACATTTTGTCTCTCCAAGAAACGTTTGACAAATGGACACGCAACACGAGTCGTTTCGTCGAGGCGATGATCACGTGATAAAGCTTACCTGCGTTTCCATTGTCTATTATTTTCTAAACTTGTCTATTATTTTCGTCCATGTTAGCTATACCGTGCATGGAAAGAAGAGTGTATGGTTTAATAGCTATCTTTGTTGTTTTTTGGAGTCGTTATGTAAATCGTGTTGATGTAAGGTAAACATAGACTGGAGGTATCAGAGTGAAGCGTGTACTGGGGAGGTGACTCACACGTCGACGAGCGCGTAGGCCGTGTTGAAGCCGACGTAGAAGAGCACGGACAGCAGGACGGCGAGCACGAGCGCGGCCGTGTGGTAGCGCGCGTGCAGCCACAGCTTCAGGTTCACCACCACCACCAGCAGGTGGAACAGCACCGCGCCGAAGCACCTGCACCGCGACACAAGCACTCCATTGTGTGAGCGTGCTCCATACAACAAGATCACCAAACAACAAAACAAATAACGCTTTTTACATCTTTGACACCTATATTGCCTGTTGACTATCAATTCGTCCAACCGATTTGTCTATTCAAATTCCCGAGTTTTCGAAAAGTTTCTAAAAATAAAACGTAAATTACTCATAATAAAATATGATTAGATTTAATGATAAAAAATGACAAGATGAATGTATTTTATTGCGAACGAACAAGATTCATTACATATTCTTAACAAATAGTAAATTTTGATTCTAGTGCGAAATGGTTGATATTTCGAGTCATTCATGAACCAGTCGGGACGAGAAGATATCAATACTTTCGCACGTGTATCAAACGAAGTTTTTAATACAAGATACAAGTCGACAGAAGAACACGCTGTATCTGGTTGGCGCCAATATATACTACAAACAATGTCTCTTCCTAAAATATTTTAAATAAAAAGTTCTAAGGTGGATACAATTATGACGTCTAAGGTGCAAACCACACAGAAACGGCGCGGCGCGCGGGCGTCATTCATATTTCGTACAAAAAGCATGGAAATAAAGTCGTAATTTGGGGTATGGTACGGATGCCCGTTCCACGCCCGACCCGCCTGAAACATACCATTCGGTGTGTTCAAATTGCGATCTTATTTCCATGCGTTTTGTACGAAATTTGAATGACGCCCGCGCGCTCAATGCGTGCCGCGCCGCTTCTGTGTGGCTTGAACCTAAAATCGTTTTGAATTTTAAAAATATCTTTTACAATTCAACAATACTATAATTTATAATAATAATATAAAAGTTTGAAATTATTTATCCTAAACAGTTTCAGTGTATCCGGTTACTTCCAGAAATACCAACAAAACGACAAGTAAAACAATGTTTATATACTGCTTACTAAATGTTGTCGCCGGTTTCCCCTAGATGGCGTTAGTAGTAAAAACAAAAAACAGTACTACAACTAGTGCGAAATATGTAATTTTACGCACGCTAAACAGGCACGTAATCTACCATATTTTGAACAGGTGTATTAAAAACATAAATTTCGAGTAATATAATATCTTTCGTGCTTGGCAAAGTCCAATTTTAGTGCTCAAACATCTCGAATTCAAGAAAAAAGATTTCCCTGGAAATTCTGAAATTATGAATTCCAGACCAGTGTTAGTCCATGCCCACAGCGAAAACAGAAATAGTCCATAGAAAAAACAAGTTACAATCGGCCTCATCCAGAACAACCCGCTCGTTTGTTGGAAATATAGGTACATTCTGTTTGATGCAGTATAATCTTCCAAGTCAACTTGGGAGCTGGCGAGCGAGGGCAAATATAGCCCGTATTATGAGGGTTCGCAGGCAGTATAAGGTAAGCGGGACCTCAAGTTAACTTGGCCGTGTTATACCTAAGTAGCTAGGCTAAGGGAACATGCTCACGCTCACCACAGATCGACAGTCTTCCCGTTGGTGCTGATGGCGCCGTAGCGCACCGTGTAGACGGCGCACACGTAGATGACGAGCGAGTGGTACGTGGCACTGACGCACCACGTGCCGAAGTACCGCCACGACATCAGCGCGTTCCTACTGATGCTTCTGTACTGGGATGGGTTTCTGTAATTGCAGATATTACATCACTATAAGCACTCACACATGCCTTCCGTCATTTTTGTTTCTACAAAGTGTACAAAGCAGTGGATACACCAATCGGCTAGCCATCCTGAGATACGTCTCGCGGACAAATATAAGAACTGAAATGAAGGTAATGAGTAAATTCGCGAGTTGTAATGAGGTCCTTGAGAACTAAACGTTAGAGCATACGAGCATCCACAATAAACTACAATTTTCTACAAAACACCTGCGATTATTCAACAAACGTCGAAAGTCGTAGGGTTGCCAGCTAACTTCAGGTCACAAGGGTGAATGTAATGACCTCACATGCAGATTGACGTTTTATTCGTGTATCTATACTGCAACGTCGTAACAGTTACCGTAACAAGAAGTCCGGCGACCATCTCTGTTCCGTGACGGAGAGCACCAGACACGGCACGGACGTGAAGAACAGATTGAACAAGGTCAGGTACATCGAGTCGAATATCGTCTGTGTAGAGAACCCACAGTGGTACTGGTAGAACAACTGGAAAATATATCATATTTCAAACAATCATTCGACTCAAACTCTACTAATTCTATATATTAAAAATATATATTTGCTTACCATTAAATTTCCAAAAACTAAATTCTTATAGAAAAAGTAGTGAATGAGAGTAGCTAATCGGTGATAGTACCAGTGACCCATGACTAGAAGCACTTTCTTCACCATTGAGAATTTTGTAAATGCAAAGTCAGCACATCTGAAAACAAAGCAGTTCAGAACAAACAATTTCAATCAGCAAAGATTAAAAGATTCAAATTGTTTATTTGTAAAATAGATACATAAAGTATACGTTTTACATTTCAAATCTAATCTGTATAAAAATAATATTTTATGATGAAACAAATATGATCGATTTCCCATGTTTAACTCGAAAATAGAATTGCAAACTTCGCACAGCTTCATTCAAGCTTTTTATTGATAAGTACTAAATAGCAGAGCGAGGATTATCAAGTAAACGAATTGAATATGCCAGTATAATCCCCAGTGTAACAGACCTGGCAGCCTGGTGGCCCTCCTTGCCGAAGATGCCGAAGCCGACGTGCGCCTCCTGCAGCATCGATATGTCGTTAGCTCCGTCCCCGATGGCCGCCGTTATCGGCTGCTCCGGACTATGCTTTATTAGTCTCACTATCTGCAAAAAAATATTACACTTACGATACACATATACTAAAGTCCAGTTCCTAGAGAGAACAATTCACTGATAAACGTACCTTGGCTTTCTGTATGGGTGACAGTCGACAGCACAATACAGCATTGCATTTCATAGATATATTGACAAACTTGGACGCGTGTGCAGTGTCCAGAACCTGCACCATACTGGTCCCGTCCACTATTAGCGTCAGGTCTCGGAATCCTGGCTCCTCTATAATTCGCATGCACTCGCTTAACTTTGCTTCCAAACTGATGTCGTCCTGTATTTCGGTCAAGTACATTCGTTTGTCGTTTTCTGAGATGTGTGCGCATGATTGTGCCACATTTATTGCCGTTTCTACCTAAAAACAATACCCCCTATTAATAATTAGTCATGTCAAATAAAGAAAAACGACAAAGCACAGTTAACAGTGAAGAAAGCAATAACATAACCCCAACAACACTCTGAAAACGCGTAGAGCATTGAATGATTATTTTGTGTATAGGTATTTTGACTAGAAACTACAGTAATTTATATACAAAATGCAAGGCAATACTCTCTGAGCAATAAAAATATAATTTTCAAGTGCCATAGCACATCTGCCTTCCTTGATGCTTTTCACCGTCGTCGTACTGTTACCGCCTTGCGCTACACACTTTCGGTGAAATGTGGAAGTCAAACAAAAAGTATAACTCCCGCGTACCTTATTTCCTCATTTAATTTTCTATCCTGTGATGCGTTTTTATATACATATTGTTAAAAAAACACTCTGTCGCGTAAGATTTCTTACTATAAATAATATCCATACAAATGCAGATAGTTCAACCGGCCCTCGTGTTTCGTTTTCGTTGATTACGAAAAGGCATTCGATAATGTTGCGTATACGCTGGGCCTTGTTTCATTATCTCCATCGTTGCGATATGTCGATATTATCCAGGAGCTTTATAGATCCGCTACCACTTAGGATCAAATGTATAAATTAACCAGCCCTATACGCATCAATCGGGTTGTTCGCCAAGGAGACACTCTTTCGCCCAAGTTCTTCCCAAATATTTTGGATGACATAATAAAGTCCTGCCTGCTTACGGTTCTCGCTGCCAGCTCCAGCACGCGGTACTAACCTTGTCTCCGGTGAGCAGCCACACCTTGATCCCGGCTTGCCTGAGCGCCGCCAGCGTGTCCGCGACGTCGTCCTGCAGACAGTCCTCGACGGCAGTAGCGCCGAGCAGCGTCAGCTCCCGCTCCAGCACGCGGTACTGACCCATCGCTTGTTGGAGAGATGCTGCGGTTTGTTCTCCGTCTACTCTTTTTAGACCTAATGGTACATACGGAGATGGTAAGGCACATACGTTGATGGTAGGAAAGACAGAAAATGGTTCAAAACGTTGTTTTAACGTAAAAAAGTGTACATTAAGCATTATATTTTTTTCGTATAGACCCTTTTTCTGGGCACGCATTACATTATTGCTATATATCGCTCTAACATATATGTGATCTAGTGTTCGAGCATCTCGACCACGCAGACTCAAAGCTTATAGGGACACATTATGTGTTCGGTTCACGTGCTTCGGAAAACACCTTGAGCTGTGGGTCCTTGAAGTACGGTAGCAGAGCCCACCGCCCATCACGCTGAGACGTAATAATTTATTTACTTATTTATCTTTACTTACTACTATCTTTTATTGTCGGTGAAACCCCTCGAGATTCTGTCGTGGCGATGTATGTAACTAACATCTCAGATGAGAATACCTTCAGTGACGTTGTCGTACTCGCGTCTCGGCACCTCCCTGTAGGCGACGGCCAGGGTGCGCAGGCCGCGCGTCGCGAACATGTTGATGTCTCGGTCGGTCTGCTCGAGCAGCGCGCTGGGTGCGCACAGCGGCAGCACGGAGCTCTCCGCGCCCTTGCAGAACAACCAGATCTGCAACCGCACACCCGACACACAATCATTTACATAATCTACCGTTTTACAATTAAGATCTACACTAAGTTTGAGCTTTTTAAAGCATATTGCCAGTCATATACTCGGACCGTAAACAGACATTCACCACCGAGAGTAATTCTTGGTTAACTTCTGAACCCAGCAACCCATAGTGCAATAATTTAATTTTTATTTCAGAGATGTCTCGTATCTACATGTGTTAATATAGTTTTTGTCCTATCTATACTGTTATCTACAATCGAGAACATTTCACTTTAGTTAACCATTTGTTTTTAATATGTATATTGAAAGGCTGCGTAAAAAAGAAACTTATGTATTTTTTATTTTGTTTAATTTTACGTTTTTCCTGCATAATTTAATGTTTTCTTATTCACTCATTCTAAAAGGATGTAAGTCGCATCTGAGGATTTCAAAAGTCGATGTTCATTGCCAACCGATTATTAAAAAAAAAGCTTGGCATGTTTATGTACACTGTCACATGATATGACAGTTAATTTTTTTAAAAACAAAATGTACTGAAAAGCAAGGAAATTTGTTTTTAAAATCCTGTGTTTACCATATTTTTAGTTTTTTGAAAATATCTCTTCCTTTAATCACGATTTAATTCTGAAAAAAAAAAGATGCATAGAAGGCTCATATCACGAAATAGTTTTCAGTTTTGCACCAATCATTAATTTGTAATGTTGTCAATTGTTTTACAAATTTCGAATTCAAAATTGAATGATATTCCTGACTATTCCCTTTATCGAATTCCTCAATCAGGTCGTTGTATGTGCTCTCTTTCAAGGGCACTCTATTAGCAACTCGCAAACTATGTAGAAACACAGTCATGTCTGACTCACCTTACCGTCCTTATCTTTAACAATGACGGACATCCGCTTCCGCTCGGACGTGAACTCGATGAGCTGCAGCCGCTCGAACAGCTCCGTGTCCTCGCCCACCTTCACTATGAGGTTGTTCCCGTCCTCTCCGAGGAAGGTGACGCCGACCCTGTCTGCTGCCTCCACCAGAGCCTTCTCGTCGGGGCTGCTCGCCTGGTACTCGACTCTACCGTTATTGTTATTAGGTTCACCGTTGCTCGGCTGCGGTAACCCGTTCAGTTTCGAGTTGTCCTTCTTCCGCTGGAAGAACTTGATCAGCTGGCTCGGGTTGTGGGAGAGCCTCGCGCTGAGCCGCTTCATCTCGTCGCTCGAGATCTGCGCCGAGTGGCAGAGCGCAAGGATCGTGAACATTTGTTTGATGTCTGTCTGAAATAGAAGGGAGTCCCTACATTACGTTGTACGGCCATCGCTGAAACACTTCACTTCGATAAGGATTTAAAAATACTCAGATTAGCACAGTTCTGAAATCGACAAATAAAGAGGAAACCGTTTTAACATTTAAAATAATACAAATTGATAAAATAGTAAGTAAGCAGGTTTTGAACTGGGTTATCATTTTCCGCGTACTCGTAATCTTTTAATTACATTTATGTGTTGATAGCAAATATTCTAACAAATGTTTCGATAACTACTACAGTTCAGATCAGTACAGTACTGTATGCCTACCATGAGATGAGTTAGGGTCTCGATACCCTTTACCGACTGCGTAAAATATTTATCAACACACTTGCTTATGAAGTGGCCCTTAACCCTTAATGCAGCGTTCTTAGTGTTATAAATTATAATGCAGTATATTAAACACGCGTGATTTTTACTTTACATTATCGCACTTGGTTTCGTAAGACTCGCGAGCTTTGTTAAGGACACATAAGCGTGAAGTACCAAACGAAACCCGACCTTAAACACATTCTCCGGTTCGTCGAACCCGCCCGTCTCGTAGAGTCCGCCCTCCCTCTCCTCGTACACCCTCCCGTTGACGGAGCACGCTTTGAACACCATGAGGTTCTTGGTGAGCGTGCCGGTCTTGTCGGAGAACAGCACCTGGACCTGGCCGAGCTCCTCGTTGAGGTCGGAGGTGTTGGCGACGGCGGCGCGGCCCGTAGCCCCGCACCGCAGTTCCTCGTCCCACCCGATGTACAGGGCACCTGCGGTGTACACCTACAAGTTACTGTAAGACAAAATCACCTAAACGGAGAAAACGAAATCCTTACAGTGTCAAGACCCTCTTTCTCAGGAGCAAGCCTACGGCTCTATATTGCTGTTAAAAAGACAGCCAAATAAAGTAAACTACTTTCAAATCACGTATTTTAACGCAGAAACCAATTTTAAACAGTTTAATTGTGTTTTGGGTGTACGTAGTCGACTTATTTGATACTAATCTATATGTTGACCGGATCACTACGCTGAAGAAATGAAGAAAATCGCATTCAAACTCGTCTTTCAACGGTTTTTGTGTTAATATGTTGATTGAGTCAACTACTTGTCTGATCAATGTAAAACTTGGACACGTGTTTTTTCAGACCTTTGTCTTTCCGTTGTCAAGTCGGTTACCTAATTGGACACATTTCACTCGATTTTATTTTTAAGTAATTAATTCGTTTTATGTCTAAACGGCTTGAGTTTTATGTCTGAAATTACTGCTATAACAAGAAAACATGGTTTATTTTTCGGTGAAAAAACTGCTACACCAAATACTTTTTCGTAAAATCCAGAAAAACCTCGAAAATTTACTGAATAATGTAGACTTTCTAACAACATACTGAAGTTCAAAATCGCTCAGTAAGATTATCGTGCACCAGGGGTAAGGCCTTAAAACAGAATACATACAGACAGAAAGATAAAAATTCTAAAAATAGTGATTTTCGCTTTAATCCTAATAATAAATAACCCATTTAATTCATTTTTTTTTAATATTCAATCTCTATACTTATACTATTTTTTACTACTTTATTATTAGTATAGAAGATATAGATACTAGTTAGATGAAGGCAGATAGATAGCACCGGAGAACTCTCAAGGCTCGACTGCTACTTGCACTTCTTTATGTCTGTGTATATTTTATCTTTTATCTGTGTATATATCTTATCTGTCATATATTTATGGGGCATCTCCAAATAACATTAAATATTCTTGTACATCGTGCACATCAAGGAACATGGATTTACATATTCACTGTTAGATTAAGTGCATTATTCGATAAAAGATTATTATAATCTTCGATAAAAAGATTAATTTAACATTAAGAAATATTTGCTAATCCAACAACTGACTTGAAAATTGTGTTTGTTTTTACAATTAAAATGTAAAATATGAAAAATACTTAAAAATAGAGATGGAAGTGATGCTAACACAGTATTAATAAGTTTTATTTTTACTAACTGAATGTTGTACATAATTATAATTACCAATACACTGTATACCTATATGTTAGTTTGTAAGGTATTTATGTATGAGCCACAGATGCCTGATACTAAATGATTTGATTTGATTCAACAACAATGTAACATGGTTGTTTATGTTACTCACACTTACTGTCGTTCCTAAAACAGAGTCTTGGCACACTATGGTACCAACCAAATATGGACATTCTATCGATTCGATATGTAGCTCTTATTTCATAGCAATAAGAGTTCTCGTGTAGAATTTATCGAGTTTATCTGTGAATCGATGCTGTAAGGGAAATCAAATGAAATGAATACTTTATTTTGCAATGTAGATGCATATACGTAAATACACTTATCGCACGTTACGTTGGGGTTCCGTTTTGTTGTAAGTGTAATATTTATTACTAGCTTGTAGGTACCTGCGCTGCGACCAACCAGACTCACCGATAAACTTGTAGAGCTCGATGGTGACGTAGAGCGAGATCGGTATGATGTAGTAGTAGATGAGCAGGAAGGAGAACAGGTCCTGCGCGAGCGCACCGGCGCTGGGGGGCCAGCCGCTACTCGCGCCGAGGTACACGGCGAACCCGGCCGATCTGCGGACGACGTGCAATACATTACGTTACATTGTCTGTATCTGCGGCGCTTCGGGCGTGTGTCGGTCAGTGCAGCGGTACCTCACTCGGTACAACGCCAAGCACGCTCCAAGAGTCTCTCACAGTCTATGTGCATAGTGATTGTGTATTTCCCACTTGCTGACAGTGCAGGAAGACTCTGGGAGGTGAACTTGCATGTGTGTATTTGTGCACAAAGGCTCATCTCCTATCACATTGGACCGTAAAAATCGTCAGTGAGAAGTGGATGTTCGAGTGTTGACGATTTGAGTACCAGTCCACACCCGGCGGGGATCGGTGTCGTGACAATATACAAAAAGTGTAAAACAATCTGCTTTACCACAAAACTTAATTCACTCGTTAATTTTTATCTCGGAAGCAAAATACACATACAATGTTATTATGTGCGCCTTAAAAGTGATGAGACAACAGTCGTAGAAGCCGCCGAACGCCACAAGCTAACAAAACCATCATAACCTGATCTCCGTGAAGACCTTGAGCCCGTAGGAGACGAGGATCTCAAGCGCCAGCAGCGCAATAAAGAACGCCAGGAAGCCGTTGACGGCGAGCTCGCACGACGAGAACTTGTTCCCCGAGTACTTGGAGTTGAGGGCCAGCTTCGTCTCCTCGCCTGGTAAAAAATAGAAAAATAGTGAAAAAATTCGTCATTTTGACTTTATTCTGGAATCCGTCCCTCTCGCACTGCGAGTTTGTCCGCATGGAGTGACAGGGATCGATGCAAGTGCGGGCGCTTTTCGTTACATTAGGTTCATAAATTTGATGTAGGTATAGGTTGACAAGATTTTAGAATTAGTAAAAGGTAAGTAAAGAAGTTTAGACAAAGTTTAAATAGCCAAATCTAAACGCGACCTTCATCTAAAAGTGGTTATCGACATGCACGATCTCTAGATATAGATTACACATATTTAATTCATATCAAGATTTATATATGAGGAGCGTAATTAACCTGGACCTTATCAGTCAATTCAACCGGTGATACGTGATCGGCATTGGCGTAACAACCGGGGGGCAGGGCCCCCCTGGCGGCTAGTTGCCCACCTAGGACTTTCACTACCATTCACAAAAATATTAAATCATATTAAAACAGAACATGCGAAATTGTATTAAAATCAATCCATATCATTTCAAAATGCTAACCCGCTAATTTCATTAGCTATTTAGAAAGTAGGTAAAAAGCTATGGGACTTGTGTATATCCCTTTCCCAAAATTTTGAATTTTACATACTTAAATGATTTTTAAACTTTGACTTTTCAACAAAAGCCTTGTAGGCATAATGACTTTCGTACCAATGCCAGTAACTGCTTTGATTGTATTAAAAAAACACGAAATGGCGTGACCATAGAGCTTAATATATCAAATGTCATTGACACTTGACATTGACAGCTAGTATTTTTATTTATTGCAAGGCAAATGTATTCTAGCTGTTGAATCCATATCCTTCAAATTTGTTTTTTTAACAATCTCTAGAATTGAGGAATAAAAAAAAATTTTGAACGGTTTTTGGAATAAGAATTAAAAGGTATCTCCATAGATTTTATAAATTTTTACCTTAACAGAAATGAAAACTTGTGGATTATAACTATTTACAACATAAGATAACCCGAAAATTCAAGCACTTTCAGTCCATCTGAAAAGATAAGATCTACTTGCCTCGAGTGGTCGACATTCGGCGGCGAGCGACCCTGAACACTTGATATGATTCCACGATTCAGTTAATGTGTTATTTATCTACTTACGTAAGACAAGGATACACAGGCAGAATTCACATTTATTCTGTGCCTACTTGTACGACGAAGCTTTAATCAGGGAGCTACCTGTGTAGACGGCGACGCCGACGGCCCACTCGGTGTTCCTGAGGCGCGAGCCGCGCAGCATCAGGTTGTCGGTGGAGAGCGGCACCGTGTCGCGCCCCGAGCCCAGCTCCAGCCGCCCGTAGAACGTGTACAGGTCCGGCACCGGCGGCGGCACCTCCACCCGCATGCCGCGCGGTACCATGTCTGACGGCACAATATTACCTACCTACTATATAAGGTGACTTTCATTTATACCGCCGAATTCTTACTGAAGACTCGGTAAATGCTCAGTAACAAGGTTCGATGACCCTTTTTGTGAAATTCGTGAACTATTCTTTTCGTGTTGCTTACAAACGCATGCCCAGCCACGAGTCAATTACTATGGGACGTCAAGATTTTATTTTGCGAAATTAGCAAAAAGTATTATCGATCCGTGTTACCGATCACTTATCAAACTTCTAATATGAGTTTGGCTGCATACATAAAAGTCACCTTATATAATGTTACACTTTGTATCGACAGGTTGAGTGCTGCTCACGGGTCGTATAATATCGCACGCTATACTAAATGAAAAACCGGCCAAGTGCGAGTCGGACTCGCGCACGGAGGGTTCCACACCATTATCTATAAAAACGGCAAAAAAAATCATCATCAGAAATACTTTGCACAAAAAAGTAATTAAAAATAGGCGGACTTAATGCATAAAGCATTTTCTACCAGTCAATCCACAGATGGGTTGTAATAATATACAAAAATCATGTCTGTTGTATGGGAGTGCGCGGGTCTGACTCGCACTTGGCCGGTATTTAGTATTTGTTGTTATAGCGGCAACAGAAATACATCATCTGTGAAAATTTCATCTAGCTAACTATCACGGTTCATGAGATACAGCCTGGTGTCTTAGTAATAGGGTCTCGTTGGTTATGCTTTGGGTACGGAACCCTAAAAAGGAATGTAACCTGCCACTAACAACCAAATAAACAAGTAGATCTCAGTACAGTACAATAATATGCGCATGCAACTGTGTAGTTCCGTACCCACTCTTAATAGCACACTGCTGCTTGAAGCCTTGGTACCACTGGCTAGCTCTTGTATATCATCGACAGGCCGGACGGAGTTAGGCATATATATACATATATATATATATATATATATATATTACGTATTTGTGTTTCTTATAAGGAAACCATTTTACTAATAAGTATGACAAATTTGCATTCTAAATATGTATGTTTTTTCGTTGGAGAATTGGAATTTATTTCAATTATTTATCTTTACATTAAAAACTGACATGTCCTATTTGTACTGTTATATATATATTGCAAATATTTTTTTCAGATAATCCCAGCGCTGCGTAAAACAGCCGCACTGTTGAACTGGACGGCAGTAATCTGTCAATATATCAGTAGTACCGCACTGATAGTGTATAGAGGCTAATCCGTCCGGTATATCAACTAAACGATTCGTCCTTATCGACAGTTCCGTGGAGGGACCTACCTCTAATGTACCTAATCTATTCCTACAAACCGACGACGTACCGCGCAAGTGTTGATTACATAACTGGTACCTGGCGTGTACCCGACGAGCGGCGGCGGCACGCGCAGGGTCTTGAGGCTGGTCTCGCCGTCGAGGTTGGCGGTGGTGACGTAGCACTTGCCCTCGCCCCCGGCGCACAGCAGCACGAGGTCGGCGGGCACGGCGCGCCCACGCCGCACGCGCACCAGCGTGCCCGGCGCGACGCTGGCGTTGCGCACCTCCTTCAGGGCGCCCGCCTCGATTATCTCCACTTGAATGTACAAAGTATTGGCTACAGGGACTGTTCACTAGTGTCCGTGTGGGCGGGGAGGGTCGCGTGCCGGCACTCACCGGTCTGCTGGTTGACGAGGTTGTCGGCGCGGTGCCGCAGCCAGTCCTCGTAGCCCTGCTTCACGCCCGTCACCAGCACCATGAAGCTGAGCGGCGCGATGCTCGTGTACGGCGACACCGGACTGTCTGCAATGAATGTATCCTGTTTATTTGGCGTCGGCTAAGCAAATAAGCCCGTTTGACAAATGAAACCGTACATTTTTGATTGTCAAATGAATACGATTATCTTACACAATTGCACCACTGTTCTCTATATTAAGGGCCCATAATACCTCAATTCGCAGTCCTACTCTAACGCTTCTGCTTTTTTAACTGTCTATCCTACTCTAATCAGATACCGCGCACACAAAACATCAGTTATTTTGAAATCGCGGCTACACTGATGGTTTTTTTCATTTTTATGGAACAGTCTGCAGCTGTTTTATACTAGTATCAGTTAAATTATTCAAAGTTTCAGATCTAATTTCAAGTATTCATTGAATGCTATCGGTTTATTGTACGGTTTAGAGGTAACTTTGTAATTTTTTTCTATCGATAAAATTAATGGAATCAAGTTTTCACAACAGCGTGGACATATCATTAATCCTCAACTTTATCATATATTAATTTCAGCGTCATTGTTGCAGTACTTGTTGGTATAAAACAGGATCACGCGAAGCGAAGTGAGGTATTATACACCCTTAAGTGATCGTATAAGATAAATTGAGATAACTCTCCATGCAACGAGATCACAAGCAAACCAAAAAAACAAGAAAAATAACGTCTTACAGTTGTGTTCATAAAAGCTATATCTCGCAATAAATATCTAATAATCTATTACTATCTAATATCTAATACTTGTTGAGAGTATCTATTAGTTTAGGGGCCGTCCGCGTATATTACGTCATTTCAAATTAGGGGGGGAGGTCTGGTCTGCGGATGATGGTAATATCATGAAGATAGATGGAAATAACGGAGGAGGGCTTGCCAAAAGAACAAAACTAAAGCAACATTATTGATTTTGTAATACAGGTAACGAAAATTACGTCAGTTTTGTGAGGGCATGGGGTCATTGGATAATGGCGATATAGGATGATGCAGGGGGGAGGATCGATGGCGTACTATGTGGACAGCTCCTTACAACTGACACTCACGGCAGCAGCTGCGATCGGGGATAGAGATGAAGTTGTTCGGCCACTCACCTATAACGATGGCAATGACAGTAACGATGAGGAAGTAGAAGTTGGCCACGCGGCGGAACTGCTCCGCGAGGTTCTTGGGCAGGAAGCAGAGCAGCGTGTACTTGGAGGTCTTGATCTTGTTGTGTTTCTTCTTGGCCCCTGTCTCGGGCACGCCCACCTCGATCAGTCTAGTCTCTGCCGCTGCCGATACTTTGTTTGACTGAAACACGGATTCTACTGTGAGTGAAACGAAAGATGCAACGCGGGTGCAACTCAGCGGCCATTTTGAATATCGTTATTTTTAGGGTCCCATACCCTAAGGATGCCAAACGGGACCCTATTACTAAGCCTCCGCTATCTGTCTGTATGTTTGTCCGTCTGTCACGGGGGTCTACAGCTTCAGCCGTTATATGTAGCCAGTTGAAATTTTCAGAGAATACATATTACTATATTCTACCACCCGGCTATAAAGGCGCCTCCCTATAAGTATAATGTAATATATTATGTATTGTAGAATGTAACATTCCGCGCGGATTTAACCGTGAATTCTTATAGATTTACGGGATATACCAATTGGCGTACTTTAATATATCTACATCTACACTATTATATAAAGAGGAAATATTCGTTCGTTTGTTTGAGGTAAACTTTGGAACTATGGAACCGATTCTAAAAATTCTTACTTTTGTAAAAAGCTACACAATTGTTGAGTAACAGTTCAGTTTGAAAATTCAGTATTTGTGAACCATGTCGGGAGAAAAAACGCTGCTTAGCTGTTTTATCGGCACGCCCTGACCAAATGGTTAGTTATACGTGATAAAACCGGTTGTTTTTCCATACGAGGAAACTGTATCAGTTTAATCTGACTAAAGATTTCCATCTACAACGATCCTGACACACTTCTTAGCACTTTGCTAAAACATAGTAACCAGGGTCTGGTGATTGGACTGGAAGATGGGTACGGGATCTCCTCAACGGACAACAGCAAATCCTTCGAGTTTGGGCTTATTTGATTTGTCTTTATTAGCACTTTGGTAAAACATGGTGACCAGGATCTGATGATGGGACTAGAAGATGGGTACGGGATCTCCTCAAAGGACAAAAGCAGACCCTTCGAGTTTGGGCTTATTTGATTTGTCTTTATTAGCACTTTGGTAAAACATGGTGACCAGGATCTGATGATGGGACTAGAAGATGGGTACGGGATCTCCTCAAAGGACAAAAGCAGACCCTTCGAGTTTGGACTTATTTGATTGGTCTTTATTAGTGCCTTAGTAAAACATGGTGTCCGTTGCATATAGTCGTTCAAAAATCATATTCTTTTGTTTTCCTTATTTTCACGAAAATCTCTTCGACGCGGGCGGAGCCGTGGGCAAAAGCTAGTATATAATAAACCCATAAACAAAACAAATTCCAGCAGTTAACAAATTCTGCAATAACGCTGTCATAATTAACGGATTTGGCAAATCAGCTTCTATATTAGGAATAGCTAAACTGTTTAAACGTCCTTCCCATATACGTAAATACTTCCTTCAAATCCTTTTGTTTAATGAATAAGTTGAGTAGCCTTAAACTCGTTTAATTATAATTTATTTTAAAAGAACATATTCTTGAACACAGGCTTGCGCCGCCCCTCGCCCTGGCTCTTTTGGTCCTAGGGGCTGTCCACATATTACGTCATTTGAAATTAGGGAGGGGGAGTCTGGTCTGTGGATGATGGTAGTATGACGCGGGATGCGGGGGGTGTCGGCCAAAATTGACGTCATCCTTATAAACCCGAAATATTATAAATACGAGCTTTCTTCGGGGATGAAAAGTAGCCTGTCACCCCGACCCATAAACTATCCAGTAAAAAAATCCATCTATCCGGTGCTTCGTTGGTGTGTAAAAGAGGGACAAACCAACAAACACAGTTTCGAAGAGTACTTCTTTATTCCCACTGAACAAGTGAAGGTATCAAGTTTAGTAATTAAGCGTTTCTCAAAATCTTGGACAATACTTAGTCTAAATAATACATCTATAATTTATACATCCAGTGCTATATGTATAGGTAGATAGAGAAATCTATTAAGATGATTAATAATTTATAGATATTCAAAAGTTCTATGCACGCCACTGTGAAAATCAGAGAAAAAAACGCAGGCTAGGCGTTGATTTTATATTTTTATTATTAGTAATTAACAGTGCTATATCAGGCATAAAAGAAATATTTAAAAAGGTCAAGCTACATTATATAATTGACGGCAACATGTATATGTTTTGTTACTATTTTGGTACTTCTTCAATTAATGTTTTGATTCCAGAGAAAATATAAGGCAAAGATAGTTTTTCCCGATTAGAGATAAAAACATGTATTAATATATTGTTAAAATATTTTTTTATTTCATAAATTTATATAAAAGTAATTTTAAAAACTATCAATAATAGAAAAATTATTTTCGGAACAGTAACAAAATAATAGGTCCATCAGTAACCAAATCGGAAAGGTATTTAGTGGTATTTAATGTAAATGACGTCAATTTTTGTGAGAGGGGGGAGGTCATAGATAATGACGGTAGGATGATTGTAAAGGAGGGGGGGTCAAAAATCGTCAATAATCGATGACGTATTATATGTGAACGGCCCCTAGGGTTAATTACGCTATTGTATATATATACATACTCTTTATGCGCGACGGTGAAGCCACGCAGCGGTGTGCGAGCAGAATTGAACTTTATTGCGACGAGTCGAGAGCAGCTTTTTATTTATGTGTCTTTAAAGGGTGGATTTATTTTGTTCTGTGCTTCAAACCGAGGTGCCGGAAGGGACAGTGGCGGATTTGCTGTGTTGGCCGTCCTTGTACCAGCCGCCTGTTGCTTAGTCCCATCATTTAGGTATCTACTACATATGAATTTACTTTCTTGTCAACTTTTATTGCAATACATTCAGAAATTTAGTCATGTTTATGTCGTGAGTAGAATATAAGTAACTGTAAATGAATAGGTTTAAAATAAGGAAACTCTGTTTTAAGTAAGTACTGTTTTTTTCTCATACAAGGTATAAGTTCTTTACATGTTCAAAGCGCGTCTACACTCGAGTGCAGCAGAATCATTGATTAAATCTTCGCAATCCAATTTCCTTAAATAATCCGTTTTACTTTTGTTCTGTCATTGTTGTGCGTAAATAGTTTTTAGCAAACAAGAAAATGATTTGTCCCGAAAAGATCTTTCATCAGTAGGTGGTAGAGCTGATGCCGGGCTCGACTGTGGAGGTACCACCATCTTACTCGCAAATCCTCCCGATGTTATTCGGGGTAGAGTATGAGAACAGCTCTCAGGTAAAACCAGGCGGCCCACCATTGCTTGGGACCGATGGATGGCGGTATATCCATCCCCAATTGCCGGGCCTTATAAAAACAGACTAGTGACGGGCAGCGGCGTCACTGGTGCAAGGGTTTCGGCACCGCGCTCACCAACCCGCCTGCCTAGCGTGTGTGAGTATGGGCATTTCTTTCAGAAGGACCGTCAAGCGTGGCAAAATCCTGGAAAGGGATATGTCCAGCAGTGGACGAAACAGGCTGGGATGGATGATCTTTCATCAGTGTATTTTTTGCCACGATTGGCGGCCGCCCTAGATCCGGGTTTACTGGGCTATAAGGCAAATCCGCCACTGGGGAGGGAGTCGGTGGATCGATGTCCACTCTGGCGCGGTTGCCAGCCGTTCAGACAATTATCGGTCACACGCCCACTTAGCTCTCGCTATTATTGCTATTCAGGGTTTCAAGTTTCGTGCTCACTTCAAGGGTTAACCACAGAGAAAACATCCTGGATACTAAGCATACCTTAACTAATAATTAAGGTATGCTTAGTATCCCATAAAAAATGTAATGTAACAAATTAAAGCTTTAATTAAACAAACAATTATTCCCTTCGGGAAATTTTAAAAACATTTCAGGAGTACATGACTCACAGATAAGATAACACACGATCGACTTATATATGACGGAAGAAGTAAAAGATAAAAACGAACTTTTCGTTCACAGTGATTGAAGATAAAGTTATATGTTTCAACAATAAGGATACGATACGGAACAGTAATGGGAGAAGGTTACTGGCTGTTGGCCGAGTTAATGGTACCGTGGGTATCCGACACATTGCAACTGGCCTGAGCTGAGGTCAAGGTTCCGTTGGCGACTGGCGTGGGCGACGACGACACTTCACATTTCAAACGCTAATATTGAAAAGGACCAAGCTGTCCACTGTCCAGGGTATATTTTTGTGGTGGTTCGTGACTTTGGATGCATCACTTTGCTCCTGATATGAGACAGCAGTCGATGGCTCCGAAGCGACTATCCTCACCGCCGCTCGCCGCGCCGCCTTCAAGGAAATATAAAGTTTCTAGCGCAGCGGGAAAGTTATCGTCCGTTTTTAGGGATCCGTACCTCAAAATTAAAAAACAGGACACTTCGTTGTCCGTTTCGTCTGTCTGTCTGTCAAGATCCTTTTTCTCGGGTCCCGTGAGAGATATCGAGTTGTAACTAATACCAGCTACAGAAGTCCATGACCAAGTGCTGTTAAAAAGTCAAGTTAACGAATATTGGATAATTAATATGGGTAGGTATTTTTCTGATTCCGGAATTTCAAGTTTCTATGTCAAATGGAAGTACCCTATAGGTTTTTATAAGCCAATTTGTATGAAACTGATAACGGTTTATAGGGTAATAAGTATTCGATGGATTCGATTGATGTTTCTTGGTGGAATATCATCTTCAATAAGTTATACACAAATTCTTGTACTTTTATTCCACAAATATTTATTTTTATTTGTTTGTATATGTTTACCTGTGTTCACATAGTTGTTTTAGATGTTTCTTTTACTTTAAACCGTTATTAAAGTTAATAATTTGTTGGCCCGATCATGTGTAAGACGAAACCAGTAGCCAACTTTAAATTAAAATAAATACTTATTTGTGAAATAACAAGTAAGGGAATAGTATCATTTATTTATTGTATAAGGGTTCCGCTCTTAAATACATTTTCATATAAATTATTTTTCAGGGTATTCTCAGACATGAATAAGGAGACGAAATACATATATTTTTAATCCTGTCATGTGGGGTTGTCATTGAGTAAAGAACAAAGATAAAATTTTATATTATTATTTTTCTCTAAGAATAAAGAAATGGGGAACCGTCAAATTTGCTACTTTTAGCCCATTTTTGTTATGAGGTCTACTCGTTCGTATGTCAAAAACTTAACTAGTTAGGAATTTGGAGTTTTCTGAATGATACGGAACCCTCAAGTTGCGAGCCTTACTGGCACTTGACAAGGGTCGAAGCAAAGTGGTACAAAACAGCTACGAGTGGCTTGAACCGCAGACGACTGGACATGTGCTCGTGGGACATCACTTCTAGAACAGTGGTTCTTAACCTTTTTGTTATGAGGTCTACTCGTTCGTATCTCAAAAACTTAACTAGTTAGGAATATGGAGTTTTCTGAATGATACGGAACCCTCAGGTTGCGAGCCTTACTGGCACTTGACAAGGGTCGAAGCAAAGTGGTACAAAACAGCTACGAGTGGCTTGAACCGCAGACGACTGGACATGTGCTCGTGGGACATCACTTCTAGAACAGTGGTTCTTAACCTTTTTGTTATGAGGTCTACTCGTTCGTATGTCAAAAACTTAACTAGTTAGGAATATGGAGTTTTCTGAATGATACGGAATCCTCAGGTTGCGAGCCTTACTGGCACTTGACAAGGGTCGAAGCAAAGTGGTACAAAACAGCTACGAGTGGCTTGAACCGCAGACGACTGGACATGTGCTCGTGGGACATCACTTCTAGAACAGTGGTTCTTAACCTTTTTGTTATGAGGTCTACTCGTTCGTATGTCAAAAACTTAACTAGTTAGGAATATGGAGTTTTCTGAATGATACGGAACCCTCAGGTTGCGAGCCTTACTGGCACTTGACAAGGGTCGAAGCAAAGTGGTACAAAACAGCTACGAGTGGCTTGAACCGCAGACGACTGGACATGTGCTCGTGGGACATCACTTCTAGAACAGTGGTTCTTAACCTTTTTGTTATGAGGTCTCCTCGTTCGTATGTCAAAAACTTAACTAGTTAGGAATATGGAGTTTTCTGAATGATACGGAACCCTCAGGTTGCGAGCCTTACTGGCACTTGACAAGGGTCGAAGCAAAGTGGTACAAAACAGCTACGAGTGGCTTGAACCGCAGACGACTGGACATGTGCTCGTGGGACATCACTTCTAGAACAGTGGTTCTTAACATTTTTGTGATGAGGGACCATTTAACAAATTTACTGTCTTGCTTGCCACGGACCACCAACTCTTTGGAAGTAATATACAGTCAAAGTAAATAAATAAAGGCTCATACACATATAAGGTCCTACAATAATAAGTGAAAATAATTCTAGGGAAGATCATGTAGAGTTAACTGATAAAATTCCAGAAGATAAATTTTTTTGCTCAAATATTTTTTCACTTCCCAGTACAAAGTAGTTCAATCAGCTGACAAAACTTCTATGGAAAGGTAAAAAAAAAAGTACGCACAAAAAGAATTTTTTGATGGAAAGTTTTCTATTAGGGATACTCTATCATCTTTTAAATTTTTTTCACTTTGAATTGTAGGGCCTTATTATAGCTATCAATTTAAATAAAAAACGCAGAGTATTTTAATTTAGTTACGAAAATTTTACGTTACTACAGAGATAATTAAAGTAGGTATTATCATATCGTTATTTTTGTGACTGCATAATCTTTACTAACTTTTGAATCTTTGGTTCAGTAAAGCCAGTGCTAGCAATTTCTCGAATCTTTGGGAAAGAAATTGCGTTTTTGCTCCATTTTTTCGGATGGCTTCGCGGACCACTTTGGGTGCTTCCAGGGACCAGTTCCTGTGGTCCGCAGGCCATCGGTTAAGAACCACTGTTATAGAACATTAATTAGACATCACAGTGCGGTAAAGTAGGGACAACAACAATATTGAAATGAATAATTACCCTCATCGAACCACTAAGAACCATAGCACCTTAAGTTATCAAAAACACAATCATCAAATGTAACATTGTCCTAAAACAGTAATGTGATGTGTACCACGTCGGACGACAGGTAGTTCTGCACTGCAATGTTGAGACACGTTGGTGAGAAGCGATGCATATGTCGAGATTATGCATAGCTGTGCGGGTATCTAGCACTTTCTTTACGTGCGACTGGCTACCGAAGTGTGTTCTAGACCCTGGCGCGATGGTCCACCAATGTCGCGAAGCATTTGATAACATCAGTCCTTACGAGTTATGGCGTACATAGCAGCTGCCGCTGAACCCGCGAGGAAAGTGAACTTACGTTTTACACATTTTAAATATTGTTTCTGTGATCTGTTACTGAGCTAGTGAGAGCTTGCGGACACTTTCCAGGACCAGAAAGCGGCCTAATGGTTCAGATGGAGCCTAAGTTAGGAACCTAGGTTCCCGCTGAGGGGTAAATGAGGGGACATAGCTGTTAATTAAATTAGCGCGGGTTATCCACGGAACTACTGAACCGATTTTGAAAATTCTTTCACTGTTGTAATGTCTTTCCAAAAATACGAAATAGTTTGTTTATAAAAACAAGTTTTAGGTAAACAGAACGTAGGCCTTATCCTGTTAAGTTTATCCCATCAAAAATATTTCATGTACCTAAATATCGCTAAGACACAGAAGACACATAAGCTCATACTGGAGGCTTGCTAAGTGATCAATAACACGAATCGATAACACTTTTTCCAATTTTCAAAATAAAATCTTGACGTCTCATAGTAATTGACTCGGGGCTGGGCTTGCGTTTGTAAGGAACACGAAAATAATAATATTTACGAATTTCACAAAAAGGGTCATCAATCCGTGGTACTGATCACTTACCAAGCCTCCAGTATGAGTTTGACTATATAAATGAAAGTCACCTCATATATTCAGAAGCAAGGACCCTAACAAACTTTCTTTTATAACAAGTGAAGAATGTTGTACATTTTTGCAATTATCACTGAAGGAAACTCTATAAGCCTCGACAATCTCACACTGCCTCTGTACTGAACCGGCCCCTTTTTCACATTTGTTTTTCGTGGGATCGGATCTTCTCTGCGTGTGATCACTTCACCGAAACATCTCAATTTTTTCAAGAAGAATTCCGAGTCACTCTCTTGAGTTTTAAAACGTCGGCACAGAGGAGACCGCATCAAATTAGATACTTCGGATTTTGTACCTATCTTATATATGTTTCTCTGTAGGGGCTAATGTCGTACTGCAAGTGTATAGCTTGATGTCGTCTCCACTGTACAAGAGTCCACTCATAGTATTTCAATAGATTCTATACCATAAGGTATCTCCATACAAACAATCGTTTTTCGAATTTTATTTACCACTTGTCAACGTGATTATTATGTATCCTCATGCCAAATTACAACTTTCAAGTACTGAAAGAGTCTCTGAGCTTAGCCGCAGACAGACAGACAAATGGACATGGCGAAACTGTAAGGGTTCCTTGTTGACTACGGAACCCTAAAAATGATTGACGCGTGATTATATCATACTAAGAGGACGTAAAATAACCTACACTCGTTATCTAAACCTATTTTTTTTAATATGAATGTGCATTGGATGACAGTAGAGCACGACCGCGCAGGCCCAGCCGTAGATGGTGAGACGATCTGACCACGTGCTTTGCGGATTGAGAAACGGTAGTGCAACGCCGAGATTTGTAGTGTTAGGAAGAGGAAACCTTTCTCCAGCAGTGAAACATAAATGAAAGTATAAACTTACAGTGCAGCAGAGCAGCGCGACAACTGCCGAGCAAGCCCGCGCGCACAGCGAGTGGAGCCACCTGAACGGTCTGGCGAGCCCACGGCGGCACGCGCGCGATGCACCCCCGCCGATCATCTTACAAACATTCTCCACACGCGAACTGACAACGAATACTCTGTGACAGGACTAGCCTCTTCAACAATCGTCCGAATATGAAACACTGATACCGGCAATCTTATCAGGTCCAGATATTGATACCAATAAACCCGTTAGCAGATATCCGGCGTGTTTCATGGCTAGCGCGACGCCTAGCCTAGACCTTTTTAAGGAAATAAACCAGATTAGATATTTGTGAGATGATGACTGATAAGTCGAACACTCACTCGCGATTTTGGACAGTAAAATAGTATCTTTATTGCGTTCAACGCTGTCCTTATTTCTCTGTAACATAATTACCACAACTGCTTAGTTATTAGTTACTTAAACTTGGGTTTAGTCATAGTATAAATAACAAATAGTGTTCTATCTCCATACAAACGGGCCGAAACGAACCCCCCCCCCCCCCAAAACTTGGTTCAACTCGGGTTACGACAGTCGCGGTCGCACCGCAGTTACGTACGCACGTTGTCTCTTGTGACGTTCCCGCGCATTTTCGTAAATTATGGCACGAAATTACAGAGTAAGTTGTGCATTGTACGGTTGCTTTTATAATAATAATATAGCATTATCAAATACGTAAACAGTCAGTTGGCAGCCCTAGGGCGTGTTTAGGCGCCGAGCGGCCGTAGGTATTGATTTCAAGGACACCGCCTAGTTAAACTACTGTTGTTACCTATACTGTGGTTTAGTTAGCGTGCGTGCGTGCTGTAACAGTGGGGGAACTCCCCGGGGAGCGTCGGTGGGTATGTGGACGGAGGGCGTCTAGCCGACCGACTTCTTGTTTACCTGCTAACTACACTAAACCGTTCAAGCGCCGGCCGGGGATCTTGTTACATTATATTCAAATATTGTTCTGCTAGCGCCATCTATGCCGATAGAACTGGTGATAGAACTCTAAGAAATATAAGCACATGCATTTGTCTGAGAAGTTTACAAAATGTTGTTATACGTCCGGGGTTTTGAATTCTGTCCAGTGGGTTTATGATGTAACGTTGTATCGGTTACTCAACACTAAAACATAAATCAAAACTGAACTTTCAAAACTTCATTCAGTGTGTATTGAACTGTTCACGACACAGAGGATATAAAACCGAATCCCGGTGCAAAATGCACATCATAATATTGTTTTCCTTACTTTTGAATAAAAAATATGCAAAAATTGAGTTTTAGAGCAATTAGCGGAAATTGATTATTAGTAGTAGGGTTCTCGCATTAAAATTATGTTATGTTATGCCTTACATTTTGATTACAACGATAAATACGCTTTTAAGTTTTTTAATCGAATGCAATCAAAATGTAAATCATACAATGATAGAATTTGAATGTAAAACCCTAAATATTACTAATAAATTTCCGCTTACGTTTGTTTTTATTTCTTGATTGATGAGATAAAATGATTTCTAAATTATAGTATTACCAAAGTTTTAGTTTTATAAATAAACAATAGCATTGTATAAAATATTGCTTTATTTAGTGTGGGTTTTATGCTCTAATCCGGGGTTTTAGAGCTCCTTTTCTTTTTACAGATGGCAACCAATAACTTATTAATATTTTTCAGTCGATGAGTTTCGGTGTCAGTATAATGTTTAGTCGATAATGAGCCCTTAACTCTACAAGCCCTAACTCCACAAACCCTAACTCTACAAACCCTACATCTTCGTCAAAAAGTATGGCTTGGCCGTTTCACGACCGTCAAATAGACACTCCCATGGACTTATAATATTATGTCGTGCAATAGTTCATGAAACGGCCAAGCCACACTTTTAGACGAAGATGTAGGGTTTTTAGATTTAGGGCTTGTAGAGTTAAGGGCTTGGCTCGACACGTGATCAGATAACAGTGAAAGCGTTATGAGCTTCTGTGTCTTGGCAACCTTTACATTAAATAATTTTGATGGGATTTCATTTCTTTTTGTAAGATGCTCTACCTACTTTTTTATTTTTTCAGGCTGCATTTCTTGCGCCTCAGCTACAATCTTCGCCTCTTTTTCTTATTGGTCTATTATTTGCAATAAGCGATAGAACAGGGCTACGACGGCAGCAACGTGGCATTCTGAGGAGGCGACGATAAGCGCGCGCGACGCGTTTGATATCCTTCCATCCCCTCACCCCTTGGATCACAGATATAATTAATTAAGGTTCCAGAAGTGTGTCAAACGGGACCCTAGTACTAAGCCTCCGTTGTGTGTCCGTCTGTCACAGGGGTCTACAGTTTCAGCCGTTATAGATTATTATTATTTATTTAACACACACATGATATACGACACACACATGTCCAATGCGTAACATGGTAGACAAATTTTAGATGGCCACTGGTAGTTACTGATTTTTTACGTAATTTTATTTATTTAATAGGCTATACAGTCTAACTATAAAAAAATAAAAACTAAATAATCCTGAAACCTACTTGAATATAAAAGAAAACAAAATATATACCTATAGAAATAAATAAAAATACCTACAAATAAAAAACCCCATCCAAATCACTGCTCCGCGGCAAGGTCACTGGATTACTAATTTTACAGATTACCTAACTGTTACAATGGCTTCCAACATGGCAGATAATAAAATAAAAACAAAATTAATACCCAATTTTACTACATGAAAAATATCCTTAAGTAAGTTTTTAACGTTATCATGTCATAATATATATTTCTTATTTCGGAAACTAGAAGACCGAAAAATATATAAAAAGTCATGGTAATGGACGATGGATGATTGATTTATGTATTATGTAAAGATTACAGGAACAGTATCGCTGTCAAGTTAATATAAGGGTCCCTTACCCAAGAGGGTGTTGAATTGTTTGTCAGGTCAAGAATTTTAGCGCCTTGTTATTTGTCACCTTGACCCCTTTATGGGGTGGGGGGTAAAATTAACAGATATTTTAATATTTTCGTTGGTTGTGTGCTAATCGTAGCCTGCGTACTAAATTTCAGCTTTCTAGGACTTCAGGAAGTACCCTAGAGGTTTTGATGATCATCAGTCAATGAGTGACGAAATCGACGTATTTTAGGCATCAATAAAATTCAAAGTATAACTGCCGTGCCCCCAGATGCCCCTTATGGAGAAATTCCAGCAGCCATTCTATTTTACTTATCAATAGCTTGCGTTTTGAGAAATCCTTGAAAAAATTTAACGGAAAAAGCAACCCGACTTTGTCCGTTTTTATACGGACCCCTAAACAGCATGACTTTTTGAGTGCGAGAAATAGCCCCATGAGACTAGTGAGACAGTATTATTAATACTATGCTAGCTAGTGACAACGACACTAGTACCGCGGTATCCTAGGTACATAATATGTATGGCGGCGCGGCGCGCGGCGGTAACGTTCAGACAAAACAGCTCAAGACGCTTTATTACTATTGACCTCTCATAAACAACTAGACTCACAATCTCGCTCAAAAAGTGTCCGCGATGCATTTCAAAATCAAAATATTTATTTTGTAAAATAGATACATAAAGTATACCTTCTACAAGTCAAAGTTAATCTTTACAATATATATATATATTTAGAATAAAAAAATAATTTATATATATTAATAAGGGAAATAGATACAAAAAATATTTAGGTTGGGCTACTAAAATGTAATTATACACCTGCATAAAATAGAGAACTCTCGGAATAAAAATATTATATATAAATGATGCAACGAACAAATAAGATGATACATAAATACGGGAAATACATCCAAAAAATATTAAGGTTGGGCTACTAAAATGTAATAAAGTTATACACCTGCATAAAACAGAGAAATATAGGAATAAAAATACTATATATACATAATGCCTAACCATCCGCACCATTCGATTAGTATTGCTAAGAAGAAGGGCAAGAAACTTGGCATTTTGTCACCGCTATGGGATGACAAATTCGAATGACGATTTCGTACAACTGACATTGCATCTTATGTTAACGACATAACGTCTTAATTTGGTTGAAGATTTTTGCTACTATGCACGTTACAGGTGCGGACACTTTGTGACGAACTTTTCTTAGAGACTGTGTGTCTTGTTGTTTATGAGAGGTCAATGTTTATTGTACATACAATAACAGGTGACCGATTTCCAAGAGATCTGATATGAGGTCGCTGATACAAAACCAGTGTTCCATCTCTAATACGGAAACGCGTTCTGTTTCTAGTAAAAAGCCTACTTTTGTAGTTAAATCGTGTGGGAAACTCTGTAGCAAATGCAAATTATCCTGACGGTTCAATTTAAGTTGGTCTGTTGTGGGTTTGCTTGCTAATATAGAGATAATATCGGTCAGCATCCGTTTCAAGTTAAACGAGACAAAACGTTCTCTTTGTCTAATATTGGATGGATTCGATTGATGGTTCTTGGTGGAATATCATCTTCAATAAATTACACACAAATTCTTGTACTTTTTATTCCACGAATATTTATTTTTACTAAAACTTAGGCTACCGGTTTCGTATACATCATTGGGCCAACAAATTATGAATTTTTATAACTATTTAATACATAAAAAACCAGCCAAGTGCGAGTCGGACTCGCGCACGAAGGGTTCCGTACCATTATTTATAAAAACGGCAAAAAATTCATGTCTGTTGTATGGAAGTGCGCGGGTCCGACTCGAACTTGGCCGGTTTTAGTATTTGTTGTTATAGCGTCAACAGAAATACATCATCTGTGAAAATTTCAACTGTCTAACTATCACGGTTCATGAGATACAGCCTGGTGACAGAATGACAGACAGCGGAGCCTTAGTATGTAAATGTATGCTGTGTAAAAAGAGAAAGACGAATAAGTTGAATATTTTTGTTTTTAATATTTTTTTAAATTGTATAAAATATAAACTGATTTAAAATTTCTGTAAGCTTTTGCTATTATTACCATATCAAAATGACTCATTACGATTAAAATAAAAGTTGTCCCATGCCGATGATACACGTCTGTGAATTCGCTAACAACGTCTAAATTGCTTGAATTTCAATGCAGTTTTTAACAATTATTAGAACGCTTCACTAGGGAGGTTTTAATGTGTAAATATTCACATTTAGTCTATACGAATTGTCCACGTTTAGTAATCAAGTCGTTAAAACAAGAAACGTTTTTTTAACACAAAAAATTCAATGTTTCTTGTTTGACTCTGTGCGGAGCCAAGGCGTGACGTTAGTTTAGAGAACTCAACATTGAAAATCTGCTCCTTTTAAGATCATAGGGTGCTTGGTACCATGCTGTAGTAACTGAGACTAAAATGTAATGTATTATACAAAAACTGTAAAGGCGATAAATTAAGATTTCAATAAATAATGTTATTTATTTTTTCATTTCGTAATAAATATGTACCTAGCACAAAACCTTAATTCCTTGAGACACACTTAGTTTTATTTCTTTTGGGCCTTCTGGTCCTTGTTCATATTAAACTTTTGGGTCATAGTTAACGATTAACTTTTCTTAGCATATTCTAAGGGTAAATGAAGCCTTATCAAAGGGGATATTAAACTAATGAAAGTGACTAACAGGTTATTGGATCCCCTCTTGAACGTGGCGAGGAGAGGTCCGGTGTGGCACGGATGTACCACGAACAGTGGACGGAATAACACGGGGTGCTCCTGCTGGCTGATCACAGAGTAGAAATCTTTCTCACTCATTCTGTAATCAAAATTAAAAACAAATGTAAATACTTTAAATGAGAATTGAGCCATAGACATCTTATAATAGTATTCTAATTGAGCTGAGAGGAAGGCATATTACAGTTAAATGATCGTGGTCGAATTAAAAAAAAACATTTTGGGCAAATTATTTTTATACTTCCTAGTAGAAAGAGGTTCAATCAGCTGACTAAATTTCTATGGAAAAGAGAATAAATCGCGGAAATAAAATGTATTTTCGGTGAAAAGTGGTCTATTTACGATATTCGAATGATCTCTTTTTATCGACACGGAACCCTTATAGTTTAGCTATGTCCGTATGTCCGTCTGTCCGCGACTTAGCTCAGAAACTATTAGTACTAGACAGCTGTAATTTGGTATGGGTATACATATCAATTACGTCAGTAAAATGGTAAAAAAAATCTCGAAGATAATTTTTTTCAAGGGTACGAAAGATCGTACACGTAAATTGGGGATGATTTTTTTTATTCTCGGTGTGGGTTATCGTTGGACAGGTCGTTTAAAAACATTATGGGTGTTTGAAAACCGTTTTTTGATTTAGGGATCCGTTGATGAAATACGAAGCTTAGAAGTGCTAATTTTTGTTAGAGTTAAGCGTCCCTCCCCCGCTAAGCCGTTGTTTATAGATATGTGAAAAAATTCACAGAAATAGTGTATATATAATGAATTTAATTAAATTAAATAATTAAATTAATTAAATTATTTCGTTAGGGCACATAACTATAACTGTCAATTTTGAACTGCCACCCATGATAACTTGAACATACTATAGTTTCAACTTGATTAAGGGGGGGTTATCCCGATTTTGTCTATTTTCAAATTCATTTTAAGCCAATAAATAGCGATGATTAAATTTTGTAAAAAACATACATTATGTCTTATTTCACTCTTTGATCTTAATATTTCGGCCGTTCGAAATTCGAAACACGATTACTTGCATTTTCCTCGATCCGATTAAATCGCAAAGATAGGTTTAAACTATGATCAAAATATAATTTCGTTTGATCTACCTATATTAAGTTTTGGACAATAAAACGTATACTCAAATAAACGACGTGAAAAATGTGATATACGTAGGGTGATTCAAAAGTAATAATCGACTATTATTTCCAGTTAGCATAAAAATCTAAAAAATATATTTTTGACTTGCCACTATACCCACTAAGTCAACCTAAAAAAATCATATAAATAGACCTCGATTTCCAGGAGATGCCTGAACGCTCGCCGTGTACGGACCTATTCCTCGTTGCGCATTCGCGAAATATTATTTTTTAATATTTTCCGCCAATCGCGCCCGCGCCTCAGCTGCGCGGAGGGGATCATCGTTTACCTCTAGAGCACCTGAGTTGTGGTGCCGCTCTCTGCGCTTCCTGCCTCGGCCTTCCACCAGCGGAAATCACCGAGGAAAGGGGCATGGGGTCTGGCATTAGCCACGACTCATAGGTCGCACGCGTTTCACCCCCCCGCAGCCGCCGCTCACTCATAATGAGCGGAAACAACAGCCCTTCTCAGGGCTCGGACGCCTCAAGCCGACGCTCCCCCCCCCCCCCCAGCGAAGCCTCCAGCTCAAGCCGTGCGCACTCATCCCACGACCTGAACGCTGGATCTGAAGCCGACGTGTTCGTCATGTCCACCAGCACGGAGTACGCCTACCCATTTGTCTTCGAGCATCCTGTCTCTCCGAGATGTGGGCTCGAATGGGACGAGATGATTACATCTCGCCTCCGTCGTAGCAAATACCTCTCGGAGGGATTGCTACAGACAATGGAAGCGTACCTCCGTGACCACCGTCCCAACGTGACCGCCGAAGAGGACCCAGCTGCGCTTGAGACCTCGCAACTCGCTGCCTCAATGCCGCTCAACTTGCCGCCCCTTCCTCAGAGGGAACGCAAGCGCGCCAGGACCGAAAGCAGTGAGGAGACCGAGGGGAAGCGCGCCTGCGGCGCACCTTCTCCTGCCTTCTCAAGCCCGACGTCAAGACTGCCACGCCCCGTAGCGTCGTACGCCCAAGCAGCCGCACGCCAGCCGCCTGCACTACAACACCGCGCCAACCCGCCTACCCAGACATCGCGCGCCGTCCAACCGCGTCCACCCGCGAAACGGACTGCTGCTCAGCCCATTTCCGCGCCGCCCGCCGCCGCGGTGCCTCCGCCCGCGACGCCCTCCGTCGCGGGGCCTTCCCCCGCGAGGCCTTCCGCCGCGACGCTCTCCGTCGCGACGCCCTCCGCCGCGAAGACCGCCGCCGCGACGCCCTCCGTCGCGACGCCCTCCGTCGCGACGCCCGCCGCCGCGACGCCTTTCGTTGCGACGCCCTCCGCCGCGACGCCCGCCATCGCGACGCCCTCCGTCGCGACTGCTCCCAAGAAGCTGCGATACCCTCCCATGGTCGTGGACACGCTGCCCAACTGGCGGCTGCACATCAGGGAGATGACGCAGCAGATAGGACGAGCCCCGAACGCGCGCGCCTTCCAAAGGGGCGTGCGTTTCACCCCATCGGATGCCGACGAATTCCGAATTGTGCAGTCGTATCTAACACGACTCACAACAGAGGAAGGAGTCAAGTGGTTTTCTTACTCGCCACCAGCGGAGAGGACTCTCAAGACGGCCATCCGAGGTCTCCCGGCGAACACCGAGCCGGAAGAGCTGATGGAGGCCCTGTCTGAACTAGGACTCGAGGCCGAATACTGCAAGCCGATCAGGGCGAGAGCGGGGCGCCTCGGCTGCATATTCTTCGTCCAGTTCAGGAAGACGCCCAGCTTGACGCCGGCTGTGTATGAGATCACCGAACTCATGCACATGCCAGGCATCAAAGTTGAAGCCTGGAGGGGGAAGCGGGGGCCTGCGCAGTGCCACAGGTGCCAGCAGTTCCGTCACTCCTCCCACAACTGCCATCGCACCAGGGCCTGCGTGCGCTGCGGTGAAGAGCACCTGGCCCGAGAATGCCTACGCCCGAGGGAAGAGCCTGCGACCTGCGCCAACTGCGCGGGTCCACACGCAGCGAACAACACCTCCTGCCCAGTGTTCCGGACGGAGGCCCGGAACAAAAAGGCGGGAACCGTCGCTCTAACGGCGACCGACTCCAAACCCAAGGAGCTGCCCATCTCCCAACCGAAACCCCTATAGACGACGGCGCCGTCTTCGCTCGTGGCCGAGGCGAACCCGCCTACGGCCAGGAACAATGCGCTGAAGTCTCGAAGGAAGAGGACCAGGAGAAAACCCAAGAAGGCTACGGCGGCAGATCAACCCGCCCCCATGACGACCATGGACACCGCAGCACCGGCGGAGTCCCCACAGACGTACCAGGAGGAGGAGGAGGAACGGGATGAGTTGACGAGGCTTCTCGACTTCATCCTGACCAACCCCACCTTCCTGCGCCAACTGGAAGAGAGAAGAGCAGCCGGGCACCTCGTAACTCCTCACTTGTGAGTCGAGTGACAGGCCACCGGACACTCCACCGGACGCCCTCGGGCGTCACCATCACAGACCTGCCCATAGTCATGGGCAGCGGTAGCTACCTCAGTCAGGGGGCTCAACCCCGATACTGACTCCCCACGCCCCAGAAAGGGGTTTGTGAGATGACCACTTCGTCGAGATGCATTCATTTGAATACGAACCACCGAAGAGATAATATCAAAATGGAGAAAAACGAAATTAGAGCTGTGATCAAGTACCTGTTTGAAAAAATGTCTACCAAAGACATACGCAACGACTTGGTGGAAACATTGGGGGACTCTGCTCCTCCATATTAATAGGTATGTCCTTTACTTTGATATGCTTAAAGCATTTGACAGAGTAGACAACGATGTTCTTCTGTCTAAATTGCAGGCCATTGGTTTCGTTCCTGGACTTCTTCGGTTTTTTGCTGATTACTTAAAGTACCGACAACAGTTCGTTAGCTATGGCTGCTACACATCTCGTCCTTATTTCACACGCTCGGGCGTCAGCCAAGGTTCGGTGCTTATAATGATTAACGATGTTGTAAAAGTTATCAAGCACGCTAAATGTTTGCTATACGCTGACGATATCAAATTATACATGGAAATACTCGTAAGTGACGTCTGTGATTGTGTATTGCTTCAGAGAGATATTGAGGCTCTAGAAGAATGGTGTCACACAAATAAACTAGAATTTAATATTTCAAAGTGCTACACCATGTCTTTTACTCGTCGAGTCCAGCCGGTCCGCCATGATTATAAGCTAGGCGGAAAAGATATCCCACGTACCACATCCATGAAGACCTTGGTGTTTTATTCGATCCGAAGCTCACGTTTAACGACCATGTCAGGCGTATCGCTGTTGAATCCTTTAAGCATCTTGGATTTGTGTTGCGTAATATGAGGGATCTAAAAGACCCTATGACTATAAAGCTGGTATTATATGCTTTGGTTCGGTCGAAACTAGAATGTAGCTGTTCTGTGTGGAATCCTCAGGAAGCATCTTACACGTTAATTCTTGAGAAGGTGCAAAAAGCTTTTTTAAGGTATGTGCAAGAAATTTTTCGGCTATTATCCGTTTCTCTACCCGTCAAGTTTCTTGCTCAGCATGTTAGGTATGACCTCCTTGAAATCTAGGCGAAGTAGTGGCGAGTTAATTTTTGCTCTAAAAATTTTGAGGGGAGAAATCGACTGTCCCGAGTTGCTTACTGGGCTTCTCAGGCTGTTTGCACCGGACAATTGCGTGCGATGGCGCTCGTGTCGGAAGCGGCAGCTGTTTGCTGCACCCATCAGCCGCACGATCGCTCACGCCATCTCAACAATGTGTAAGATGACGAAAGCTCTCAACGTATTTATTGCGTCCGAACCGTCTGCTGACGTGTTCTTTGATAGCAAATGTCAATTAGTTTATAAGTTTATTAGTTATTGCATGGCCATAAGTTAAGTTTAATTATGTAAACTAAACTTTTATTTAATAATAAATATTAAATAATTGCTGTAATTGGGTTCGCCCGTAGTAATTATAATAATCAATATTCTACAGTTGCACGCTGGGCCAAGGAGTTTAAGCTGGGCAGAACATCTACTGAAAATGAACATCACGAGGGACGCCCATCCACGTCTCTCACCGAAGATAATGTTAAAAAAGTCGAAGATATATAGGTAGAATTGGCAGATCGAAGAGTGACCATTAGGCATATAACTGAGATCATAGAGATATCATCTGGCAGCATTCAAAAGATCCTAACTAACGAATTGCTCATAAAGAAGGTCTCGGCGCGTTGGGTCCCGAGAATGTTAACCGACGTGCAGAAGAAGAAACGAGTCGACATTTCGAAAGCAAATCTCGAAAGTTCCAGGCAGACCAGGAGAATTTTTTGTCGCGCTTTGTGACCATGGACAAAACCTGGATCCACCACTTTGATCCTAAAACTAAACAACAATTTCAAGTTCAGCGGGACAGGTCAGCGTCCGTCTTTTCGGATGCTGAAGGAATAATAATGGTGGAATACCTGGAAGAGGGAGCCACTATTACAGGCTCTCACTAAGCTGACCAAATAAGAAGATTGCGGGAGGTCATCTAGGAGAAAAACGCGGCAAACTGCGAGCTGGAGCGCTGTTTCACCAAGACAACGCACGCACTCACAAAGCCGCAGTTGCGATGGCTGCCATTCAAGAAACGGGATTCGAATTACTTGAATACCCTCCTTATTCGCCAGATCTAGCCCCCAGTGACTTCTACCTCTTTCCTCGGCTCAAAGAACACCTCCGAGGTAGAAAAATTGAAGACGATAGTGAAGTGATGGCCGCTGTCGAGGCGTTTTGGGACAGGATAAAGGTTAATTTTCCAATTTTGTTATAAAAGTAAAATTTAAAGGACTATCTGGAATTCTGAATGATGTACTTTGATTAGAGTTTGAAATTTTCTTCAAAATCCAGTTTAATTAATTAAGTGAGGTATTCCTCGAAGCTCAACCATTTTCAAGCGCACCTAATGAACCACAACTAAACTATTCCTCGAAGCGTACCTTTTAGTTGCGCTAACAAAATAAATTAAAAACATTATAATTTTATTCCTCGATGGAATAATGGCGCACCAATGATCAAAATTTAATAGAGATGGGTACTAACTGAAAATATTCGAAAACAAGCCTAATGCACAATCTGTTTTGGAATTTGCAAAAATTATATACTCTGTGAGTATAAGCGAGTTATCAGCGGTTAGTTAGGCAGCGGGAATCAATGTATGAAAGATTTATTTTTTGAGAACAAAAGATTTTGGTCGCATGGGAATAACCCATGTTTGAGTGTCGCTGCGCAACTAAGTCGGATCGCTTAATCACATAACTTCAATAATTCAAATCCACCAACCTGGTACTTTTAGTCAAAACAATAACACATCACAGATTACTAATAAGTTACTACGTAACCTGCAGGCGTTTGGCACCCCTCTACTAAATAGAAATTATCAAAATGAGTTTCAAAAGTTCTGTCAATATCATATACTCGTATTAAGTTTCCTTCATCCTCTTCCCTATTTTTCACCATAATTATTCCATCGAGGAATAAAATTATAATGTTTTTAATTTATTTTGTTAGCGCAACTAAAAGGTACGGAATAGTTTAGTTGTGGTTCATTAGGTGCGCTTGAAAATGGTTGAGCTTCGAGGAATACCTCACTTAATTGATGAAGGAGGTATGCAAAGAAATAAATTGAATTTTAGTAAAAATTAAGATATTATAACAAATGACTTCCCTTGATTATTTTTCAAGAATATTGTTTATTATAACAATACGGGATGAGTGAATCAGGATCACCAGCAGTAATTGTAATGGTTGTGTTGTGTGTGACAGACAACAGAGTTATTGTATAAAGGTTCAGTTTTATTTTTATTTTAAAGTATGTTGATTAAGAAAAATCAATGTGAAAATAGGACATTGTTTTGGATGCAGTTTTTTTTATTATCATTGTAGTGGCCCTGGTAAAAATATAGGCTATCTATAACAGGTGTTGGTAAAATAACGCACAAGCCGAAAATGGGGCAGAGATTGAATAAAGGGGACAAAATGGGCAAAAGATTAGTGAATTTATAGATTATACAATGTTACCACATTTCACTTCTATTATGTATGACAAATAAAAATAATATGTAAATTTTGAAAAAAATAAAGACAGAAAGTATTTATTTATTATTATTTATAACTTTTGACATAGAAGTGATACCATAGACAAATCATCCATGGTGATACAGAGGACCTACAAGGCCAGACAAATCTTCTAGCAGACACACCTGAATAGCATTGCACCCATGTATCCAAAAAGAAACATGCAGCCTAAATATGTGAGGCTTATTTTGACAATATTACTCGAGTCAGCGCTCCATATAGTTGACATCGGTTAAAGATTAAAGAAAGCCTACACCAAGTTTGGCATTCTAAAATATTCCCGATCTCAACACGCGACTCTGTTATGTCTTCGAGTCAACAACTATGTTTCTAAATTAGAACTTATCACGACACGGAATCAGTACTACCTATTATTTATTACGCGTTACACACTTCTAGCGGTATCAGTGCCGCTACGCAAAAGGTTCGATTATAAGTGATATTTATGTATTTATATATTTTAAACAAATATAATATGCAATTTTACATGAAGATGTATCAGAAACTGTTTGAGGTTTTTATGTACACCCAGTTCCAAGTCTCGGGTTGGCTATCGATATCTGGTACTTGATTTTAATCATGGTTCGAGTTTTGGGGGATTGTTTGACTTCAGTTAAACCCTTTTCAAAAAATTTCGAAAAAGTAAAAGAAGAGCTTCAGAAGCAAACGAATGAAATTACTGAAAGTATAACCACAAGAGTTCTCAGTAAAATGGACGAAAAAATGCAACCTTTGATAGAAGAAAATGAAAAACTAAAAGTCGAAATAACGCAACTAAACAAAAAAATCGAAAACTTGGATTTGAATGCCAGGAAAAACAACATTTTACTACACGGAATTTCTGAATCGTCCGACGAGAAAGAAGATAACTTGATAAGTCTTGTTTCACAAACTATTAACGATTTAGGTGTCACCTTAGAAAATGGCGAAATAAACAGAATTCAACGTCTAGGCAAAAAGGAAAACAACTCGAAAATCAGACCTATACTTCTCTCAACAACAACACTCCAAAAGAAGATCCAAATATTGAGGAACAAAAAGAAAATGAAACCAAACACATACATTTATTTATTTATTTATTTATTAAGGAACTTACACTATCATTACAGGCTGGACCTAATTCAATAGTGAAGTAACACATCATATACTACATCATAATTACTATACAACATACACATCCAATACCAAAAACTTACCTACATATATTTTCATCTTACACAATAACAAAAAAAAGAAAAAAGAAACAAGGACAAAGAGCCATAAAAAAACAATTAATTAACCACAAACCTAATAATAACATAAAATTTACATAACTCATGACATCCCAAAAAAATTCTTACAAGAACGCAGAGATAAATCAAACCAACAGCGAGAAAGTGTAAAAAGAAAAGGACCTGACTCTGAAACACCAAGCCCAAACAAACCAGACCAAAATGCAAATACCAAACAGGACCCCAAAATTAAAAGAATGGATGCATTTCAAGTCATGCGTGAAAGATCCTACTCCTTATCAGACAAAAACACATGGAGAAACTAAAGAACAACTAACAACCAAAAGCGGATTCACACAACAAACAAAGCTACAAATACAACAACGAAAAATAACTCTCCCACCACGGCTGGTCTCCGCGGGAGAAATAGACCACCACCCTCTAACAGAAAACAATAAATTATTAAATATGGCAACACTCAATACAAGATCACTAAGGACATCTGAAGCCTTATTAGAACTAGAAGAATCACTAAAGAACATAAATTGGGATATTTTAGGATTAAGTGAAATGCGAAGAGCAGGGGAAACAATTGAGGAACATCCAGGCTATGTACTATTCAATAAAGGTGAAACTGGAGGACAAAAAGGAGTTGGTTTCTTAATAAAAAGGCACTTGAAAAGCTATATAGAAGATATCATCGGAGTTTCAGACAGAATTGCAATCCTAAACATCAAACTACCCAGCTATAGAAAAACATGGACGATAATACAAGTTTATGCACCAACTGAACAAGCTGAAGAACTGGAAACTAAATCTTTCTACAAACATCTATCCCAAATAATAAGAAAATACTCAAACAACCTGATTATCCTTATGGGTGATTTCAACGCCCAGTTTGGAAATAAAAAGAACAAAGATGAATCTCCACTGGGAAACTTTGGTTATGGCAAACGAAGTGTTAATGGACAACGACTAGTGGATTTCTTATTAGAGCACAATCTGACAACAACAACAACAACAATACAACTTTATTTGTACACCATAAAAGGAAAGAAAAAAGAAAAAAACATAAACATTTAAATATCTAACTTAGGAAACAAAGAAATATAACTTACTAACTTATTAGGTAAGCACAAACAGGCGGCCTTATCGCTTAAAGCGATCTCTTCCAGACAACCTTTGGGTGGAAGAAACTGTTCAAAAGAATTACTGACATGGCGGTGTACTAATTTTGTGTTAAATACATATACAAACATGTATCAATGGATATATAGTATTATAAATGGTAATATACTAGTAAATAAATACGTAATAATATACACACATATATATATACATATATATACATACATATATATATTTATATACTACATACATATTTTATTATATATAGAGAAATCACATTTCGGTAATCAGAGTGTGAGGTAGTGATGTTTAACTAGTCTCTTGAAGACAGGTAGGGAAGGGGCTCTCCTGATAGGTAAAGGAAGATCATTCCATAAATAAACAGCTTTTACTGAGAACGAATTGTTAAAGAAAGACGATGAGTGCACCGGCGTGGCAAGAAGCAGATTTTGAGAGGACCGTAAAATGCGGTCATGAGTATCATGAAGAAATCTAAAGCGAGTTTTAAGGTAAGAGGGAGTTGAAGGATTATTTAAAACGGAATACAAGAGAGACAGGATATGAGCATTACGGCGACGACGAATGGGAAGCCAATTTAATCGAGAACGGAATTCAGAAATATGATCGAATTTGCGAAGACCAAAAATAAACCTAATACAGAAATTTTGAAGACGTTCGAGTTTATCAAGTTGGCCCTCCGTAACGTCAAGATAACAAACATCGGCATAATCGAGAATAGGTAGTAGCAGAGAATGTGCAAGCGCAATTTTAGTAGCAGTCGGAAGGAAGTTCCGAAGCCTTCTTAGAGCTCCTGCTGCCGCAAATAATTTCCTACAAACTTCATTTATTTGTGGATCCCAAGACAAGCAACTATCTAAGAGGAGACCTAGATTTTTTACTATGTTGCTGTATGGAATTATTGTCCCTTCAAACATAATATTAGGTAGCAGTTGCCAGTTAATCCTGGCTGTGAACCAGGGACTACCCATAATAATAACTTGGGTCTTGTTGGGATTAATCTTTAAGCCATATTCACTACTCCACACAGACATTCTAGATAGACTCTCCTGAACAGTATCTTCAAGAAAAACAAAACAAATAAGTGGACTTGGATTTCCCCAGATGGAAAATATAAAAACGAAATAGATTACATTATAAGCAACTTTCCAAGACCATTTACAAACACATCAGTGATATCAAAATCAAAACTAAATTTTAACACTAACCATCGTATGGTCAGAGCATCACTTAAAATAGAACCACCCAAAAAGCCCAGAAAACACATAAAACCTTCAAATGCAAACGATGCAAATGAAGAAAATTATAAGGACACCGCTCAGTCTTTGGTGGCAATAACTACGGAGCTATCAGACAACAGCAAAATTGATGTCAAAATTACCTACGCTAAATTAGAAAATCAGCTAGCATGCCACAAAGTCAGGAAAACTGAAAAGCAAAAATATCAATTAAGCGACTCGACACTCCAACTTATAGAAGAAAGAAAACGCATATTAACTAGCCACCTCAAAAAAGAAAACACCAAACTGATAACAGAGTTAAGCAAAAACATCAAAGAAAGCATTAGAAAAGATCGTAAAACTAAAAGACTAAAAACTCTAGAAAAGCACATATTGACAACAGGAGGAACAAGAAAGGCTCTGAAAGAGATACGTGAATACAACAAAGATTGGATACCAAACCTTAAAAACAAACAAGACACTATCACAAACAGAAAAGACATGAACACACTAGCGACTAAATTCTACCAAAACCTTTATTCAAACCATATTTACAAACACCCAGAACATGTAAACAGAAGTACCAAAGTAACTAAAACCAACCAAGAACCTGAAATCTTACCAAGTGAAGTAGAGAAAGCCATACTCAGCCAAAAGATGGAAAAAGCACCAGGCCCAGACAAAATCTCAAATGAGATACTAAGAGGAACTTTGAGCGAACTTGTCCCTATACTCACAAAAATTTTCAATGAAGTTTTAATATCTCAACACATACCAGAACAATGGGAAACATCCCACATTACTCTTATACATAAGAAAGGCGCAAAAGAAGACATAGGAAACTACAGACCAATAAGCTTGATGTCAAATATTTATTCTCCAAAATCATCTTAGAACGAATTAGCACCACATTAGATGAAAGCCAACCAATGGAACAAGCTGGCTTCAGAAAGAATTATGCTACAATAGATCACATACACACCGTGAAGCAAGTTATTGAGAAATACAATGAATATAACAAGACTCTATACATGGCTTTCATTGACTACACCAAAGCCTTCGACAGTATCAGCCATGAGGCTATATGGGAAAGTCTAGAAAAACAGGGTATACACACAACATACATTAAAACAATCAAAACCATATACTGTAACAGCAAAGCAAAAATACAACTTGAAACATTAGGCAATGCCTTTGAAATAAAAAGAGGAGTCCGACAGGGAGATCCTCTGTCTCCCAAATTATTCTCTGCAGTGCTTGAAAACATTTTCCGAAAACTTGATTGGGATCAATTTGGTCTTAACATAAATGGAAGAAAACTTAACCACCTCAGGTTTGCAGATGATATTGTCTTATTTGAAGAAAACCCAGAAACTATACGGAAAATGATACAAGATCTAAACAAAGAAAGCGAAAAAATAGGACTGACAATGAATATAGACAAAACAAAACTACTGACAAACTCTGTAAACATGGAAATTAAGATCAACAACAAGCCACTTGAGTGTGTAGACGAGTACACTTACCTAGGCCAGCTCATTTCTCATAAAGACCAAACAACTAAGGAAATAAATAGACGAATAGCCAATGGATGGAAAAGGTACTGCGGGTCTACCACGTAATTCGATGATCATGGTAATGGGCTTCGTTTTGACAGTTGAAGCCCATTATTGAGCTTCGTCGTACCGCGTAAAATAATTGTGATGGTCTTCAAGCCCATGTCAATTGAGTGAATGATTTTCATACATATTTGACGTTTGAACACAATTATTGGTATCGCGTAACAAAAATTGTCATTGAAAGAGGTTATGAAGTCTACACATCTAAGTATTGGGGTAAAACGGAAAGTGTTCAATACATGTATACTTCCTTGCATCACATATGGTTGCGAAACGTGGTCACTCACCAAACACCACAGAGAAATGCTCGAACATTGCCAAAGATCCATGGAAAGAAGTCTGATAGGTATCAAAAAACAGGATAGAGTACGAAATATACATATAAGAGAAAAAACTAAAGTTGTTGACGTGCTCTCCAAAATAGACCAACAGAAATGGAGATGGACAGGTCACATGATAAGATGTACCCAAGATAAATGGAACAAAATTGTCACAGATTGGTACCCTAGAGATGGCAAACGGAGCAAAGGAAGGCAGCAAAAAAGATGGGAAGACGAGTTAAAACTGACAGCCGGTCCTAACTGGAGAAGAGTTGCTCGAGACAGGAAACAATGGAAGATGTTAGAGGAGGCCTTTGCCAAGAGGCACACTGAACTAAGAGATATTCTATAAATACAGAAATAAACTCAAAAATCACAACTCTTAGTTCAGAATAAAGGGCTTATTGATTGATTGAAACCCTTTTCAACTGTTTTTTGTTACTGGAATGCTATTTGAATTATTTACTATAGGGAGGGAGGGAGCCAAGCACAGCAGAGTAGAGCAAGGCGACCCCTTAGTTTTAGCAGAAATACAATATGCACAGGCAGATCATGATATGCCCAATTCTACAATGTGCCAACAACATACATAAAAAGCAGACAGTGCGGAGATAGGGCAGTCCCTGTGTAAACGAACAGTCGCGACGTTTAGGTCACTAATCTACTGAAGTGTAATAAAAAGTGATTTTACAAAAAACGTAACTTAAAAAACTGTACATTTTCGGACTGAGAGGGTTTCAGGGGTGACTTCCTCATCCACCCCTCCCCTCCCTCCCGCTTCTCCATGCAGGTACCGGATGTCTATAGTTTTACCCAAACCTCATCTAAAAACATAATCTCCATACATTATCTCGCAGCTTTTTTTAGTTTGACTAGGTATTGTCTGTGTGGGATATCAAAGGGCATCCCTGATAAAGAGTTTTTTAATGGGCATGGAGAGTTATTATGAATGTGAAGTGTTTATTAATAATATACATGGTATTAAACTGTTTTAAAAATTCAAATAAGTTCATGATGTTTCTGTTTAATCCTAAGCCATTTAAGTAGAAAGTATACTTATATATACTTACTCAACTGATGCAAATTCTCTTAATTCTTTGAGGTCCATCAAAACACCATTTGAATTCCATAAATTAAAGCCAAACATCGGAACGCAGTAACTGACACTGTATGATATTACATACTCTGCTTTTAGGTAATAAGTTCCGTTTGGTCCTTCAATTACTAATAATGTCTCTTTTTTCAAATACATGGAGTAAGGGTTATTTTCGTTTTCATGCAGTTTCCACCCATCACAGATTCGGTCGGATATCTCAACAAACTTTCTAACTTCTACAGCAAACTCTTCGTAAGTAATAATCCCACAGTCCATGTTGACTTTCGTGCTCGTTCGTTAAGAGTAGGTCGCTTTTTTTTGGAAAAATAATAACATGCACGGGAAGTGCCCCTTTTTTCCCTAGGTGGATAAGTAAATGAATAAATTAAAAATCCATTTTCGCCGGGTAAACTTTGGCCGGGTTCCGAATGGCGCTGACACTTGACAGCACTAAAAGTACTATCAACTACTCACGCCGCCGCCGCGCCGCACGGCCATCAGTGATTCGGAATGACGATAGACGCAATGTAATCGATTATGTCTTGACTCGGAACGCACTATTTGTAAACAACCACTGATCTATAATTATATGGATAGGTGTTCAGCGTTGCTAGCATAGCAGTCGATATGAGCTCGATAGAGCCTGTATCTCTTCGATTTTGACAGTTATTCCAAGATGGCAGCCAATCTTATCGTCCTTTCTATTTAGCTAACATTGTACCAAGAAATAAGCAAGTCTTTCTATTTTGACAGATCGAAAGCAATCTTTTTTTTTTTTTTTAATTTTTTCTTTCTTCTGTAGCTAACATTGCCACAGGTTCTGCTTTCGCGTTTGTAAGTGAACAGACGTCTTAGTGGAGTTTCGCGAAATTTTTGGCCATTTCCTATGAAATCTCTTCTTCTTGTGCTGTACTTGTAATTATATGTGTTGGTGGTGGTAAATTTTGTATTTTTTGTAAGTATTACTTGGTTTTTGGATAACAATAATTGTTTTTAAAAGAAAGGACTTTTGAGGTTACCATTCCGTGATGGATACCTCCGATCCTCCTGAACCGGACCCTCCGGATGGTTCACCAAACTCTCCTGATTTGTTCTCCCAACTTACTACTGAATTAGAGTCGGACAAAAGTAGAAAACGACCTGCGACTGGTTCTGAGAATCAGTTGCTTAAACGTTCAGTCGCTAACCCTGCAATGGCGTCTATACAGACTACATTCGTTCACCCTAGCTTTGGGGGCGACAAACTATATGATGCTAAAGACTTGGGCCCATTTATAGTGCATGTATCTCGTGAGGAAGCAGACCCATCGGCTGGTACCTCCATTAGACCTATCAAGTTTGGCAAATTTTTGGTTGACAATAAGTTCACAAATATCAAAATGGATGGCATAAAAAGTGTGGGACGTAATAGGATCTCTGTCGAGTTTAAATCTGGGCAGGATGCTAATAATTTTGTAGAGGATTCCTCACTAAAATCTCACAAATATATTGCTCAGATCCCTTCATACAACATTACCCGGATGGGCCTTGTGAAAAATGTTCCATTAGACTGGTCCATGGATGAGTTTGTGGAGTCAGTCGAGCTCCCTGAGGCCTGTGGTCTTATATTAAAGGCTAGAAGTCTCAATAGAAAAGTTTTAACAGATGGTACACCTTCCTGGATCCCCACTCAATCTGTTGTGCTAACATTTAGAGGCCAGATCCTCCCTAATAGAATATTTTGTTTCTACACTTCCCTACCGGTCGAGACATATCACCTACCAACTATCCAGTGTCTGAGTTGTTGTAGATTCGGTCATATTGGAGCACAGTGTCGTTCCAAACCTCGGTGCTTTCGCTGTGCCCAGCCTCACATAGGACAGGGATGCAAGGTCCCTGAAGATCAGGCTACGTGTATTTATTGCTCGGGGTCTCACTTTTCAACCAATAAAATTTGCCCAGAGCAAAACCGACAGAAATCCATCAAAATGGTCATGTCGCAGGAAAGTGTTTCATACGCAGATGCCTCTTCTAGGTTCGCAGCAGTCCGTAGACCTTATGTGGAACTTGCACAAGAAATTCCATCTTCAGGCCCAGATTTTCCTCCTTCGCAATTGGGCTCTTTCTCAAGGGCCGTCAGCTCCTCATATAAAAAGACTGTTTTCACCCCTCCTCGTCCCAGACCAGCTATGAGTAAGGGTTATGATCGTGTGGCTCATTCGGAAATTATTTCCGTGGTACCTTCAGCTCAATCTAATGGTTGTGCTTTACAATCCCCCAAAATTTCCCCAAATGACAACCTCATGGAGCTATTGTTAGCTACCCTGATAAATATAATTACAAAGTGTAGTGATTCTACTGTACCGTCCAACGTTGCCTCAAAATTAAATGAAATCTTTATGCTTATTAATAACCATGGCTCTGGTGGACTCGACGGTAGATCATCTTCTCCAGTGGAACACTAGAAGTGTTTCCACAAAAAAATCTGATCTGTTATATTTAATTAACAAACACAGCCCGGTTGTCATTGCCGTCTCGGAGACTTGGTTGGCTCCGGGTTTCCGTTTTAGGATCCCAGGCTATTCTTGTCTCCGGGATGACAGAGATGACGGATATGCGGGTTCTGCAATCTTTGTCAGGCGTTGCCTGAATTTTTCTCAAATTCTCCTTCCCCCTCACAGTCAAGAAATTAATGCTGTGGCCATTAAATTTCGTAATATGTCAATCCTATCGATTTATATAGCAGATCCAAAAACATCTGTTATTCCAGAGCTTTTCTCTATAATCTCATCCCTGCCCAACCCTATTATTGTTATGGGTGACTTTAATGGTCATCACATCTCATGGTCATATAAGACTGACTGTTTTGGTAGTGATCTTGTGGAAATGTTTGACTTGCTTAATGTGTGCATCTTAAATGATGGTACTCCTACTCGTCGTGCTCGACCTACGGAGAATTCTGGTAGTGCTGTTGATATATCTCTATGCTCCCCTTCTCTTTCTTCTGTTTTGAACTGGAAAGTTCTTCCCCTCACTTATGGTAGTGATCATTTTCCCATTCTGATTTCTATTCCTAATTCCTCTGTAACTCATAGCAATGATTCTCCACTATTAAAATATAGACTCAATAAGGCTGACTGGGCGAGTTTTTCTTCCTCTGTTAGTGAAAAAATTTCATCTCTTTCCCCCACTTCCAGTTCTAACTTCCTGGCTAATTACTCTGAATTTGCAGGAATCCTTACTTCTTGTGCTAATGAGCACATTCCTATCAAAAATCCTTCACGTCGTAAACTCTCTTCCCCTTGGTGGGATCCAGAGTGCACTGCTGCTGTTAGGAAAAGAACCTTGGCAGAAAAGGGTTATAATGCTGACATGTCAATGAAAAACTTTCTAGCATATCAACAAGCTGCAGCTCAGGCTAAAAGACTATTGTCCAAGAAAAAGAAGGAGGGATGGAACCGTTTTTGTGAGAATTTGTCTCCACGTACTCCGGTTTCTCTAGTCTGGCGCAGCATAAGAAGATTTCGTGGATCTCTTAACGCTCAAAATATATCATCCAATGATCCTGATTCTTGGATAACGGCTTTTGCTGATCGTCTGGCTTCCCTGGTCCTCCATGCACTCCCCCTTTTTCCTCCTTCTCTGTGATGCCTTCTCAATCTAGTCTCTACAACAGTTTGGACTCGATGAATTCTCCTTTCTCTTTTATTGAACTTCAACTAGCTTTGGACGGCCTTATTGATTCCACTCCAGGTTTGGATAATATCCCTTATTCTTTTATTATCAATACTTCTGATTCGTCAAAAATGTTTTTCCTAGATTTAATTAATAACTTTTTTGAAAGTGGGGTCACTCCCGTGGAATGGCACTCTCAGATTATTCTTCCTATTTTAAAATCAGGTAAGGATCCTTCTGATCCTTCCTCTCACAGACCAGTTGCGCTATCTTGCTGTTTAGCCAAATCTTTAGAACATATAATAAAGAATCGCCTGGAATGGTTAGTGGAGAACCGGGGACAGCTTGCCAAATCCCAGTACGGATTTCGTAAAGGTATGAGCACTCTAGACAGCCTGAGTATCCTGACAACGGATATTCGTACATCTTTTAAAAAACAAGAATATCTGATTGGTGTATTTCTGGACATATCCTCGGCTTATGATAATGTTCTCCTTCCAGTACTCAGGCAAAAACTGCATCAGCTGAGTATACCTGTGAAGCTGATAAGAATCATATGTAGCCTACTTATGGATAGATCAATTTATATTAAATTAAACAACTCCCTTCTTCCACCTAGGAATGTCTGGAAAGGTCTCCCTCAGGGCTCAGTGCTAAGCCCAATCCTCTATAGCTTGTACACATATGATCTAGAGAAGTCGGTTGACTGTTTTTGTAATATTTTGCAGTATGCTGACGATATAGCCATTTATGCGTCTGATTCTTCAATGGAAGTTGCATCTCGTTCCTTAAATACAGCTCTTTCGTATTTAAATGTCTGGCTTCAGAATAATGGCTTATCTCTTTCGGTCTCGAAGTGCTGTGCTGTTGTTTTCACAAGAAAACGCTCTATCCCTGATGTAGTAATTAAAGTAGAAGATAATATCGTACCGTTTGAAAGTAAGGTAAAGTTTTTGGGGATAATTCTTGATTCCAGACTTTCTGGCGTCGCCCACTTCTCGTACGTTGCTCAGAAATGTGAAAGAGGAGTGAACGTCCTTCGGGCGCTCTCAGGGGTATGGTGGGGTTCCCACCCTTACTCACAAAAACTTTTATATAATGTATTAGTTCGTAGTCATTTAGATTATGGTAGCTTTATTTTAAATCCATGTAACAAGTCTGAAAACGAAAAAATTAATAAAATTCAAGCAAAATGTCTTAGAATCGTTTTGGGGGCTATGAGATCCTCACCGAAAAACGCTTTACAAGTTGAATGCGTGGATCCCCCTCCTCACATTCGGAGACAGTATTTATCAGACAGGTTCATGTTTAAAATTTCCCAGAACCCAAATCATCCTCTTTTGTCAAAATTAGAATCTCTTCACAATTTATTTTCGCAATCAGGCTTTAATTCTGTATTCGATCTTCCCTGCGTTCTCAGAAGTTATATAAGCCTCTCTAAAATTCCTAATCGTCTTGTTAAATTACATATTAATCCCCCATTTCATATCCCGTATGAGGCTTTAACTTTTGTCCCAATGGTAATCATGAATTTTGGCATTCAAAAGGATTCGTTAGGGGCTGACAGAACCTTTCATCGAATTTTGGAGAAGGACTGGCAGGGTTGGCTGACCATGTTTACTGATGCTTCCAAGTTAGCTGATGTGGGTAATGTTGGTGCCGCTGTCTGGATACCTAGATACAAAATTATTCTGAGCTTCAAATGTCCCCCTGAAGCTTCGGTATTCACTGGTGAAGCTATTGCAATTTTGGAAGCTGTTTCTTACGCAAATTCTCATAAATTAAATAATACAATAATATTTTCTGACTCTTTAAGTTGTCTCCATTCCATACTGGCAAATCCTTTTAAAAACAAATCTCGTTTTCCTATAATCCTTCAGATTAGGGAAGCACTTTTTCGGTGTAAGGAACAGAATCTTGACATTGTCTTAGCTTGGATTCCTGGACATAGTGGCATACCTGGTAACGAAGTAGTTGATTCCTACGCGAAGAGTGCCGTTACATTGGGTGTTTCCTCGCACTTCCATATTTATCATCATGATATTCTGCGTTTGGCCAAAACTAACCTTGATGAAGCTTGGTCCAAGGCTTGGATTGAATCCCAGAAGTTCAAGGCTAAACATTATGCTGGAATTCAACCTGTAATACCAAAACGGCCGTGGTTTTTTAAATACCGCGATGTTGACAAGTTACAGACATCTGTAGTTTGTCGTCTCCGACTGGGACACGTTTGTTCTCCTGTGTTTTTGGCGAAAATCAGGGTAAGGGACCATTCCTTGTGTGAGTGTGGTTTAGATGAGGGTACAGTAGATCACATTTTTTTTGATTGCCAAAAACTGAAATTCTCGTTGTACGATATCCTCCCTACTGATATCCCTCGCCCCGTCAATTTCAACTTTTTGCTGACCTTTGTAAATAGTCCCTTTGTGTATACATTATGTAAGTTTATTGAGGTAAATAATATTAAACTTTGAATATTTATTTATGTATTGTTTTGTGGTGATTTATTGTTTGTTGTTTGTTTTATTTATAATTAGAACTAACTATCTATCTTTACTAACATGGTTGTAGTTATTGTATACTGTTTGTGCTGTCCAATTTTATGTAGGTATTGTCATGTCCTTTGTTTTAGGTACTCGCATTGAAGATAGTGATAAAATTTAAAAAAAAAAATAAAAAAAAAAAAAATAGTCGCAGTTCTGCCCACAGTGCGTTTTTTTGCTTATAACTCGACATTGGCGGAACTAATGTGCGGAGACACATTAACTGAAGCCAGATAAAACGGCATTGAATTGAACATTGCCACACTTTTCTTTCTACTTTTTGACGTTTTTGGAGGAAAGCTGTATCACCGACCCAAGGAGGTGGTGATAGAGTTCGATAGAGCGTGAATATTGTTTTGTTGTGAAAAATGTGTGGATTATAATATTTCATACTTTGTGGAGTTTTGATCGACTAACCGATTAACAGAACAAAAACCACAAAATGGCTAGGCCTTATAATGTTGTGCGACTAAAGCAACTCATTTTTATTTTAAGCTATATGTAAATCTACCAAAATTCTTTGTTGGGCCTCCGTGATTCTCTTTCTGGATCTATAAAATAAATTCATGTATGTATGTACCTATTTCTTTTTCTAAAACCGACCCAACACGCTATTATTCGATCTTAGAATCTAAGTTTTCGATATTATATACCTGTTCGCGCAACACTCAAATTGAACGCGCTTTGTTCGCAGTGTGCTAATCTATTTTTTGTAGACCGCTAGCGGTGGCATAATCATTTTGTTTGTTTTTAATTTTGTTCTTCTTGTCTATGATTTGATGGAGACATGACTTGTTAATTTTGCTCTCTCCCGGTTGTGATTGTGAAAATTGGTCGCCTGAAAGGTTTTTAGAGATTCCTGCTTCAGGGACATGTGTGTATAAAAATAAGGTCTCGTAGTGAAACCGTGTTGGGGAATTGTGCTCGTAGAAGCCGGGCTAATTCCAGGAAAAGACTTTGACATATTGCGTCAGAATTTGGGTTCGTGGCCACATTCCTTTGATTTCCTGCTGATCCCTGCCTTGTAGTTCCCCTCCTCCTTACCAGCCCGGCCAGCAGCTGGACCAGCGAAGCGACCCAAGCAGTGGATAGCGAGAACCCCAGATTTTGGACTTCTGGAGGTACCGTGACGCAGTCAATAGTTTACTGGACTCGAGTGAGTGTAATTTTATTTATTAATCTGGGTGAGGACTCTGTCTGCATACTAATTTCGTGCCAGGTATATGGTGTTTCTGATATACTATGGGCCCTATATAGAATCCCGTATATTTAGTTTGGCCGGACAGGGTTCTTTTCCATACATTTGTTGGTAGCAGAACGCGTTTGAGTTGAATATTATCAACATTTTCTGGTAGCAGAGCGCGGTTAAGTTGTTTAGTATCGGATATTAAACAACCCCGGACCAAGATATATTCTGTTTATATAGGTAGGTAGTTTGTAACCTTGCAACCTAAAGCGAGTTCAAATAGAATATTTTGTTATTTCTCATACTACAGTACTCGGACTGTGTATATGAATAGGTTTATGTAAGCTGGAAGGATATTAGGTATAGAATATTATTGTATTATGTATTGTGGATAAACATATAACTTTATTAGCGCTGTTTAGGTTGTTGTACACAGATTTAAATTGTAATTGTTAGACCTTGTTGGTGTAACTTTATAACTCGGTTGTTTGTGTTTATATAAGATATTTGGTTATAATATAATATAACGACCTATTGTAGGCTTGTTTGAGCGCACTGTTACAAGGCAGTTAGTTTATTTATATTAATAACATTTTGTATTTACCGAGTTACTGTGACAACTTGTTTGAGTGTATACATTGGGGCGCTTTGTGGTTTGTGACATTGTCAGTTCCGTCTTTAATTGTTTGTATCTCTCAATTCCCGGTCTACAATGTCGAAGACTTCTCCGAGGAACATCTTGGCCAGCCATTTGCGCTGGTTTGTCAGCGTTCAAGGCTTGTTGGCTCGAGCTGATCGGGGCGATGCAGTCCTGGAGCGGTACTCACAGATGGAGCGTCGCCTCGAGAAAGCTGAGCAGGCGCTCATGGAGCTGTTGGACCAGGAGCTGCCACCGGAGGTAATGGCTAGCATTAACAGTGATATGGAGCAGATAATGGACATTTATAATGAGACTACGCAGGTGGCATGTACGATTAAGAGATTGCAGTCTGGGGGTCCGGATGTCAAATTGGGCACCAGTAGTCAAGGGGTAGGGTTGCATAGCAGACTGCCTACCTTAGAGCTTGGTCACTTTGACGGACGTATGGAGCAATGGGTCGCCTTTAAGAATATGTTTACTTCTTTGGTAGACGGTAGACAGGATCTGTCCAACGCACAGAAAATGGCGTATTTGATGTCCAGTCTACAAGGGGAGGCTAGATCATTGGTACAACATCTGATGGTTGAGGAGCATAACTACGTCATCGCATGGGAGTTATTGAACAACAGATATCAGAACGTCCGGTTGTTAGCAGACGCGCATGCGAGTCAGCTGTTAGGTCTACCTCGGGTTACGTCTAGATCGCATATCAGGGCTCAGTTACTCACACCCGTTACAGTGGCGTGTAACGCATTAAAAATGTTGGGACTACCAGTGAATGAATGGTCTTATCTGTTGGTACACATAATTTTGAGCAAGTTGCCGGCTGACTCTCGCTCACGGTTTGAACGCGAGATGGCAGAACGGGACGGCAGTGCCTTGCCTAGCTTTACGGACCTAATGAGATTTTTGGAGTTTGAAGCTAGGGCTGTGGAGTCGTCTCCGTTGGAAGTGGCGCCACCTAGCGGGAGTTTGGGAAGATCCGCTGGCACATCGCGACGCAGTGACGCCCAGGGAGTGCCGCCGTCCCGGGGACGTGTGGCAGCTCGCTTGGCTGCGCTGACTGCTGCCGTGGGGGAACCGACGTGTCCTCAGTGTGGGCGTTTGGGACATGCTTTGCGGAGGTGCCCTGAGTTTGCTGAGCTGCCGGTCAGCGAAAGGCGGTGCTTGGTAAAAGCCAAGCGCTTATGCATTGCATGGAAGATCATTTCGTGCGCGATTGTTCCAGGCAAGGTACTTGTTCTGCATGTGGAAGAGCTCACCATTTACTGCTGTGTGCTAACAGGTCTGGTGCGCCGGCTCCGGCACCGCAGCGCGGACCTGCTGCGAGAGGGGGAGCAGTCTCCACGTCGCAGCACCAGCGTCGCGCTACGGGCGGGGGAGCAGCCTCACCGTCCGCACAGCAGCCATGTCCGTCGAGGGGCCCTCGTCCAGGACGAGGCGCGCACCCGTCGGAATGGAGAGAGAGTTCTCGGGTGAGTCATGCACACCCTAATAATTTTGAGGAGCATGCACCTGCGGTACAGGGCTATACTGCGGGCCCGGCTAGGAGGCCCCGGGGATGTGGGTACTCCACAGGTGAGGGGCCCATTCAAAATTATGGAAGTGGTCCCCACGTTTCTGCAACTGCGGGCCCGTCTCGGGACTCTTCGAGGGAAGAAGGCCCTACGGGCGGGGGCTTCACTTCACCGGTTAGTGGACCTCAATTTCCCGCACCAGTGCCGGCGCCCACTGGAAGGGAGTATAGTCGGGAGGAGCCGCAGAAATACTCGCCGCCGTCTCATGAGTACCCGCGGGTAGAGTACCACCCACCTTATTTTAGGTATGGGAGAGCGGCAGGCTACGCCCCCCCTAGGATGGCGATGTGTACTCGCTCACCATATGTAGGGCAGTGGGTTCACCCTGGGTTGGCGAGGCCGAACAGCCAATAGCTAGCCAGAGCCGAGGACGGTTCTGCTGCCCACTGCAATAGTTTGCATATGGGGTCCCCGTGGAGATTCAGTTAGGGTAAGGGCTCTACTGGACTCAGGGGCACAAGGGTGTATGGTGACTACACGGATAGTTGATATGTTGGGTTTGAACTTGGAGCCTTCTTCGGTGCCCCTTCTTGGTATTGGGGGTTTAGAGGTTAAACGTTTGGTAGGCCGAACTCATATAAGGTTTTCTTCGGTACGTTCCTCCACTTTGAGGATTGCAGCTGCAGCTATGGTTATGGATGATATCGTAGGCTGGCAGCCCTCCTCAGATATCTCCCCAACTATACTATCGTGTACGTCTAATTTAAATTTAGCTGATCCCAGGTTTTATGTTCTCGGCCCAGTGGACGTCCTCTTGGGCTCGGATGTATTGGGATGGATTCTTTTGGGTGCCCAGAAGGCACTAGGCACCTCATCACTGTTGGCGGTGTCCACCATTTTTGGACATGCTGTCTTGGGACCAGTCTTCGATGACTACACTCCGGATGAGTCGAGGGTCGTCAATACAGCATCCCTGGCTAAGACGATGCAGCGGTTCTGGGAAGTAGAGGAGCCTCCCATGGTTCCGAGGGTGGACCCGGAACATGCAGAATGTGAGGCCTTTTTTCAAGCCAACACTACGAGGCTAGCTTCAGGGAGATTTGTAACGCGGTTGCCTTTTACAGCATCCCCTCCTATTCTTGGACAATCCAGAGCACTGGCAGAGAAGCGACTGCTGGCTATGGAACGGCGCATGCAGCGTGACCCAGTGCTACGTGAGAAATATATTGACTTCATGCGTGAGTACGAAGCACTAGGTCATATGTCACCGGCTCGAGTAGATTGGAGCTCTACTGAGCATTACTTCCTACCTCACCATGCAGTATTGAAGGCTTCTTCGGGAAAGCTGCGCACCGTGTTCGACGGGTCGGCGCCTACTTCAACAGGAGTCTCGTTGAATTCGTGTCTTCACTCTGGGCCAAAGCTTCATCGGGATGTCATAGATATAATTTTAAATTTCAGAAGACATCAGGTGGTGTTTGGAGCCGACATTAAGATGATGTTCCGGCAGACTGTCATTCATCCTGACGACAGGCGTTTCCAATTGATTCTCTGGCGGGAGCACCCAGAGGACCCAGTGACAGTCTACGAGCTCAACACCAACACATATGGTTTGAAATCAAGTCCATATATAGCTATAAGATGCTTACTAGAATTGGCGGAGCGGGAGAGGGCCCGCTACCCGCGTGTGGCAGCCGTACTGACACGTGACCTCTACGTGGACGACGTGTGTACTGGGGCCCAAACAGTTGAAGAAGCTCTTATACTCAGGGATGAATTAATTGCTATACTAGCAGCGGGAGGCTACGAGTTAAGAAAATGGTTATCGAATGAGCCCCGTCTGTTAGAAGGTATTCCAGAGGATCACCAACAGAACCCTAACCTGTTTGCTGAGGTGGATGATCCTAATATGATAGCGGTTTTAGGAATGAAGTATCAACCGGTAAATGATATTTTCACGTTTCAGGTGGAATTGAAACCAGAAAGAATATGGTCGAAGAGGACCGTGCTGTCCACCATCGCTCGCATGTTTGATCCGAACGGCTGGATCAGTCCGGTGATCTTCTCAGCGAAGTGTCTGCTGCAACGGCTGTGGATCCTGGGCGTGTCGTGGGACGAGCCGCTCACCGGGTCTCCGTTGGACGACTGGCTGGAGTTGATGTCATCGTTAGAGGAAGTCAATCGAGTTGCCTTACCTCGCCGGATCTTGCCGCCAGGAAAGTATCACGCTTCTTTGCATGGCTTTTGTGACGCCTCCGAACGTGGATACGCTGCGGCCGTATATTTACGAACCGTTGATAGTCAGGGACACGTCAATGTTGTGTTACTTCTAGCGAAAAGCAAGGTTGCTCCCATACGTACTCGTCTTACTATTCCTAAATTGGAATTAAGCGGAGCTCATCTTTTAGCTAGATTACTGAATCATATATCTCGGGAGTTAGCTGCCAATGTTGATTTTCAGGATGTGTATGCATGGTCGGATAGTCAGGTCGCGCTAGCATGGTTGCGCGCGGCTCCGCATACCTTAGAGATTTTTGTAGGAAACCGGGTTTCGCAAATTCAGAACATGGGTATTCATATTAATTGGAGGCATGTCCCAGGTGAATGTAATCCTGCAGACTGCGCATCGAGGGGCTGCACAGCGCCGGAGTTGGTGTCACATGCTTTATGGTGGGGTCCGGAGTGGCTCAGGGGACCTGAGTCTTCTTGGCCTGTTCAGCAAGTGGATAGGACGACCCAGATTTTACCCGGGCTGCGTGTGCATGCTTTAGTTGCAGAGACCGATTTAGATCCTGATTGGCTGACTGGGAGATATAGTAGTTTGGACAAATTATTGGCGGTTACTAGTTGGATTAAGCGTTTTATAAATAATTGTCGTAACCCCCAAAATAAACAGTTGTCGCCAGTGCTGAGTGCCGAGGAGCGTTGAGATGCACTGCTTCACTGGGTCAAGGTAGTGCAGGCGGACCGTTTCAAGTCTGAATTGCAGATTCTTCGCGATGAACGTGCCAAGCTGAAGGGAGCGGTCGCTAGATTAAATCCTTTTCTGGATTCACAGGGACTTTTGCGTGTTGGAGGTCGACTTCGGAAGGCTGACCTGCCATACGGAAGCCGTCATCCTCTGCTGTTACCCAAGGAGGGTCCTTTGGTAAAGCTTTTGGTATTTGACCGACATGTTCGTAACTCTCATGCGGGACGCAATGCGTTATTGGCGATATTACAGCGGGAGTTTTGGATATTGTCTGCTCGCCGGGTAATTCGCAATGTAGTTTTCTCCTGCGTGCCTTGTTACAGACTGCGAGCCTCATTGATGCAGCCTCAGATGGGAGATCTGCCGGCTGACAGGATCACCCAGTCGAGACCATTCGAAGGAGTCGCCACGGACATGGCAGGCCCGTTCTCGGTCAAGACCTCCACTCTTCGTAACGCTCGGATTGTTAAGGCTTACCTGTGCATATTTGTGTGCTTGTCCACCAAGGCCGTCCATTTGGAATTAGTGTCCTCGTTGTCCACGGAGGCCTTCGTTGCTGCGTTAGACCGTTTTGTTTCGCGTAGGGGTCTACCTTCATTGATCCGCTCTGAAAATGGCACAAACTACCAGGGTACCTCAAACTATTTGAAAGATGTGTATAAATTTTTAGAAAATAATTGTGTTAGTTTAAGTCATATCTGCGCCCAGAGGGGGATAACTTGGCGGTTCAGCCCGCCAATTTGTCCCCAATGGGGTGGGATTTTTGAAGCCGCCGTGAAGTCAGCCAAGACCCACCTCCGCCGTGTCATCGGGGAGACCATTTTAAGCTTCGAGGAGCTCGTCACTATGTTCTGTAAAGTTGAGGCCGTCCTCAATTCTCGTCCTCTCTGTCCCCTGTCATCTGATCCGAACGACCTCGAGGTCTTGACTCCTGGCCATTTCTTGATTGGGCAGCCTCTTACTGCCCTGCCGGAATACCCCTGGAGGGAAGAACGTACAACCCGGTTGTCACGTTTTCAAATGTTGCAACAAATGGGCCAGGACTTCTGGAATCGTTGGTCGTTGGAATATCTGCATTTGTTACAGCAGCGGGTGAAGTGAACAGACAGGACCGAACCTCCGAAAGAAGGAGACTTAGTTTTATTGAAGGATGCCGGGGTCGCATTATCAAGTTAATATACGGTGGGGATGGGACTCCTCGTGTAGCTGAGGTATTGGTTGGAGGTTCGATTTTGCGACGAGCTGTAGCAACACTCTCCCGGCTCCCGATTGATTGAGCTAGCGTTCTGATGGGGGCATCAGTCCGGAGCGGGGGATTGTTCGCGCAACACTCAAATTGAACGCGCTTTGTTCGCAGTGTGCTAATCTATTTTTTGTAGACCGCTAGCGGTGGCATAATCATTTTGTTTGTTTTTAATTTTGTTCTTCTTGTCTTTGATTTGATGGAGACATGACTTGTTAATTTTGCTCTCTCCCAGTTGTGATTGTGAAAATTGGTCGCCTGAAAGGTTTTTAGAGATTCCTGCTTCAGGGACATGTGTGTATAAAAATAAGGTCTCGTAGTGAAACCGTGTTGGGGAATTGTGCTCGTAGAAGCCGGGCTAATTCCAGGAAAAGACTTTGACATATTGCGTCAGAATTTGGGTTCGTGGCCACATTCCTTTGATTTCCTGCTGATCCCTGCCTTGTAGTTCCCCTCCTCCTTACCGGCCCGGCCAGCAGCTGGACCAGCGAAGCGACCCAAGCAGTGGATAGCAAGAACCCCAGATTTTGGACTTCTGGAGGTACCGTGACGCAGTCAATAGTTTACTGGACTCGAGTGAGTGTAATTTTATTTATTAATCTGGGTGAGGACTCTGTCTGCATACTAATTTCGTGCCAGGTATATGGTGTTTCTGATATACTATGGGCCCTATATAGAATCCCGTATATTTAGTTTGGCCGGACAGGGTTCTTTTCCATACATTTGTTGGTAGCAGAACGCGTTTGAGTTGAATATTATCAACAATACCTATTCGAAAAATTCAACTTTACACTTGAGACAAATAGTCAAATAATAAGAATATTAAAATGACTTTCACCAAAGATGTTTAATAGTACCTACCATTAAATATCTTTCATTTCACATTTACTTTTTTGAGAGGTTATAAATAATGCATGAAAATTGAAAAGTAAACAAGAATGGAAGTGACTAAAGGTTCGCTAGCGGCCCTTTTAAAATTATTATTAGTCTGTATCTAATTTATAGCGTTCACAGAACTGTTTGTCGGTGAATCGAAAGAAAAATCGATTTTTTGAATGAACGAAACCTCTTCCTGATAAACGACTAATTTAAAGAGTCTTTGTTGCCCTTCGGAAGGCATGTAAAAATGAGAGTTTTGGAAATGGCAGGACAGCATCAATAATCCGGTGTAATTTTTGTTAGAAGTGACTAAACAGCCGTTAGCGGCTCCCTTAGTTTTAATTATATTCGACCGCTAGGGATAGGTTGCGCGCGTGCGACGACGAGAGAAGCGAGGAGGAGCGGTTAGATTGACATGTAAGTATATATAAGGGAGCCGAGCGAAGCGGAGCGGAGCAAGGCGGCCCCCGTAGTTTTTAACAGAATTCACGACAAGCAGAAAACATCATTTCCCGAGCATTTTCCCATGACTTACGGTTCAATAATTCATCAAATTAAAGGACCGCTTCCCTTTCCAAACCCTACATTGCAAATTGAACTGTATTAGTTCGTGCTAAGGAAGATATTCCAACAGCTAAATGATGACTCACGGTCCAATAATTTTAAAAGGGCCGCTAGCGAACCTTTAGTCACTTCCATTCTTGTTTACTTTTTTATTTTCATGCATTATAACCTCTCAGAAAAGTAAATAAGAAATGAAAGATATTTAATGGTAGGTACCATTAAATATCTTTGGTGAAAGTCATTTTAATATTCTTATTATTTGACTATTTCTCAAGTGTAAAGATGAATTTTTCGAATAGGTATATAATATCGAAAACTTAAATTCTAAGATCGAATAATAGCGAGTCAGGTCGGTTTTAGAAAAAGAAATAGGTACATACACGAATTTATTTTATAGATCCAGAAAGATAATCACGGAGGCCCAACAAAGAATTTTCGTAGATTTACAAGTAGCTTAAAATAAAAATGAGTTTCTTTAGTCGCACAACATTATAAGGCCTAGCCATTTTGTGGTTTTTGGTCTGTTAATCGGTTAGTCGATCAAAACTCCACAAACGTATGATATAATCCACACATTTTCCACAACAAAACAATATTCACGCTCTATCGAACTCTATCACCACCTCCTTGGGTCGGTGATACAGCTTTCCTCCAAAAACGTCAAAAAGTAGAAAGAAAAGTGTGGCAATGTTAGCTAAAGAAGAAAGAAAAAAAAAAAAGGTTTCTTTCGATCTGTCAAAATAGAAAGACTTGATTATTTCTTGGTACAATGTTAGCTAAATAGAAAGGACGATAAGATTGGCTGCCATCTTGGAATAACTGTCAAAATCGAAGAGATACAGGCTCTATCGAGCTCATATCGACTGCTATGCTAGCTACGCAGCATCTCTATCTCGTTTTTTCCCAAGTACAATGTTAGCTAAGTGGAAACAATCATAGTTTACGATAGAGGTTTAGAAAAAGATGACAGTCGATACAATATTAACTGTGCTAGCTATGCAGGGCTTTGACAGCGTACCGACCGAACGACGTGATTTTGACGTTTTCGAGAGCCACCTACTAGTCAACCAAATAATTACAATGAACATTTCTATCGAGAACAGACGTAATAGGGGTGCGAGGGGGTAGTGGGGTACACCATACACCATGTAATTTTGTCAACTAATAGGTGGCTCTCATATATCACCTACGACGGATGTCGCCCTTTTGGTACTTATAGTTTATTTTATTTTTTTTCCTTTCGTCCCTTTCAGGGACAGGCAAAGGTATCTAGGACCATGATAGCCTTTTCTGTAACCATTTTTATTCCTTTATTGTTATTATAATTTTAGGCAAAAGCCTCGTACGATAATTTCTTCATTTTTAATACAATTATGCCAAGTCCAGGGTTGATTCATTATGAGTATGAATGTGGTGGTACTTATAGTTTATGAATTTATGATGATGGCGTTTAAGTGATGTCCTATTTCAACCCTAGGTAACGGTAACTATCGATAAAATATAATTCAGAGAAACCAAGTTATACCTTTAAACTAATTTATTATTGTCAGTAACACTGTTATATTAATTGTTGTGAATTATTAGTGTAATAATTACACTTATTTTCATTATTGGCTTGTTGTTGGTTTGTATTTGGTTTCGAATGGTGCCACCAAAATTGAAAATATGGACAGAAGTTCAGAAACAAGAGTTCTTTATTTAGTATTATAACTAGACCCCGTTATCTTGTCGCAATGACGTCACAAAAGGGTAGTAAGAGGACAAAATGTCACTGCTATAAACTTTATTAAAGTTATGACCCGATATGAAAATATGAAAATTTATATGTGCTTTTATATTGTATACAGTAGGGCCTTGATAATCCGAACACCAATTTTGTTAAATAATATATCGTAAATATAAGTGTACAAGGTGAAATTAAATTAACAGACCAAATTCATACTGGAGACTCAGTTAGTGAATCTGTTCAACAAGCAAGCTTCATTTACCCTTTTGGTGCAATTTGATAAATATTTTTTGTTGCTTCCTTACAGCCTAGACTAGGAATTCTACTTAAGGGTCTATAATACCTCAATTCGCAGTCCTGCTCTAACGCTTCTGCTTTTTAACTGTCTATCCTACTCTAATCAGATGCCGCGCACGCAAAAACATCAGTTATTTTGAAATCGCGGCTACACTCGTGGTTTTTTCATTTATAAACAGTCTGCAGCTGCTTTAAACCAATATCAGTTATATTATGCAAAGTTTCAGATCTAATGTCAAGTATTCATTGAATGCTATCGGTTTATTGTACGGTTTGGAAGTAACTTTGTATTTTTTTTTCTATCGAGAAAATTTAATGGAATCACGTTTTCACAACAGCGTGGACATATCATTAGTCCTCAACTTTATCATATGTCAATTTCGGAGTGATTGTTGCAGTATTTGTTGGTATAAAACAGGATCATGCGAAACGAAGTGAGGTAAGCCCACTCGAGGTACTCCACGTCTACCCTACTAGGCTCGTCAAGAGTTCCGCCCTATATCTTCTCGGCAGGACGGCTGCTTCTCTCATCCTATTCGTCAGCCATTTTTAGCATATGAGACAGCGCCAGTATACTCGGCTCAATCATCCCCTTCACCCACGCGCCGACAAGATTATTCGGCTCAACCTTCGTCCGTTACTGGTGGTATGCCATGCCCATACTGCTGGACTAGGGGACACAAGCTCATCGTCTGCCCACAGTACAATAACCAAACAGTTCAAGGTCGGTGGGACTTTGTAAATGCACGCAACCGGCGCCGACGCTGTTTGGGTCCCCACTACGAAAATGAGTGCAGGTCTACACGTGCATAGTAAAGTAAAGTAAAAAATTTATTTGCATAAACATGCGTTGTAAGTACAGGTCTTATTGCTACTTAATAATAGAAACAGCACATTTTACCATATTATATAGTATGCAAATTTTATTCTTAAAAAAACTAACATGCAACAATATAAGCTAATTTACCTCATATGTATTGTATTTACGTTATTAATTATTATACTGTACGTATATAAATTATCATATTATTAATTATTTTATTAGATATTTATTATGAAATTTGCACAATATGAAAGTAAACATCCTAATATAAGCATATACATTTTAATTATTTAAATATTCTTTGATATCATAAAAACATTTATCTTGGAGCCATGTATGTAATTTCCTTTTTAGGATTTTTATTGGCAAGCTTTTGAATTCTTGTGGCAACGTATTGAAAATGTTGATCGCCATGCAAGAAACATTCTTTTGAAATATGTCTAATTTACATTTTGTCATATAAAGATTATCTTTATACCTTGTCTGCTTTTCATAAGCATCTGTATTTTTTTAAAACAATTTAGATGTTGTGCCTCTAACAAACAAATTTCTTTAATATACATGCACGGCAGAGGTAAAATCTTTAATTTTTTTAAAATAAGTTTACTGCTGTCTCTGTACCAAGCGCCACAGATTGCTCGTATGCACTTTTTCTGGACCTTAAATGCCTTTTCAACCTCTACAGAGTTCCCCCACATAATTAAGCCATAGTTGAGGACTGAAGAGACGTACCCATGGTAGGCGGTAATCGCTGCTGTTTGAGATATTGTATGCATGCAAGGAGTTTGGACGTACTGACCACCACACTTCGCTGCATCGCCGTGGGGCCATGTCCCAGACGCACTCGTCTGCTCATCTACTGCCTCCTCATTTGCGTGAGGAGCCCAGGCAGTGGCCGGCTCATGAATACCGGTACCCTTCAGCACATGCTCAGGCCCCATTACCCCGTGCCTCATCTCAGCCCAACACACCCCCTCAATCGCGCTCGCCAAATAGGTCTCGGGTACGTAGTCCATGTTGACTACATACCATCACCGAGCACTTTGAAGGCGAGGACTCAGCACACTCAGCCCTCACACACTCAGTTTTTCCCACACCACAAATTCAGCTCAAACACAAAAATTAGGTGACTGAATAACGGATGCTCATGGTCAGTTCCACTTAGCAAGAGCCCTATTAGACTGTGGCAGTATGCTGACTCTTTGTTCTCAGCGCATGGCCAGAATTTTAAATTTACCGTCAAAACACACATTATTTAAAATCTCAGGTGTAGGCAATCAGCACACACAAGAGTCAAAGGCATCCATCACAATTGAATGCCAACATACACATCGTGACAGACCCACTATCACGGCCACAGCTCATATACTAAAGAACGTAACTGGGTACCTACCGTTAGAAAAGGTTCCAGATCTCGCTCAGTTAACAGGTCACCCGCCCATTCCTCTTGCTGATCGGGAATTACAACACACCAGCTCCAGTTGATCTAATATTAGGATCTGACGTTCTTGGTCAAGTCTTAGACGGAACCAAGGTTTCGCTCGGCCCTGGCAAGCTATAGCCTTCGGCACGGTTTTTGATTTTACATTGAGAGGACCTTTTGAAAGTTTACATGACTCACCCACGAATCAGGTCAATTTGGTTCACATTGTCGGCTCTCACACGAACTCAGAGCAGTCCACTCATGATATTCACAAAAGTCTCGAGAGGTTTTGGGAATCTGAGGAACTCCAAACCTAAAAACATACCAGCCCCTTAGAAGAGCAGTGCGAGGACATATTTCGCACCACAACTACTCGTGAACCTTCAGGCCAATATATGGTCAGACTCCCATTTCTGCACAATGCGCCGGCTCTAGGTAGTACTCATGTAATTGCGCTACGCAGGTTTCGCAATTTAGAGAAGAAGCTGCAAGCGAACCCGCCCTTCCACTCAAAATATGTAGAGTTCATGTCAGACTACATAAAGTTGGGACATATGACGCCGTGTCACTCCCATATCTTTGCTCATAAGCCTCATTACTACATCCCACATCATGGCATAATGAAGCCAGGTTCAGAAAAAATCCACTGTGTGTTCGACGGGAGTTGTAAGAGCTCAAACGGCGTCAATTTAAACGACTGCCTTCACACAGGTCCAGCTCTAAAACAAGACATTGTGGACATTATGATGTCTTTTCGAACTACTAGTGTTCAGTACTGACATCCGAAAGATGTTCAGGAACATTCTCATTCACCCAGATCAAAGATTTTATCAGCTCGTCCTTTGGCGGCCGTCACCGGACTAGTAGCTAGAAGTAGCTAAATGTTTCAAAGTTTTTTTTTTTCATAGGAAAATCCATTTTCAACACAAATAATGGTCGTGATGAAATTTAATACATGCTGTTTTAGTCAACCAACACCAATCACATGCCAAAATATATGGCGCCTGTGTGAAGTTAGCTCCGGTCCGGCAAGCGAGATGGATAAAGAGAAATAGGTCACAAGAAACATGAAAGAGAGAGATAGTCTATGGATACAATGGCTACTATATTCAGTCGTCCGTCCGGGTCCGCCACCGAATCGACCATATACATTAATTATTCAAGCTAATTATACGAATGGCGTAGACTTTATTACCTTGTGGTAGAGGAGATTATTGGTTGGCACATTGGCCTATTTGTCTTGGACTCGAATCTGGGACATGGACAATAATGCTATCTAGTGGAAAGCTGAGAACTAACAGTCATATAATAAAAAAATATATTTTAAGTACTAAAATCTAAAGTAACATTTGCTATATCGTTATGCATATAAGAATAAATTTTTTAGCCTAACTTTTCCATCTTTGCTTCGTTTTTCGATTCGTTCATTTGTTCGTGTATCGTATGTTGAGTGCGAGAGGTTGAAAAAATTTTTTAAATAGTTTGCCGCGGCTAAAATATTGGCCGAGCAGTGCATTCGCAGAAAGCCATAAACCAATTAATTATTATGTTGAAAAAAAAAATTTTTTTAATACATTTCTATGTACGGCAATTTTTGTTAAAATACGGCAATTTTGTCAGTGGAATACGGCAACCCTGCTTCCGAACAGGAACGATCTATCTTCTGCCGGGCGGGCTAAATGCCATGCAGACTGGGATCGGCTGACATTGACACTGACGTCTATGGCTATTTTCAATGCACATTTTGTTTATTGTTTACGTTGTGTTGTCATGGGCAACCGGCATAAGCCTAACGTTTATTGCTATTTGCAAAATTTTTCATTTTAGGTTAGGTATCTAAGTACGAACATTTTTGTTTTGAGGTTTGTAGGTAAGTAGTTGTGATTACGTGATTGGTGAAATTAAGATTTGTGTAGGTACTTATTGAACGTCTACTCTAATCAATAGTGGCGTGCGTGGTATTATGATCACTTCGACTGAATTAAACTGGATGACAGTAAAAAAGGAAATCATAATACCTAGGTACGTAATATTCGTCGGTGAAAAGCGGCTATACCAAGTGGGGACTGTGACTTGCACCTCCTAGTTTACACATTATAAATAAGAAAATAATTTGTGGTAGGCAAAAGAAAAACAGACATTTCATGTAGAAGTATTGATAATGAATGATTGTGCCTTCTTCCTTTAATCGGGCTGAGGACTGGCACTGTGCACAGTGGCGGAGTTACACAATCACTCATCATTCTTTCTTCAGTTCTTTTCATCATCTCATGCAAACAACCTACATGCAAACCGAAAAATAATAAGTAACCAAAGCGAACAGGACAGTGACAGCATGTTAGAAGGAAAAAACACCAAATATAATTATTACTAAGTAGCAGTTAGGTGGTAGAGCTAATGCTGGGCTCGACTGTGGAGGTACCACCATCTTACTCGAAAATCCTCCCGAAGTTATTCAGGGGAGAGTAAGAGGACAGCTCTCAGGCAAAAAAACCAGGCAGCCCACCATTGCCTGGGACCGATGGATGGCGGCGGTATATCCATCCCCAATTTCCGGGCCTTATATAAAACAGACTGGTGACGGGCAGCAGCGTCACTGGTGCAAGGGTTTCGGCACCGCGCTCACCAACCCGCCTTCCCAGCGTGTGTGAGTATGGGCATTTCTTCCAGGAGGACCGCCCCTGAGTGGCGAAATCCTGGAAAGGCCTATGTCCAGCAGTGGACGCAACAGGCTGGATGGAAGTAGCAGACCAAACTTATGGATTAAATAGCGTGGCAAGTTTCCATAAAAAATTAGCTACGAAGAAACCTTTAAAAATGGGTTTTCTTGGCTGGCACATGCTTGGAACATATTTTTTAATTCCTTAAACTAATCTCTAGTATATATATTGTTTGGAAACAAGCAATATTTATAAGCTAAAATTGCCACCCATCGACTCTATGCGTTTATTATTAATGTTAGGGCTGCTACTATATGATATGTCTGTGTAAACATATGATGTTAACTGGAACGCAGCATGCAAAAACTCCATATCTATAAAACCTATTAGTGTATTAGTAGGTAATTAAAATTAACCAACTTATATTTGGAAAAACTATTGATCTTATCTTATAAACAACAAGATAGGTACAGCAAGGAAAGCGGTTCCTTCTGAAGGTAAAATGATAAGCTAGACCACACGATACAGCTGCAGATACAATTTTGTTCAGCAACTGCAAATTCTTGAAGCTGGAAAAATATGAAGTATTATGAATTACAATAAGCTTGCAATAATAAAAATTCATATTCTTACAATAATCTATATGTATTATCAGGGTTGGTCTGGCCTCAGTGAAATCACGAAAATAAAAAATGCTGTTTTTCAACTATCAAAACAAACGAAGTAAATAAATAGGGATGTATGTACATTATATCGACTCGATATATCGAGAAATTCTCGACGAGAACCTGGTATTATCGATAATATGACATTGAAATTTCGATATTTTTAAATGTACGACGAATGATGTAGCGATATGGTTGAAAATTATAACAAAGTGCATTTTTGAAAATACAACGGGCATAAAAGGCCAAGGAGTAGAAAATTTAAAGAGCTGTTTTACGCATGTGTAGTTAGGTACTAAATATACCTAAATAACGCTTTATGTTATAAAAGGCAGTATTTAACAAACATTTTATGGCGTTATTTATTAAGCCTATTTCATAAGTTTATTTGATAAGCTACAAATCTTAGTTACACCGCTTACACCAATAAATGTTGTTTTTGGCACTCCGTGAGAATAGTTTAATGTAAATTATGCTTTTCCTGCACAATAACTTTAAAAGCATGCTTAATAATTAAACATATCCAAAATTGGTTTCCAAGTAAAGGTTCATAAATTTATAATTGAAGCATGATTGCGGTTTTTAATTTTAAATTCTATCTTAATAAAAAATGTTACTTGTTTTATTTCTTACCTTGATTTCGATATTTCTTTATTAAATGACCCGAACACTATTTAAATTATATCAATACATTTATTACTTAGCATATTAAAATGTTTTAATTAAAAAAACGAAATGTCGATATTCAAAATGTATGATCAATTCCATCACTATGCCATCTGATGACATTTAAGTTCTGTGTTGCTATAAATAATGGAACATCTATCATTTCTGATGACTTTAAGTTCGGTGTTGCTATAAATAATGGAACATCTATCCACACACCATATATTGGATGTCTGTGCATCATCATTCATGGAACGCAGAAGCAACGTCCTCTTTGACAGATCATTATCGCCACAAAATTTTTAAAAGTACAAGAATTAAAAGTACAGGCTTAAGACTAGACAAGACTTTTTACAGTTTTTTCTAGTTACCGGCTTTAAAAGACAATGTATCCAGAGCCTTGAAACCATACTCAGCATCAAAAAAAAACTTCAAAGTTAATATGGGTGTGTGTTGTGTATGTACATAGTTTTTAAACGCACACATGGTTATCTGCATGGAAAATAGCCTCAGCCATAGCCTCCTTTAATTCCAAGCCATGAAGCAAGAGATTTGGCAACGTTGCACCTGGTCCGTTCTTGTCTAAGACAGTAGCACATTTCTGTTGGTTATTTCGATGTATTAACATTAATAACAGTCAAAATCGTCGTTTTATAGGAGTTTTTACTAAGAAAAAGTGTTGGATAATACTCATAAAGGGCGTAAAAGTAAGTAGCAACTATATTCATCTTTAAGTATTTGGTTTATTAACATTGGTTTCGTGAGATAGTAAATTGAGGTTATATTTCAGATGCCGCGTCGATGTTGTGTACCTGGTTGTAAGAGTAACTACGATAGTACTATCAAAGTAAAAGGATTAGTGACAACTTTTTCATTTCCAAATGACGAACATATGAAGCAGTCTTGGATCAAAGCTATTCCTCGTCAACACTGGACGCCGAGTCGCAGTGCTGTTGTTTGTGCAGAACATTTTGAAGTCACAGATGTTATAAGAACAGAGCGTGTAATCGATGGCAACGGATGTGTGTCAGAGCCAATCCTGAAAAAGCCTAAATTAAAGGAAGATGCAATTCCAAGGTATTTTGGAAATTTGCCATCATACCTTTCCAAACCAGCACCTGTCACACGGACGGATCCTGAAGTCAGGCGCCAGAAGGAACAAGAAAGGCAGGATGAAGCTGTCAAGGCATTTTTGAATAGTGACGTGGTGAACAATTTTGATGAATTCTCTGACAAAATTGATTCATTTATTTCATCTCCGTGGAATTTGAAAAAAACATCTGACAGTGTGTGTTTATTTGTGTTAGAACATGCTAACAGTGAAAATAATAGATTGGTTGTGAAGTGCAGTATTATTGTGACCAATGATTTAGTGATGAAAGTTTTTCTGGGTAGTAACGAGTTGTCGCCAAATGATTTAAATTGGATTTTGACAAATGATCAAAAGTTTTCACGATGGTCTCAGTTAGAAAATATTTTATCACGATATGGTAGTGGTAGCATCGGTGAGTTAAGTTCACAAGAGTTTTATATAAATAAAGCTGTATACTACCTAGACGAGGCTTTGTTGGTAAACTTGGAAAAAACTGATGAAAACAATTTTAAGAGAGGTATACAAGCAAGAAAAATTTAATATTGTTAAAAAAGCTTATAAATTGAGTGAAAAAACACTGTTTCCAAATTCATTGGAAAGGCAAAACGTAATGTGTGTGGATAATACTTTTCATCATTCTACAATAGCCACTCTTAAGTTGGCACAAGATTATTGTTGGACTGCATGTTTTGTCGAATTAATCAGGCAATGATGGGACATTGTCAATTGTAAAAGCACCCTGAAAGGCCAAATAAAACGTAATGCTTGGAGTTGTCCAATTTATAACATAGATGACATAAAACTTGATTTCTTACAGAAGTTTGTCGAATGGCTTAACAAATGGGAGTCTATGACAGGAAGTGTTGGTTTTACTAGAGACACAATGTCGGCAATTAAAAGGAGTTCAAACGTAATTTGCTATATAGTGATTGATGCCCTTACAAAAATGAATGTGGAATATGTACTTATAGGAAAGTTCCAAACAGATTGTTTAGAAAAACGATTTGGTTGTTACAGATCGCTTTCAGGGTGCAATTATAATGTGTCTTACGATCAAATTATTGATTCAGAAAAAAAGATTCGAGTTCAACATATCCTTAAAGCCAAAGAAAGTAAAGATTTAATTAAGGAATTAAAGAACAGTTCTGATAAATTAAGTGATGATAATATGGTTGACATTTCTGCTTTCATGTTTATAATAAATGAAAGCAACTATCTTGAAATTTTTGATATTGACGAAGATGCAAAGCTTTATGTCTGTGGTTATGTTGCCCATAGTATTAAAAATAAGATATGCTGTAAACTATGTGAAAGCTCTGTGGTCAAATCTAAGGGTTCTGAATCAAGTTCTCAATATTTTAATTACTTACAAAGAGGAGGTTTAATTATACCTACTGATTCTGTTTGCGTCATTTTCTACCACCTATGTAGTATTTTTGAATATATAATTAATGACAAAATTTTAGAAGGACGTTTTGTAAAACTTGCTAATAACAAGGGTGTATTGTATAAGTTGACAAAAGTAAGCTTAGAGTCTGATCACTTTGCTTTGCTCTTTGTGTCAAAGTGTCAATGTGGAAACAGTTACGATCGATTGTTACATTCTGTCTTATCAACAATGTGTAATATAGTATTAAATAATTATCAAAAAGTTATGACCAATTTAGTTCAATGTAACAAAGGCAAGAAAAGGAAAATTTTAACTCTAAATAATTAAAGGCTTATATAATTTAGTAAAATAAATGTACTTATGAAAACTATAAAGTGTTTTTTTATTTATTTCTCATTAGTACTTCTTTGAAAATGGACTGTTGTTTCATTTTCATGATGTTTTCATGTATGAAATCATGGATGATTGACATAAGAAGCGACGGACCACTCACTGACAGCTAGGCGACGTTGCCATACTTATGTTCATGGCTTGTTAGTTAAAGGAGGCTATGCCTCAGCCAAAGAGAATGTAAACACTACTAGCGATGCGCGACTGCGAATTATTTGGTAAGTCGAATACAAACCGACTACTAATATCTCAATTCGACTAAGAAATTAGTAATCCACTAATTGTACAAGTCGAATGACTACGAATGATATTAGTAACTAATCAAAATGGCGCGAAAGTCTAGTTCAAGGATAAATGCACGCAGTAAAGTAACCGTCAACGGGTCAGTTACTACGCAGATCACTTGCAGTGTTTTTAGTTGTATTGCAAGCTTTGGCACCAAATGAAAGTAAACGCAAGTTTTGATCGTGTTTCATCTTTTTCGTTATTCCCCAGTAGAAAAAGTTACCAATTTACTAGTGCAGTTATTTTCTGCTGAAAAAGTTTCATAGTGATTTGGTGTTTAAATATCTGCATTAAAATGCTTGCTTACACACAAACAAATTCAACCTTACCACTTTTTTCAACTCTATGTAATCTTTGTATATTTGAACGTAGGCATCTAAGTATTAGTTTAAAATTACATCTTTAATGACACATTTTAAAATATGTACAAAAAAGGTATGATGTTTATCTACCAGGTTGAAAGAAAATAAACATAAAAATGCGCTTCAGACAAAAAAAACAGAATTTTCACTTGCTTCCTTATCCACAACTGGTGCCCACTAAAAATGTCGTCCATCTCATATATACTCCACCTGCCAACACTCAGCAGGTGCAGCGCTGTTGATATTCCCTGCTTGTTATGATTGTCTTATTAAAAATAAAGGTACTCAAACGAGTAAGCGCTGACAGCACTAGAATTTGATGGAACATGCCTCTATGATTGAGTGAGTTAGTTACTAATCGGGACGACTCGGCTCTCTCCGTGCCGACTCGGGTAAAAATTGTTACTAATTCATTCGTCACAAAGAAAGTTTAACGTTAGTTACTAATGATCGATGGTCATTCGAGTGATTCGAATGATCACTTTATTCGAATGATACGATTAGTATCATTCGCAGTCGCGCATCTCTAAACACTACGCCTCAGCCATGGAAAATAGTCTCATCTTCTGCTTGTTGTTGTTGATTTTTATTGTGCGAAATAAAATCTGTGCTTTTACAAAAACGAAATGGATTCGGAGAGTAGCGATGAAGAAACAGAAATGCAAAATGTTGAACTTCTCAACTCTGTGCTAGAGGCCGAGAGGGAAGAAGAAGAACAAATATCGTCGCAAGGCTCGGTAACCGCCTTGAGCTCGGCTACGGACACGAACCCTGCATCTCGGTCCGTCTCGAGAGTTGAAGTCGCGTTGGCACTAAACAAACTGATGGAAGAAAAATTAAAGCGACTCGAAACCATTCTGATCGGTCGTTTGCATGAATGCCAAGGAAAATTAATGGAGATTCAAGGTCTTGACGACAAAGAACAGAAGCACGATCAGTTTCTCTCTGTTCATTGTGGAAAACCGTACTTCAAAGATAAAAACCGTTTCACCCCACCTGACAATAATGATACCGTAGTGATGAGAAATTCAGGGTTCCTTGATATGACAACTGTGTCATCAGTCCAGGGATGGACGGTTAAGGATAAACGAGAATTTATAGATATTCTCTTGAAGTTATCTAAAAGTATAAAAAATAATGAGTTGCATTCACTCATGTCTCATTATCACAGAGAAGCCAAAAAGAATAAAACATGTGAATTTGAAAAAAAATATAAGGATGTGAGGATAGAAATTCTTGCACTTGAGAAAAAGAACCTCACTGATTTGGCTTTGCCAATAGATCAAGAGTATGATTGGGATTTAGTTGAAGCTCAATTGAATAACAGGCACAATGCTAATGAATACCGGGCTCTTTGGAAGCTGTTCCTTCATCCTTCCATAAACAAAGCTACATGGAACAAAGAGGAACATTATGCCGTACAGACCATTGCTCAAAGAAACGGCTTTCAGGACTGGGATGAAATAGCCAAACTATTAGATACTGGAAGAACTGGCTATCAGGCCTTTGTATATTACAGAACCAACATAAATACTTGCTTTTCTGGCAAAAAGTGGACGAAAGATGAAGAAGAATACCTCAAAAGACTGGTTGAGCATTTTAAGGAAGATGATTATATACCATGGAACAAAATTGCACCCAAGATGCCAAACAGAACTAAGCTGCAGATTTACAACAAGTACTTACGAATTCTTGAGAAGAAAGGCAGATTTCTACCTGAAGAAGACGCTGTGATTCTAACTTGTTTAGACAAATTTGGACCAGACTTCAAGAAAATGTCTCAGTATTTAAATGGTCGCTCAGCTCAACAGTTGAGAACTCGTTATTATGTTTTGCAAAAATCTAACCGAATCTCAGCAGTATGGACACCAGACGAAGATAGAAAGCTTGTACAGTTCATGGCCAATAATGATGGTCTAAAGCTAAACTATGCAGAATTAGTCAAGTTTTTCCCAGGAAAGGACCGCATAAATATAAGAAGTAGATATTTAACATTAGTCAAATGGATGAAGCGTAATCCAAAAAGGGACATTTCGAAAGCTCCACGTCGAGAAGCACGTCGTTTGGGGCATGGAAAAGCAGCTAATGACTTATCGCTTGCAATAAACAAACTCAAAAACCGAATGGAGACGGAACTAAAATCACAAAAAAAGAAAATACGAATAATGGCTACCTCCTCTGAAGAGTTAATTGAAGAAGAAATAGTAATTGCTTTAGTCAATGAAAAGTTAAGGGAAGAAACTGAGACTGATTCTGTAAGACAAGTAGGTCGTGCTCGAGACTATGAGGACAACTTGCATATCACTCCTGAAAATATCAGTGCTACCAATTTAAAGAAACTACTCATTTTAATGAGGGCAAAGTTAAATAGAGCCATGTTTGAAAAGAATTGTGATCTGGCAAATAAATATCCAGCTATTTTAGATGATAAGAGAGAAGTTGGGTTAGTTAAGGTTCGCTCTTATTCAAAGACTGACCAACTAAATGAAATCAAATTTGAAGAAAAACTAGACATATGGGGAAATGCAAGTTCACAGGAGATAAATTTTGTTCTACCACCCAACTTGCCGACTATAACTGGCTGTAAACAACTAATGAGTCTGGTACAGGTTAAAGGCTGCAGTCGGTATGACGCTTACTATAAAGTTGTGAAGAAAAATGAGATATTCCAATCAGAGTGGAAAAAATTACAAGAACGCTTTCAGCTCTTATTTATATGGCCATTAATACTTTCAAATAAGCAACCTTCGCCAGCTGATGTATATTTGAAACCCAAACTGAATCCTAACCGCCCTCCTGCTGACTTAGACAAGACTTCCACACCAATAAAATCAAAAGTAGCTATTCCAGAAAAAACATACGTAAAACGGAAAAAACTCATTAAAACATTAGTGAGTGATGCAGATCATTTTAATGATGATGATAAAGTTGATGTGAAAAGAGTTCTCTCTGAGGACACGTTTAAGATAATGAAACCATACTCTACTTCACCTTGTAAATCCTCAGATTCTCAATTAATGTAAATGTAATGTAATTTAAAGGCCTGAGGCCATAGTAACACATATTCTGTGAAAACTTCAACGGGCTATCAATTATGGCTGATGGGCTGAATTATAGACCCTCGTGACAGAAAGACATACCTACAACGTTTGGGAACCCGAACAATTTGAAAATTGTTTCTCTTTCACAGTTGTCTGACAGCATAGGGTTACTAGGGCTTTAAATTGGAAAACTGATTTCTGTAAAAAAGTCCGGTTTTTTGCTGAAAATAAAACTAAGTACCATTTAAAAATATTTATTTATTTATTACACGTACGAACCTTTCCAAATCGTGCGATGGTATATTCGAATTAGCCAAGTCAGACCTTAGGCTTCAATATATAGGTATTATTCTAGATAGGTTTGTCTTGTCACCCAATGTATGGAGAGGTCGCCAAATGGTATCTGAGGAATTCACTTGGCACATATGTACACTGGGTCAATCTACACTGATTTAGCCCGGTAGACCCTGTGGCGGGGGTGAGGGGGGGGGGGTGCTGCTCTCACAGTTTCACGCCACCGCGCTTCAGCAAAAAATTCATATCGGCTTTAATTTACCTAACATCTCAAGTGTGGTATCATCTCTATACATATAAAATACAACGTCTGTCTGTTTTTTTTTCGATCCACCAGTTTCGGAAATAAGGGGGGGGGGACATGCATTTTTTTGTCGTTTTTCAAAGATTTCTCGAAATTGGTGACAGTAAATATAGTAAAAGTGTATATTTTTATAATCAGCTCTTTAATATCTACAATATAATATAAATAAATAATACCCATATTGTATTTTTAGGATATTATTTTTTATTTTTCTCACTTTTGCATTGGAAATATTTTTAACAAATAACAACATATTGTGTATGCAAGTGAATGCTATTTTTGTAGCAAATTTCAAATCTTTACCTTTAACGGTGCCAAAGTTATGAGGCTGTGACATACGGACGGACAACGGAGTCTCACCATAAAGGTTCCCTTTACCTTTCAGGTACTACGGAACCCTAAAAAATTAGTTCCAAAGATAAGTTTGTTTGTAAACACAGTATATAAGGTGACTTTTATTCATACAGCCAAACTCATACTGGAGGCTTGGTAAGTGATTGATCAGTAACACGGATCGATAACACTTTTTGCTAATTTCGCAAAATATAATCTTAAATCGGGCTGGGCTTGCGTTTGTACTTAAGGAACACGAAAAGAATAACTTAAGAATTTCACAAAAAGGGTCATCGAAACTTATTACTGAGGACTTACAGACTCTTCAGTGAGAATTTGGCTGCATACAATAAATTCATCTTATATAGAACAAGCTTTTGCCCAAGGCTCCGCCCGCGTCGAGGAGATTTTCGTGGAAATAAGGATAACAAAAGAATATGATTTTCTGAACGACAGTATGCAACGGTCACCATGTTTTACCAAAGTGCTAATAAAGACCAATCAAATAAGCGCAAACTTGAAGGGTCTGCTGTTGTCCATTGAGGAGATCCCGTACCCACCTTCCAGTCCCATCATCAGACCATTGTCACCACGTTTTACCAAAGTGCTAATGAAGACCATTCGAATAAGCCCAAACTCGAAGGGTCTGCTGTTATCCGTTGAGGAAATCCCATAATCACCTTCCAGTCCCATCAGCAGACCCTGGTCACCATGTTTTACCAAAGTGTTAATAAATACCAACAAAATAAGCCTAAACTCGAAGGGTCTGCTGTGGTCCGTTGAGGAGATCCCGTACCCACCTTCCAGTCCCATCATCAGACCATGGTCACCATTTTTTACCAAAGTGCTAATAAAGACCAATCGAATAAGCCCAAACTCAAGTGTCTGCTGTTATTCGTTGAGGAGATCCCATAACCACCTTCCAGTCCCATCAGCAGACCCTGGTCACCATGTTTTACCAAAGTGCTAATAAATACCAATTGAATAAGTCCAAACTCGAAGTGTCTGCTGTTGTCCGTTTAGGAGATCCAGTACCTACCTTCCAGTCCCATCAACAGACCTCGGTCACCATGTTTTACCAAAGTGCTAATAATGACCAATAAAATAAGCCCAAACTCGATGGGTCTGCTGTAGGAGGACCCATACCCACCTTCCAGTCCCATCAACAAACCTCGGTCACCATGTTTTACCAAAGTGCTAATAAAGACCAATAAAATAAGCCCAAACTCGATGGGTCTGCTGTTATTCGTTGAGGAGATCCCGTAACCACCTCCCACAGTCCCGTCATTAGATCCTGGTCACCATGTTCTACAAAAATACTCATCAATATCGATCAAATAAACTTAAACTTGAGAGGTCTCCTAAAAAAAACATTTACCAGTGGATGATTGAAACCCAGACGATGAGACTACATACGTACGACTACGCAAGGCGCACATACCACACGATTAAATAAAAATCTTATTGAGTGCTTAAAGAAATTTTAAAGTCAGTGCAGTAGTTCTAGATATTACCCATTATATGCAAACAAACAAACAAATCTTTCTTCTTTATATATTAGTGTAGACAAACTTTAACGTGAGTTGATTTGAACCAGACTGCGTCAAATTGGATATTTTGAAACATGCAGCGCCATCTAGTGTATTAAAATAAAAACAATTTCAACGCCAGCTTACAAACAATTTTAACGCCAGCTTACTGAGCCGTTATCCTGGATAGCTTCCCAGAGATGGCGTCTTCTAAGCACTTGAAAATAAAAATATTTTAGTTGTTGGTCTTTGTACAGTCAAGAAATATAATTTCAGCTTTAATATTTTTTTACAAAGGGAAATATTTTTTCTGAAAATAAAATAAAAGAATAAAATATAAAAAGTGAAAACAAATTTTACCAGTCGGGGCTTGAACCCGCGACGATCGACAATGCTACGGCGGCGAACCTTCCATATGTCTCACTAAAATTCTCATTGCGCTGCTCCCTTTTGTCATAGCGTGATGATACGTAGCCCTAAACCTTCCCGAAGAAATGCTTTATCTTTCAGTGAAAACTGCATCAAAATCCATTGATTGGTTCTCAAGTTATAAGCGAACGAACAGACAGACGGACAGACAGACAGACAGACGTTGACAGCGAGGACAGCAAGGGCTGCAATGATGGCCAAGCTAGAAGGCCTAGAGCGTAGCCATAGCTAGCTCGAGGCAATCATAGCGTGACCAGCGAAGCAGTCATTGTGGGTCAAGGCTTGTATAGTGCTTTACTCAAAAATGCAAGTACCTAGTCTAAATAAAACCAGCAAGTAATTTAAATAAAAAAGATTTTTATTCTATATTTGGCTGTATAGTTCCAACTATCATTGCTTAAGAAAAAACAAAACATTTGACTACCATTGATTGCTTAAAAAAAAGTTACAAAAGCGCGGTTCAGCGAACATTTTGTTTTTATAGTGACTTTTTTGCTAAAAATTAACTCTCAAAGCGAAAATTCTTCCGATTCAATGTGATTAACACCGCCAGACATTAAAGATGAAGCTAAATTAGTGGTTAAAATTTGATACCGCGAAACTCAAAGGAAAAATATAAGCTTGCATATGACAAATTTGTGCAGTGGAAAATTGCTAGGAAATCTATTATCCGAAAATGTTTTTCTTGCGTATTTCATGATCTTTCCAACAAAATGAAGCCTTCGTCTCTCTGGAATACCTATTCAATGTTAAAGTGTATGGTTCTGATAAAGCACAATTTGAACATTAAAAATTACCATTTGTACCTATCTCTATAAATACAAACAGCTGTGTTTTAAATAAAATCTTTTTGCATTTGATTTCTTAAAGCGTTGAAACGTCAAAATAGCGGCGGACAATCTTTTTTCGGCCTGTTAGAGCGGCCAGCAAAACTTTGCCGGCCGCTCCTTGAAACGGAACGGCAAGGTCGACTTTGCTCAAACAAGGTTGTCAAAATAATGACCACATTACATGCATTTTTGAGTAAACATACTTAACCTTATATTAAGAAGTAATAATAAACATGTATAATAATGAGTAACGTTGGAGACCAAGGTAGGTGAAAACCTGGGTTATGGCCTCCAGCACCTCCCTAGGGGCCAAGTTACCACTAACAAAATAAAATAAAATGCATGCGAGACCTAACTATGGCTGAGATTCAGAGTGCATTTTGAGCCCGAACTCAATCTCACAAACGTCAAAAAGCGACCTGGAAGCACTGGAAGTGTGCTGGAAGTGCGACTCATACTAGAGTGACGTTTGTAAGATTGAGTTCGGACTCAAAATGCACTCCGAATCTGAGGCTGAGATTCAGAGTGCATTTGGAGTCCGAACTCAAGAGGAACTCAATCTTACAAACGTCACTCTAGTATGAAATTACGTCACTTTTTGACGTTGGTAAGATTGAGTTCCTCTTGAGTTCGGACTCCAAATGCACTCTGAATCTCAGCCTGAGCCTATGTGTGTGACTGATTAAACAGAGTTCACACTTTCACGAATTTTTTACATGTTATATAAGAAGAAAGAAACAAATACAGCGATCCCTACCACTAAATTGCTTAATAGTTCTTGTAAATAATTAATAACTTACTAATTGACATGAGTATGAGGGAGTGGATGTTGAATTATGTATGTATATTTGTATATGTGGATTAATCTTATACGAGAATGTAAATATGTGGAAATTTAACACTGGATAAGCGTTTAAGTAATAAAGTAATTTACGAATAAAATAAAGCACTAAAGATTTTATTTCATTGTTATAATAAGAGACTGTATTAACATAGTTCTGGGTAAGGAGCCAATTTTTTGTTGCTGCTTTACAAGCGTGACGTATCAGAGGATCTTTAGGATTTTATTCAACTTATTGTAGACACATGGTCCTAGAAATGAAAAGTGACGGTGGGCAAAAGAAGTTTTACACCATTCCGTTTTAAAAACTAGGTCATTTCTTCTTTTATTTGTATTAAAATCTAAATCAAATGATACTTTTGAATGTTGTTTAAATATTAGCTGCTGAATACATAGGCAGTTGACGAATAGTAAGAACCTTACATTCGCTATACAATAACTCGGTGGGGTATCTAAAGGGCTTAAAAGTCATCCCTTTTAGTATTGATCTTTGAGCTCTCTTGAGTTGGAGTAATTTTGTCTTGCAAGCACCACCCTATGCTAGAATGCAGTAATTAAGGATTGACTGACCCAGTGAAAGGTACCTTAACTGTTTTTAAAAGATCAGGGGAGGCTTTATGGTGTTAGTCTGTTTCGCAGACCCTAAGTTCATAATAGATTTTCACTTATATCATGATTTAGCTCCGAATTTGCCAATACTGTATGCCAAAGGAAGATTTAGGTGCCTCAATGGGGGCGGATGGGGAAGTGTTTCTTTGTGTGCCGCTAGACGGAATCTTTCAGCGGCCAAAGTTTGGTAACTCAACAACTAAAGCAGGTATTGACTTGGTTCCGATACTCATATTTTGCTCCAAAATTGTGCGTTCTGGGTACAAAACTTCATCTTATAATATTTTACTGTTTTAATGTTACGCCGCAAAATATGTGGGTCCGCTAGAAGGATGTCCGTTCAGCGGCCACGGCTGAAACTCCATAACCAGCATAGTTGGGTCCAAAGTGAGTATACCATACTATGTACCATCTAAAAATATTTAGGCACCAAAAAAAACATAACATTTTATTAAAAATTAACAAAGTTGAAAGTCTTGAAAGATTTACGGTTTCCTTCTAGCGGGCGATTCTGGATCTCCAAAAGTACTGTACCTACGGTCTTGATTTTTGTACGAATACTTGGCTCCAAATTTGCAAAATTAGGCACAAGAATATCAGCATCGTAGGTATCTTGGTCGTGGAAAAATTATCGATTTTGTGTTTACCAAAATAATATTTAATTTAACTAAAAAGTTGCGACGTTGCCGCTCTGTGCATCTATTGAGTCGTATCTTTCTGTCACGTATTTAAGCGATCTTCGACTTTATGTGATTGGAATAAGAATTTTTAAACTACAACTTAAATTTGTTTCCTTAGAATCTATAGAACGGGATCAAAATGCTTATTTTATGCTTCATTTATAGATACCTAGCCAATTACTATGGATTTGTCTATGCCTATTACCTATAAATAATAAATAAAATAAAAATCATTTAATTCAGAACTGGGTTCCATATGATTACACAAAAAAAAAAAAAAAAATTAACAATAGAACTAAAATAAAGCGGTAATAAAAACGATATAATTTTGATTACTAAATATTATGATTATTATTAGCATGTAGTGTCGACCAGTGATGGCTGATAGGACACCCGCACCCGCCTCCCACTACTTTCAGAATGGTATTGTGGCTGCCGCACACTCTATGCATGAGAGAAGCAACTTTTTTGCGCATAATTGCGTAAAAATCCATTGTTCTGATTCTTGATTGGTTCACTGCAAATAATTTAGTTCTAAATGCAAAAAAGACGAAATGTATAAAGTTTACTTTACCAAATGTAATTCAAGTAGATGTCAGTTTATTTTTGCAGGGGTCCAAGCTGGAGTTAGTTAACGAAACTAAGTTTTTAGGTATTACTATAGACTCTCGTCTTCAGTGGGGTCCCCACATAGAAGCTCTCTGTGGTAGACTTAGTTCAGCCGCATACGCTGTTAGACGCATAAGGCAGATTACTGATGAAGATACTGCTAGATTAGTATATTTCAGTTATTTTCACAGCATTATGTCATATGGCATAATGTTGTGGGGTAGAGCCGCGGATATAGAAGCAGTCTTTGTCTTGCAAAAGAGAGCAATTCGGTCTATTTATAACATGAAGTACCGAGATTCATTAAGAGAAAAGTTTAAAGAAATTAATATATTTACGGTCCCTTATGAATTTATTTATCAAGTTATTAGATATGTCAGAAAAAAAATTGATAATTTCCCGAGGCTTGGTGTGCACCACTCTGTTGAAACCAGAAACAAACATAAACTAGCTTTTCCAAAATTAAGACTTGCCAAAGTAGGTACCTCTTTTGTAGGACATGGTATAAGATTTTACAATAAGCTTCCAGAGGAGGTCCTTAGTTTGCCTGAAAATAAGTTTAAACTATATATTAAGCAGGGACTACTTAAGAAAGCTTATTATAAAATCAATGATTATTTCGATGATAATGAAGCATGGTGTAATAAATAATAATAATCTTATTCAATATTGTAATTAATAATTAGCATATTTTAATACTGTACGATTCCTCTAAAGGCTTAAAATTAATTAATATGTAAACTTACTTTGTTAAAGGTAATAGACAATATGAGACGGGTTGACTAAGATATATTTTTTTTTTCTCGTGACTAATTCCCGCAGTCTTATATTTTTTATGCCTTTACTTGAGTAGGTATGTATATGATTTTGTATCATATGTTTTATTTTGAAAAAAGGAATGTTTGCTAAGTTTCTTGCCCTTCTTCTTAGCAATACTAATCGAATGGTGCGGATGGTTAGGCATTATGTATATACAATATTTTTATTCCTATATTTCTATATTTTATGCAAGTGTATAACTTTATTACATTTTAGTAGCCCACCCTTAATATTTTTTTGTATGTATTTCCCGTTTTTATTATTTCTTCATTGTATTATGTATATATAATATTTTTATTCCTAGATTCCCCTATTTTATTTATTTTTTATTTATTTATTTATTTATTTATTTATTTATTTAAAAACTTACGACTATCATTTATTAATGCAGGTGTATATTTTATTTCCCGTATTATTATATATTTTTTTTATATTCTAAAGACATATTATATTGTGTAAATTAACTTTGACTTGTAGAAAGTATACTTAATGTATCTATTTTGCAAAAATAAATATTTTGATTTGATTTGATTTGATTTGTTCGCGCCTCAGCAAACATGCCGGATGCGCTGCAGCGCCACGGCAGCCCCAACAGCATCCTGAAAGCATTATTGTATTGCACCCGTAGAGCGCTGTAGGTCTTCTGCGTGTATCTCACCCACAGGCCGCTCGTGTAAAAAGATTGACAGAACGCCTTGAAAAGTGTAATCTTTACCTGCTCTGTACAACGAGAAAACCTACGGGCGAGCATATTGCTTCTGACCGCCAACGCTCTACGTTCGCGCTCAATGTCCTGGTCATCTTTCAGGTCCTCTGTCACAATGTGGCCCAGATACTTGAACTGCTTGACTCTCGTCAATGCAGTCCCGTACAGCGTTACTGGGGGTACATCTTGTGGAGAGCTGCTGCCCGCGGTGAAAACCAAGAGCTCACTCTTTTTGGTGTTGTACTTCAACCCATGAGTTTGTGCATAGGTTTCACACACGTGCAATAGCTTCCTGAGTGCGCTGATCGACGGGCTCAGCAGGACCATATCGTCCGCGTAACTGATGTTGTTGACTTTTATACATACAATTCATACCACAAACCATGGATGAAGTCTATGCTTATCAGAAATGAAAAGTTGTGGAATCGTATTCAAATTGATTGTCATATGGCTATTCGGCTAAGCAAATTAGCCCGTTTGACAATTGAAATCATACATTGTTGGCTATCAAATGAATATGATTGTCTTGTTTTGTTGTTGACAACAAAAAACGTACGATTTCAATTGTCAAACGGGCTAATTTGATTAGGCGAATAGCATTATGACAATCGAATTTGATGGCAATAGTCTTACACAATTAGCCATGCATGTTTCTGATATATATTTTTTTAATAATTTAGTTTGAAAATGTAGACTATTTTATGAAACTAATTTCATTATTTTTGGGTTTTATTCATTGCATCTATTTAAAAACAAAAACTTAAATTTTACCCGCCAAAAGTGAACGTGACGTCACTAGAGGCGTTCCGCATGGCGCTAATAGTGCTAACACTACCATCAAACTTCTCACGCCCATCAAGTCGTTCCGAATGAGAAATGGCGTCCATCACTGTTTATACTTATAATCCATTTAGGGTTCTTTTGAACGCAACATGAATGATGACAGAATTTGTAGAAATTCATTTAAGTTACGTGAATACAAAGGATATACTACTTTACTAGGTCCAAGAAGTAATTTCTTCTAACTACAATCTTATAATCATGATTTAACTAATGCTCTTATTCTTCGAAAAACCTATTTTTGAAATTGCCACCGGCCAGCTAGCACTTTTCATAGATCGCTCATAGTGCAAGCGCTCTGAAGCATAGGCATATCACAACATGGCGTCGTTAAGGATTTCGTCTATGATAAACAAGGTGAAATTTAATCAATCACCCTTATTCATACTGGAGACTCGGTTAGTGATCAGGAACAAAATTCAATGATCGTTATTTTCGAAATCATAAAAAAAATTGTTTCCATACTGACTGAATAGGCAGTAGGTAGGTATGGGAGCAATTTTTTGTTTTCAGTTTTACCTTGAGGTTCATTAATCACTGTTCCTGATCACTAACCGAGTCTCCAATATGAATTCTGGCGGTTGATTAATTATCGGGCTCACAGTGACTCGGAATGATGATAGACGCGATATAATCGATTACACGTTTATAGTACGAGTACATTGACATGCACTGCATGTCAAATGTCATGTCATAACGTCATAGATAAGTCAAATGAAGTTCATTGTGTTTTGTTAAAATATCTTTAAAAGTATATATTTATTAATTAATCTGATAAGTAGCAACTGTACAGAAAACATATTTCTCGAAATGGTTTCAAGATTTCCGTTCTTGCCCAGAAAGTTAGCACCCCCAATTGCACCTCTGAGCCGCTAAGCGAGTAAGAAATTTGATTCCTAGCCGTGCGGGTGTCTGCCTGTTCAAATGTTGAATTGTAAGTTTGACTAGGTGTTATTCGTGTGGGATATCAAACGGCATCCCTGATACAGAATAGTTTTTAATGGGCATGGAGAGTTATGAATGTGAAGTTTTTATTAATTTATAGGATATTAAACTGTTTGAAAAAATTCAAATAAGTTAACGATGTTGCGGTTTAATCCTAGGCTATACGAGTAGATAACTTATTCCTTAAATAAATGAGAAAGTTTGCGTATCTGTTCTGCGTATTGTTTGTTTCCTACCTCTTTACCAAAATAAAGTTATCCATAATGTCCTACAGAAACAGCCCTTAAGAGGTACCTAGTCAGCTAGTAACAAAAAAAACCGGTCAAGTGCGAGTCAGACTCGCATACCTAGGGTTCCGTAATTCAGTAGTTTTTGGAACAGTCAGGAAGAAGGCATTTAAACTATTGCCCATAACTGTTTATGATAACCTTAGACCATATAACACGGGACTAGGCAAGCGCACTTATCCCCCTCTGCCGAAGTACATGAACGATTTGTTCATGTAAGTTTGCTTGTGTGCGCGTTTTGTGTTTGTGTTGCAGCTTTTGATTTAGTGTGACATATCAATTATTCGCAGGAGTGTGCGTGAGTGAGTAAATGTGTGCTTTATGTGTTTCTTCCCCTCCCGTGGAAAACGGCAGAATAATTTCAGTACTAAGTCACGCTTTGCCAGGTCCCGTGTTAAATGGTCTAAGATGATAACTAAAAAAAAAGAATTGATTGTACCACAAAAGAGAGACTGAAATAAATATTTTTATATCGTATACTCTAAATAAAACTCGCAGATGAAAAATTTAATTTTGTCATTTTGCTATCATGATTCCTCACCCGCTATATTTTTCTTGTAATATTCACGTAATCCCAAATTACCATGATTTTTTTCATATTTTTAGTTCATTAGTTTCGAAAATAAGGGGGGGGGGGGGTGACATGCATTTTTTTGTGGTTTTTAATAGATTTCTCGAAATAGGTGCCAGTAAATATAGTAAGAGTATATATTTTTATAATCAGCTATTAAATATCTACAATTTGATACCCATATAGTATTTTTAGGTTATTTTTTTCATTTTTCTCTCTTTATTATTAAAAATATTTTCAACAATTTCATTTTTTCACTTTTCTTACAGTATTATGTAGGCAAGTAAATGCTATTTCTGCGGCAAATTTCAAGTCTTCATCTTTAACGGTGCTAAAGTTATGAAGCTGTGACATGACGGACAACGGAGGCTCACCATAAAGGATCCTTTTGTACCTTTTCGGTACTACGGAACCCTAAAAAATAATCATACTCTGTGTAGGTATTTTGTTTTATTAAGTCTAAGAATATTTATTGGAGTAAAATTAACACAAAATGGCATAATAATTACTTAATTTTATAGTGGAAGCTCTGCACTCTAAAATATATACGATGCCAGCGCGGTTAATTACGTCATAATATATGTTGAGACGAGTTATATTTTAAAGTGATAAATATTAATTATGATAGTGTACTTGAAAATATTCCCGACATCAGCGCGATCTGTGACGTCACGAGTGTTGACATAAGTTATATTTTCAAAATATGCCGGACAATAAGCTAAAGGGGGTTGTCAGAAAATAGCTCCCAAGCCGAAAACGGGGCAAAGATTGACAGAACGCGGGTGAAACTGCGGGCAAAGGCTGGTAGTAAATAAAATCATAACATGGTCACTAAGACGGCACGAAATATTTTGTAATTGTAGGATATCTAAACGTCATGTGGTGTACATAGCAATAACAAACGCTCCCCAGGGCTTAGCATGGTGCCACTTTAACACCATTTTAAACACCATTTGACAGTAAATCCCATATATTTTCTGTCAAATGGTGTTCTAAAATGGTGTTAAAGTGGCAACCATGTTAGACCTACAGATAGTCGTTCAAAAACTCACACCGGCTTGGGTTCGTACCCCAGCCCCCTGATTCTGTATCGTAAACTCAGTTGCCAAACCAAGTGGCTATCGTCTAAAACATACATATCCGCTTATCTAAGGATAAGTTTGCACTTGAAATGACTTCACAATTCGTAAATAGTTCAACACCCATTGAAGGTTATTTTGGAAGTTCATTTTTTATCTGTTTTTGGTGAATAGCAACTATAGCTAGCAACCGAAACTAAGTTACATAATAGCCCCGCAGGTTTCAACACTAAACCGTTCAAAAATCAACACGGGTCGCGCGCGACACCGACCGACCGTTCAAAAATAGCAGTGTCGTGTCGCTCAGATAAAGAACGGGCAGTGTCGCTACACCGGGTGTCGAATTATTCAACAATTCGTATAGAGAAGAGACGGCAAAATGGCTGTTATAAATCAATACGAAATCTATTGGAGCTATGTGAAATGACGTTAGTGAGTGAGTGTAGCAACTCGACCAAACCCGTTCAAAAACTCAGTGTTGCAACCCCGGTCTTCCTACATACCCTAGGGTTCTTTATGAACGCACTTTTTATTAATCAGCTGTTTGACAAACGTCATGTGGTGGACCAAAAAACAATAGACAACGCACAAAACAATGAAAAAAAAAGGTTACATAGCCAGCTCTCTAAATATGTTATGTTAGCCAGTCGCTCTTCATCTGGGTCGAGTTCAGTTTGATCGCCCGCTCACGCCCGGCGATCATGACATCTCTTTTGCACGCGTTGAATTTGTATATGCTACCCTGCTGTCAGTGATGAGCGGGCGATCAAACTGAACGCGGCCCTGAGGTCAGTGCCATAGCCTCCTATATTTGACTTTGACTGAATACAGAACGCTATGTCAGTGCGCATCTATGTGGCGATATTTAAATTCGGTGTTGCCACATGAATAGCGTCCTCTATAACAGCAGCGCGTTCCGATTCAAAAAATAATCGATTACATCCCGTCTATCGTCATTCCGAGTCAACGTTAGCCCGATAACGATAGCCCTAAAATGGTTGTTATGACGTCATGAATAACATCATTAAGGCCGCCACGTTGTGCTATCATCGCCCATGCTTCTAAGCGGAAGCACTTTGAGTGATCTATCAAAAGTGACAGCCGATCGGTGGCAATTTCAAAAATTGGTTATTCTTAGTTTAAGAGTTTAATTTTAAATGATGAATCAGAGTTTTTAGTTCGCTTCGTGGACCTAAGTTTACAGTACCAAATAATTACGAGCCCAGAAAAAAAGATTTTTGACGAAAGAACAAACCAACAAGTAATGATTGCTCTCAATGAGGGGAAAATATCTCTTGCACAACACGTAGTTAAAATATATCCTTTGTTGGTATTCACGTAACGTTATCAAATTTCTTAAAACTGTGGTTTAAGGTTAATTTTTCTGTCACTGACAAGTGTAATCATCCACGTCGTGTACAAAAGAGTTTCGAATGGATCATAAGTTTAAGCAGTGATGGACGCCATTTCCCATTCGGAATGACTTGATGGGCGTGAGTAGTTTTAGCACTGCTATCCCCATTCGGAACGCTATACAGCCCCCTTATTCTGTATCGTAAAATCAGTTGCTAAGCCAAGTGGCTACCGTCGAAAACATACATATCCGCTTATCTGAGGATACGTTCGCACTTGAAATGACATCACAATTCATAAATACTTCAGTACCCATTGAAAGTTATTTTGGAAGTTGGTTTTTTATCTGTTTTTGGTGAATAGCAACTATAGCTAGCAACCGACACTGAGTTACATAATAGCCCCGCTGGTCGGCAGCAGTGTTTACATTTGTCGTGTTTAACAGGTTTGCATCGCTGCAGCGATGAGTTGTGCAACGGTTGCAGCGATGGATTTGTGTTAAACAGCCATCAAAGACATTGTATAGAGAACAAGACTGCACTACGATACGAAAAACGAGCCGAGTGAGATGGGTGTTGGTACTCGTTGGTCCCTTTCTAACACGTTAGAAACTCAACGAGACCTATTCTGAAGCAACATGCCCTAATCTGACGTTTATAAAAAGTGCTCTAAAATGAGTTAGAGTGACCTAAAATTTTTTGGTATTCTGAAGCTGGCCTTTACGAACGTCAAATTAAGATTGCTACTAAATTTACGACACTTTTACGATGACAGCTCTAAAGCATTCAACTTAGGTTTTTTGGTATTCTGAAGCAATAATTTAGAGATTTTTAGAAAATTTTAGGGCACACCTATTTAGGTGCGCCCTAAAATATTACTAAGTATAAATGCGAGTTTTTTCCACCCTTTTCCCAGTATTAGGAAGTTTTATTTGGTTTCTAGGTGGAACTGAATAATCACAGGTGTGTTCTAGTACCTTACCTAATTTCATAATCTAGCAGTTAAGCTGAAATATGTGTGAAAACACTGCTATGATTTTGTTTGTACTATTGCTTTTTTCATGTGTTGATCAATCAGCAGCAGTAAATAGGTAGGTAGGTAATACAAAAGGGAAAGTTTCTAGATCTACTTATTATTAAAATTTTATTTTACAAAATGATGGCTTTTATTTGTTACTTATTCTTAAAAGGTTAGGTACCTGTACCAAGCATTCAAGGGCGGATCCAGGATTTATTTTTGGGGGGACACAAATGCCAAATAGGGTAGCGTTCCAAATCACTTTTCAAGATTAAAATATTGCTCGCTGTCGGACAAAAGTAGCTCGATGCTGGTTCCAAAACATCTGCTTTTAGGTTTTGGAACCAGCATCAAGCTACTTTTATCTGACAGCGAGCAATATAATAATCTTGAAAAAGTGATTTGGAACGCTACCTAGGTATAGATATAGAGTGTCCCGCATAGGACTATATGTTTTAGTCCTACTGGTAAGCCAATAATGCTGCAAAGTTAGTAAATAGTATGACACAAAAATAAACTAATATTACTAAAGGGGTATAGTGTTGATCTCCCAACCTCTTGCTTTATTTGAAGAAATACAGTGTTGAGCTTAGCTTTCTAAGGAAATTCTGACAGCAAACCAATTGAGCATTGAGAGTGCTATTTAGAACAAATCATTAATCATTATATTTGCTTTAAATACAAAAATACCTAGACGGGAACAATTTTACAAGTTTAATATTTACTAGATGTGCCCATGGCTCTGCCCGCCTTAAAAATATAAAAGATGCTTACAAGGTAACAAATTTAATATTGAATTCAAAAACAACATTAATTGTTTTAAATGAAAATTTAATATCTTTCTGAAGTACAGGAAAAAAATATATACCTAATTAATATGTAAGGCACTTCAAAACGATAATTTATAAATCTGAAATCAGCACAAAACAACAGTCTCTACTTCTTCTGAGGTATCATTTGCAGGGTGGGTGCAGGGGCAGAATAGATGTAGGTAAGGGATACTCTTCGATACAACTCCCCCGACCAAAGTGTAAGTATAACTTTATTACAATGCACCAAAATAATTAGACCCATCATCTCACTACTATTGTTGCTAGCCATGGTCCTACTTAAGGAAATAGAAACACCATGAAGGCAAATTTCCATGTAAATGGAAAGATGCACATATAGTACCTATTCACAAAAATGGTCCCAAAACAAAAGTGCTTAACTATCGCCTTATATCTATAGTCAATGTATTGGCCAAGTTATTTGAAAAAATAGTATATAACAGGTTATACCCAACAATTTCAAAAGGCTTACCTCCTGAACAACATCGTTTCCTTAAGGGGCGATCGACTACAAAAAATTTAGTTGAGCTGGTATCCTTTGTACTTCAGAAGATGGAATCTGGCCGGCAGATTGACGTGGTCTACACGGATTTCGAAAAGGCTTTCGACCGCGTGGACCACGTCATTCTGCTTCGAAAACTCCAAAGACTTGGCATACAAGGCGATCTTCACCGCTGGGTTACCTCGTATATTTCAAACAGAAGACAAGCAGTAGTGATTGGCGGTCATCGCTCAAATTTCGTTGATATACCCTCCGGTGTTCCTTAGGGTTCACATTTAGGTCCACTATTTTACTGTGCTTATATCTATGATATTTATAATGTGTTTCATGACGCCAATTACTTGCTGTATGCGGATGATAAGAAAATATACTCAGATATTAATAATGAAACTGATTGCGAATTACTACAAGCTGATCTGGACCGACTCAGTACTTACTACAGTAAGAATAGAATAAAAGTTAACGCAGCTAAATGTGTCCAAAAAAGTTTTTCCAGAAAACTAAATCCTGTCCTACATTCTTACAATATTAGCGGTAATACCATACACCGAGTAGATGTGGTCAATGATCTAGGTGTGAGCCTTGACTCAAAATTAACATTTGAGCACCATATTAACGCAACTGTGAGCAGGGCTTATAAAAGCTTGGGTTTCGTAATGCGGGTATGTGGTGAATTCAGAGACCTTTCTTGTCTTAAGCTTGTGTATTTTGCGTATGTTAGAAGTTTACTGGAATTCGGATCTTCTGTGTGGTCACCACATTACATAACTTATAAACAGCGTATCGAAAAAATACAGGAGATTTTCTTAAAGCATCTTAACTTTAAAGCCAGATTACGAAAAATGAAATACGAAGACTCTTGTCTACACCATCGTATTTCATCGCTTGAGGATCGCCGGCTTTTGCTCGACATGTCTTTGTTATATGACATTGTTACTGGTCGTATTAACAGCATGAGCATGGTGTCTAACTTCTCCCTTAACGCCACCTCTTATCGCACTCGGCACTCCGCAAGACTCTTTTATCATCTTCCAGTTGTTCGCACAAACTATGCCCAATCATCCCCTCTCATTCGCCTAGCTAACGAATACAATAAGCGTTTCTTTAATATCGATCCATATGGAAACTCTAGGACATCATTGCGAAATAAAATAATCAATGAATTACTTTGCCCTGATGAATAACCGTAATTATTATGATTTTGCTGAACAACCTCTCATTTTTTTTTCTCTTACATACCCTCCCTCACATACACACACTCATACATACTCATCCCTTACATTAACACATACACAACACAAACACCCCGTCGAACAATTGAACAAATTGAACAATTTAAACTAAAATAGAGTACGGTAGGCAGATGAGTTGCCCTATAAGTATTTAAATTTTATTTTAGATTCTGTTTCTGAGGAATGAGTTAAGTTAAGTTTTTTTTTGTTTTTGTTATTTTATTAAAGTTTGGAAAACAGTTGGGGAAATTTGTTATTGGCCTTAGTCATAGTCTTGAAATAATGTTTAGTTTTACTTTAAACGCTGTTAATTTCCTAAATAAATAAATAAATAAATGAAGGATTTTTGTGTTTATTATAAATTTTAGTTTCGTTTTAACATTTTCAATGGTATATTACATAAACAAAGCGGTAGGCTAATTTGTAATCTTAGATATTCTTCTAAATTCGTAGTGGTAGGCCAGCCCTGCGAGGACATCTCCTTGAAATAGAGCTGAACGCCTTCTGCTTGCTGACCCAAAATCTGGCACAGAAAGGTGAGGTGGACCTTGTTACGATCCCTGCTTTATGTCTCATGGCTTCAATGGCAGCACAGTGAAGCAGCACATGTACCACTGTGTCTTTCTTGTTTAAGCACCCTATACATAGGGATTGTCAGTCACACTTGTAGTGAAGAGGTGTTATAATTAGTCTGTTTAAGCTATAAGTACTTTGTTGGTTGTTTTCGGTACCATTAATCTTGACAGCTGACGGTCATTCCCGTGCCATATATCTTTTGTTCTGCTCGGTAAGAGACCCATTAGTGAATTTTAATGATGTAATACATAAACAGATTTGAGATAAAAATGTATCTAAGGTAAATAACCTCGAAATCCAAAAACTTGTGACCAAAGAGAATGTATGACTTTTGTTTTTTTATTTTACTAGCCTGGGTCTACAATCATGATGATAAATTGTAAAATTTTAAAAGAACTACTCAAAATTGGAATTTTTATTAATAATTAGCCACAAATACGTGAATGATTATTGTTTTCATAGTTTAAAATCATTTTAACTAAACATTTCTATGCCAAAAGGATTTTTTATTCATAAACCGGTAATTATCGATGAAAGTTCAGCTCTAGTCGACCACAGGTACAAAAAAAATTTCATTAATAATTTCTTCTGTGAATTCAACTTAGAGCATCTTAGGAACCTCTAAAAAGTGACTTAAATTTAGGGCTGGTTGCTACTCAGAATACCAATTTGCTAAGGAGTGTCCTAAAATTGTGGCGCTCTAAATTTAGGTGTGTGCCACACAGAATAGGTGTCAACAACACTATATATGTATATTGTATATTATATACATACTCTGGCAACTTGCTAAACAAGGATACACGAGTAGCGACAACTATCTCACTTGAAAATGGTATAATAATAATTACAACCTTATTTCTACCGAAATAAAATCTAGTTTAGTTGCGTAAAAATTGGACAGTGCACAGTCTTGATAATATACAATGTCTTTGACGGCCATACGTCAAAATGACAGATAGCCTATATTATGCTGCAGAGATCAGCGGAAATTATTTGCGATAATCGATGCTTGCATCGATGCCTGTCAAAGTCATGTGAAATGGTCGTTTAAAATTCCTTGCAGCGGCTATACAGCACAGTTCATCGCTGCAGCGATGCGAGTCTGTTAAACGCGACAATTATTTATCTTTGAAGTACTTTAATAAACTACCTACCAATATTACTTTATTTCATCTGTGGTTCCTGCTTGAGCTTTACCTACCACCTACGAAGAGTACAAACAAATCTGTACAAACAACCTACCTATTAAATTTCGTTTTCAGGAGTAATTTTCACAATGGATTCCTTTAAAAAGGGTTGGTTCACAGAAGCATGTGACATGTGGCCTGGAGGCACCTTCTCTTTGGAAGTCAAGGAAGTTTTACACAAGGAGAAGTCTGACTTTCAAGATATATTGGTGCTGGACACTGTCAGTTTCGGAAAGGTGCTAGTCTTGGATGGGATTATTCAGTGCTCAGAGAAAGATGAATTCTCGTATCAGGTACTTACCAACATTTAGGTGTGTTTTATGTTTGCAGTAGGTATGTTTTGTTCAGAAAAATTGGTCAGAGTGTCATTAAGGGGCATGATCCAGGACTTTTTGATATTGTTTCTAGTGCATGTTGTAGGTAAGTAATAAGAATAACAAGTTTCTTACAAGTTCACAAAGAACAAAAAGAAGATAATTATTGTCAATTGCAGGAAATGATATCATTCCTGCCACTTTGTTGTCATCCAAATCCTGAGAAGGTGCTGATTGTGGGAGGAGGGGACGGAGGCGTTGCCAGGGAGGTCACCAAACATCCCAAAGTCAAACAAGTTGTGCAGGTATTCTTCATTGACAATGTTGGGTAGCATATACCGGGTGTAAATAGACTGCTACCATGGAGCGTCGTCCATGTAACAGCTTTAGGTTTCATGGACGACGCTTTATCTAAACTCGCCCGTATGTTGGTGCGTAAGGTTTCACACCTTTTTGTTTGGAACTCGATTATTTCCTAAACAAGGGTGTCCGCGAGTATGATTCTTGGGAAAAGTGGTACAATGGGTCGGTAAAATATGTGGTTTCATTTAATGGTAGCAGTCTATTTACACCCGGTATAGTATACCAAACTGGTCTCTTTTTCTCTTTCATTTATGTGTGAAGTTATGGCATTTAATCATGCAGTCCTGGCACAAAAATGTCTTCTATTGTAAAATTTTTTATTCCATTGATAAGTTCATTATAGTTTTTTAGTGACAAGATCTAACAAACATGCTACTACTTCCTACATGAATGGGAAGCAGGCAGTGCTTTTACTTAAGACTGCAGTATAGATTGTCACAAAAAAGAAAAGGCATTAGACCAAGGTGTGGAATGTACACAATACCCTCATGACAATGGACCTAGTTGTGTAACAATAAAACATCCCAACTACTAAGGTATTTGGTATGATAATAGAATTTTATAGAGTGAAGGCAGTCAAATTTTAGAGTAAACAAAAAAATTTAGTAGTCGGTCAGGTGATAAGAACTTATCTAACAAAATTGTAGGGCCAAAAGTTCAATTATTATCTTCTTATCATTCTGAAATAGTTACGTAGTCTACATAACAAAATTATAATAAATTTACTATGGTTATGATCTGCATTATTTACAATACTTAAATTGTGTACTAAGTTATGGAAGCCTGTTGACTATATGAATATTTTTTAAATTCTCTCAAGGGAGAGCAAGAGCACAGCTCTCAAACAGGCGCAACCAGGTGGCCCAGAATTGTCTGGGACTGATTGCTGGTCAGTCAGATAAGTCATAAGTGGCATATAATAATAATAATAATAATAAAGCCTTTTATTCTGAAATATCAGTTTTTCAATCACAGTATTTTTTACATAGTGTCCCTAATTTCAGTGTGCCTAATGGCATAGGCCTCCTCCAACGATTTCCATTGTTGTCTGTCCTGGGTGACTCTCCTCCAGTATGGACCTGCTGTCAGTTTGATTTCATCCTCCCATCTAATATTTTGTCTTCCTCGACTCCGTTTCCCATCTCGTGGGTACCAATTTGTTACTATTTTGCTCCACTTTTTTTGTGTATCGCGCATCATATGGCCTGTCCATCTCCATTTTTGGCAGTCTATTTTGGTCAGGATATCTGTTAATTTTGTCTTTGCCCTTATATCAATGTTTCTGACTCTGTCTTGTCTTTTAATGCCCATTATACTTCTCTCCATTGCTCTTTGACATTTAGCAAGTTTTTCTCTCAAAAATTTGGTCAGTGCCCATGTTTCACAACCATAGGTAATACATGGAAGTATGCATGTGTTGAATGCTTTTCTTTTTAGTGACATGCCCAAGTCCTTTGATTTCATTATTTCTTTAAAAGACCAGTATTTTTTCCATCCTTTTGCTATCCTCAAGTTGATTTCTTTTAGGATTTGGTCTTTTGACGAGATAAGTTGGCCTAAGTACATATATTCTTCTACATATTCGAGTGGTTTGTCATGAATTTTAATGTCTACTTTTATGGTGTTGGTCATCACCTTGGTCTTGCTGGCGTTCATCTTTAGTCCAACTTTTATGCTCTCCTTATTTAAGCTTTGGATCATTTTTTCCAGGTTTTCAGGGTTCTCTTCAAATAGTACGAGGTCATCAGCGAATCTGAGGTGATTTAATTTTGAGCCATTTATGTTTAGTCCAAATTCATCCCAGTTTAAGTTTCGAAATATTTTTTCTAGGACTGCAGAGAAAAGTTTTGGAGATAATGGGTCTCCTTGTCTTACCCCTCTCTCTATGTAGAATTCGTTTCCTAAAGTTTCTAGTTGAATTCTGGCTTTGCTGTTGCCATAAATGGTTTTGATGATGTTTATATATTTTTCTGGTATTCCTTGATCTTTTAGGGTTTCCCAAATACATTTGTGGTTCAAGCTATCAAACGCCTTCGCATAGTCTATAAAGGCAATATATAGTTTTTTATTATATTCATTGTATTTTTCCAGGATTTGCTTTACAGTGTGAATATGGTCGACAGTTGAAAAGCCTTTTCTGAAGCCTGCTTGTTCCGCTGGTTGCTGCTCATCTAGTTCAGAGCTAATTCTGTCTAGAATAATCTTTCCAAAAATTTTGTATACATTGGACATCAGACTTATTGGTCTATAGTTTTCGATGTCTTCCTTGTCCCCTTTTTTGTGTATCAAGATGATATGAGACACTGTCCATTGCCTTGGAATGTTTCCAGTATTCAGAATCTCATTAAATATCTTTGTTAGTATGGGAATCAACTCTTCCATTGTCCCCCTCATCAGCTCAGTGGCATAACCATATATCAATAATGAATGGGCCTTCAGCTGGCTGGGAAATGGTGTTTGTATCCACAAATGTGAAAAGATTAAATTTGGAAAAATAATTATAAAATAATTGAGAAATAAAAACAATTCAAACAATGCAGAAACTCATATGAGGAAAAGGTTAAATAAAGGAAACATCATAATTAAATTCACTTGTACTTGTTTCACGGGTTTTAATTTTAAGACACATGTTAAAATTAAAACCATTGAAACAAGTACAAGTGAATTTAATTATGATGTTTTCCAAGTTTCACCAAGTGCCGACAATCGCAAGTATAAATAAAGGAAAGCTACAAAACGGGTCACTTTCACATGGTTGTGTAATAGAAGGTGTGTTCTGACATAAGAGCTGCCTATGGGTGACTTGTCAGACATGTCTTTCTGATGGCAAAAATCTGACATTTGACAGTTCTGTATGAGATTTTTGTCGAGTTGGAAGCAAATTCCTCTATTTTTCGGGCTCAAGTATCCTCGAGACCGTAAATCGCCGTAAACCGAGTGAGTTTACGGATCAAGGAGAGTAATTATTCGTCTTTCGACCGTCTCGGGCATATACCCGTGAAACCAAAGAACATACATAATATAAAATTGCTACACCCTTCACTAATGTAATCTAGGAAGTAAATAATTTTTTTTTAAAGAGCCAAAGTTTTTTTTCGGCAATGTCTCTGGGACGAAAAGTATTCCATTTAAAATTTTTAAATGTTGATTGTACAGACCTCAGACCAAATAAAAGTCAAGACGTAGTACTCCATGTAACGGGTGAAACAGGCCAAATGTGAGACAGTCTCGTGTTCGAACATGGCTTTATACTCACACATGCGCAATCTGTCTCAGTTTTTACATGGCGGCAACACTCACCAAGTGCACACATGTTTACGAAACTGGCTTCACGTCAATGTTGACAGCGCTCCGTCTTGAGTTTTTATTTGGTCTGAGGTACAGACACGTATCTTTTACTACTTTATTACTAGTATAGATGGGTATATAAGTAATGTAAGTTGTAGCAAATGATAGTTGCACCATCTGCTCCGCTATTCCAGGTGGAGATCGATGCGAAAGTAATCGAAGTGTCCAAGAGGTACCTGCCGTTCATGTCGTGCGGGTTCGCGAGCGAGAAGCTGCGGCTCGTGGTCGGCGACGGCTTCCAGTTCATGAAGAGCCACAGCCAGCAGTTTGACGTGATCATCACCGACAGCAGCGACCCCGTCGGGCCTGCAGTCTCGCTCTTCCAGGAGGACTACTTCGCGCTGATGCGGAGCGCGCTGCGTCCTGGGGGCGTGGTCTGCTCGCAGGCCGGCACCATATGGAACGATGTCGACATCGTGACCAGCACGCTCAACTACTGCAGGAACCAGTTCCCGGCCGCCCGGTACGCGGTCGCCTCCGTCCCGACGTACCCTTCGGGGCAGATCGGGTTCGTGCTCGGCTCGCTAGACAAAGACATGCGCTTCGACACGCCGAGCCTCACGTTCTCCCGCGAGGAGGAGAAGTCGATGAACCTCCGCTACTACAACTCTCATGTACACAAAGCTGCGTTCGTTTTGCCGACTTTTGTCAAGTATCTTTTAGATTGACGAGTTTCTTTAAACTGTTTGAATATTGGAAATGAGAATCTGTTTTAGCAATACTATCATACATAATATATTAATATACGTAATGTAAATTAAGTTGTACTTAAGATGCATTTAACTAAAGCGACCGAGATTAATAATACAGCAATAAGCATAATATTTAGAAAAACATTAATTATATCTGCTCACGATTGCCTTTTTAAAGCTAGTGGAACTTTTATTAGCGCCAAATGGTGAAATTAAAATATATTTTTCATATTTAATATGTAGTAACTAAGTGTTGACATGTTTATTTATTCTATGAACTAAGTGCCTTTATCTTTATACATTCCAATTTTATTCCATTTTAATTGTTATTAAAAAATAAATAAAAAAACAGGCGTTTGCTTGTTTCTCTCTACTGTACTCGGAAGTATAATATACTTAATTATTATTAAATATCCGCTTTAACACTCATGTATTATTAATTTATTATTGTTGACTGTATGCAAACCGTCTCAGCAAAGCAATATTTTCAAGGCGAGTGTGAATCTTAGCAGGATGTCTCGGTGAAACAGTTGACATATAGTCAACAATAATAATACGTGAGTGTTAAAGCCGGTATTTAATAATAATTTAGAATGTCAGCTCACGTGAGTGATATATATATATATATACACATATAGCTATTTATGCAACTGTTACGTTATGGATGGTCTTTTAATACGTGTGCCATTTTTCGGTACAAGCGTAGCGCGTACCGACATAGGTGGGCACGAGTTATTAAAAGACCAATAACGTACAGTTGCATACAAGATTTTATCTACGAAGGAAGGAATAAAACACAGATATAGACAAATAAGTATTTTTAATAGAAACTTAACTACACACTGACTATTGTTTATTTATATGTAGATTTTGTATTGTACAATTATTAAAATAAACAGGAATTGCAGAATTACAGGCTGAACTTGTAGATGGGCCTGGAGACATGCATTGCGGTACATTAATGTTAACTTCGTTTAATGTATTTTGAGATTTTCTCAAAATATACCAACAAGACGTTTTCAGAAAATGATGTACTTGGAATATTGTTACGTTCCCGCCATATCATGAAATCTTCATAACATTTCTCATATACATGTCTTGATTTTTCTGGTAAGTAAATTATTTGTAGCCGCAACTGCTCTATTTGTTATATCTGGTGGAGTATTTTCAATATCACTTGATGTTGAAGACATTTTGTATACAATTTGGAATAAAATTTCACTCAGAAAATTTTCGTTGGTCGACTCTTTTTTAATTTTTTTTATTTTGTTTGTCGTTATCAGGTTAAGGCAAAGATCTTGTAGCCGCAACAGCCAAATAGTATACAACAACAACAACAACAACAATACAGCTTTATTTGTACTCAAAAAAAAAAGGAAACAAAAAATAATGTAACACTTAATGTAACATATTGGGTAAATACAAACAGGCGGCCTTATCGCTTAAAGCGATCTCTTCCAGACAACCTTTGGGTGGAAGAAACTGGTCAAGAGGATAACTCATATGGTGGTGTACTAAATTTGTGTATAGGTAATATATATATAAATATATTGAAATATATATAAATGTATATTAATAGATATATACATACATATTGGTAAATATATATTGTTATGAATGGTAATTTACATGCTAATAATAATATATATACTTAGAGAGAAATAATATTTATGTAATCAGAGTGAAAGGTAATGATGTTTGACTAGTCTCTTGAAGACAGGCAGGGAAGAGGCTCTTCTAATAAGTAAAGGAAGATCATTCCACAATCGAACAGCTTGGACTGAGAACGAATTATTAAAGAAAGACGATGAATGCATCGGCGTGGTAAGAAGCAGATTCTCAGAGGACCGTAAAATGCGGTCATGAGTACCATGAAGATATCGAAACCGAGTTTTAAGGTAAGAGGGAGTTGAAGGATTATTCAACACAGAATACAAGAGAGACAGGATATGAGCATTACGGCGACGACGAATGGGAAGCCAATTTAATCGAGAGCGGAATTTAGATATGTGATCGAATTTACGAAGACCAAAAATAAACCTAATACAGAAATTTTAACAGTATACGATACTTTTGTTCTAAACTTGTTCCATTTTTAAAAACATCATGTCTCGATTTCGAAGTAATATTATAGGTACCTGGCTGTATGTTCAGAATGTCTTTGCTTGTGTTTTAGAATTTATGACGATTCGCATAATGCAACCCGATGTCGTTATGGGTATCATAATGAAACCGCTGTCAATTTTGTAATTCGAATATAACGAAACCGAAGTAGATAAATATTATAATATACTTAAATATTATTAAATGAACGTTATCTAAGTAGAAATTTACCTGAGGGGTATGAAATAGCGGTTGTTGTTATTTAAATAGTTTTTTTACATCTGATAGATGATTTCTGTAGTATAAGGCGATGAATATATTTTTGTACTTTTTATATTATACGTACGAAACGTAGTTATCAATTACATATGTTTATGTACGCTGTAATGTTAAACAAAATAAAACACAATGAGAAGATATCACTTTTTATTTAGATTCATTTAAAATGTTATTGCATAGCAACAAATGCTACCTCGTAGCTTCAATAATCTGTGCCATATAATTTATACAACTTTTTCTTGTATCATCACATCAGACACGATTTATAAAATTACAATCTTATTAATTATCTTTCATGTTTGTAAATACTGATCAATTAAAACATTGGCAAGTATTTCATTCCTTTTTTATTCAAGACATGGTTTGACGAACCCGGCGGTTCGCGGGAAGTTTTTTTTACGTTACGGGAGGTCGGGGGGGGGGGGGGGTGTACTTTACCCTGAATGCGTTTCCGATTCCATGGTATAATTATGATTATGAGGTAACCAATGTTTAATTACAGATGGCCTCTATTCTGTTCCTGATTAGTTTTGCACTTACAGTTCGTTTGCTCAAATAGTTTGCATCCTTTGAAAGGGCCGTCGACTCGTGCCGAAAGGCGGCGTCGGCTAATTCAAGGACACGGAGTTGGTCACGGATGATATTTATTATAATAGTTGCGGTTCGGTGCCGCCGTGTATTTCTTTATTTATCCGTAATTCCGAGGATTCAGTTGATTCAGACGTGGATCTAGGATTTCACAAAGAGGGGGAGGATGGTAATTTTCGTGTGATTTTAACGATATCCAAGAGAATGAACGGGCCATCTCGGAAATTTGTTAAAATGAAATTCATCGATCGAGCATGTCATGACCTGAGTTACGGCACAGAATAAATAGTTACGGAGAGGGTAACTGCACTCATTGCCCCCTCCCTACCACCTGTATGCACGCCTGTGTTGATTAAATTATAATGTAGATATTTTGATTTTGCTTATTCAAACAATTTAATAATCTACTTATTTATTTACACATAGTTTTCAAAATAGAAGATTTTCTGCAAACTAACTGTAAGCAGTGAAATTTAAATACAAATTACCTACAAGTGGCAGCACGAATCTTTAGCGCTGACGGATAATTGCGCAGATGTCAAAATAAGGTATCACAGGGGGGCTAGAGGGGCGAAGGGAGGGCGTGCGAAGCATTCCGTCCCCCGCACTAATGCCTCGTCCCCGCGCACTCTTAGTGTACAGTCGCGTTCTAAGCTGCGTTGTTATTTCTGTTAATTTTTATTGTTGTGTGCTAAGTTTGTGTTTGTTTGTTATTTTGTTGTTCTATTATTGTTTGTTTGTGACTTTAAAAAGTAAATATGCCTAAACAAAAAACAGTTTTAAGAAGGCAGTCACGACAATGGCGTATGACGTGTATTGTTTTTTAAAAAGATAATCTAATGAATTAATTGATTCTTTAAATTGATTTAGGCAAATTAATGCTATTTTTGTGCCAAATTTCAAGTCTACATCGAAGACAACGGAGTCTCACCATAAAGGTTCCTTTTGTACATTTTAGGTACTACGGAACCCTAAAAATGTCAGAGTCGAAAATGCTTTTATTTTATATTAATTAAAGTAAATATTATTTTGTATAAACATTTAGTGCGCGACAGTACCCATGCGCAGCTATCCCCTCCATGGCCGCGTTCAGTTTTATCGCCCGCTCATCACTGACAGCAGGATAGCAGATACAAAATCAACGCGTGCAAAAGAGATGTCATGATCGCCGGGCGTGAGCGGGCGATCAAACTGAACTCAGCGCTAAAGTCTCGTGCCGCCACTTTTAATGTAAATGTAATCTAAAGAGACTATTTTCGAAACCCGTAATGCTACCTACACGTGTTAAAATAAAACATCCACTTTGGATTCATTCAGTCAGGCCATAATATCTAAGGTAAAGGATCTCGGTGCCAAAGTCATATCATAATTTAAATGGGTTTTATAACAATACGCAATTTAAAAAAGGACATTCCATCCATCCATCCATCAGCCTGTTTCGTCCACTGCTGGACATAGGCCTTTCCAGGATTTCGCCACTCTTGGCGGTCCCCCTGAAAGAAATGCCCATACTCACACACGCTGGGCAGGTGGGTTGGTGAGCGCGGTGCCGAAACCCTTGCACCAGTGACGCCGCTACCCGTCACCAGTCTGTTTTATATAAGGCTCGGCAATTGGGGATGGATATACCGCCATCCATCGGTCCCAGGCAATGGTGGGCCGCCTGGTTTTGCCTGAGAGCTGTTAATAACTTTGGGAGGATTTCCGAGTAAGATGGTGGTACCTCCACAGTCGAGCTCGGCATCAGCTCTACCACCTACAAAGGACATTATGACATTTTTTTCTTCTTAATTAAACAATTTGCGCGAATAGCTATAAAACATATTGCATAAGTATGATTCAAAAATTAGAAAAATTATATTATGATGTTCATTTAGCACCGAGTAAGTGAAGAATGTGTAGTTATATCTGTTATACCCCGGGCAGAACGGGAAGCGTGCCGTCCTCGGCACAGGGCTCTATCGGCGTCAGGGGCTTCTGTGTCGGTCTGTCCTTCTTGCTGGAGCAGTCCCTCTCGGCCTCCCTGATGGCGGAGAACACGGCGCCTGCGCGGAGCTTCTTCAATATCCGCTTGTCGTGGAAGGGGTGCGTGTGCGCGCTCACTCTGTTCAACATTAACGCTGCTGTAGTAGCCACTGGCATCACTGCGGTATGTAGCTGCGGCCCTACTCATGAAGCTTACACATGGTCTAAGTCATGAAGCCATTAGGTAATAAATAAGAGATAAAATAACCGTTCATGGAACAAGATTGAACATAAAACAAAAAAACCGGCCAAGTCCGAGTCAAAAATATCATGTTTGTTGTATGGAAGCCCCCTTTCATATTTATTTTATCCTGTTTTTCAACTGTCTAACTATGACGGTTTATAAGATGCCTGGTGACAGACGGACAGACAGCGGAGTCTTAGTAATAACCCTAAAAATACATCTTAAATCAGATAAAGCATATTTTTACACCAACGAAACTTCTGGGGGGGACAAATAGAATCGCCAGGGAATCGTACCTCGACTTTACCCTACACGGATATGGAAAAATTAACTTTCTCCATACCCGTGTTAGTAACAGTTGTGTCACGATTCCCTTGACAAACTCTATGTCCTGCCCACTACCACTTCAACTTACTGATCGGTCACCTTCGATCTCCGACGAACGTCCTCGTTTCGGATTCTGTCTGATATCCCAAGCATGGCTGTAGTTTGTTAAAATGATTGACCTAGACTAGTAGTTGTAGCAGGTCGCCGACTGTGCTAAATACAAACGTGACGGATTCACGGACATTCCCCCTTCTGTGAGTTGACACGTGATGCTAATGTTGACCCCGTCAATGAGTCTGTTGAATGCGTCGTTTATTGTAAGCTCTCAGGCTTAAAGTAAATACACTTTATTACACGCGTTAAACTGATTGTAAGTTGCGACACCACAGTTGAGAGAGCCGCTCTGTGTCGCGTCATCCTAACAATGTTTGGAGATAGAATACTATTAAACTATGGTTGAACTGTGGGTCCACACCACATCTGTGCCCGATGTACAGTAACAAGGCTCACGACGCACGACGTTGATGAACAGTGAGGCCTTACATCTGTCGTGACGTGTTCACTTTAGACACAACGCCGCGTCGCTTGCAACTATACCTCGCTGGAGAAACAAGGTTATGTTAGGCTAAGTAATAGTATTCTATCTCCATACAGACGAGCCGTAACGAACCCACCCTCGGTACAACTCGGTTTACGACAGTCGCGGTCCCACCCACAGAGTACCTTTATATTTACGTACGCACGTTGTCTCTGTGACGTTCCCGCGCATTTTCGTAAATTATGGCACGAAATTACAGAGTATGTTGTGCATTGTATGATTGCTTAAATTCAACTTTTATAATAATAATATAGCATTATCAAATACGCAAACAATCAGTTGGCAGCCCTAGGGCGTGTTTAGGCGCCGAGTGCCGCGCCGCCGAGCGGCCGTAGGTATTGATTTCAAGGACACCGCCTAGTTAAACTACTGTTGTTACCTATACTGTGGTTTAACGTGCCTTCCGAAATATACAGACTGAACATAAATAAGACACAATAGGTCCTGACGCTTCAGTTGCTCAATCCGCAACCATAGAGACGTAAGTATAGTGCATTCAGTATAACCTGGCGTGTTTCCACTTGAGACCATGATTAAAGTATGTTCGAGTTATCATGATACCTATGGGTGGCAGTTCAAAATTGACAGTTACAGTTATGTGCCCTAACGAAATAGAATCGATTTTTTTAGTACCGAGAAAGTTAACAAGGGCTATCAAATCGATTATTTATTTGATTGATCTTTGATTATGCAAACTGCTTTTTGTTAATATCTGAATTAATTAAATTAAACGAACCAATAACGCCCGAGCTTGAGAGTTCAAAGTTTTTATTTTGTTTTTCTCGGCATTTCACCAAAAACAAACAACAATTACAAAACAAAAATCAACAAAAACTGTAACAAACGTCAAAACAAATAACACGTAAAGCAACCGGAACGAAAATTCAAACCGCATACAAGATGAACTCAAACTGACGCGATCCTATAAGATGTCCGCACCGATTCATCGATGTATTTTCGATTATGTAGTGTCAGTGCCTATGTGTTAACGTTCCGATGCACGCATCAAGTAGCAAAAAGACATTATTCTTTTTTGAATTTTTTTTCGTTAAATTTAACGAATACACTGTGGTTATTGTTTCGATTTATAGATAAATAATTTATTGTATTTTTACAATAATGATATAGATTCTTTCTAAAACCTAATATTTCCTTTTGTACCTGGGTGTATGTAGTATGGTGTGAGTAGTATAGGTGAAACGGAAAATTAGGAACTGTCACCCATATCATGCTAACTCGAACATATAGTATGTTCATGCTATAGCAATAACAATAGGGTTAAGTCGTGGAGGGTGAATTCGCCTGAATGGAACTATAAACACGTGCGACAGGCGGTGTTCAAAATATTTTTGATACATTCCTTATGTTATCTTCCCTTTATTTATTTTATGAATATTCAAAAGTATTCACACTGGTTGGTTCGCAACAAAACAGATAAGGCCGAAGCGGCTCCTTTAAAAATGAATGGGCTCTATGAGTGTTTGGTTTATCACCCCTATTGTTTATGTTCAAGTGGAAACGCGTCAGTGAATACTGGGTGCACTATACATGTATGAGAGAATGAGTCAGTACCTCTTTATGACGATATCTTCCTTCGTGATGACGTAAGCAGGACAGCGGCCCTTGTTCACGTAGTCGACGCACCGCCATTGCCGCACCTGGTCTCTGTTCGTGTGCTTCACGTAGTACATGAATCTGTTGAGGATCATCTGCACTGAGCCCTGGTTCGATACTGTGTACTGAATCATTTGATCTGTAAATTTATACAACAATAAAATTGTTGGTGATGTGATGCATAATACCGTTCCGCACGTCTGTGTGCGTCGCTTGACACTGCCACAGTATCCCTGTAGATGGCGCATCGTCGATACAGCCATAACTATCTGTCAATTCAGTATTTAGAATAATTCCCTGGAATAATGTGCCGTACCAGGTTGCTCTAATAATGGTGATTGATCATTTATTCCCGAAAATTTAATAGAATAATAACAAACATAAAACATACTGACACAGGTGATAAGAGAACGAAAGAAACGCGAGATGTTGAAGGAAAATAATAGTAAAACCGGAGCACACACAAACAACAAAGTTTGACACAGCCGGACCGTAGTATATAATATTGTCTTCGGCCGAACCCACACTAGCGCCATCTGCAATTAGCTTTACCTGTCAACGCGAACTCGAGACTCACAGAGGTCAGTGTAGAGACTGAAGTACGTAAGGTGACAATCACTGCGCAGCCGAAACTTGGTATAACATTGATTATATTTTTTTACTATAAATTTATGATGGATAGAATCCGAAACGAGGAGATTCGTCGGAGATCGAAAGTAACCGACATAGCCTGCAGAATCAGTAAGTTGAAGTGGCAGTGGGCAGGCCATATTTGTCGCCGAAATGATGGCCGTTGGGGCCGAAAGGCTCTAGAATGGAGACCACGTACAGCAAAGCGTAGTGTAGGCCGACCTCGTGCGCGCTAGACTGACGACCTGAAGGACGTTGTGGGTGGCGGCTGGATGAGGAGGACGGAGGACCGACATGAGTGGCGAAATTTGGGAAAGGCCTATGTCCAGCAGTGGACGAACACGGGCTGATGGATGGATGGATGGACTATAAATTTATACTTGCGATTGTCGGCACTTGGTAAAAAGCTGCATTCCTTGAAAATGGTGTTTACCGAAACTAGAAAATTGAAATATGTTATACGAAGTTTCTCCTGCAGTTTGACGCACTTCAGACACAAAATAGATAGGTACAGAAGGCCAACCACGGCTGACCTTGACTTTAATTACGTACTCATCACATGTATCGCAAAGCGCAAGCACTCGTGACTATGACTAGTCGTACTGACATTCGACTGAATCCTACCGAGATCGTCGTACGTACGCGTCTATGTGTGCGTGCGCCCGAAATCGCTGTTTGTAGGGAGCAGGCCTTCTGTATGTGTTTATTTTGTGCCTCAGACCCACAGTTCGTTCGCTTAAATTGTTTGCACGCTTTAATACGCCGCGCCGACTCAGTTTAAAAGGACAGTTCGTGCTGGTGACCGTGAAATTCGAAATTGGTGGCTGGTTTTAATCAGACTTTATAAAAGTGAAAAAATAAAACAAATATAATGATAAAATAGAGAATATTTGGAATGATGTGCCTTGATTACAATTTAATATTTTCATATAATTCTTTAACTAAATAACCAAACCTAGGTCCAATTCATAACGAATATCCGATTTAATTAATTAAGTATACAAAGAAACAAATTGAAGATTACAGCAAATGTTTTCCTTTGATTATTTTTGAAGAATTTAAGTTTTTATAATTGTAATTAATTATTTAGGTATATTTTAGCGCGTTCGCAACTTGCTTCCCCGTCGAGCGAGGAAGTGAGACACATGCACCCGGGGTCACCAGCAGTAACTGTCGCCTCGATAAAAAGTATAGTGCGGAACCCACCCAGTGGCGCCCCCTGTGTGACCTGTTCGTCGCTCTTCTCGATGTAACTGTCCATGAGGGTGTCTTCGTCTTCCTCGTGCATCGGCTCTTCGAATGTCTCTTCAGCAGCACTCTCGGCGTATTCTTGAGTCTTTGCTATCTTGTCGGGTACACTGAGAGTAAACAAAATTACGGTTTATTTATAGCCCTGGTGTTTAAAGACTTTTTCAAATTAATTAGAAAGGTATAATTTTTTCGGGAATGGTATGGATAGTGCCATTATAAGTATTATGTATTATTATATAAATATATATATATATATAATGTGTAAGTGTATAGTTTTTGCATGGTATAAGTATGTATATAAACTTTTGTTGATTAAGATACAAATGTATTTAGTATATTTTTTTTTGTGGATTAAAATCTAGGTCAAGACTGTCCTTACAAATAGAACAGATCATAACATAATAGTCCTAGCACAGACTCTACGTCTATCTGGGCTATTATTGGAACACCACGATTAAAACGTTTATTTGGCACTTAAAATTTGTATACTTATGTACTATAGATTTAAGTTATTTACTGCATGGTGTAATATAGTTGTAAGCTTTGTTAAATAAATAAATAAAATAACATATATGTATTTTTTTATCCCTTTACTTAATGTAAGTTACCTTTATAAAGGAAAAATATATTTGAAAAAAGAAAGGACATGATCTTATAAGTTTCTTGCCCTCCTTCTTAGCAAGACTCAACTAATCGGATAAGAGGAGTAAGGCATACTATTTATTTATTCAACGTATTTACATTTATTTAAAGTTTACTTACTGCTACTCAAACGTGTGTGTCAAACGGGGAACTGCCGCGTATCTAGGTTTGCCTCCGAAGAAACTACGAATACAGGCGAAATCTGACTATAACAATCGTGAGTATCCGTAGTAGTCCTTATTTTAACGTTTATTGTTTATTTACACTCTTCACTATTATACAAAGAGGAAAGATTTGTTTGTTTGTTTGTTTATATGTTTGAGGTGAACTTTGGAACTACTGAACCGATTCTAAAAATTATTTCTTTTATAAAAAGCTACACAATTGCCGAGTAACAGAGGCTATATTTTATTTAAATTAAAGTAAGTTCTCAGTTTGAAAATTCCATTTTGTGAACCATGTCGGGAGAAAAAACGCTGCTTAGCTGCTTTATTGGCGTGCCTAGACCAAATGGTTGGTTATACGTGATAAAACCGGTTGTTTTTCCATAATAGGAAACTGTATCAGTGTAATCTGACTAAAGATTTCCATCTACAACGATCCTGACACACCTCTTGCTACTGTTAAGCTTGAAAAGGTGACTACAGTCAGGTTTAAGCATAGATACATTAAATACTATGGTTTAAGTAATGATTTTTTCCCATATGGGAATACTATATCAGTTTAATCTGACTACGGATTTACATCTACAACGACCCGGGCACACCTCTTGCTAATATTTAGCTTGTAAAAGTGATTACAGCCGGGTTTATGTATTGATTTTTTCCCATTCGAGAAAACTGTATCAGTTTAATCTGACTACAGATTTCCATCTACAACGATCCTGACACACTTCTTGGCACGTTGGTAAAACATGGTGACCAGGGTCTGATGATGGGACTGGAAGATGGGTACGGGATCTCCTCAACGGACAACAGCAGACCCTTCGAATTTGGGCTTATTTGATTGGCATTTATTAGCACTTTAGTAAAACATGGTGACCAGGGTCTGATGATGGAACTGGAATGTGAGTACGGGATCTCCTCAACGGACACCAGCAGACCCTTCGAGTTTGGGCTTATTTGATTGGTATTTATTAGCACTTTGGTAAAACATGGTGACCGTTGCACATAGTCGTAAAATCATATTCTTTTGTTTTCCTTATTTCCACGAAAATCTCTTCGACGCGGGCGGAGCCGCGGGCAAAGGCTAGTTTATATATATTTTTAATTGTATTATCCTGTGTAATAGTTACTTAAACTTCTTTTTATTCTGACTTGTAACACGTGTATACGGGGTTTAGTTTTTTAAGAGGGCGTGGATGGCGAAATCCAAATCTAGAGAATAGCGAAAAAAGCTCAAAGATGTCCTTAACTTATCAAGTATATCGTACCTTATAGTTATAGTACATAAATAAACATGTTTAAAATATATTGCATTTCATATTTCTTACCATTTGATTTATCTTCATAAATAAATTAAAAAAAAAGATATTTGTTCAGGATGGGCAATTTTCTTTTAATTTAGGATGTTCCTTGAGGAAGGTTTCAAAGTCGACTAAGTTTTGATGAAGGAAATCAGAGAATTCGGGTCAGGAGCAATGTCCTAGACTTGCATAATCCATAAGTAGGCCTTGGAACTACAAATCGCCGCCGCCGCCCGCTGTGGCTGTAACTCCAAGCGAAGCACTAATACATAAATATGTGCTCAACTTTAGTTGTAGTGTAATAAAATAACCCTTCTAAAAATGAAATTCAAAAAATCAGTACTACTTGTACCATTGATGGTACTGTTCAATGGTACTAGTGGTCCCCGGGCCCGAGATAAATTAATTCAGTTTTTTTTAGGTCTATTGGTACGGGTTATACGAGTATGTATAACGTGACTTTTGTCTCGGTAAGTAGTCAGTATCAAGGTTAGATGACCTTTACCCAGAAACGCAAGCGCAGCCAGCCCCGAGTCAACTATTAGGGGATATCAATACTTTAACGAGACTCGCACTGTAGCCGGAGATGCGAGTAGTGTGTAGGTGATAGGTGGACGTGATTGTTCCCAAGGTATATTGGTACGGGTTATACGAGTATGTATAACGTGACTTTTGTCTCGGTAAGTAGTCAGTATCAAGGTTAGATGACCTTTACCCAGAAACGCAAGCGCAGCCAGCCCCGAGTCAACTATTAGGGGATATCAATACTTTAACGAGACTCGCACTGTAGCCGGAGATGCGAGTAGTGTGTAGGTGATAGGTGGACGTGATTGTTCCCAAGGTCTATTGGTACGGGTTATACGAGTAGGTATGTATAACGTGACTTTTGTCTCGGTAAGTAGTCAGTATCAAGGTTAGATGACCTTTACCCAGAAACGCAAGCGCAGCCAGCCCCGAGTCAACTATTAGGGGATATCAATATTTTATTTTGCGTGATTAGATAAAAAGGTATTATCGATCCGTCATACTGATGATCACTTACAAAGCCTCCAGTATGAATGTGGCTGTATAAATAAAAGTACATACATATAAGGTAACATACGTATATTTCTCTGGGTCGGAGTCGTGCACAAGGCCCTGGTAGACCTTGCCGTTGTCGTCGGCGATGCTCGCGGTGCTCTCTCTATATATATGTATAAGGTGACATACGTATATTTCTCTGGGTCGGAGTCGTGCACAAGGCCCTGGTAGACCTTGCCGTTGTCGTCGGCGATGCTCGCGGTGCTCTCTCTATATATATGTATAAGGTAACATACGTATATTTCTCTGGGTCGGAGTCGTGCACAAGGCCCTGGTAGACCTTGCCGTTGTCGTCGGCGATGCTCGCGGTGCTCTCTCTATATATATGTATAAGGTAACATACGTATATTTCTCTGGGTCGGAGTCGTGCACAAGGCCCTGGTAGACCTTGCCGTTGTCGTCGGCGATGCTCACGGTGCTCTCTCTATATATATGTATAAGGTAACATACGTATATTTCTCTGGGTCGGAGTCGTGCACAAGGCCCTGGTAGACCTTGCCGTTGTCGTCGGCGATGCTCGCGGTGCTCTCTCTATATATATGTATAAGGTAACATACGTATATTTCTCTGGGTCGGAGTCGTGCACAAGGCCCTGGTAGACCTTGCCGTTGTCGTCGGCGATGCTCGCGGTGCTCTCTCTATATATATGTATAAGGTAACATACGTATATTTCTCTGGGTCGGAGTCGTGCACAAGGCCCTGGTAGACCTTGCCGTTGTCGTCGGCGATGCTCGCGGTGCTCTCTCTATATATATGTATAAGGTAACATACGTATATTTCTCTGGGTCGGAGTCGTGCACAAGGCCCTGGTAGACCTTGCCGTTGTCGTCGGCGATGCTCGCGGTGCTCTCTTTATATATATGTATAAGGTAACATACGTATATTTCTCTGGGTCGGAGTCGTGCACAAGGCCCTGGTAGACCTTGCCGTTGTCGTCAGCGATGCTCGCGGTGCTCTCTCTATATATATGTATAAGGTAACATACGTATATTTCTCTGGGTCGGAGTCGTGCACAAGGCCCTGGTAGACCTTGCCGTTGTCGTCGGCGATGCTCGCGGTGCTCTCTCTATATATATGTATAAGGTAACATACGTATATTTCTCTGGGTCGGAGTCTTGCACAAGGCCCTGGTAGACCTTGCCGTTGTCGTCGGCGATGCTCGCGGTGCTCTCTCTATATATATGTATAAGGTAACATACGTATATTTCTCTGGGTCGGAGTCGTGCACAAGGCCCTGGTAGACCTTGCCGTTGTCGTCGGCGATGCTCGCGGTGCTCTCTCTATATATATGTACAAGGTAACATACGTATATTTCTCTGGGTCGGAGTCTTGCACAAGGCCCTGGTAGACCTTGCCGTTGTCGTCGGCGATGCTCGCGGTGCTCTCTCTATATATATGTATAAGGTAACATACGTATATTTCTCTGGGTCGGAGTCGTGCACAAGGCCCTGGTAGACCTTGCCGTTGTCGTCGGCGATGCTCGCGGTGCTCTCTCTATATATATGTATAAGGTAACATACGTATATTTCTCTGGGTCGGAGTCTTGCACAAGGCCCTGGTAGACCTTGCCGTTGTCGTCGGCGATGCTCGCGGTGCTCTCTCTATATATATGTACAAGGTAACATACGTATATTTCTCTGGGTCGGAGTCTTGCACAAGGCCCTGGTAGACCTTGCCGTTGTCGTCGGCGATGCTCGCGGTGCTCTCTCTATATATATGTATAAGGTAACATACGTATATTTCTCTGGGTCGGAGTCGTGCACAAGGCCCTGGTAGACCTTGCCGTTGTCGTCAGCGATGCTCGCGGTGCTCTCTCTATATATATGTATAAGGTAACATACGTATATTTCTCTGGGTCGGAGTCTTGCACAAGGCCCTGGTAGACCTTGCCGTTGTCGTCGGCGATGCTCGCGGTGCTCTCTCTATATATAAGGTGGAATCGAAATACCTGCCACGGACGAAATAGGAGATACTATTATGTTTATAGATTACATTAGTGAAGAAATTTCGTACCCCGGAATAGTTAAATAAATTTGAGAAGGTAAAATAATTAAATAAACATTTTCTTCATTCTGCATAACGTGGTTCACAAATTACGCTTGACGAGTCGTTTAGTCAATGATAACAATTGCTATCTCTTTCTAACCGTTCAATGAATGAAATTCATTTAATTGTATGAAACCGTTAGGTAGTAGTCGCAAAACTTCAATGAAGTTGTCAAAGGACGCCGCTCTATCCGAGCGAGCCGCTCGTCAAATAGTCAAAGGGCAGACCGCCTGCCGCCACCCCGTCCCCCACTACCCCTTTCGTCGCACGCGCTTGTTTTTGTTTGTTGTTGTGCCCCCACCCCAGTTCGCTGTTTTCGCTGGTCGCAGAGGTGCGTATCTCGCGCGCATTCTTTAAAAATGCCTCCTAGACCACGATATTCAAATCAAGAATATCTTGAGATGGTATCGTGCTACCGCGAGTGTAACAACGTAACCGCGCATGCAGAAAACCTATACGAGCAGAGATTTGGTGTACGAGTGAGCCATCATACCATTCTGGACGCCGTATACAGATTTCGAGAGCATGGTCGCTTTGACCCGCCTCCGGTTGACGCAGGCAGGCCTCGATACTCAGCCGAATTTGAAGAGGAAGTGTTAGACTTTTTCCGGCGTCACCCTCTTGCTAGCACCAGGGACGCTGCTAGAGTGTTTGATGTAAGCCATTTCTACGTGCGGCAACTTCTTAATCGGGAAGGGCTCCATCCTTACCACTTCTTAAGAGTGCAAGAATTGCAGCCACAAGACTACGCGGCTCGACTCGCATTTTGTCATTGGATTAGAGAAGAACGTCGCAACATTATGTGGACCGACGAGTCCACTTTCACACGGGTTGGAATGTTCAATATCCACAATGCGCATTTTTGGACCGAGACGAATCCTCGTGTTGTTCGGCCTGACCACTTCCAGATACGATTTAGTGTTAACGTGTGGGCGGGCATACTCGGCAATAGAGTTCTTGGACCAGTTTTCTTGGACAGACTGAACGGGGAAACATATCTTCGCTTACTGCGAACCCGTGTAAGCAGAATGTTGGAACGTATTCCTCTTGAAGAAATAAGTGGACTGCACTTCCAACATGATGGAGCACCAGCTCATTTCGCTGTGAACGTACGTGACTATTTGAATGGTGTGTGGTACGGTGGCGAGAGGTGGATCAGCCGAGGAGGGCCAGTGCCGTGGCCTCCTCGCTCGCCTGATTTAACCCCATTAGACTTTTTTTTATGGGGTCGTGTAAAGGACCCTGTGTACGGCCAAACCGGACATGATATTAGAACTGTGCGAGAACTAAAAAGGCGCATCAAGCGCGCTTTTCAGCAAGTAAAAAGTGAAACTGACACCTTAAATAAAGTGCAAAGACATGTACGCAAGCGTGCCTACATTTGTGTGCAACGCGAAGGCGGACTTGTGCAACAGTTTTGTAGATAAATAATACTGTTGTAAATTATGCAAATAACTGTAGCTAAGGTGTAATTGGTGTAAATAAGGTACAATTGGTGTAAAAATGCAAAGACAGAACATAATGTTTTTGTGTAATGTGTACCTACGGCAAAACATAATCAGGAGACCCGGCTTTAAGTGTGATGAGAAGTTTACCATCTTATTACATCAGTTTTTATCTGCGGAATGAATTAGAGGAATGCAATAACTGGTAAGTGCACTTTTAAACTTTTGCCTGCGTATTATTGGGTACTGGTTGGCCAACAGATCCAGCCGTTTGGAAATTTAACAGTACCCTAATTAGTTAATTTACCGGTGTCTTAATGACCAATGACGAAGAGTAATTTGCAATGTATTTCGTATTTACATCTACTTTGCGTGTGAGCGTAAGCACATTGGAGAGGCATGCAATGGCACCTATTCTCGTGTAGCACTTTTAAATTTCGAGCTAAAAAAACCCAAGAAATAGACCTTAACGCGGAGAGATGACAGTTAAATGAGCTTGTATTATTTTGGGTTTTCACAACTCTACATTTAAGTTTGTGCTACACAGAATAGGTACAAATATCTCTACCTGGTAGAGACGAACTGAGCAGCTGATTTCATTCATTGAACGGTTAGAAAGAGAAAGCAATTGTTATCATTGACTAAACGACTCGTCAAGCGTAATTTGTGAACCACGTTATGCAGAATGAAGAAAATGTTTATTTAATTACTTTACCTTCTCAAATTTATTTAACTATTCCGGGGTACGAAATTTCTTCACTAATGTAATCTATAAACATAATAGTATCTCCTATTTCATCCGTGGCAGGTATTTCGATTCCACCTTATATATGTATAAGGTAACATACGTATATTTCTCTGGGTCGGAGTCGTGCACAAGGCCCTGGTAGACCTTGCCGTTGTCGTCGGCGATGCTCGCGGTGCTCTCTCTATATATATGTACAAGGTAACATACGTATATTTCTCTGGGTCGGAGTCTTGCACAAGGCCCTGGTAGACCTTGCCGTTGTCGTCGGCGATGCTCGCGGTGCTCTCTCTATATATATGTATAAGGTAACATACGTATATTTCTCTGGGTCGGAGTCGTGCACAAGGCCCTGGTAGACCTTGCCGTTGTCGTCGGCGATGCTCGCGGTGCTCTCTCTATATATATGTATAAGGTAACATACGTATATTTCTCTGGGTCGGAGTCTTGCACAAGGCCCTGGTAGACCTTGCCGTTGTCGTCGGCGATGCTCGCGGTGCTCTCTCTATATATATGTATAAGGTAACATACGTATATTTCTCTGGGTCGGAGTCGTGCACAAGGCCCTGGTAGACCTTGCCGTTGTCGTCGGCGATGCTCGCGGTGCTCTCTCTATATATATGTATAAGGTAACATACGTATATTTCTCTGGGTCGGAGTCTTGCACAAGGCCCTGGTAGACCTTGCCGTTGTCGTCGGCGATGCTCGCGGTGCTCTCTCTATATATATGTATAAGGTAACATACGTATATTTCTCTGGGTCGGAGTCGTGCACAAGGCCCTGGTAGACCTTGCCGTTGTCGTCGGCGATGCTCGCGGTGCTCTCTCTATATATATGTATAAGGTAACATACGTATATTTCTCTGGGTCGGAGTCGTGCACAAGGCCCTGGTAGACCTTGCCGTTGTCGTCGGCGATGCTCGCGGTGCTCTCTCTATATATATGTATAAGGTAACATACGTATATTTCTCTGGGTCGGAGTCGTGCACAAGGCCCTGGTAGACCTTGCCGTTGTCGTCGGCGATGCTCGTGGTGCTCTCTCTATATATATGTATAAGGTAACATACGTATATTTCTCTGGGTCGGAGTCTTGCACAAGGCCCTGGTAGACCTTGCCGTTGTCGTCGGCGATGCTCGTGGTGCTCTCTATTTGGAAGTAGCACACATCCTCTTCTTCCTTGTGGGACTTTTCTTTACAATGTGGCGGCAATGGTTGCGCTGACTGTAATATAAAACATGATTCATTGAAATAGGCGACGACGTCAGTACGTATACATGTTTGCGGAAATCCATCATCAACGTGTCGGACCCAAGGTACCCCTGGCGGATACGCCTGGGGGTACGGTGGGTACCAGCTGGTGGTACCATAGGTCTGACTTTAATAAAACCGTACCACCGAGTAATAGAGCTGGAAACGATCATTTTTAGTGGGTTCATATCTCAGGTTCGAAATGGATCTCGTGAAAACTTTTTGTTCTCATTAGATTCAGGTTTCAGACCATGGATCTACTGAGGACTGTCAACTAAGACAAAGATCTAGGATCTCTTGAGAATGATCAAAGGCATATAATTTTTTCAAAGTAACGTCATCTTAAACGTCAAAAGTGACAGGTGTCATTAAAATCTCAAATCTTAAGATAATGGCAGGTGACGTATCAGATGTGATAGGTGTCAGAAAAATCCAAAATTTCAAGATTCAAGGTGACAATGTCAAAAGTGACAGGTGGCTAAGTTTCAAAAAAGTGTACCGTAACGCAGATGTTCAAGTTTGTTGTTCAGAGGTATCGATGTACAGATGTCACTAATGTTGTCCAAGTGAGGATGCATGCATGGTAAAAATAATAAACACGGGTTAAGTCTATAATTTTTATAAAAAAACAGACTCCGTCTAATATTAATTTTTAAAAAGTAATTGAACTAATTTAAAAATTAAAGGCTTAAATTAAAATTCTGCCAAATTATTACCCTAATAAACCTAAATACCTATGTATTTTTTACATAACACTGTCACATGAAATTTTCAATTAGTTTTTGTAAATTAGAATTTTAAAACAAGAATCCCTTAATATGGCTCTTAATTTTGAAATTAAAGTTCAATCAACAGAATGAAACAATATTTTATTCGAATTTTTCTTTATCTACATTTCTATACCAAAATATGACGTCATCAATAAACGTCTATGTAATCAAGCCTTTATGAACATAATTCGGAGAATCCTACATCTGAGCAACGAAAAATTACATCTGTGCACCGAAAGTTGCACAGATGTAACCTCGTTGGATCTTATAACTTCCAAAAGGAACTCAAAAAATCGTTTTATAATTAAATCAAAACAAATCTAGGCTAATTACAATGAATACGAGCAAAGAAAAATAATGTGTATTTTTTCACCTCACCTTGCGTCTACACAACCTCCGTTGTACAGATGTCATTTTGTTTGTCTTTCCAGCCGTCCGTTTGACAACAATCACAAACTGCACGCGGGATCAAATACGGCGACGCTTCTATCACGTGACATTCCGTAAGGTGTTGCCAGAGCATAAAATTAATTCTGCTAAAACTTTATTTAAAAGATTGGAGTCCTTCAAAAAATACCAATCATTATAATTATACAAGCTGCATGTGTCTTCTAACGATTCTAATACAAAATTTACTTCAAAAGAGGATACAGTAAGAATAAACAACATTTGTTTTGTATAATCTGGTAATGAGAATTTGTATGGGGAGACGAAAACAAAGTTTAAATTATTTATTATAATTTGATGACGGACAGCTTGATATTTACAAAATTATCATCATTTACGGATAAGAAAACCATTCTAAGAGAAAAACACATTAAACTTTCCAAAAAGACAAAAACAGATAAGTTATAAAAATATATGTCTGTAGGACAGTTTGTTTTTGCAAATGTACACTTTTTTTGACACTTAGCCAGGTGTTCACCAGGTGTTTTTCTTGCCCTTCTTTTTAGCTAGATTAATCGAATGGGCGGATTTAGGCATTATAATCTATTTATAGTTTATTTATCTATTAACTTATTTATTCATTGCATTATGTAGGTATGTTTATACAATATTTTAATTTTTTACTTATGTTAGTATATATTTGGCTAGGCATTATATTTATTTATGGTCTATTCAGTTTATTTATCAACTTATTTATTTCATTATGTAGGTATAATAATATTCTTATTCCAATGAGTCTTTATTTTATGCATGTGTATAACTTTAGTAGCCCAACTTAAATACAGTTTTTTTATATATTTCCCGTATCATATTTGTTTCATCATAAAATTGGGGGCTTGGCTGTGTAAAGTAAAAAATATAAAATATTACAACCCCTTCCCTGTTTTGATGTTTTCCGGATCGAGTGCCATTTTAACTAGCAGCTGCTATAGAATTATAAATGATCAAGTCAACTTTCTGGTTTTTCCACAAAACAGCCGCTTATACTTAAGCCTGGCTGCGTCCGTGCTATTGGTATTTTATATTATTAAATAATTAAAATATATAATTAAATAATATAAAATATTCCAATCAATTATCGGGTATTCATTCATATTGTATCTTATGGCCATATTATGCCTATAGTATTTATTCCACCTGGTTTCGGTTTTACACCCTTATCAAGGGTTTTAACACATTTTACAGGATTTAAACATTAATTCAGTAATTACGTGCAATAACTGAAGTATGTCGTTAATCAATGTGTATTTCACCTGTAAGGGGTGCATGTCTTCAATGCCCTTGATGTGCAGCTCCTTGCCGGCTTCCATCAGCTCCTTCAGGTTCTCCACCGACACCAGCACCTCCCCGGTGTACACGTACTCCAGGATGGAGCACAGTGTCTTGTACGATACTCTCTGGAATGTTCTACGGTGTTTTAAATTTAACTAGTTACTAGTATCTAACCGAAACCAAAACCGAATTTTGGTTTTCATCCAAGTTTCGGCCTTACCTGACACCAAAACTTTTGAAAGACTTTATTTGTAGACAATTTAACAATTATGTTATTCACCAAAAAAATTGAAACCAAAAAGGATAGAGCAAAAATAAATTTTGACTGAAGTAATAAATAGATAAGATTGTTTTTATTGCGATGCACATACTGACGCTCACGAGGGCGTTATGTGATTTCACGCCTTGTTCTAAAGAAACAGATGGCGCTGTCGTCGCTACAATATGTGTTGCTTCAGACAGTTAAGAAATTCACAGTTCTCATTAACTGAGATTATGTTTTTATTGCGAAATCCATCGCTTTGGAATACTCTAAATATTATTATTAGAGTGCATTACAAAACAGAAAAGATAAATTAGAAACAAATGTAAAGACAAGAATTTGAAAAAATTCCTCGGGCCAGGATTCGAACCTGCGACCTCGTTTCCCAGACAAGCGCGCTACCAATTGCGCCACCGAGGTACTTACCTAGACCGTTTAATTTTTCCACCATACTTGTCCACCGAATATTTTTGCAACTATTTGATCTAACTAGCTTGTAATGCACATACTGACGCTCACGAGGGCGTTTTCAAATTCTTGTCTTTACATTTGTTTCTAATTTATCTTTTCTGGTTTGTAATGCACTCTAATTATAATAAATAGATATTACATGTACGTAGCCAGCCATGGGCTCAGGGTGGGGCACACCTACCTTGCGCGCCCTTTTTGTTTTGATCGCATTTTGAGGAGTGTGAACTTTCTTCCGGATATTAAGTATTGTAGTTAGTACCTAGATAATTTAGTTTTAGTTTCTTAGGTTTGGTTAGGTACCTTACAGGTCAGAGCCACGGTGGGGCAAGCGCCTCACCCTGCCCCACCGTGGCTACGCCCATGGATATTTATGTATTCTTTTTTGGAAGACTCTATACTCTCTAAATACTAGGTATAAAGTCGTTAAGTATGAAGTCAAATGGTTTCTTCCACACGTAGTTTTGAAAAGGGTGTTGCTCTCAGGCTGCGGTCTTACTGGAGTCTTATTGAAATAATAGGTACTACCCACACCATAGCAGCAGTTAAATATAACATACATTTAGAAAGATGACAGGATGAGGGCAGTTGGCACAAGAGATCAACTCCTTGATATAGGGACTGGCCAGCGCCAGGATGACCTGATGAACCTTCACCATGTGTCCATCTGCTGCCAGGGTCATGTCCACGAACTCTCCATTCTGAAAGAATTTGGGGGAGTTCACAAGATTTTATTGTAAAGACCCTGCACTGCGATCTTGGCGCTATACGACGTGAAATCTAAGTCATTTTGTTAACGAAAGCTGGTGATATTACTCGTCCATATGAACAACTTTTACTATGAAGCCAACCCTGAAATCGTGAAGAAAAATCAGCTGTTTCATACATTTGGGTCGAGAGGTTTTATGGAACAGCTGATATGTTTTTCACGATTTCAGGGTTGGCTTCATAGTAAAAGTTGTTCATACGGACGAGTACTATCACCAGCTTTCGTTAACAAAATGACTTAAATATCACGTTGTATGTGACTTTTATATTAGGTATATTAGCAATAATGAGATCTCAACCGATTGATATAATCCTGGCCAGTAAATTAAATAAAACTAAACATGGACTCAACAAATTTCCTGTAAAACTTATAAAGAAGGATGTCCCAAAATTAACGCAAGATTTGAATTATATAGAAAACACAGTTTTCAGTCTTTTGATTGTTATTTTTTTATTGAATCATAAAGTAGGTACATAGGATAGGGTTGTTTATGGAATAATACTTCGGACAAATGGCCTCCACGGCTTTGCATGCACATACGCACTCGTTTGTCGAAATGTTCCATGACCATTCAGCATAATCACAGAGTTTAATAGATCGTAAGTATCAAGTTGGTTCTTTGTAACTGCTCGTGGAATAAGTTTGTGTTTTAAACTGTATGTACGGAACCCTCAGGGCACGAGTCCTACTCGCACTTGACCAGTTTTTGTTTTTACAGTAAAGTACACTAGGTCTGATGAGTAGCATTAAAAGTGAAATACTAATTAAATTATGTTTAATGTTGTTATTATTAAGTAATTTAATTAATATTATTGTTCTATGATCGGAATAGAAAACCAATGTTTAATTTTTGTTATTTAATTGTATTGATAACTTAATTTATTTTATCTATACTAGGTGAAATTAAATCAACCGACCAAATTCATACTGGAGACTCGGTTAGTCATCAGGAACAAGATTTAATGACCCTCCAGGTGAAATTCGAAAAAAAAAAATATTTTACCCGTAGAACCTGCACTAGGAATTGTACTTAAACTAGTCCAACCAGTACGGGAGCAAAAAAAAATATTTTTCGAAATTGGCCAAAAGGATTACTGAACCTAGTTCTTGATCACTAACCGAGTCTCTAGTATGAATTTGGTCGGTTGATCAAATTTCACCCTATATATCATATAATGTCTTAATAAGTAACAGTTTTGTAAAAAATCTATTAACTACATCTACACTATTATATAAGGTCCTACAATTCAAAGTGAAAAAATTCAACAGATGATAGGGTATCCCTAATAGACCACATCCCACCGAAAAAAATGATTTTTTTGCGCATACTTTTTATTTTACATTTCCATAGAAATTTAGTCAGCTGATTGAACCACTTTGTACTGGGAAGTCAGAAAATTATTTAAGCAATTCTGGTATTTGATCAGTTAACGATACATGATCTACCCTAGAATTATTTTCACTTATTATTGTAGGACCTTATACAGGCTGTAAATGCAAAGTCAAGAATTCCTTTAGGGTATGAAAGTATACACGATTCTGATGTCATTACGAGAAAAAAATATATACCTTGAATTTTCACCAAAAATTCCATCATTTTTCTAAGCTACGCAGCTCACCGACCTCTCCACACACCTAATTGCACCCCGCAACCCGCACCCCTCAACCGCGACCGTGACGGTGTCCACGCGATTAGTGTATTTTGAGTAAAGAAAATCGTCTTATTATGAGGTACTGGTAATTTATTTAGAGATCCCAGTATTTAAAATAATATCTACCTACTTTTCACTGATAATTGTTACGTCCCAAACGTAATGAGGTGGTGAGCCCTATCGCCGTACTTCAGGCACAAATGGACCAACAGCTTATTGTACATTCCGAAGTATGCAAACCGACAACATCATCATCAAGGGTTTCGGCACCGCGCTCACCAACCCGCCTGCCCAGCGTGTGTGAGTATGGGCATTTCTTCCAGGAGGACCGCCAAGAGTGGCAAAATCCTGGAAAGACGAAACAGGCTGATGGATGGATGGATCGACGCCGAATGAAGCAATGCTTTTCTTGAAATTCCCATGTTATTCCGGGGTCACTATTAAATTTAAGAGGAATTTCTTAAATCCCTATTTAGAGCAGAAATAGCAAGTTAAAAACCCTTGCCCAGTTACAAACTAAGCCAATGAATTAATGTTTGACAAATTGAACATTTGATGTGATAAATAACAACTTCTAAAGTAGGAAAACTGAACGCTATGTTTGCCCAATTTAGGGACTCCAACCCTTACGGAGTTTTTTTTTTTATTTATTAACTTTTAATTAAATATTTAAATGGACCAGTGCTGCTGTAAGATCACATGTGATCTATCCCAGCATCACAATACGTTATACAGAGAAATTAGCCAATAACCAGTGTGATAACTAAGGTACAAAAACTTTAACACCTATTTAATTTACTCAAATAAACCAACATAAGCAATAAATTAGTATACAAAGAATTTACTAACAGAACTAAGGTACTAAAAACTGTAGCACTTGTCACTCAAATAACCTTTTCTACACTGGGCTCTATATTTTTTACATTTAACAGACAAATATTTATCATAATTTCCAGTTCGAAATTCTCATAGATTTGTCATATAATAAAATCATTGAAGTGCTTTGGAGGCTTGGACGAATTAACCACGGACTCGAAATGCAAGAAATTTGTATGAAAACAGGTCGACTAACTATTGCGGGGTGAGGGGGGTGTGCCTTGTCATTTTTCTGTCAACTGTGTTACAGTAGTGTGAGGCAAAAGTCGATAAAAATGGTATTGATAAGTAATGAACGAATGAATGAACGAGTTTGAGTATAACGAATTACTACCTAGATTTAATATTAAGGTGTTTGAACACAACATATCGTCATGACATGAATCCCCGAGGGGGTGTCAGAGGTGTTCCCAAGTATGAACTGTGAAATTCAAGTCTCAGTACCCGTAACACCTGCGTTTCACCGACGATTATTACGTCCCAACGTGATGGGTGGTGAGCTCTATCACCGTACTTCGGGCACAATTACACGCTTTGTGGGGCATGCAGGTTTCCTCACAATGTTTTCCTTTGCCGTTCAGCAAGTGGCAAGTTTTATGTAGGAACACAAATAATATGCACATAAATTCGGAAAAACTTATTGGTGCATCGCCCAACCGGGGATCGAACCTGGGTCTCGAAATTGAGAGGCCAGCATTCTACCGCCTGAGGTACCACCGCTTTGTGTATCGTTGTTTGACTGATGGTGAAAACGTGATACGTTATTCCTAATTTGCAATCTTTCTTCCTTTGTATTTTTTTAATGTTTGTGTACGGTTTATGATTATTTATAATTACTTTTAAGTAGAAAAGAATCAAGCTTATTTGGTTCCTAGTAATAACACTTTACAGTCTACAACTTAAAATTGGCATAGAAAGTACAAATAAAACCGGCCAAGTGCGAATCGGACTCGCACAAAAAAGGGTTTCGTACCATTATCTATAAAAACGGAAAAAAAATCATGTCTTTTGTATCTGAGGTCCGACTCGCACTTGGCCGGTTTTAGTACAATTTGTTGTTATTACATCTATCAGCCTGTTTCGTCCACTGCTGGACATAGGCCTTTCCAGGATATCGCCACTCTTGGCGGTTCTCCTGGAAGAAATGCCCATACTCACACACGCTGGGCAGGCGGGTTGGTGAGCGCGGTGCCCGAAACCCTTGCACCAGTGACGCCGCTGCCCGTCACTAGTCTGTTTTATATAAGGCTCGGCAATTGGGTATGGATAAACCGCCATCCATCGGTTTGCCTATATATTTTGATTCCCTTGAGAGCGTCGAAATATACGTTTTTTGCAGCTGTTTTTTTTTTCAAGTTAACTTAACTTTTAGAGCCGAACGGTATCGCTTGTGAGAACGGCAAGAGGCCCGACGTAATGACGCTCATTCCATGTCAGAATGGTCAGTCTCTGGTGTGGGACGCGACGTGCGTGGATACTCTGGCTGTGTCCCATTTCCAATCGACCGCTGTCACAGCTGGCATGGCTGCTGCAACGGCGGAGCGCAACAAGCAGCGCAAATAAGGCTACATTTTTGTGCCGTTTGGAGTCGAGATGTTTGGGCCGTGGGGGCCTGACGCTCGACTGCTATTTAAACAAATAGCATAGTGTCTGGTGGATGCTTCTGAGGACCCAAGGGCTGGAGCTCATCTCGGGCAACGCATCAGCCTTGCTATCCAGCGAGGTAATGCGGCCAGTGTCTTGGCTACTCTGCCCAGTGACAGCGATGACTTAAATAAAGTCTTTTATTTTATTTAGCTTTTATGTTTATATGATTAAATTTTTTTTTTTAGAATAATTTAGTTTAAGATTATTTTAATGAATATGAATATGTACATTATGCAACATGAGCTTCAAGAGAACAGTTAACTTAGAAGTTTGATATTTTCACAGCTTCAAGAGACTGAAGATCTGAGTTTATGGTTTTAATTTCAACTTGACATCTCCACGCATTCCCGAGATAAAGGGTCTTGACTCTTGACAGACAGAGGAACAGACAGATAACAAAGTGATCCTATAAGAGTTCCGTTCTTCTTTTAAGATACAGAACCCTAAAAACTCTTATAGAAACTAATTCAAATTTCAATTTGTTTGTGCTGTTCTCTGCAGCATTTAAATTATCTTTAATTTTATTTTATTTTTTTTATTTTATTTTATTATTAATACAATAATCCACAGCACATACAATAAAGAATAACATATAAAAGATCAACTGAACAGAGGCCAATAATAGATTTTTCTTATACTAACTTAACTTATACAAAGCATGCAAACAAGAAATGAGATGTGTATAGAGAATTCAATATTATAGGAGGAACAATGATTTAACCAAATTAGACTTAAAGGTTCACCTGACATGTAACCTGTGTGTGAGGGTGAGTATGAGGTGTATAAACGTGTGTAAAAGGTATATGTTTAGTGTTGTAGTGTTATTCTGTTGAGAGTTTGTGTTAAATATACAGAGGGTATGTAGGTATGTGCAAATTGCAAGAGGAGCATAAACTTACTTATTGAAGTAGTACAGAATGTACCGGTTTTTTAAATACTTGTTTGGAGTCATGGAATGGATCAAGTTCGTCAAACTTTTTGTCGAAAATTGTGGGTACCCATGGTGTGAGGGAATTTTTGGCATATCTAGTTCGGTTAAAACTAGCAAGAGAAAGACGTGTGTGTTTTGTGCGTTTGACTGGAGTACAGAACCGTAAAATTTTACTGACAAGGTCATTTCATTTCACATCAAGTCATAAAGTATTTACTTTGAGCACAAAAATTGTTTTGGTTCTACTAATTCAGTTGTGCCTCCATATGATTGTCCAAGATTTGTATGTAAAATTACATATAAACTTCTTTAACATTATGTATCTTACGTTTGGCTTTCACTAGCCTAACTATTTTTGTTTAAAATATTATAACGAGTGAGGTTATGTATGCCTTAGGTCAAGTTTAACGCCTACACTAAAGAGTAAAGAAATATCGGCTTATGTGAACGTGCTAGTTTTTCTTTAGATTTATGGCACTTAGATACATTTGAATAATATGCCCAAAAAGGTAAAACTATTAAAGTAAAAAGCTGAATGAAACTAATGCTAACCTGTTGAAGCGAACTAAGACCGGAACAAATATTTTTTTGTACGTCCCAAGAGAGTGAAAACTGAGTCATTTTTCTATGGAAATTCTTCTGTATCCTTTGATCAAACTTTGGTCCTAAAATCAAAACAAAATCCTCGGTTTCGTCAATAGCGCTAGATAGAAACAATACAGACAGAGGTGCGTTCATAAATTAGGGAGTCTAATGCTAATGCCATCTCTGTCACACTCGTTGAAAATTATATACGCTATCCTGCTGTCAGTGTTGGAACCTGACAATACATAAACTCATCAACAACACAAGGAGGAGGCTATGCCACAGATAAAAAATAGAAATGACTAAATAAACGTTAGCGGCTTACTTAGTGTTAATTTTAATCGACGGTTAGGGATAGGTTGCGACGACGACGAGCGAAGCGAGGAGCGGTTAGGTTGACATGTAAGTACATATTAAAGAGCCGAGTGAAGCGAAGCAGAGCGAGGTGACCCCCGTAGTTTTAACAGAATTCACGATATGCAGAAAAAAATATTTTCCGAGCACTTCCCGATGACTTGCGGTTCAATAATTTATAAAATTAAAGGACCGCTTCGCTTTCCAAAATGAACATTGCAAATTGAACTTTAATAATTCGTGCTAAGGAAGATATTCCAACAGCTAAATAATGACTTACCGTTCAATAATTTTAAAAACCAAAGGACCGCTAGTGGCCCTTTAGTCACTTCCTAAAAAATAACGTCAAAACTTTTAAAGGTCAAAAAGAAAAAGACTGCAAAAAGATTATGTTTTACACACACGATCAATAAAAAATATTGATAGAATCCTTCTTGTTCAATAATCTAACGGGCATGGGCAACCTTTGGGAAGTCGCGGGCCAAACAATCATATTATGCTCATGAATTTGCGGGCCGTAGGTTGATGTGAATAGTATACGAAAATAACGACGGAATCGATCGGTGAACCGCAGATTCAACTAGAAAAGTTGCAATGTAATATTTTCATAATTTCTTGTGCCAAATTTTCAGATCTAAGACTATGTAATAAAACTAGCTTTTGCCCGCGGCTCCGCCCGCGTGTTATTCGGTTTAACGACATGTGTTTTTGCGGGATAAAAAGTAACCTATGTGTTAAGTTGGGGTATAAGCTATAGTATATCAATTCTAAATTTCATCCAAATCCGTCCAGCCGTTTCAGCGTGAAAGAGTAACAAACATACACAAACTTTCGCATTTATAATATTAGTGTGAAGTGTGATGAGATAACATGGCCTTGTCTTATTTCATCACAAACAATTAATAACCGCACTAATTAGACACCTGATGTATGAATTAACAAAGCCTTGTATTATTTCACCACAAACGATTCCTACCGCACTAATTAGACACCTGATTTTCCAATGATATTGATCTATCCTACAGGAACCATACATTTTTCCGGGATAAAAAGTAGCCTATAAGCTATAACCATTCAAAATTTCATCCAAATCCGTTCAGCCGTTTCAGCGTGAAAGAGTAACAAACATACACACTCACAAACTTTTGCATTTATAATATTAGTAGGATAGGATTATAATCAATTCCACTAATAACTAGACACAAAGCATTTTACCAATTTTTCTAGGTTACTCTAGTTTGTGAATTGGATTTATTGATTTTCATCCCTGCTATTTTGTTTTAGTTTTCACCTTTACTCAGATCGGCAAAGAAGTTGCATGAAAACAATAAATCGCGACTTTTCGGTAAAATGTTAGTCTAATTTTAAATTGTTTCTCGCCGCGGGCCGTTATAAAAACCTCAACGGACCGGATGCGGCCCGCGGGCCGGCGGTTGTCCATATATGGCTAAAAGGTAGACTACTCTTAAGGGTAGACGTCTATGATAAAAAACATCATTTTCTTTCTGAGGTGACGGCACTTTCGCAACTTTTAGGGCAATCAGAATCAGAGCCATAACTTCTATTTTATTTATCTGAGGCCTTAACCTATACGTTCTATATAAAATCGACGGGCCATAAAGAACTATAAGGTCCGTGATAAAATCAATGTTTCTCGTAAAAGAAGGTGTTGGACTCCGAGCTTCTACTACCTACTTATGTTCTGGTCATTTAAAACACGGCAACTACTTGCTTACACATTTATTTAACCTTTTCTGAAATAAAAATATTTTCAACCCTTTGACAGTCACAAGTGGCCACAACCATAGACCAAATCGCCCGCAATCGACATTGGTACAAAAATAAAAACCATTTCGAGATATTGGCTCTCTGAGCATCAAATTATTTTTTATTTTTATTAAATCGTTATGTATTAAAGAGATTTTATTAAAAATTCAAAAGTTGGTATACATACACAGTACTTTTAAAACAATTACCTTTGCTTTCAAGTTCATTCCGTATTTTAAGAAATCAACTTTCATGTTATTGTGACTGTTGACATTGACAGTGAACATAAACATGCCAAGTTTTTCTTTTTAGCTAATCCCTTGGCAATGAACATCGAGTTTGAAATCCTCAGTTGCGACTTACGTTCTTTTAGAATGGGTGAATAAGAAAAAATTAAAATAGTTAACAAAGGGATGCAGTGCAGTAGTTCCAATTTCATAACTATTTTATTAGATTTGACTTTAGGTAAGTATATTGTTTACTAGCTTCTGCCCGCGACTTCATCCCCGCTGCGCTGACCAACTGACACGTGACGTGACTCAGTTCGATCTAGTAGTTCACTCATGTCGTGAACTAATTCGCACATTGTTAACGTCATGAAATTAATTAAAGGATATTTTTACAATAAAACAAATTTGTAGGTACTTAGTTTAGATTTCGTTTTACTTAATAATATAGATTATCTACCTAACTAAATAGACCTAGTTTTTTGAGTTAATCGTAACACCTTTCTGAGTGAGCGTATTATCCTCATATGTTTCGAGAACATCGGCCATGTGCTCATTGTCCCTCGGTTTCTTGAACTGTCTGCGTTTCTGAGCTGCCTTCTTTCTTTTAGGAGCTATGGGTTTCCTGGGGCCGTGGTCTTGCATAGACTTGATGCCTTGTTTCTCTAGGTATTCCTCGATCTTGGCATCGTCCATAGCGTCCACTGCTGTGGCTCGCCATAGCTTCACAAACTCTTCATCAACCTAAAAAAAGACAATCTATTAGGTACCTACTTACTTATATTGCAATAATTAGGATTTAGGATTTTGTCCATATAGATCGTTAAACTCACGAAGAGGCCTATCGAAACCCTTATTGCAACGTCTTAAGCACGAAGTAGCTACGAAGTCGTGTCTACTTCGTGGTCTTAAGACTTATAACGGCTTGAATTGCGCGTCATCGTGAGATAAACAACCTATATACCTACTACGACGAAATATAGGAGTAAAGTAACGAACATACAAGTTGTTTTATTAAGCTACAATTTGAATGATGCCCGAAAATATTTTTTGACCACAAGCTTAACAACAACAAAAAAACCTTAATAAATAAAATTCATACCAAAATTAATATCACGTATAACAGAATATCTAATGCCTTCAAAAACAGGCCGTGCCGCTTTTTAGCTCGACTTGGCGGGGGCACTGCCGTGCTCCCAGACTTCATAATAAATATACTGAAACAAAATATTGCAGCCCTCTAAGAAAAATATTTATTTTGAAAAAATACATTTGTCATCCAAAACTATAAAATGATAGCCAAAGGTACGCGTCGACTGGCCCGTAGCAGCCGCAACGCATGCAGTTGTTACGCAACGGATATAACGGAATTGCCGAGAATTGAAAATTGAGAGGGGGTCTCTCCATCTTCCACAACTAACTTTCTATTGTACACATGATTTTATTTTTGGGTTTGGGTTAAACTATATGGTGGTCAGCTACTGATATTGCCCCAACTTGCATATTTAATAAAGTTTAGAGATTAATTAATGTCAATCCTTAGTCTACTAGTAAATAGTCAAACATATTATTTTAAGTTAACTATTTGTGCATAATTTAAAGATAAAAGTGAGCACACCTTGGTGAACATTCTATCTTTTTTGCAAACATGGAAAGCTTTATGTATAATTTAGTGAAATACGAGCTGTTTTAGGAGTCCACTAAAATCTGTAAAAAGAGCAAGGCGTTCATCAAATTCTTCTAGAGACGTCCACAAAATATACGAGAGTTAGATACGGCTTTATGTGGTCATGCCGAGTGTTTTAGTGGCATGTTTTCGTAATCCTACTACCAATTGATGTAAAAGTATTTGTGAGTTAGGTCTCAGGCTAAGGAGGAACTACGTGCGGGCATATTTGGTGTAATCAGTTGTTGGTGAACAATGCGTCCATATATGCCGCAATATACATATATGAGTTTAAGAGTAAATGTCCAGTTGCCAGCAGATGAAGTAAGATAAAGGTATTTGTGTACTTACATCCAAAGTAGCAGTCTTATCATTGTAGAATAGAATTTTCTTTTTGTCAGTGGAGCGAGTGATGTAGAGGATTTCCTTGTCCAGACTCTTCAGAGCTCTCTCGCAGTGTGGCAGGGACTCCTGCACATCCTCTAGTAAGATGCCACCCAGACCTTTCAAGTCTTGTTGCTTTAATAATCTGAAAAAACACGATCGACATAAACAAATGAATGCACAATCTGAAAAAAGAAATTACTCCATGAAAATACATGCTTGTGTGAAATGTGAAGAATCACGTCATGTTAAAAATATAATTCATACACATTCAATAGTATGTTTTGTTTGAAATTATGGGTAAAAAGAATCTCTAGTGCGTCACAAACAGGGTTGCCATTTGTCTGGGTTTCCCCAGATTTGTCCTAGTTTGGAGGGCGTCTGGGGAGCGTCGTCGGGTGTGATTTTGCATAGGTACTATCCAAATTTAACATTTTCGTTACAGTTTTTTTGTTCCGCGATTTTCTTAGAAGTGAGAAAAGCCTAGAATTACATGTTTGGATAATTTTTTGAAGTTTTAATTTTGAAGAGAAGGCATGTTTCGTTTCTTAGTTGGAATATTTCATTTTATTTTTAAATGGTGAGGCCAGGGCCGTATTTGAAGGTGTGGAGGCCCCTGGGCAAGAACAAAGTTAGTTGTACTTAGTGTTCGAAAACAATTTTTAACATTACTCTTTGAATTAGTAGAGTTAGTAAGCATAGAGTTTAAAAATATAGTTCTCATGGACAAAGCCAATACAAATAGAAAAAAAACAACATCGTGAGCCCTAACATCTTTGTGCAATTTGTAGGTATATTTTTATGTATGGTTAGTTGATAATATACATACATACATAAACAATTTGTGTACAACATTAAGAACTTGGGGAGGCCCCTCTTGTGTGGAGGCCCCTGGGCTTCAGCCCCGGTTGCCCCCCCTTAAATCCGGCGCTGGGTGAGGCAGAATAACTGTTTAATTTTTAAATGATATTGTCACCAAAGTTTAATAGATAAATAATAATAATTTATCTTATTTTATTTGTACGAGAAAAAAAATGTATGTCTATGTTTTACATATTATTATTAGAGTGCATTACAAACCAGAAAAGATAAATTATAAACAAAGGTAAGGACAAGAATTTGAAAAAATTCCTCAGGCTAGGATTCGAACCTGCGACCTCTTGTTATCAAGACAAGCGCACTACCAATTGCACCACTGAACCTAGATTGTTAAATTTTTCTACCATATTTGTCCACCAAATATTTTTGTAACTATAACTGGACTGAATCCTGACCCGAGGAATTCTTTCAAATTCTAGTCTTTACATTTGTTTCTAATTTATCTTTTCTGGTTTGTGATTCACTCTAATAATAATACTTAGAATATTCCAAAGCGCATTTTTATTAAATTAAATTTTATTTCGCAATAAAAAACATAATCTTAGTTAATGAGAACTGTGAGTTTCTTAACTGTCTGAAGCAACACATATTGTAGCCACCTGTTTCTTAAGAAAAAGGCGTGAAATAACATAACTAACGAAGTTAATAACAACTGAGAACAAACTGCAACAACTACAAAGACTAGCATGCACACTAATCAGCGGATGCATGAGATCGACACCCTCCGCAGCATTGGACATACTACTAGGGCTCACACCGCCGCACCTGCACATCCAGCAGGAGGCGATGGTCGCAGCCCTTCGGGTAAAGTCCACTGGCCAATGGAAAGGTAACAATATAAAAACCCATCACTGCCAAATCCTTGAACGAGCTTTAGAGGTTGTTCCGGAGGCAGCCAATGGGACTGATAGAACACCAAAAACCTACGTTATGGATAGAAGATACGAGATACTTTATCAAGAAGCGCCAAGCTCTAATCATAAGGTACTGAATTTTTACACTGATGGCTCTAAAAACACGAACGGTGGTGCTGGTTGCAGCTACGTCTCACCTGAACTAGGGCTAGGTAAATCAGTCCCACTCAACAAGATAACAACGGTTTTCCAAACCGAGACAGCAGGTATACTCCTAGCAGCTAAGGCTGCGATCGCGATTTGCACAAGCAGACCGTTCGATATAGAAGAGGTTACAATAACTACAGACAGTGCGGCTACACTATCAGCACTAAGCAAACCTGTAAGTAGATCGAAAATTATTGCAGATTGCCATACACAACTGCAAAACCTGTCAACCTTGTGCAAGGTAAAGCTATGCTGGACCAAAGCACACAACGGAAATAAAGGTAACGAACAAGCAGACTCTCTTGCTAAACTAGCATCTCATATGAAGGTAACGACTCAGGGTATCAACTTGTGTCGACCATCAGCAGAAGCTATCAGAGGAGAATTGCGGAAACACACTCTGACTGTACACAACAGTAAATGGGCAGAACGAAAAGACTGTAGACTGTCACGACTAATGATGCCGAATTCAAACGGTAAGGTTACCCGATACTTACTAAAATTAAAACGGTCCGACTTGCGGGACATGGTAGGTATCATAACTGGACACTGTAACTTAAATAAGCACCTTTTCAATACAGGTGGTACCGATAGCCCTCTATGCAGAGGTTGCCTTTTAGAGGAAGAGACAGTGGAGCATGTGCTGCTCTATTGCTCTGCAACCGAAGATACAGACGAAAGGCAGGGATAGCGACGAGCTCCACCTTCCCTTCACTGGACCAGTTCTTATGTCAGCATGCTGAAGCTGTTCGGCTCTACTTCAAGGAGCTGTCCTGGCTGGGCTGACTGACCGGGGGGAAGTGCACAATACTCACGATCACGGAGAGTCAGTGCAGGACTCATCGCCCCCGCTACGAATTTAGAATTTAACATAACGCCCTCGTGAGCGTTCAGTATGTGCATTGCAAGCTAGTTAGATCAAATAGTTACAAAAATATTTGGTGGATAAATATGGTAGAAAAACTCGAAGGTCTAGGTAAGTACTTCGGTGGCGCAATTGGTAGCGCGCTTGTCTGGGAAACAAGAGGTCGCAGGTTCGAATCCTGGCCTGGGGAATTTTTTCAAATTCTTGTCTTTACATTTGTTTCTAATTTATCTTTTCTGGTTTGTAATGCACTCTAATAATAATGTTTAGAGTATTCCAAGGCGATGGATTTCACAATAAATAAAATGTATGAAATAAAGTAGTTTCATCTTATTTTGCGACTATTGTTTAATAATTATCAGGGGTTTTTAGCAGAATTGCGTCATTTTATGGATTATAGTTAGCGTGAATGTCCATACAAACTTAAAAGCGTTTTTAAGTTGGTGTGGACATTCATTTACAATGCAATGCACAAAATTACAAAATTTTGGTAGAAAAGCCTAATTGCCATTAAAATATGGTCGCGAAATGCCATAAATCACATTTATTTAGTACTTTTTATTCAATAATAAGAAAAATAATCATAAGTTGTGCATTTTGTACTGAGCTCGAAACATTCCACCTTAAATTGAGAAAATTGAAGAATTCATCAGTAGACCTACCTAAGTAATGATTTCTTGTCTTTGATTTTAAATACTGGTTTAAAAATGTATTTCCCATCTTGTGTGCATTCTATTTTAGGATTACTCTGCAGAGCTTCAGTTTGGAGCCACTGAAATAACAACAATTATGTCTGAACAATTAGGAACCTTAATAAATTGTTATAATAAAAGAGCACAAAATAAAAGCAAACCTGTTTGACTTTATTCCCTACATCCAATTGGTTAGTTTCATCAAGCACTTCATCCAACGTGAGGGGATGGTCGTCCCCCTCCTGGTGGCGCGCTTTCATGTGTCGGACGATGCGTGCCAGTACCCCAAACCTATAGGAGGAGCTGCCTGACATTGTCTTGTAACTGAAAAGAGATGCTAATTTTATGATCCATATTTCGAATCAAATGAATAATCATCATGTTTGTCCATAAAACAAACAATTTGGTACAAATAATTTACCATCATTATTTGCACCTTTACAATTTGTAGCAAAAACTATAGATACAGATTACTGTGTATTTTTAAAACCTCTTACTTGGAAGCATCAAGTTTTGGTCCAGAGCTAACCGAACTTGACGGTTTAGACTTTTTCTTGGTCTCATCTTTGCTTGTTTGTGAATCATCTCTTTTCTTCTTTTCAATACTGAAAGAGAAGTAATCATATGGTATAAATGATTATACTAAATGTTATGTTGTGGTCACTGAGCATAGAAATGATGTGGTTTTCCTCAAGTAATTACTGATAGAGTATCTCAGTACTTACATTATATTGAACAATACCTACCCAGATATGTATCTGAAACTATTGAAGCCATACCAGTACCTGTGTGCTCTGAATAATCTGTTTTGCTTGCTTGGCAACAATAGGAAGCCAACATATCCATTTTAATTGTGAATTGACCTACAAAATGGGAATTGGAAAGCTGCAGTTGTATACCCGTGTGTGAGGGAGAGGTAAAACCAGTAGCTAAGTTGAATTAGTAGTACGTTCAGTGGTGTTGAAGAATGTAGTTTACGTACCTGGGTGTTGCGAGCGCTTTTTTCTTAAAAGCCTCACGTTCTCTTAACAGAGCTGGATCCATATTGAAACAGTTGATGCTTAGCTTCAGTGGAAAGGTATATTCTAGTTTGTTTTTGTTTTGTGTTGTGCCTTTTTAATATTTATCCCTAACAACATGCTTATTTTTTCTGACCTTGCGGTTGCGAACGAAAATTTATTTGAAGAACGTTCCTATATTCAAAATTTTGTGTGATACTAATACCAACAGCAAGATAGCGTATAAATGGTTGTACGCGTTTGAAAGAGACGGCAGTACAACCCGTGTTGCTGTACCAAGTTTAGGAATACATACATGCATGCATGTTGCATGCAGCAAGAAACAAAGACTTTTTTTTTACGTTTTTGTGTTCCGTTTTGCGCATACACTGCATCTGAGTTCAGTTTGATCGCCGGGCGGCACCCGTCTAACTGCCATGTCATCTCTTTTGCATGCGTTGAGTTTGCTGCCCTGCTAGGCTAGGTATTAAGTAACTCAGTGTCGGTTGCTAGCTGTAGTTGCTATTCACCAAAAACAGATAAAAAATGAACTTCCAAAATAACTTTTAATGGGTATTGAACTATTTACGACCTGTGAAGTCATTTCAAATGCGAATTTATCCTTAGATAAGCGGATATGTATTTTTAGACGATACCCACTTGGTTTGGCAACTGAGTTTACGATACAGAATCAGAATATTATGTATGTTTTAGAAGATAGGCACTTCTTTTGGCAACTGAGTTTAAGGTACAGAATCGGGGAGCTGTTGTCAGTGTTAGGTTAGGCGGGAGAATGAAAAACGTAAATGTAAGGCCCATTAATGAAAAAAACTAAGATTTGAGAGATAAGAAATAAGGAATAGCGGAATCTAGCGATGGCAGTACCGTTGATCAATTCACAATTCAAAAATAAGGAATAAGAAATATGAATAGAATTTTCGCCACGGTGGGAACCTGTTTCTTATTTCTTATAGCCAGCCAATCGCGGGGCATTTTTCCAACAAAGTGTCGTAAGTCGTAGATACCTAACCTTTTTCAAGTTCAATCAAAATTACAGTGTAAATATAAACACAGAGTTAGATCACCAATATTCATTACCAGATTATGCAAATTGAATATTGTAGGTTGTCGCCTATTATGTTTTGGTTGCTGTGCTATTCCTTATTCCTTGTTCCATAATCCTTATTTCTTATCTCTCATAGCATTTTTTTTATCGTGTAATGGGCCTAATTCAAAACTATTAAAAAGTAATCAAAAACGGAAACAAATGCATGGAATTTTATGTTGGTGTGAAAACAATTCGGCCTAAATGTTCCGTGGAAAACAACACCTACCTATATGTTGTAAAAGTAATGGGGTCGGCAAATGCCAAACTGGCGCTAGCGTAGCTTGTTCCCATAACAAGACAATTTTGTATAATTTTTATAGCAATGACGCGTTGTTGTATACCTACCTACCTAGTTGTTCTGAAATAGGCACTCACAAGTTTCCGAGAGACGATTACAATAAAAGGCTTTGGCTTAAGCAATTCGTCGCCAAAATTTCAAACCTACAAAGTCTTCTGGGTTATGTGGCAAACATTTTGTGGAAAATAATTATCAATATATCAGTAAATATACAGGTAAACTACTACATAATGTATGATTTATACTTAACAACGTATAACTCTTTCTCTTATTGTTATTTTCGTGCATGGACAACTTTTTCTGGTTATGAAGTATACAGTGTCTTTTTATTTACACGGACTCAACACCATCCATCCATCCATCCATCAGCCCGTGTTCGTCCACTGCTGGACATAGGCCTTTCCCAAATTTCAGCACTCATGTCGGTCCTCCGTCCTCCTCATCCAGCCGCCCCCCGCAACGTCCTTCAGGTCGTCGGTCCAGCGGGCACGAGGTCGTCCTACACTACACTTTGCTGTACGTGGTCTCCATTCTAAAGCCTTTCGGCCCCAACGGCCATCATGTCGGCGACAAATATGGCCTGCCCACTGCCACTTCAACTTACTGATTCTGCAGGCTATGTCGGTTACTTTAGATCTCCGACGGATCTCCTCATTTCGGATTCTATCCATCAGAGATACCCCAAGCATACAACACCAACATAAATATTTAAAGACATTGGCAGTTCCATCAATTTTCCCTTGGAATTTAAAGCCACCTTCGACATAGGCAGAGGCAAGGGAAGCACGATTGCAGGCCCGGAATACCAAAAAGAAACAAGAATCTCAAGAATCTCAACCGTCAACTTCTGCTCAAAGTCCATTACAAGATATGGTGCTAGAAACAAATAGTGAAATGAAGAATACACATTGAAAAAGAGTTATAAATTGTTTTAATTCTCAAAACTGCAAAATATAAAGGTACCTATCTAAAATCGCTAAATGTCAATCTCGAGACTATAATTATCTTTTAACTAATAAAGAAATGATAAAAATTGAATTTGACGCTTGACGTTGATCAAATATCTAATGTCAAATACTGTTTTGCTAGATAATACTTGCATAAATTCGGTTACTTGATTAATTAACTCTCGAAGTTAGTCAGTAAATACAATTTACTTGGATATTGCTTGACTAATATTAAATCATTTTGATCCTTGAAGTTGACCAAAGTAATTAAAAATAACTTCACACTGAATTATATAGAGAACATAGTCTTTATTATCTTTTGGCTTATACATAAAATGGTATTTGATCCTTGACGTTGATCAAATACATCTAAAGTCAAATCCTTGGCGTTGATAAGACTTACATAATCTAGTAACTTGATTCATGACGTTGATCAAATACATCTGAAGTCAAATCCTTGGCGTTGATAAGACTTACATAATCTAATAACTTGATTCATGACGTTGATCAAATACATCTTAAGTCAAATCCTTGGCGTTGATAAGACATACATAATCTAGTAACTTGATTCATGACGTTGATCAAATACATTTGAAGTCAAATCCTTGGCGTTGATAAGACTTACATAATCTAATAACTTGATTCATGACGTTGATCAAATACATCTTAACTCAAATCCTTGGCGTTGATAAGACTTACATAATCTAGTAATTTGATTCACTAACACTTTACTTTAGTCAGTAAATACAAATTACTTGCATATTGATTGACTTTAAACACTTTTAATCCTTGAAGTTACAAAATACAAATACAAAAAAAAATACAAAAATATTTATTCACTCTTAGTCGTACAATTACATTTTCAGGGACTGGAGTCTCCTTTTAAGTAAAATGGATACCTGTAATAGGAGGCTCCGCTCTTCCATATCTAACAGATACTATTAGATAGGTATATGAATAAGAGTAAACTTATAAAAATCTTAATAATAAGAAAAACAAAAACAAAATCAGAAAACAAAATTTAAGAAAACAAAACATTTTACACATTATAAAATTTTGCTTAATATCTAAGTATTTCGAAAGGTTCTAAATTAAATTTGTTATAAAAGTGTAAATGTGTGAGTGTGTATGTGTAAGGGAGAGACTAAGTGTGAGTGCAAGTATGGTGTATATGATGTGTGAAGAAAAGTGTAATATGTTATGTGTGAAAATAAAAGTGTAAAAGGGTATTTATTTATGTACGCAAGTGAAAGAGTGATAAAATGTAAATATTATGGATTTTATAGGCAATCACAATTAATATTCAAGTATATATTGTCAAGTGAATTTAGTACTGTAAATAACTTGGATTATTAATAAATTAATATAATACAATTAATTTCCTTATTTTACTAATGTATTTTATATGTATATATATATATATATATATATATATATATATATTTTCATATATTCTTTTTTAAAAGATCTTCTGTCTCGTGATAGTTCTTATCTTTCAGCCAAGATATGAGAGATTTTTTACAGTCAAAAAGAGTCATAGGATAGATTTTTATATATTTATTAACTATGTTATAGAGGTGGGTGGACTGAGCGGCATATTGTCTACGAGCAAAGGTTGACTTTATAGTTATAACAGGAGCAACAACATCTTTTCGTCTTCTGCTTTGAACATTTGGGTCATAAGGTAAATTCCTATGCAGTTTCAACACAGCGTGAAGAATGTATAGCTTTCTTATTGTCAGAAGATCACATAGGGAGTAGAGGTCTTTAGTATCAAATCTGTAGGGTTTAAAATACATTACTTTCAGCAATGACCTTTGTGCTCTTTCTAATTCCAAGAACTTCATCTTCGTTGCCCCACCCCATACCGAGATACAATACACCAGAACTGACTGAGCAAGGGAAACGTATATTTGATTTAAAAGGGATTTTGTGGTAACGTGTCTAAGCGTTTTAAATGTCCAAATGAGTTTCCTGATTCTGTTCATAACTAGTTCAGTGTGTGCATGCCATGACAGGCGTTGGTCAACTAATATCCCTAGATATTTAATACATGTTAATTTAGTAATTAAGGTGCACGAACAATCAGGGTTAAGAGAGTCATTACATGTATGTATCTTTATTTGAAAGTTATTTTCCGGTTGTGTAATATTATATTTTGTGAAACAAATGTAATGAGTTTTTGCGAAATTTAATGTAAGAATGTTGGCATTTAACCAGTTGGAAATTTCAGAAAGTCCCAGTTCAGCAGATTTGCGTACTTTATCCCATGTTTTGCCAACAAAAACAACAGCAGTGTCATCTGCGTAAGAAAATAAGTGTCCCTGTTTGATGTTGATATTGCATAGGTCATTGATATATATCAAAAACAATGTTGGCCCTAGCACGCTCCCCTGTGGGACTCCGTATGTAATTTCAGATTCCTGACTAATATATCCAGTGATTTTAACACTTTGTTTGCGATCTCTAAGATAGTCAATCAATAAAGCTAGAGGGACACCTCTTATACCAATCTGTTCAAGTTTATGCATAAGGATGGGGACAGAGACAGTGTCAAAAGCTTTTTTTAAGTCAAGGAAAACAGCTAGACATTTGTTTCCTTTGTCAACTTGATTTACGATTTCAGAAGTAAGTGCTGATACAGCATCCTCTGTAGAAAGTCCATGTCTAAACCCGTATTGCGAATCAGATAATATTTTAAACTTATTCAGATAATTTACTACGCGTGTGTTAATTAGTTTTTCTATAACTTTAGAAATAGCAGGCAGAATAGAAATAGGCCTATAGTTACTAGGATCGTCTCTGTCTCCTCCCTTGTGCACAGGTATAATGATTGCTTTTTTGAGAGCTGTTGGAAAGATGCCTTGGTTAAAGCACAGATTAGCCAGGTGTGATAAAACTGGAACAACAAAAACGTGGGCTATTTTCAGAAACTGAGTTGAAATATCATCCCAGCCAGGGGCACTGTCAGATTTAAGGTTTAGTAATACAGTATACACTTCTTGGGGATTAGTATCTGCTAACACAAAAGATGAATTTTGAAATGTTGGTAAGTGATTAGAAGTATTCCGTGGCCTCGATGTACTGTTAGAAATAATGTTCTCAGCCAATGTTTTCCCAACATTAGCAAAGTAACTGTTTACATGCTGGACAGATTCTCTCGGAGACGATTTGATGTCCAATAATTCAACATTTTCGGTCTTGTTACGTTTACGATAAGTAATTTTGTTAATAGCATTCCATAGAGTTTTAGGATTTTTGGTAGCCTTAGATAATTGATCGCTCTCGTATTTTCGTTTAAGTTTTTTGATGAGATTATTGCAATAATTACGATATCTTCTATATGTTATTTTTAAGATCGCATTATTGGGGTCAGCACGCAACTTTTCCTGCATCTTATTTCTGTTTCTGATGCAGCGCAAAACGCCCGATGTCATCCATGGTTTAATTATACGATTTTTACACGGGATTGTCATAGTTAAGGTGTTATCTAATAAGCTTTTCCTTAATGTGTGTAATAAGGTGTCAGTTACTACAGTGGGATCATTATTTGATAATAAGTCTAACAGATTATTATCTTTTAAAGTGTCCAAAGCTTTATCATAATTAATAAAAGTTTTAGTTTTAGATGGTTTGTCAGTGATTATTACGTTTGAAAGCTTTAAGAAAATTAGACGATGATCTGTTATAGTAGTGTTTAGTACAGCAATTGAAGCAGATTTTTTATTACTCTTATTTAACTTTAGCATAAAATGATCTAGACAATTGTTAATTCTAGTAGGAAGCGAATGACCTGGAAGTAACCCGTGCATGGCTAGCATGTTGAGGTATTTGAATCTATTTGAGCGGTCATATGTTTGTTCAGTTTTATTATGTATGATATTGATATTAATATCCCCAGTCAGTATGATATTTTTGCATGATTTAATAGTAATTAAGTAATTATTCAAAGAATCAATGAAATTTTCAGCCTTTTTGATAGAGGGAGAGCGATAGATACAGAGAATAGTTAGGTCATTTATTGTAATTTGGAGGCACGATGCATCCATTAGTATTACTTCTTTCACACCTACTTTATGGTCATTTTTAGCATATATAATAACCCCGTCGCATAGATTAAGATGATTAGTGGTAGAAAAGTATTTATAATTACTAACCTGCGGTATAGGTTTATTTGGGTCAAGTCTACATTCAGTTAAGACCAATAAGTCGACGTCAAATTTAAATTGCGTCAGAGTAATCAGTAAGCTGTCCAAATTTTTTGAGGCACTTCTGATGTTTTGTGAAATAATAGTAAAATCGGTATTTAGTGTGTGCATTTTTACGGAAAAATCATCGGGTGAAATCGCGCAAGATTGTGCAATTTCAGTACTGTCTATTTCATTAACAGTTTGGAGTGAGCTATTCATGTTTAAATATATTTAATTGTTTATTTGTCATTTCCAGATCTAAATAATGCTTGTTGGATGACAGTTGATCATTTGTGTGTTTGGGTTTGACAATATCTATATGAATGGTTTTAAATGTGATCGCGCTAAACATATTAATATGAGTAAGTGGATTGTTGTAAGGAGCTGTGTTCAATATATTTTGTAAGTGTGTGATTATGTAAGTGTGTGTGTATATATTTGTAGGACGATTTATTTGTGAGTATGTAGGAATGTGTATGCATAAATTAAGATTGAGAAGCGTGAGGTACAAGCTTTGATTTAATTTAATCTGAACAAAGAACAAGATTAATATGATTACAAATATAAAAAATACAAAATTTATATTATGACTTACAGAGGAACTACTAAATTTCATTCTATAATTTTTTTAAAGTCATATACTTTGCTTTAAGCTATGAACTTGAGATTCAGTTTTAATTAAGATTATCCGTGAGTTTTCATCTTTTCTCAGGTAAACCTTTCCGTAAGAAGTCCAACAAAATTTATATTCATTTGATTTAACGAGATCTCGTGCGACAAAGTACAGTCGAGAGCTTTTTGCAGTCAGCTGTTCAGACACAAAAATCGGTGAATCTTCATTTTTGGTCAGGCCTAAGTGCTTAGCACAAAGCTTTTGCTGACGCTTGTAATTGAATGCCTTGGTCGATTTCAAGATTTCAGTTTTCAAAATGGTCGACGAAGTCTCGACTACAATTGGGGTGTTGCCATTCCCTTCCTTTTTTCCTTGCACTCTGAATATATCTTTAATATCTGATTTCATAATTGGACATTGTATATTTTTGGATAGGCACAAAACCATTTGTATTAGGTCTTCTTTGGTTTCTTTAGGAAATTTAGGTACATTTTTAATTTCAAAGTTTGACTTACGGCTTCCACGTTGCAGATCTTCGACTTTATCTTCTAAGATAGTAATATACTCTTTGTCCTTCTTGGATTGCTGTTCAAATAGTTCTATTTTCTTTTTTAATTCTTCGTTTTGCGATGTAAGAAACGCTACAGAGTTTTCTATGTTGGTGTTGGATTGTTTAATTTCCATTACTACTGGTGTGATTTTTTTCAGTTCGTTTGCTTGAGCTGACATCAATGATTGAATCAAAATTTTCATCTCTTCCCCAAAGGTATCGAAATCGTCCTCTCTCCTTCTTTTGTTTCGTTGAGAAACGAAGCTGATAGGTGACACTTCTGCATTGTGCACTGAGAGGTTTGGGTCAGAGCTCGATCTATTTAGAGTATTTTCCATGTTAGATGCTTTTACCGCTTGTCCAATATGGCCGGAATTAATATTTTGTTGTGGAGGTGTTCTTTCCAAATTCATTTTTAAAGGGTTCGAATTACTGCTCCTTCGTTTATTTAGGCAAGTGAGCGGCACTTTTCCGTGTTGTCTCACTCTTAACTCTTTCTTGGCGTAAGGAGTAACTAGTTATAACTTTCTGCCCTTTTCTTCGTCTTTTGATCACCTTGGGTAACTCCGATGGATGAGGTTTAGTTTAATTAAATTAATTTTCACTTTAAAATAAGCAACAGATAAAAACACAATTAGCGGCTAAGTCGAAGCACTTGCACTGGTACACTTTGCACGGTAGGTCACACTCAGTGGGCACCGATCGACGATTTCGAACAAAATCGCTTTCCGTCCAGTGTAACAAAGTCTATAGCGACTTGGAGGTCAAGTCGGCTGGACAGCAATCGATGATTTAGAGCAAATAAGCTTTCCGTCCGGTATAAGAGGGACTCTGATTTTTGATAATTTCTTATTACGGTTTACTTTGGTCACACGTCTGAGCGCCTCAGCGATCCGGGGGGAAGTTGAGCAAAGTAATCAATAATAACTTCACATTGAATTCCCTAGAGAATAAAACCTATCTTATAAATAAAATGATATTTAATCCTTGACGTTGATCAAATACAAAGTCAAATCCTTGGCGTCTAGAAGACTTACATAATCTAGTAACTTCAATCACTAACTCTTGACGTTATTGAGGAGTAGCTACGGCGTTTAGAATGCCTTTTATTCTAGTCTAGTGGTGTCGTCAATCGTCAAGATAGCTTTATCTAAGGTTCATGTGTTTTATCTAAGTGAAAACTTTATTTAAAAATATTTACTGACAATTTCACTATCAGCTACGAAAAAACAGTAACTTATTCTACCAGTACACTGGAATGAAGACAAAAACATTTGGTTATATTCTTGAAGTATTAGGAAAAAAACGTACTTACGAAATTACAAAGTCTATGGAGCCCAATTCTGTTATTATTATTAAACAAAACAAATCATTTAGGTAGGTACTGTCATTCTGTAATACTTCTGCCATCTCTGCCAAATGCGATTTTTATAGTTTTTGTTCAATTTCTCCATAAAATAAGCCTTCCTTGTACTTTAGTTATTAAGGAATAATAGTTTTATTCATTTTTGGAAACAAACAACTTGTTGACTTTAAGCGACCGACATAACAAAATACCTACAAACATGTTTGAAATTCAAACACGGGAACCGACAAACGCGATGTTGCACGACCGTGCGCGTTGCCAGTTAGGACAGATTCATTCGAAGCGCTGTGTTGAATTTTGTCGCGTCGGTTGGTCGGTTGGACGACAAAAGTTGTGTCGTATTGCGACTGCCAATTAGAACACACCGTTAGCCAAAAAACTTGAACCCAAAGCTGGCAAAATTAAAAAAAGTGTTCTAGTGGTCCCGATGATGTTATTTATTTCATCGACATCGATAAGTGAGAATAAACTTAATACTAACAACAAAAAGTTACCAAGTTCGCGAATAATAAACGCCATGAAAAAAGTCTTATCGTCGAGGAATAGTTTACCAAAATCCAATAATCAGTTTAGTTACATAGTAATTTATACTGTTAGGTGTGACTCTTTGATGAAACTTAATTTCAACACTAATAAGTCTCCGTGTACAAGTTCCACCATGTATTAATATATAGGTATAAATGAGACTTTTATTGGCGTTAGTTACATAGGTTGACGTTGTATTTATTTTTAAACAAGACTCTATGCCCTCTCCCTAGTAGCATTTATTGTTGGCGCAGGGTTTGTTACGGCTATCGTTAGTTGGCCAACAGTTAGGTTTGGCCAATATTTTTTAGTTGGATCACTGGTTGCTTTGCATTGTAGGGCCTACGTATGTTACTGACAGTTACAAATGGGTTGAATTGATTTTTAATTGTGTCTGGAAATGTTAGCCATTCTTGCTCTCAATGCCCCAAATATTGTTTACGTAATAGGTCACTCGGGGTTATTTATTCCTAGCTTTCAGCTACTAATAACTTACATTGTAATTTTAATACAATAGTAACATATGCCGTGACTATTTGAGTTCGACATCCCATAGTAAGACAGTGACGAAACAATATCGCGATGTAACTACCATCAGCGCCACCTGGTTGTGAGTTTTTGAAACTTTTACATGAACAACTTGCCTAGATACAAAAAAATTGTATTTGTATGTAATCACATAATATGTATAATTGTATATCACTAATTATATAATTACAATAAAATTTATTGTAATTACTTAGAACTAACCCAGGGTTGGAATAGCACCGAATGACTCAATAAATGGATACCTAATTAATGGTAACAGAAAGAACGTGACGCTGTCTGTGACGCTTTCTTGAGCACACGCGCGCGCGCTGCATATCCCCTCTACCCCCGCATTTGTCCAGCTAAATATTGTACATTCTGTGATCGTAGGGCCTACATAGTGTTGCCAGTAATTTTTTTCGCATTGAACTGAGGAAGTGAATAAAATCATACATCGAAACAAAACGATAAAAGTGCTTTAAAAATGTGTCCCTATTTCTATTTAAATTGGTAAATATTTCATACGTACAGTTTATAAAAATGTCGTGTTAATACACATAAAATCATACGGTTTACGACATTGCGCCTACGTCATTAACAATGCTTTATCCCAATATTGTTAACCCAACGGTAGCAGAAGTTGTGGTTGGCCCATTGTTAGTTGTCGGGTGGCTATATTGCTAATATTAGTATTATTGGGCCAATGTTGACTCTATGATGGCCAACTAACTAACTATAACCCAACGGTTTGCCGATCGCTGGCGAATGAAAGCCAACGGAAAATGCTACTAGGGCTCGTTTTTATTTCGAAATACTTAATACGGAACCCCAAAACTATAAAGAGACTTTGTAAGTGATCAATCAGTAACAAAGTTCAATGACCCTTTCTGTGAAAAACTAAGAATAAAGTTAAGATTCCTGTACTAACTGACTCGGGATTGTTCTTAAACAAGAATAGAACAGGTGATATATCGGACAAAAGCAACTACAGACCGATATTTCTGGCTACTACAATAGCTAAGGTGCTCGACGGTTTGCTTGACGCTCAGCTTAGTGAATACGTTAAATTACATGACTCGCAGTTTGGTTTCCGTGCCAGACTATCAACTGAGAGCGCAATTCTGGGCGTGAAGCATACCGTCAGGTACTATACCGACACGAGTACTCCGGTATACGCCTGTTTCTTGGATTTATCGAAGGTGTTCGACCTGGTGTCTTACGATGTACTGTGGAGAAAGCTCCAGGAGACTAACCTTCCCCCGGAACTTCTGTCTGTATTTCAACACGGGTAGTCTAACCAGGTCAACTATGTTAAATGGGCAGACAGAGTGTCGGAGGAGCACACAGTGGAGTGCGGAGTGAGACAAGGGGGCTTAAGCTATCCAAGGCTCTTTAACATATATGTAAACGAGCTCATTGCTGGTCTCAGAAGCATGCGTGTCGGGTGCCACATGAATGATGTGTCAGCAAATAACATCAGTTATGCTGATGACATGGTTCTGCTGGGACCGACGGTGGGCGCACTCCGAAAACTCCTGGCAGTCTGTGAGGCATGTGCCTTACGCGTCCAGCACAATAACGCTTTCCGAGTGATGTTGAGGCTGCCCCGTTTCTGCAGTGCGTCGGGAATGTGTGCGAAAGCACGCGTGGACGGATTCCCGGCCATAATGCGCAAGCGGGCTGCGTCGCTTATACGCAGAGTAGGTACGGGCCAGCGACAACGGCATTCTGCAGGCGGTGGCGGACAGCTGCGACTGACCTGTGCTCTGGCACTGCATACAAACTATTATTTAATTTAATTAGATAACACATAATCAATCACAAATTGCTAACAATTTCACGAATGTCGTGCGCGAGGTAGGCAGGGCTTATTTTAAGCCGGAGCGAAAGACTAAGGAGTCCAAAATTTCGAGTGGAACTCTGGACCTGATGAGGCAGAGACGGGAAATGTCTTCAGATTCTGCAGATTACTCCCTTCTTAACAAGCGCGTTAAAAGGCAAATTCGTTTTGACCTGCGCCAACATAACACTCGCGTTATTGAAGACGCGATCAAGCGAAACAAAGGCTCAAAAGTTTTTGCCCAGCAGTTAGGAAGGACTAATCTGACGAAGCTGAAGACATCTGACTATAGAACCGTTACCTCTAGGCCAGAGATCCTCGCCGAAATCGAGAAATTTTATGGGCTCCTATATTCTTCACACGCTCCCAAGCCAACTGCTCGCGATAAAGACGACAAACGTGCACCTCTAGTCCGCCACTACACCGATGAACTCCCGGTTGTCGAAATGGGTGAGATTAGGATAGCTCTTGAACAGCTGAAAAACAATAAGGCGCCGGGCGAGGACGGCATCACAACTGAACTCCTGAAAGCTGGAGGTTACCCTATACTCGGACAGCTACAGGACCTCTTTAATGCCGTCATTCGCACAGGTACTACGCCAAAGGAGTGGAGAAGGAGTCTGGTCATTTTGTTCTTCAAAAAAGGGGACAAAATCCTACTTAAGAACTATAGACCAATTGCGCTCCTGAGCCACACCTACAAGCTGTTCTCAAGAGTTATCACGAATCGTCTCGCCCAACGATTCGACGACTTCCAACCACCAGAGCAGGCTGGGTTTCGAAAAGGCTACAGCACCGTGGACCACATTCACACGCTAAGGCAGGTTATACAGAAAACCCAAGAGTATAATCAGCCCTTATGTCTAGCGTTTGTGGACTACGAGAAAGCCTTCGACTCCATCGAAACTTGGTCTGTTCTACAGTCCTTGCAGCGTTGCCAAGTTGACTGGCGTTACGTGGAGTTGTTGAAATGTCTGTATGACTCCGCTACGATGTCCGTCCAAGTACAGGGTGTACAAACAAGACCGATACATCTTCAGCGCGGCGTGAGACAGGGAGATGTTATTTCTCCAAAACTGTTTACCGCCGCGCTGGAGGACGTCTTTAAAACACTAGACTGGAGTGGACGAGGCATAAACGTAAACGGAGAGTACATTTCACATCTTCGCTTTGCCGATGACATCGTCATAATGGCGGAATCGCTGCAGGAACTAGAGGAAATGATGCGCGGCCTTGGCGATTCTTCGAGACGAGTGGGCCTGCGGATGAATTTGAATAAGACTAAGGTCATGTCCAACTGTCACGTCATCCAAGGGCCAATAACCGTCGACAATGTCAGCATCGAAGTTGTTCAAAAATATGTTTATCTGGGTCAAGTCATACAGCTGGATAAAAACAACTTCGACGCCGAGGCTGACAGAAGAATATGCTTGGGTTGGGCAGCATTCGGAAAGTTGCGTCACATATTTACGTCGTCAATACCGCAGTGCTTAAAGGCTAAGATGTTCAACCAGTGCGTCCTTCCTGTGATGACGTATGGCGCTGAGACGTGGTCTCTTACAAAGGGTCTGATCCACCGGTTTAAGGTCGCTCAGCGAGCTATGGAGCGGGCTATGCTTGGGGTATCTCTGATGGATAGAATCCGAAATGAGGAGATCCGTCGGAGATCTAAAGTAACCGACATAGCCTGCAGAATCAGTAAGTTGAAGTGGCAGTGGGCAGGCCATATTTGTCGCCGACATGATGGCCGTTGGGGCCGAAAGGCTTTAGAATGGAGACCACGTACAGCAAAGCGTAGTGTAGGACGACCTCGTGCCCGCTGGACCGACGACCTGAAAGACGTTGCGGGGGGCGGCTGGATGAGGAGGACGGAGGACCGACATGAGTGGCGAAATTTGGGAAAGGCCTATGTCCAGCAGTGGACGAACACGGGCTGATGGATGGATGGATGGAACACATAATCAATCACAACAAGTCGCGACTCAGTAAGCTCGCGAGTGCGGAGGTTAATTTTGAAAAAAAAAACCGGTCATGTATGTGCCAGTATGACTCATGCCCTGTTTTCCTCAGTGCCTGAGGGTTATCGTACATTTCATTTGATTTTCAAAAGTCTTTATTTAACAAAAAATATATACAAAATACGGTTTCAAGACACAGTCAAGAACGCATAAACACAAAAGTAGTTTCGCAGGCTAAAAGTACCTTTTGAAATTTTTTACATAAAAGGTTATATGATTTTATTATAAGTTTGTGTTTCTTAAAATTATAAATGAGTGTTAACTAACATGTACTTTTGAGTGAAGATACATTTTAAGCTTATACGTGGGACGTACTATAAGTTTCCGGAATGAATATGAAAAAATACTATTAAAGGTACAAAATTAATTTATTGTTTTTCAAAATAATCTCCCTTGGCGTCTATGCACTTTTTCATTCGATCAAACCAGTTTTGAAAACTTTTGTGCCACTCCCCTGTGGTGACCTCTGAAACGTGTTTTTCATACTCCTCGACAGCCTCTTCTGGTGATGAAAATCGTTGACCGCGTAATTGGTTCTTAATTTTTGGGAACAGAAAAAAGTCACAAGGTGCCAGGTCGGGACTGTATGCAGGATGACTCATGAGTTCTACATTTTTCGTCTTCAAAAAGTCGTTTGTCTGTCTGGCCGTGTGAGAACTAGCATTGTCGTGGTGCAGGATGATACGGCGTTTACGGTTATTTTTACGGAGTTCGTCAATAACTTCCGGCAAACAAATGGTCGTGTACCAGTCACTATTCACGGTACGACGATTCTCTAAAGCAACAGTAGCCACGTGTCCAGTTTTATTAAAAAAAGAAGCAATCATCCGCTTAGATGCACTTTTCACGCGCGCCACTTTGGTTGGTTTCGGCTCATCTTGAAAGACCCATACGCTCGATTGCTGCTTTGTTTTGGGATCGTAGCAATAAATCCATGTTTCGTCACCTGTTACTATGTCCCACACCAAATTTGACGCACCTTCGTTGAATCTGGTAAGCATGGCACTGCACCAAGAGACGCGGTCCGTTTTTTGAACCTCGGTCAAGTTGTGTGGGATCCACCGCGAGCACAGCTTTCTCACACCCAAATGTTTGTGTAGGATTGATTGTATTTGACTCATGCCTATTTCTAAGGATGCGCGAATTTCATGGTAGGTCACATGCCTGTCTGTTTCAATCATACGGCGCACAGCATCGATGTTTTTGTTGGTCACAGCGGTGGACGGCCGACCATCGCGAGATTCGTCACTGAGATTGATACGACCACGCTTGAATTCTCCAAACCAACTATAAACAGTCGTCTTGCATGGTGCTTCATTGCCAAAAGCTGTTTCAAGCCGAGCGATGCTCTGTTGAGCTGTCAAATTACACTTAAAATCGTAGAAAATCATACTAAGAAAATTTTCCCGAGTTAAATCCATGTTGATGCAGACACACAATTTTTTAAATGGCGCCACAAGGTAAAAACAAAAGACAGTCAGATGAAACAAACTGCATTCTACAGCCAAAGAGTTCTATTTTCAAATGTTGCAATAAATTTTTAAATATTGTTTATGTAAGTGGCCAGTTCCGGAAACTTTTAGTGTTACCTATGTATACGAGCAATTAATTAGTACAACTAATGCCCGTTTTCACTAACGACGAACAAGGCGACGCCTAACTAAGTAACTCCTAATTTAGAGTATTTCACCAAACTATTTTTACTATGTGATTCCTAACCCAAGAGTTGCCTATGTTTTTGATACTTGTCTTTGGTTTTGTTTGTCAAGTTGTCTGTTTGCGGTTTTTTGACGTTTCAATAAGCTTGAATCTCAAAATCACGACTGTCACATTCAAAGGTTTTTTAGGTTTTTGAATTGTTTAGTAGAGATGCGCAGACTAAATCTTTTGAGGGAAAAGAGATTTATAAATCTTTTTGTTCAGAAGATTTAAATCACTCATATAAATCTTTAAATCCGAAACAACTCGGTACTCGAAAATAAAAATATTGAATCATTGCATCAATATACCTCTTTCTTCTTTCAATTAAAGCATGAGATTTTAAGTACATAAAACGTATTAACACGGTGATTGAAAAACAAAAAAGAATAATTGGATAGTTATTGATAATTTCCTTACGTAGTTTGATTTGTTTACCTTGGCAAAGAAATGACGGCAGAAGAAATGGTTTCCTATGCGGGGAACTATTAATCACTTGTAAATTCAACCGATCATTGCCGTACGACGACGCATGCGCCAACTTTTCAGTAATTGTGTCTCTTTTTGATTCATCTAATCACGTAATTTAGGTAGTAGAGCTGATGCCGGGCTCGACTGTGGAGGTACCACCATCTTACTCGCAAATCCTCCCGAAGTTATTCGGGGGAGAGTAAGAGAACAGCTCTTAGGCAAAACCAGGCGGCCCACCATTGCCTGGGACCGATGGATGGCGGTTTATCCATCCCCAATTGCAGAGCCTTATATAAAACAGACTGGTCACGGGCAGCGGCGTCACTGGTGCAAGGGTTTTGGCACCGCGCTCACCAACCCGCCTGCCCAGCGTGTGTGAGTATGGGCATTTCTTCCAGGAGGACCGCCAAGAGTGGCGAAATCCTGGAAAGGCCTATGTCCAGCAGTGGACGAAACAGGCTGATGGATGGATGGAATCACGTAACAGTAGTCTCTACCTACATCTTGCCCTGCTTCTATAAATCTTAAATGAAGCGTAGCGTCAGTGATTTAAAGATGTATTTGGGAAATGCGTGATTTACTGATTGAATCACTGTTTTTTAAAGATTTACAACTTTTTTACTAATTACTCCTGTGTTACACAATATGTCTGTTGTTTAGGGGTGCCTAAGCATTACGCACCCTCGAATCGGTGGCTTAACTTTAGGTAATTCTTAACGTCGTTAGTCATGACATGACTTAAGAGTTAGTGAAGCGTGTTTTTACTCTAGGAAACTCCTAAATACATAGGCATCTGATTTAGGCGTCTCCTATGGTTAGTGAAAACGGGCATAAGGGACATAGCACAGCTATCTACATTGAATGAACAATACACTGGAGGTTGATAGGTAAAGTACACAAACAAAAGAATGATGTAGGTATGATACATAAAAACGCGAAGCAGGCGAACACTGATTTTTCAACCTACTTCCAAATATTATAATATGTTCATTATAGTGACAATAAACTACACAAAATGAAACTATTTAAGATCTAGTAACTTAGTAACAATCAAAGTCAATAAATGGGTTTTGTCCCGATTCGAGGATGAGCCCAAAACTGATAGTGGACGTTAAGTTAATGTTGAATACGGTGGTTTTATTATACAACAGACACTAATTATTATATATCGTGATTACTTATAGGTTCTTGTATTATATTACTTTAGGTTCCTGTTAAATAAGGTTCAATTAGTACACATAGAGATACGCACAAAGTAAAAAGTACATTACATTTTAAAGTTACAACTAAACAAGAACGAAGGCCAAACATAACTTTATGACAGTAGGTTTATGGGTATACATATAAATGTGTTTAAATCTGTGGTTTAAGGGTCCGTATTAGGCTAGATGCCCAACTTCAAATGAGCATATCACTTTGTGTAACTTGGTTAATCGGTATAGTATCTAAAAATAATATAGATAGTAGACTATATGGCTAATAGACTGATCTTGGAAAAAACGCAAAATCTTTAAGTTCGCTCGATAGAAAAAATTTACGAAGTTACTTCTAAATTTCATGTTTTTTGAGTGTTAAAGGACCTTCCTTAAATCACAAAGCCTTGAAATTTTTATTAAAAATAAGTTAACAAATGACATCTTCGGCTCGTTTTAGAATATTTAAAAAAAATTGCCTATAGAAGCGGAGTTATTAAATAAAAACGCAGATTTTTGTGGGTGCGTGTTTCTTGGTGGTCGTAACAGCCACGGCTGTGAGCGCGCTATTTTAAACTAAAAGGAAACGCCGTAGAGTTCAGTTCTGATTGATGCAAAATGAGGTGCTCAATCTGAGCTATGCAGCCTTAAATGCGAGATGCATGGACAAATTAGTCAGGCCGTATGAGTAATGCTTCACCTCCCAACCAATAGTGATGGGGTTGTCTGTAACGATTATAAGTATCTGATATATAGACTGACCAATTCAGGATACGAAAGTATTATTATGGATGGGATTTTTTAGAGATAAAAGTTCCTGGATAATTTCATGATGTGATCGCGTAATTTAGGAAACGGGATACGTGCATGAAGTAAATGTAAGTTTGTTTTAAAAGGCGTATTATATGCTATTTTCAGGGCTTTACACAGTGTTATAAACACCCTTGAAATCGGAAATTTCTAAATGAAGTCGTAGGATATCAAACATGTATAAAAGTGGAACTCCCCCGTGCCAATTCTTTTTAGTTTTGGAGAAAAAAAATCTCAAAGTTGGTAATTTTTACCGTCCCTAAAAATTAAAAATCTAAAATATCTCCCATATTTTTCAAACGTCAATAGCTTTTTGTTTAACGACTTGGTAGAGTTATTAACTGTTCATATTTTGTGCTTTTTACATTATCTTAGGAGTTAAGTTACACCGGAGAAAATTATTTTATTGTTTTTCATATTTGTTTTTTTTCCGCTTAAGTCTGCAATTTTCGCAATTTGTTTAGACACAAATAGATAACTTGGTATGTCATCTTATTATAAAAATAGCGCAACGCGTAGAGTTTACGAGTTATGACGAATTGTTTTTTTTTTAAAACGCCTGTTTTAATTTTGTCAGCAATAATGTTTTGTTATAAAGTATTGCTCTTATTTTATAAATGCAATTATTAAAAGTATGTTTGGATGAAAAGCTAACATCACGTGTCACATATTTATAGCCTTTCGTCGGAGATAATATTCGATTTCCCTAGGCTATTATCTAAGTGCCTTAAGAAAACTAAGAGCAATACTTTACAACGCAACATTATTGCCGGCGACATTTTAGAAGGCATTTTTAAAAAAAGAAATCGTCACGCTCAATTTTTTTTTTATAAGAAGATAGCATACCATGCTATTAGCCCGGGCGGTAGCGTTGCATTTTAGGTAGTGATTTTAAGCCGATTGATTTCCATCTTTTTCAATAGATCTGGAATGGCTAATAACAGAACCAAGCGTCAGCTGACGCATCCGCGGTGGGTGTGGATGTGAGGGGCTGGGAAAGTGGTAAAAAAAAGTAATAGTACGCCGGCTGAAACTTTTTTCACAGATAGCTGACATCATACTGAGCAGAAAAAAATCGTCAGCTGACGCACCCGCGGTGGGTTTGGGAGTTAGAGGTTGCGAAAGTGGCAAAAAAAAAGTGATGGTACTCCGGCTGAAACTTTTCTCACAGATAGTTGACATTATACTGAGCTGTAAAAAAATCGTCAGCTGACGCACCCGCGGTGGGTCTAGATGTGAGAGGTTGCGAAAGTGGTAATCGTCTGCTGCATCGTGGATTCGTTCGTTTTTTTTTATCACTTCCGCAACCTCTCACATCGACACCCACCGTGGGTGCGTCAGCTGACGATTTTTTGCAGCTCAGTATGATGTCAACTATCTGTGAGAAAAGTTTCAGCCGGCGTACTATAATTTTTTTTCTTACCTCTTTCTCAACCTCTAACTCCCAAACCCACCGCTACTTGAGCAGCTGACGCTCGATTCACATATCAGTCATGTGAGATCTACGATCGATGTTAATATCAGCCGGCTTACTTACTACGACTTTTGTATTTGCAACGGTACCTCCCGGACTATATCTATTTGTGTTAAAATAAATTGCGGAAATCACAGATTTTGGGAGGAAAAAAATTTTAACTGAAAAACAAAATAAAATTTCTCTCGGTTGTAACTTAAATCTTAGGATAATGTAACAAAGCACAAACGGTGAACAATTAATAAACCTTTTATGTAGCTATACAACAAGCTATTTTAGGATAGTAGAAATGTCCAAATTTGAGATTTTTTTTCTTCGTAATTAGAAGGAATTGGCACTGGGGAGTTTTACTCTTGCTCTCAAGACACATATTTGTATTGACCCAAGTTATTCAAATAAAAATGTACGATTTCGAGGGTTTTTAAAACACTGTGCTTTATTCTGGATAACTTGTAGTTTGTCGAAATTGGTCCGACATGTGCTGCTCCAAACAGAAGCACACCATATGTGATGCATGGCCGAACTAGAGTGGAGTATATTTTTAGTTCAGTAGATGGTCTAAGATTACTACGGTGATTTAGGATGGGGCTAAGCGAATTGAGGGCTCTAGCTCCCTTTGTACGAATTGCATTTGTATTTGCCGACCAATTAACCTTAGAATCCAATAATGCTCCCGAGTATTTAACTGTTTTTTGCCAGGGTATTATCGTTATAAGAAAGCTAGTGTGTTGGTGTAGCATGGTATATAAGAAAACAAGGTATGCTCTTCGAAAGCACAAGAAATTGGAAATCAACCAATGACTGCGTATGTGTGTGTGTGTGTGTGTGTGTGTGTGTGTGTGTGTGTGTAACAAAACAAGCTATTAAAAATGACGTCATGACTCATTGCGCGAAGCGCGTTCTAAATATTTTTATTAATCTCAGTGTAGCCATACGAGCTCTCTTCCTCAGTCATTCACACTCATGCAAAAATGAATATGCTATCCTGTTGTCAGTGTTCAAATTGAAGTAAGCGTAAGTTTTGGAATGAAAACCCAAAGAGCTAGCCTTGTGTCGGTCATGTACGAAATAGGATTAGGAAACGTTACTACGCAATGAGCGAAAAGAAACGTTTCCGAACGCTATCCGGACATTCGGTCTATTCGGACATCGCCCGATTGAGATTGAAATATTCGTTATTTTAAAGTGACCGGGAGCCACACGCTGAGAGCGGATGTGCCAGCGTAAAGACCGACCCTTATCAGGAAGGGTCCAGTCCAGATGTGTTATTGTTCTCCGAACTCTGTTTTGGACAATTCGAATGGTCCAGAATACCATAACAGCACCTAATTGTCGATTTTCTCGAAAGGAATAGACTTTTTTAAGGTCATGTAAAAGTATAAATTTTTTTCTCCTTGAAATACAAAAGATATACATGAAAATATTCAGGAACTGAATAAATAGCTTTGATAACGTAATAGTCATGTCATTTAGGCATTACAGGAAATAATTTGCCCACAAGAACAAAAAGTAATGTCGAAACCGACGTCTGTTTTTTTTTATTTTCAGTAATCCCATCTTCAGGTTTTATCCCCTAAATTTCTTTTTTAATTTTTTCTTTACTTCAAGGAACTCTCCCTATCGAGCCTAAATGGTATGACTATTACGTCACACTCCCATTTCTCCAAACTGATTTTCAAAAAATAATTTCGTTATAAAAAATACCACCTGAAAGTTAAAGAACAGTATGTATCTTCATGATTTAGCCTATATTTTTTAGAAAAAATATACAAAAGGGCCTGTTACAAGAAGCATTGGGTGCAAAAAGGGCGTCTATCGAAAAAGTTCAAATTGAGATTGAGAACTTGTAAAGTTTTTAAATGTGTGTAATTTTATAAAGGTAGTTGCTTGAGTGTTGTTTTTTTTGCAGCATTACTTTGGATATTTTGTTTTGGTTCATATATCACTAGCAATAGACAGAACAATTTTTTTTATACCCATGTTACACGCCCGTGTTGCACCCAATTGTAAAATATCAGAGCGCCCTTTTGAGTGTTTATTTAGAAAATCAACTTCAATGGCATAGTCAAGGCACTATAACTTAATACTTTGGGAACCTTTTCCAAACAAGTTAGCAGAAATGTGTCTTGTTGTATTTTGTCACCGATTTTCCAGAATGAAGAGAAAGCCTCGTTTTGCTTCTTAACTGAAATACTAGTAAAACACTTTTCGTTACAGCACCCATTAACATGTTGAAAATGTTTGCCAGGAATGTTTTTTCCGAGCGCTGATACGTAGGCTTCCCCTCTGGCCCTTTTATCCTTTGAAATGGTTCTCTTCCAACCTTCTCGGTTCCTCTGCTTCTTTTTGCCTATCTTTTTGGGTAGAACATATTATACATCTTCAGAATCGGAACTATAATCACCTGATTCTGTATCGTAAACTCAGTTGCCAAACCAAGTGGCTATCGTCTAAAAAATACATAACCGCTTATCTAAGGATAAGTTTGCACTTGAAATGACTTCACAATTCGTAAATAGTTCAATACCCATTATAGATTATTTTGGAAGTTCATTTTTTATCTGTTTTTGGTGAATAGCAACTATAGCTAGCGACCGACACTGAGTTACATAATAGCCCCGCTGCTTGACGACATTTTCACACTAAAATTTCCAAAAACAAACTAACAAGTCGTTACTCGTTTAAAGCAAACAACAACTTTCGCGCGATAACTGCAACAAGGGCGTGCGACCTGCCTTTAAATTTAAACGCACAGAGACGTCTAGGATCAACCGTTACCATTCATTATGGTCACTCATTGATATCTCAAACGCTTCATAATTATCATCTTTATTACTCGTAGGTACGTCGGTACTAGTTTTGTTGGCGGTGACTTAAACTTTTGGTTAAAGTGGTAAACTATAAGTTGTCTGATAGATATTATATTCAAATTCTTACTAGTATAGGTCTGATGATTAGAATTGTATATCAAGTATGGTACAATTTTTTTCGCTGATGTTTAGTGTTGAACAATTAATTGTGCAAAAGCGCAATTGTGATTTTATAAAGTTAAAAACCACTACAATTGTTTTTAGTAAAATTTAAAACGAATTGACAACCCTAGGGCCAGGCGAGGTTTGGCATCAAAGTGGTCACCGGCATGACCTCAACAAGTTTTTGTTAATTAATAGCTTCTGCATGAAATGTAGCTTTCAAATTAACATTCGACATGAAATAGGATTAAATTTGCGTTATAAGTAATAGAAAATTTAGCTTTACATGTACTGTAGCACGTCCTGCGGGGCTATTATGTAACTCAGTTTCGATTGCTAGCTATAGTTGCTATTCACCAAAAACAGATAAAAAATGAACTTCCAAAATAACCTTTAATGGGTATTGAACTATTTACGAATTGTGAAGTCATTTGAAGTGCAAACTTATCCTTAGATAAGCGGATATGTATGTTTTAGACGATAGCCACTTGGTTTGGCAACTGAGTTTACGATACAGAATCAGGGGGCTGGAAGCAAGGTTGGTAACGTGACAAAAAAAACACTCCTTCCTCACTCCAAAAAAAGTACAATAGCCAAGATAGTGAACATAGCCACAATTCAGCAGCAATATGTTGTTGCCAAGTATTTAGTCGTTTTTTAAAACTCCCACCTAACATTTATTGTGTAAATTTACAATTATTTCAAATCAGGCGAAGATATGGTTCGCAGGAGAAGACCGGGGGCACGGCGCGGCGGTACCTAAATCAATTTCTATTTCTATTGTTTTTGATAGCAGGATTATTATAACTTAAAATATATTCCCTTTGGCGTGCAATACGCAGATTTAACTGTGGGTCACTGAAAGTATGAGGTAGTCTATAGGAATTAAATGCGGGACAGTGGGGGACAAATTCGACGTTTGGGGGACAATGTGGGTCGATTTAACTAAGGGGGACAAAACAGACGAATGCGGGACTGTCCTCCCTAATGCGGGACGGTTGGCAGCATTACTATTATGATTGTATTATATTTTCCGTACATTTTGGAGCAGGGTGGTTGGCTGGCACATTGTATAAAAATGAAACTTTTCAAAACTCTATAATTTCCAAATACTTCCTAGTTTTCCCGTACTACAAATAATCTTGGTAGTAGATTGTTTTCGGATAGAATAACAAATACCGTATAGTGACATGAAAGTATACATAAGTATCATGTTCGTTGGTAGCACGAATAGGTATGTTTCTGAAGCTGGGTCGTCGCGTAGGCCGAAGCGACCGACTGAACGCAGTAAACAGGACCTGCGGTATTCGCGCGACAATATTTCATTATTGCCAGAATGTTGTGAGTGACTCTAGTGGACGGACGTCTGTATTGCATGGTAATGTACTTATCGTAGATGGAACAAGTTTATTTTTGTCCCCACACTCAACAAACTAGTTAAAAATCACGTTTTCTTTGGTAATACTTTTTTTTCAATGAGAATTATTGCTGTTATTTTATATGAAGATTATTATTAGTACATGTAGGTAAGAAAAACGAGAACATTACAATTATTGGCGGCCATATCACCTGTCGTGATTTCTTTGAGATAATTAACTTATTTTTATGTACATTGTTACCTATCTTTTTATTGCGAGTTAAAATATCAAGATTTAATTGTGATTATAACGAAAAGAGAGTTGTCTACCCAATAAATACTTTTTCTAAAAAGCGACCTCTATCATGACGTGATTTGTTAATGTAGCTTTCTATTAGGTGAAAGACTTCAGAATCGGATAAGTCTCCTCTTTGTACTTAATATTAGTGCCGAGTACTGCCGAGTGTGACTTGCATTTCACAGTTCACACCCGGAACATCTCAGACACCCTCCTCGGGGATTCATGTCGTGACGATATATTAATTATGCCTATATATTAATCATTTTAGCAAAGAAAATAATTTTCTTTTTGCCAGAATGATTTTCACTATTTTCAAACAATTATTGTCTCTTTGTAAAATAATCTTAGAAAAACGAGATTTTGTGCACGGGGTTATACCTACTACGTGTAGTTTTCGCAAAACATTTTAAGAAGGGAATGGTAACAATTTGCATTAATATTATTCCAATGAAATTTGATGTTTTTATTGATTAATTGTTCTAATTCTGCTGCATTCTCTGTGAGCTGTTGCAGGGAAATCGGTAAATCTCTAGGGATATCCGAAATACCGGAAGATGTCAAATATTCCAGTCGATTATCTTCTTAATAACATTAAACTGAATCTAGTAGCCTGGGCGGACACTACAAGCAACTCTACCTCGCAATATAATTTAACCTATCCACTCTCAGGTAGTAGCACATACGACCTTAGTAGTTTATGTTATTTTGAATGATAGAGTGAAAAATATCTAGATGCGGGATCGTCGCGGCCTGAAAGAAGGTCTTTGGTGGTTTGAGCGTAAAGAAAGAATTAATGAAAGTAGAGTGACGAAAGAATTTTATGCTGTGCAAAAGGAAAGTAAAGATCGGCCGGGTTGCGCTAGAAGGACGTAATGACCAAATTGAAAACATACTAAAGAAGGGCAAATGAAAAAGTACCCGGAATAGAAGAGCTCGTACGACCAGATTGATGAATGTGGAAGAAGCAAAAGAGCTGTGTCTAGATGTTATTTTGTATTGAAATCTTTCTTTATTGCATTGAATTAGAAACTAGATTTTTTTACATCTGTATGAGGCTATTAACCTTATTATTCGATATTAATTTCAAGTTGTTTTGAGTTGTTATCTAAAGTCACTCCTGCGCAAAAGGCTTTGACCTGCAGACAGGACAAGTGATTCGATAAGGGTTCCGTTTTACCATGATGAGGTATGAAACCTCAAAAATCCTAATAACTGATGGATCAAGTCATCAAAACCTATACATATACTCGGTCTCTATAGAACAGAGGGCCAGCTCAGTTGTCTAGAGGTTCAAATACTCGACAATCTGGTCGCGGGTTCAAATAATGTAGGGGCAAATCTGTGCTGCGTTCAGTCTGCTGCGTGCTTCGGAAGGGCCCATATTTATGTCCGAAGTGCGGACTGGGACGTAATAATCGTCGGTTAAACGTGGGTGCACGAGTGTGGAATGTGACATACTTATTCCGTTCTTGTGATTGTAAATGTTCAATTGCTCTTATCGGGATAAAGCAATGAAAGACACGTTCAACTACTGTAACAAGTCGGCAGCACTGGTTGTTCTCGCGAGTACATAGAAGATCTTTGACAGTTACTATATTAAACACGTTGTCCACTGTAATAGTTATTTCATATTCATTCCGTTTATTGCAATCATGTTGTGGGTACCCACCATAAAGTGTTCTTCTTAATTGGGTATAGTGCAAAAACACTATATATAAAATATATATAAAACATCTTCATCTTATAACATCTTTATTGAAATAAAAACACGTACATACTTTTATCTAGTCACTACGCCAGGATTAGACTAGTGAAACAACTTATCACTATTACTAGCTTTTGCCCGCGGCTCCGCCCGCGTCGAAGAGATTTTCGTGGAAATAAGGAAAATATGATTTTTTGAACGACAATATACAACGGTCACCATGTTTTACCAAAGTGCTAATAATTACCAATCAAATAAGCCCAAACTTAAAGGGTCCGCTGTTGTCCGTTGAGGAGAACTCATACCCACCTTCCAGTCCCATCAACAGACCCTGGTCACCATGTTTTACCAAAGTGCTAATAAAGACTAATAAAATAAGCCCAAACTCGAAGGTTCTGCTGTTATCCGTTGAGGAGATCCCGTACCCACCTCTCAGTCCCGTCATTAGATCCTGGTCACCATGTTCTATAAAAATACTCATCAATACCGATCAAATAAACTTAAACTTGAGAGGTCTCCTAAAAAAACATTTACCAGTGGATGATTAAAACCCCGACGATGAGACTACATACGTACGACTACGCAAGGCGTACATACCACACGATTAACTAAAAATCTCATTGAGTGCTTAAAGAATTTTTAAATGCAGTTCAGTAGTTCTAGATATTACTCATTATATGCAAACAAACAAACAACCAAATCTTTCTTCTTCATGTAATAGTGTAGACAAACTTTAACGTGAGTTGATTTGAACCAGATTGCGTCAAATTCGATATTTTGAAATATGCAGCGCCGTCTAGTGTATTAAAATAAAAACAATTTCAACGCCAGCTTACTGAGCCGTTATCCAGGATAGCTTCCCAGAGATGGCGTTTTCTAAGCACTTGAAAATAAAAATATTTTAGTTATTGGTCTTTGCTCAGTCAAGGAATATAAATTCAGCTTTAAATTTTTTTTACAATACGAAATATTTTTTCTGAAAATAAAATAAAAGAATAAAAAATAAAAAGTGAAAACAAATTTTGCCATTCGGGGTTTAAACCCGCGACGATCGACTATGCTACGGCGGCGAACCTTCCATATGTCTCACTAAAATTCTCATTGCGCTGCTTCCTTTTGTCATAGCGTGATGATACATAGCTTTAAACCTTTCCGAAGAAATGCTTTATCTTTCAGTGAAAACTGCATCAAAATCCATTGATTGGTTCTCAAGTTATAAGCGAACGAACATACAGAGAGACATGCAGACAGACAGACAGACAGACGTTGTATTTTATATGTATAGAGATGTATACACAAAATTATTGATTGGCACAAGACAGGATGTTTCTGATAAAGTGATAACTGACTAAGATCAGTGTCTCTTAGAAATGATTCATCGTAAATATGCGTGCTTGTAAACACTTACGACAAAAATAGTTAAACTAGCTAAATATTAAACAGTACCGAACCGGAATAAATTTCAAGTGACCATAATTGTTTATCAGCAAAATGTTGTTTTATTGTTTCAGGTTGCAACATTGCGAAAATGCCGCCCAATTCATTTTATTTAGTCAAGTTTGTTTACCTATTGTTTTCTCTTAATTGGTGAGTAAAATATTTTAACTAATATGAAACTGTTAGTTCATAGCTCTTTAACGACAACGGTATGTATGTTTTACTCAGCGACAAATTAACTACCGATGCTCGTTTACGAGGAATTGGTATGATTTGCTTTGTGTCATCGACACGCATATCTTGATGAAGTCGTCATTCAGTATCATTAATCGTAATTTACTTTGTAACTGTAGTACTTTCTTGTTGTTTGATGCAGCTTTTTGTCACCATAGTTCAATGTCATATAATTTAAATGATAATAATCATGAAGATATAATCGGTGATACATGATTTGGGAATGCTGATGATGTGGGTGTTGCAGCGTGCTGACTGCTGAACCAACTGATGACAGACCCGTATGGCGATGGGCCTGCATGAATAGAAAATGCACTAAAACTGAAAACGAACCTCGTAGCTCTGAACCCGCTTTGAGTTTAGAAGCATGCAAGATGTTCTGTAATGATAATGGTAATCTATAATACACACACAATAACATAAGTTAACCTTGTACTCATAAGCACACAATAAAGCCAATTCTGAAGGCTTTAATTTTAGTTTTAGTGCTGTCAAAAATTTTCTTCATTCCAAAATAGCTATATTACTTTAGACAAATTTAAGTTTTGATAGCACTAAAACTGAAATTAAAGCCTTCAGAATCGGCTTTATTGTAGCTGACTTTTAACGCTTTAGTTTTAAGTTTAATGGTGTCAAAACTAAAATTAATTGAAATATTAAACTTATACGGATATTTATTTATTTATTTATTTTCTTTATTAGGAAAACCAGTAGTTAGTAAGCTAATTTTAACACTACACATTGAACATAAATAACTGCGAAACTTCTAACTTATTAAGGTAATCACAGCATGCATTTTATTTAAGTGATATAATGAAAGCTAAATTGCCTTACAAGAACTTTAGTGTTGACAGCACTAAAACTATAACTTTCAAAATCAGCTAGTGTTGCCGAACCAAATCTGCCGTCATACGTAAGAAAGCGGCTAAGTGACGTTTTCTGTGAAAATGACTTTCGGGCACGGTTATATTCATTTAGTAAAAACCTTTCGACCTGTATTACAATGATTCCTCTAGGACTTTTATAGGTATGGGAATTGTCTACAAGTCATAGAGAAATCATTGTAAGACAGGTCTATAGTTTTTTTAATGAATATAACCCTGCCCGAAAGTCATTTTCACAAAAATGTCATTTAGCCTCTTTTTTACGTATGACGGCAGAAATGAAGACAAATTATATTTTCGAGGAAGAGGCAGGCAGATATTATTCCAAGTGTGGACTGTTATTGGAACAGTCAATACTCGTACATCCTCCTTTCACCGACGATCTTTACATCCCGACGTGATAGAGGGTGAGCGTTATCGCCGTGCTTTGGTACAAATACACGCTTTTTAGGGCACGCAGGTTTATCTCGAAGTGATTTCCTTCAGCAAGTGGTCAAGTATACAAATAAAAACAACAACTATACACATAAAATATGAAACACTCCTAGGTGCTCAACTGGCAGGATTTGAAACCGGGTCTCAAGGTTGAGTATGTCAGCCGCAGATAAACTGCTGTAACAGCTTGCATCGGCGGAATAATATTGTTTACGTTATAAATTCAAATAATTTATTTTGTGAAATAAAAATACACGTTTTACACGTCAATAATAATCTTAAAAAAACAATTGAATAAGAATAAATATAATACTTACGGGGAACTACAATAAAAAAATGCATACATTTAAATATAATAAATTATGTATTTTTTTAATGAACGTGTTTGTATTCCGGCTTCCTTCTGAGTTACGTACAGCTTTTAATTTTGAAATTATTTAATAACTCGGAAATATAGAAACTTACGTTTCAAGGATAAAAATGTTATAAATGTGTGTGTCAACTTTATAAACACCATTGTAAATTTTTTCCTGTCGTCGCGTTTGCTCAGTTAATTCAAAACACTTCCTTATTATACTTTCTTTTAGGAGTCCTATGGCCAAAACCAAATGGAGAAGTTGACTTGGGAAACTTTCTTTCCAAAATAAACATTCAAAATATATTTATTGAATCCAAAAATGGCGGCAAATCAGATGATTTAGTTACAGCAGCGAGCGAGGTGCGTATTGTTTCATAAATACTCATAAACATAAATCACATTGATCCATCAGCAAAAATATTTTCATGGATTTTATTCGTTTGCAGAGGTTCAAGAAATTAGTTCAATTAGTGGTGCCTGAAGGAGTGACCCCGAAAACGAATGGAAAATCATTAATAATAAATCTGGTTAATCACAATCCAAACATAAGAGGTAATAAAGGTTTTGGTAATGTAAGTAAACAAATGGCTCAGCAAATAACTGACCAGCTGATAAACTGAACTGATATACGAGATAGCTGACCAGGGGCCGTATTAAGTGATTTACTAGAAATGACGTCCCATACCATTTATAGTCAAAGACAGTACTTTGAAAGCGATAGATGCTAAAGTTAGGTATAAGGCCCTAATTTCAGGAGTTTCAGAGTGCCTTTTTCAGGGCGAGTCATAGTATTGAGGTGAGTCATTTGTTTACATCACGAGTTATCCTCAAGTTTCTTTGTCGATGTGAATACAGTAACTATAATCTTTGTAACAAAATCTCAAACAACGCTCAAAATAGAACTTTCTCAGCTCAGACCCATAATGCAAGGTGTGTTAACAGAATTCTCTCTGGGGGTCGAGGAGCAGTACGCCCTGCGCGTGTCCGCCGCGCCTGAGGACCGGGTCAATGCCACGATCAGCGCACCCACCTTCTTCGGCATCCGAAACGGGCTGGAGACACTCAGCCAGCTGTTTATTTACGATGATATCAGGAATCACGTTCTGGTCGGTTCGCTAAACTCTGATCTTGATTATAAACCGGTATCACGAAAGTTTAACGCCCGATTTCGTCGACGTCTCAGATTTACTTGTTTTATTTTTGAATTGCAGATTGTCAGAGATGTTAAAATTGATGATAGACCAGTTTATCCCTACAGAGGGATTTTGCTGGACACGGCGAGAAATTATTTCACTGTTGACTCTATTAAAAGAACAATTGGTGAGAAATAAAATTATGTTCCATTGATCCTATAAGCAAGTCATAATCGAAAGGTGAGGTGTGAGATTAATGAGTAACAATTTTCAGATGGTATGGCTACTGTGAAACTGAATACATTCCATTGGCATATCACCGATTCGCATAGTTTTCCATTTATGTCTGAGAGGAGGCCAAGCTTGTCCAAATATGGCGCATATAGCCCAACCAAGGTATAGTAAACAACATGGTAACTTTCTGTTTAAAGCTCTTCTATTTTTGTAACTGTAAATTAACGAGTATTTATAAGCAATCGAGTAAGTGTACTTAGATTCAAAACTATCGCATAAATATACCTACTTTATCCGATATTCTTTATAAATATATAACTTATTATTTTATTATTATTTACATATAATAGGTGTACACAAAGAAAGCGATCGCGGAGATAGTGCAATACGGATTAGAGAGAGGAGTGAGAGTTCTGCCTGAGTTTGATGCGCCAGCGCACGTGGGTGAAGGATGGCAGAATACCGACCTAACTGTTTGTTTTAAGGTAAGTACTAAATTCTGACAGGAAATATGACCTTTAAAAATAAAGAACATATTTTTTTGTACAGCCTGAGAACGTTTATAATATTACTAATTAAAATATTAAAGTAACTAAGAAATTCGTATTAATTTTGCAAAATGTATTAAATACGAGTGTACATTGTTTATATATCGTCAACTTCGATCAAATCGAAAATGAATCCCCGAGGGGGTGTCAGAGGTGTTCCGGGTGTGAACTGAGAAATGCAACTCACAGTCCACACTCGACACACCCGCGTTTCACCGTCGATTATTACGTCCCAACGTGATGGGTGGTGAGCCCTATCGCCGTACTTCGGGCACAATTACACGCTTTAGGGCATGCAGGTTTCCTCACGATGTTTTCCTCCACCGTTCAGCAAGTGGTAAGTATTAAATACTCTGCAGATAAATTCCTAAAAACTCATTGGTGCATGCTCCGGCCGGGGATCGAACCTGGATCTCAAAGATTGAGAGGCCAGCGTTCCACCCCTGAGCTACCGCCGCTTATGTAGATTATTTAGTGCAACAAAATTATAATATTTTGCAGGGAATAAAGACTAATACCCTAAAACCTAATCTCTACAAACCTATTTGCAGTCCCTCATTCGAGGCCGTTATTTTATACATCTTTAAAGTACCGCAGATATTCTGATTCAAGGTATCTGTTTTCGTCATTTTCAAGGTTGAACCATGGAGATCTTATTGCGTGGAGCCACCTTGTGGACAGCTCGACCCAACCAAAAACGAAGTTTACGATGTTTTGGAAGACATCTACAAAGACATGGCAGGTAAATAAACCGATCCTAATTTTACTCTAAGCTCTAACGTATGACCGAGATGATTATGTTAATTAAGATTTTTGTTTTTTAACCTTGTATCTACTCGTTGACAGATGTATTTAATCCCGATTTGTTCCACATGGGTGGTGACGAAGTAAGCGAATCTTGTTGGAATACGTCAGCGGGTATTCAGCAGTTCATGGAACAGAATAAGTGGGGCTTGACAAAGAGCAGTTTCTTACAATTGTGGAATTACTTCCAGAAGAATGCTCAAGATAGAGCGTACAAGGTAACTACTTTATAACTGTTTGTTTCTGTGTTTACCTGTAAACAGTTTGTCTTTGTCTCCAGTGTGCAGAAGCGGTTTATCTGTTTATAATCTTTACAGGCATTCGGAAAGAAACTTCCTTTAATTTTATGGACAAGTACATTGACGGAGTACAATCACGTTGAAAAATTCTTGGACAAAGATGACTATATAATTCAGGTATTTATCTTAGGAAGCCTTATAGATGTGTGTGAACACTATGCGAATACTCATCAGCTAACGTACAATGTAACAAAAAAGAAAGTAATGATTTCTAAATACGGAAAGGTTCCAGATGCTATACACTCTATTTCTCAGTTATATATTGTCGGATGAGTGAGTCTACAGATTTTGGGAACTAAGAAAGAGAAGAGGTCTTGCTTGTAAAAGTAACATGCTCGTTAGGCGGCTTAGATGATGAGGTTCTAGGCATGCAGTCAGGCGTTCTGTACCAGCCAGATATGGTACAAAGTCAAAGCATTTATTCAGTATATGTATAGGTACAGTTTGAGCATACTTATACAAGCCAATGCAACAATTGAAATACGTAATAAAATAATAAATTAAAAAATAATTAGTATTGAAAATTATATTCCGTAATAATGTCATAACAATAAAATGGGTCAATTTATTGAAGAAACTTAACATAAATAATACTAAATAAAACTAATACTTATTTCGATGATATAAAAGACTAAACCTGAAACCTACCTAAAAGAAAACTATTAAATCTAAAAGTAAACCTGTTCTAATAAACATAAAAAGATAAAATAAGATTAATCATGAATTAGAACAAAATGCAGTCACAATAAATGAAAAACAAATAAAATTTAAAATAATTACACAATTGTGCATTTTTGGCCAACCACATAAGGATCTTTGTCATCAAACTGGGCATCTACACCTTAGTAGGACTTTTTTGTCGATGTTAATTTTATACTATTTTCAAAATGTTTCTTATTCAGATTTTGGATGAGTTCTGGAATTTTATTATACAAAAATCAAATCAAAATATTTATTTTGTAAAATAGATACATAAAGTATACTTTATACAAGTCAAAGATAATCTTTACAATAAATATCTTTAGAATAAAAAAATAATATGAATATACTAATAAGGGAAATACATACAAAAAATATTTAGGTTGGGCTACAAAAATTAATTTATACACGTACAGAAAGTAGAGAAATCTAGGAATAAAAATATTATACATAAATGATGCAAGGAACAAACAAGTTGATAAATAAATAAGGGAGATATATCCAAAAAATATCAAGGTTGGGCTACTAAAATGTAATAAAGTTATAAACCTGCATAAAGTAAAGAAATATAGGAATAAAAATATTATATATACAAAATGCCTAACCATCCGCACCATTCGATTAGTATTGCTAAGAAGAAGGGCAATAAACTTAGCAAACATGATTTTTTTCATTTGTAACATAACCTTAATCTATACAATTTTCTTATACCTACTTAAGTAAAGGCAAATATAAAACCATAGGAATTATGTCCAAGAGAAAAAAAAAATACATTTTAATGCATTTACGACGAAGCTTTTGGATACAAATACACAAGAGGAGCACTACTCCCTTCGTGTGCAGTACAATAACACGTTTACATTGATACAGTACAGTAAATATCGTTGCACGTATAAGGTCATGCTACGAGTATGTTTGCCGAGTGCCGGCCGGTGTAGCGCGACTGGCATGTTTGCCGAAAACAGGGTCGAAGATTTTTACTCTCAACTACTCTGTCATGCGTCAAAAGGCCGCATGCGCATGACTGATTGAAAGTAAAAACAAAATATAATGGCAGTACACACCACATACATATAATTTTCTTTTATTTTACTACCTAAGGATATTGAATAGGTATACTTGAGATTTTTATTGACGTTTTTAATTGTAGGTCTGGACGACCGGTGTAGATCCTCAAATATCAGGTTTGCTGAAAAAGGGATACAAACTCATAATGTCCAACTACGACGCTCTCTACTTTGATTGTGGTTTTGGATCTTGGGTCGGAACAGGTATGTCGAACAGGAGGTAAAGTTCCTATGTATAATTCAAACTAGGTGGTAGAGCTAATGCCATAATAGTAGTTGTAAATAGTTCTATATTAAATATTTGAATCCATTAGGACCCTCCATATTTTTCTAAATTCTGATTTTGATTTTTCACATAAGTATATCTTTAGATTTACCTTAAGTCCAGTAATATTATTTGTATCTATAGGTTGTGTGATATTTAACGGTAGTAATTTATATATTCTAGGCGCAGTAACTCTAAAATGTTTTCTTCCAAAGGTAGTAGATCGAAAACCTTTTTGACCTGTTTAACCTTCATCAAATTTGTTTGAAGGACATCGATTTTGCTTTCGATTTTGAAATAACCGTGTTTTTATTGAAACTAGATACCGAGTAAAGTATTTAAAACTCTGTTTTTTCAAGAGCGCGTGATATTACGGGTATACGCGAGGACAGTGAAGGCTATTCAGTGACTCGTTCAAAACAAAGAAATACGATAGTACAAAACCATGTTCAAGGAGGTGTCATATAGGTGTTACCGGTTGTAGTCTGACACACGTGTAACGCCCTCAATTCGCCGATAATACAATGCATTCACAAGTCACAATAAAAAAGTCAAAATGAATATATATTGAATTTTAATATTGAGAGATCGGCTCTTACCGACTGAGATACTATTGATTTTCTTTTTATCAGGCAACAATTGGTGCTCTCCATACATCGGTTGGCAGAAGGTGTATGACAACAGTCCGGCGCTGATAGCTGATATGTACAAGGACCAAATTCTGGGTACGTTACTGTCGTGTTATATGGTCTAGCGCTAAAAAATATGCATACAAAATATTGATATTCCCTTCTTATATCAAAAATATAAAAGTTGGTTTGGTTGGCTATTAGGGTAATGGCAAAGACTTGATTGGCTTTTAATAGATGCGATTATTGGTTGCCTCATATTGGCCTAATTGTCTTGGGTGGATAGTAAGCATAAATCATAGAAAGCAATAAATAAAACGTGATGAAACTTGCACTGTAACATTGACCTCTCATAAACAACAAGACTCACAATCTCGCTAAAAAGGGTCCACGATGCATCTTGTCACCGCTATGGCGTGACAAGATCGAATGAAGATTGCGTAAAACTGACATTGCATCTTATGTTAACGATATAACGTCTTAATTTGGTTGAAACATTTTTGCTATTATGCACGTCGTACACTCGGACGTTTTCTGACGATCTTTTCTTGGAGACTGTTTGTCTAGTTGTTTATGAGAGGTCAATGACTGTAACTAAAGTCTTTCAGAGGAAAGATTTTTGCCGAAGCTAACACTTAAAATAAACTTTTTATCTAGGAAATCTGCCGAACTTGATTTCGGAGAATTAGTTAAGATGCAGCGACTCGATTAATGGGATCTGACAGATAAAATAATCAAGATTAAATTCACTTTTACAATTTACTCCTGACCGTTTTCGTTTCCGAACAATTCAGTTATTCACGATATTAAACTATTAATATGACGAGCCATTAAAGATGGACACAATGGTTGGTCATCCGTTAGGATAGTCCGGAGTAAATAAAAAAGATGTTTTCAAAGTTTCATTTATTTATTTATTTATCAAAAATTTGCACAGCATTACAGAATAATCCAATTCGCTGTACAATTAAAAAGTTAAAAGAAAGTTAACTAATCTACATAAATTATTGACATCCACATAAAATAGTTGAGAAAAATAATAACAAAAATTAACCAAAGTAAAATTATGGTCTAAGGCTTAGAATCTAAGGACATCGTCATTGAAGCTTCACTCTCACAAAACTTCAAACATTCCCTCACAACATCCGTCATTCTGTCAGAGAAAAGATCACACAGTGGTTCTGATACCACGAGCGCGTTGAGTTTCAGGGGTGCACGCATCAGTGGGGACTCCCTCCGCGCCACGGAGCATGAGGAGGACGTTGCCAAGAGCTTGTGTGAGCGGGCACGAAGATAATTATTTGGCACAAAAAATTGACAGACCTGAGCTACCAGCTCAGGGCAGTCAGAATTTCCGCGAAGTAGGCAGCATGCAGTCACCATCAACTCACATGCTCGTCGGACCTCAAGAGAGTTGAATCCTAGCACGCCCAGGAGAAACTTGGTGGGATACATAAATGGATAAAAACCATACTTTTTCTTGTAGAGAAATCGCAAGAATGCTTTTTGAATCTTTTCAAGCATAAGGGCATACTTTTTCTCGTGTGGACTCCACACAATAGAACTAGCCTCAATTTTGCTTCTAACCAGCGCTGTATATAAAATCTGGCTTATTTTAGCATCGTGGAAGTATTTTGCATTACGTAGTATGAAACCCAGCCGACGATAACATGCTACCGCAAGACTTTTTATATGCTCATGGAACGTGAGTTGGTAGTCGAAAACGACACCCAGGTCTCTGATAGACTCAACACGAGCAATGACTTCAGAGCCGAGCGTATAGACTGCGTGAAGAGGTTGTCGACTACGGGTAAAAGACAAAACGTTGCACTTCGAGGCATTAAAGTGGAGCCTGTTTCTAGTACTCCATTGAAGTATTGAGTCAAGATCTTGTTGCAACAAGCGATGATCGGTTATATCCTTTACGCAGAGAAACAGCTTTACGTCATCCGCATACAGTAAACAACTCGCATGGTTCAGGACAAGGTCAAGGTCATTTATCATAATAATAAATAACAAAGGACCCAGGATTGATCCTTGGCTCACGCCTGAACGAGTATGGTACGGTTGGGATGTATAACAGCCATACTTAACGACTTGCTGTCTATCACGTAGGTAGTCAGCCAGGAAACAAAGCAGGCTAGGGGCGAAACCAAATGAACATAACTTATCTAAAAGCACGTCATTATCCACGCGATCAAACGCCTTCATCAAGTCCAACAAGCAAGTATAAATTAAGATAAAATCATATTTATCGATTGGAAGGGCCATCTCGCTTGCTTGACACATATTGAGTCTAGGGAGATGTTTATAGTTTTGTTTTAAAAATTCGCACAATGTTGCCAGGTGGGGAAGCAGCATTGTGGTCTGAGCAAGCGGATACTGCGACCCTGGACGGACGACTGTGGCCGCGGGCAGCTGCCTTCGCTGAGCGCATGTGGGCAGAGCCCACCACGGCCTGGCTAGATGCTGAAGAGAGACTGTTGAATATCCGGTAAGCCGATCTGAGTCTGCCAGCCAATATTATTCATTTTATTTGTTTAACTTTTATAATATTATATTGCCTCACTCTGGTTGTAAAATTGCATTTGCTTCGAATCTTCGATTGTATTTTATTAATAACACATAAACTTCAGATGAATGTGGACGGACCATCGAAATTTGTTCATGGACAGTAAAGAAACAACTTTTTACTACCTTCTTCTTGGAGATTTTAATTTTTGATCGGAATCATTTTGAATTTTATTATTAAAATGAGCAACGCTTGTACACAAACTATACCAGTCATCTTTGACTAATGTTTTTCCTTTTTAATCGGCAACCTGTTGTCTAACAAATAACATCATAATGGCGAAATAAAATATTCAAGAAATGTATTTTAACTTTAAAATTAAAAAGAAAATACTGGCAATAATAGGCTTAAAACGGTTTTGTAATGAGCATAATTATGTGTAAATTACTCATGCATGGTCAGTTCTGTATGTATGGCAAGCGACATGAAAAATAATAACGCAGCATGACCTTCTACGAGTTTGACAATTTCAGAATATCAGTAGATACTACTGAATAAGGCTTCATTATTAAGTAGATATTCTTAAGCTTCCAATAAAGATGTGAAAAGTCGATTACGAAATAATTTTGCTTTTATTAAATGATAGATTACACAATAAAAATAAATATTAGTTTTGGCTACTTTTGACCGCGCTAAAGCCGTTGAATTATCGTCATGAAATGACGTACTTACTAGACATCTTGATACATAAGATGATTGTTGACTGGAGGGGTTGTCATCACATGATTATCGTTAGTCGTTAGTCTTCACAAGCTATAGTCTTCATCAGTGTCCGTCCGTCTGTTTGTCCACGAAACAACTCAAGATCCGTTTAATCGATTGAAAAATCATTTAAATATTAATGTTTTTTATTTATTGTAGAATTGTAGATGTATATAGATATATATAAAAAACACTGAAAAAATAAATTCAGAATATATTTCAGTAGGGACTCGGCGTCAGTTGAAAAATTTTTCGATTTTAATAAATAAAAAACAATAAAACGCTTCAAAGAGCCAAATATTTATTATTAAAAAATTGAAATATTAAGCTTACTAAATACTGAAAGCCTACCTACATAATAGTTTGTGAAGCATCTTATAAAACATATTACATATACGTCTACGAATTCATCGTACATAAATGGGAACATGTACTTTATTATTGAGATCTTGTGAAATAAATTATATATTTCAGTACGAAAATATTTTATAAGAAAGATTTTTATCGACACTCCCTCTCTCTCTACTTTCACTTCGTGAACAATTCAACATTCAAGTGACCAATATTTCTGTTGTTCTAAAACGATAAAACCTTATTATTATGGAAGTGTTTTGAATCAAGATACGAACCCAAATAAAACAAAAACTCGTTTTGCGAGACCTAAACCTACCTACTCATGTCTTTTTATTTACTCAGTAAGGTGGGAAAAATATTTTAATCACACTAATATTATAAATGCGAAAGTTTGTGTTTGTGTGTGTGTGTATGTTTGTTACTCTTTCACGCTGAAACAAAGAAATCCGGAAATATTAAAATTATGATTTATATATAAATATAACTAAGAAAACACATTACAATAAATTAGGTATACACAAATTCTTGTATTTTTATTCCACATATATTTTAAAGTACAAGAATTTGTGTATAATCTATTGAAGATGATATTACACCAAGAACCATCAATCGAATTCATCCAACATTAAAATAAATTATTGTGGGATATATTTCGAGCCATTCGGGCCTGGCATCAGTCACCATCACTAGTCATCAGGTGACTGATGGGCCCGAAATATATCTTACAGTAATTTATTTTTATGTGTTTTCTTAGTTATATTTATATATAAATCACAATTTGAATATTTTCAGATTTCTTTGTAAAATTAGGGTTTTGGAGAGAAGAGGAAGAATTTAAAACACTTTTTTGTTACAGAGAACGCCTTGTGAGAATGGGAATTCAAGCGGAATCTATACAACCCGAATGGTGCTATCAAAATGAAGGAAAATGTATCCTGTAATGTGTTAGGTATACTTCTAAATAGTGATATAACATAATACTCTTCTAATAAATATTTTCATAGTAATCGCATTCTATATCTACACTTCTACATCTACACTATCTATAAATACGCTAATAAATTATACCCAAATTCTTGTACTTTTTATTCTACAAATATTTATTTTTATTATAACTTAGGCTGCCGGTTTCTTATTACACATCATCAGGTCAAATTAATCATTTTATATATTTTGTTGGTAACCTAAGTTAGGTATAATAAAAATTAATATTTGTGAAATAAAAAGTAGGTACCTACAAGAATTTGTGTATTGAAGATGATATTCCACCAAGAAAAGAACATCCATCGAATGTCTACACCAATGAGGGAAAGCTGACACAAATTTTATTAAGAGGAGGTGTTTTTTAATAAGGATGTGTTTGTTTTGTGGATGTAACCTCCGAAAATGCTGATCCGGACCTCAAAATTCTTTTTCTAATAGGAAGCTACATTATTCCTGAGTGCTATAGAGTGTAGTTTGTACTCTGGAAACAGGCAGTTTCCCAGGGACACACCTATAATTATATTCGCGCTTGTTATATCTAGCACTACAAAACCGATTTTTTAAATTCTTCCACTGTTGATAACAATTTTCAAAATCCAATTTTAGGCTCTCCTTTTGGACATATATAGGCTACAGTTTGTTCCCTGAAGGCAAGCAGTTCCCTGGGGATGTAGCCATTTGATAAATTAAAATGGGTAATCTCAACAACTATTGTACCGCTATTGAAAATTCTTTCAAGACTCTTCAATTAGACAAAGGCTTTAATTTTTTTCCGTGGGGAAGGGTAGTTTCGTAGGGAAATAGTAATTGATATGATGATTATGTATTGGTTTGTTTCCTGAGTACGCGCAGTTACCTAAGGTCATAGCTATTAAATAAATTTGTGCCGGTAATCTCCTATTTTCAAAATTCTTTTACTGTTGTAATTAAACTCTTCACTTGAATTTAGGTTATAGTTTGTTCCCTGGGAATGGGCAGTTCCCTAGGGACATAGCGATAGGGTCAGGCATATTAAATTATTTTGATGAGAACCAAAAGTCAAATTAAAATACCTGCTATAAAATTATTGGTCCGAATATTTAATTACACATGTGACAGGACTACCCAAAAATTAAATAAAAGAGGGCGAAGCCGCGGGCAAAACCTAGTTTTAAATAAATGGGCATTAGGTAATCCACATCGCTCCTTCAAATACACAGAATAGAAATTGTTATCTATCAGGAAAGGTAGATACCTACTTATATATTACATTTTTTATCGCGGTAATAGTCCAGCAGAAATACTAGGTAATGAAATCAATAAAAACCCGTTTAATTTCCAAGTCAAGTTTATTTTTAAAATGGGTTCTTTTGACACTTTTCTAACTGATATTGTTCGAATAACAAACATAAACAAATGACACTTTTCTAACTGATATTGTTCGAGGACTAGATACAGATACCTATTTGTAACTGACGTAAATTACATAGAGGTAAAAAAAGACCAATCGCTTTTGCAAACGTTTAAGTACCTATATGTTAAAAGACGGTACCTGATAGTTTATGATTTTATAACAATTTCAACAATGTAGATAAACTTTAAAACATGTCTTGCAAAAATTAAATCTTCGTAATTTAATAAAATTTATTTAGATTGCTCTTTTATACCGTCTTTAAACACATAATAGGTATACAAGTGACTTGAAATTTTCCCCCCTATTCACACCGTTTACAAAATACCTACTTCTCGACCAAAATCTGTTAGAAAACAATTAGGTAGGTACATACCTATTCATCAACATTGATGTTGAGTCCTGTGAAATTATTTAGATCTATGCCAAATTAAACTTAAAATCAGGAAATTTTATTAATATCTTAACAAAAAACATCTCAAAACATAAAAACGGTGTTTTTTACCAAAAGTGTAGCCGAATATGTTTTTATTGTTAACTCGAAGAGTGTCTGGAATCTTTAAGAAGAAGAAAAACAAATACTATGTGAGTAGGTATATAATCCAACAATTCATCTGCCTATTCTGTCCACTGCTCGACAGTATAGGACTTTCTAAGATTTCACCACTCTTGGCGGTCCTCCTGGAAGAAATGCTGGGTTTGTAAGAGCGGCCTCGCACCAGTGCACCACCGCGCCGCCACCGCCGCCGCCGCGCCGCCGCCGCCGCCCGTCTGTTATAGAGGTTAGTGCCGGCAATCAACAAGTTTTCATTTCAGTTGAGGTAAAAAAATTAACAAAATATTTTTTTCCGAAAAGCGTTTTAGTTTTATTATTCCATATTTCTAGAGATATGTTGAAAAAAAAACGAATTTTAAGGATAAGGGCTGAAAAGCTAGAATACATTTGCCTAGCAATAATTAAAAATACTAGCTGTCAATGTCAAATGTCAATGACATATAATATGGCAATGATATTATTTTAAGATGTCTTATGGTCATGCGTGTCATGCCATTTCGTTTTTTTAAACAATCAAAGCAGTTACTGGCATTGGTACGAAAGTCATTATGCCTGCAAGGCTTTTGATGAAAAGTCAAAGTTCAAAAAAATCATTTATGTACCTACCTATGTAAAATTCAAAATTTTGTAAAAGGGATGTAAACAAGTCCCTTAGTTTCTTACCTAGTTTCTAAATAGCTAATGAAATTGGCGGGTTGGTATTTTGAAATGTTATGGATTAGGGATGGATATACCGCCATCATTCGGTCCCGGGCTAAGAAATCAACTCGTCCCATAAATAATACGAGTAAACACCACTACTCGAATAAACACCGCAACACCGACCGTTCAAAAATGACAGTGTGGTGTGGTGTCACTAAACCAGCCAGTGTCGAATTTTTCAACATCAACTCTGAGCAGGGCCACGTTCAGTTTTATCACCTGCTCATCACTGACAGCAGGATAGCATATACAATTCAACGCGTGCAAAAGAGATGTCATGATCACCGGGCGTCGCCGGGCGATCAAACTGAACTAAGCTCAGGGATAGCAATGTTCGTAAATTCAGGTCAAATGACAGATAAATAACCATACAAATTTTTTAAGTGCTCTGTGCAGGCAGGTGCATACTATACCTAACGTAAATATGTCAAATGAAGTTTGGAGTGTACATACCAACATGATCATACCAGTATTCCTACCACGTTCCTAACCCGCCTAGGGTTTTTTAATGAACACTGTTGATGTTAGGGTTTCTTTACTCATTGTTTGATGTTGAAAAATTAGACACTGGTTTGGCGACACTGGCATTTTTGAACGGTCGTTATTGCCACTTGCGTGTGACCCGTGTTGATTTCTGAACGGGTTATTGATCCAACTTAGTGTGAGTTGAGCACAGACATCCAATATTATAGGTGACTTTTATTTATACAGCCAAACTCACACTGAAGGCTTGGTAAGTGATCAGTAATAAGGATCGATAACACTTTTTGCTCATTTCGCAAAATAAAATCTTGACCTCCCATCGGGGCTGGGCTTGCGTTTGTAAGGAACATAAAAAGAATAATTGACGAATTTCACAAAAAGGGTCAGCGAACCTTGTTACTGAGCACTTACCGAGTCTCCAGTAAGAATTTGGCTGGATAAATAAAAGTCACATTAAATTATATAAGGTGGAGTTGAGCTTCATTTTGACATTTGAAGCCTGTGGATGCGTTCAGTTTGGTCATCGGGCGATGCCCACTTAAAATGCCATCTCATGCACTCGTTGAATTTTTATATGTTATCTACTGTCAGATTCTGACGTTGGTTATGAAATTGATGATAAATAAGTACGATTACAACCGGACTCACGCGGTAGGCCCGCTAACTGATCTGATGACTCTCTAAACATTTATTATTGTTCCACGTTTGGATTGGGAATGAGGTGCGATCGTCAACTTTACGCGAATGTATGAAATGAGAGTAACCAAAGGTAGGATGTGCAAAAATGAGTAAAAACTTTTTCAGTACTGCGAAATTATAATGTGAAGAAAATGTTACATTTTATCAACATAATATTTCGTAGAATTAAAATAAAATTATATTCTTAAAACAACAATGTTAGCTCACCATTTGTTTATATGATCAATCACTCATGGGTTAATGAACTTCATCATTAATACCTACCAAATAGTGACGGATTTGTCAAATAAAATTTAAAGATTTCATTTATAAAACAGTTGAAAATAGATTCAGCAAACAGTTCAGACCCTTAAATCAGCGATCATTTAATTTTTTGGAGAAGCCATATTATTGATCAATAGACTTTTATAAACATCAGTAAGTACATTAAAACGTAAAAAAAATCACATTTAATGTGATAACTTCATTTTACTTGATGTTCATATGTACCTAAGTAAACAATTCATTTAAATCAAATGATTATTTGTGTATTTACATAATACTATATATTTTACTCGATATTGTATTATAAGTACTTGTTAAAATTGTATTGGATTTTATGTTTATATTTATAAATATTATGTTTTTATATAAAGATATAATATTTGTTGTGAGTACCTACTTTATGGGGTTACCCATGGATTACCTATTTTGGAAACTAGCTCTACGGTCTATCATACTGACATTTTTGTCTCTATAAAAAGCCACAAGAGGAGTGGCAGATTTTTATTATTTAATTTTATTTTTAAGTGTTTTCTCAATAAAAATGATGTTATTATCAGCGGAATAAAATACATTGATAATGTGATTCGTATTGTTTATAATTTTGGAGGATTTCCCACAATATTTATCCCCCACATGTACTATTATGCAAACGGTACTTTTGAATCCCAATCCAATCGTAGAACAATAATACATTAGTTTCATACTAATTGAAAATAAATTGCCTTAAAAGTTGTCATGTCCAATCAAGAAGAGGGATTGGCTTGATAGTTATAAATAATAATATTGTGCGTGTGTCTGTGCTAAGAGGCGCTCAGTGATGCTACTTTGATGCGAACAAAACAGAACGCACCCCTTCTTATTTACATGTCTGTCATATCATATGTCTATAATTAAATTTTTAAACAAACTTAAATTTTACGCAATAGTTTGTATTTCAAGAGGTTCGGAGACTGTTTATTTGAAATAATGAACTGCTTCGAGAATGTTACCTTGCCCTCTTGCGTGTGGTTTGAGAGTGGTGAAAAACGCAATATACTGGCCTCAATATTTGCTGGTCTTCTGGTAAGATTTTCACTTTAATCCTTTCAAATAATAACATTATTTTAAGGATTTTTCACCTTGCTTTTTAAATACTTAAAATCTTGCAAATTTTTTGCATTGTTACTTTGTACTTAATTTTCTTTGTTTTTATGACTCACATTTAGCAGATAGCAGATTGGTTGACTAATTATCTGTTTTCATGTAGTTCTTCACAGGATGGTGGTTCATCATAGATGCAGCATCAGTATATCCTGGAGATCTACCGAATGCTTCCCATGTTTGCGGTGTGATGGCCACTCTGTCACTGATCATGGTCAATTCCGTGTCAAATGCACAGGTACAAATAGCAGGACCTGCTAGCTGCCCATATATTATAACTTTTAAACATTAGTTTATTTTCAAGGTGCTTAAACAATTTGCTAAAAGGATTAGGGTTGACTAAGGTGGTATAGTGAAAAAATAAGTCTGAGGCTTGTATATGAATTTTTTCTGGGTGTATTTTTTGACTCTGCATGCTATTCCAACCATTCAGAATATTCTGAGAAGTAATATGAACATTGTTCAGGTTCGAGGTGAGACATACACGGGCGGGTGCATGGGTCCGCGTGGAGCTCGTCTGTGGCTGTTCCTGGGTTTTGTAGTGGGGTTCGCCTCACTGATTGCTGCCTGCTGGATCTTGTTTGCTAACTATGTAAACACAGGTAATATACCAAGTGTATTATATCTGAAATAGAGCCTACAGGTAGCCGAAATGTGGCTGCAAAGGCTACAGTGGAGATGCATACCAGTGTTGTGTAAATGTTGGTAAAGCAAAAGAATTTGGAAAAAATGTAGTAGAATTACCTAGAATATTGTTGTAAGCATTGTTGCAGTTTGAAATAAGTCAGAGATGGGGTAACTAGAATAAATAGAAGAATAAGGAATGTTAGTTGGTTTGAGAAAATAGTACAAGTTAAAGGTACAGCTCAACCAAGCTGCTATAGGTTTGCTAGTATATTGATGGTTAAAACCTGATTTAGAAGTTAAATATTTTTGGCTTGAGTTGACCAGGCATTTCTTATTAATATTTTCATATAACCTTCCAGGAACCGGCAAGCACACTTGGCCTGGTGTCAGCTTGTTCTTGCAGAATGCGTTCATCTTCGGTGGCTCGCTGGTCTTCAAGTTCGGCCGCACTGAGGATCTGTGGGGATAGAATCTAACTAATTTATTTAAGCTAAGTACCTACTTGAAATACAATAACTTTATTTTTCCAAATTATGCCGTGCAAAATTGTAAAAATAGGAAAATTAGTTTTAATTTGTTGATATTTTTTATTTTAAAACATTAGGTACACAGTGAATGTCTTTTTACACTTGTGTGTAATATATTACTCATAGAAAAATTATTAAACAACAACTTTTTAAATGCTGTATAATAAACTAATTATCCAATAATATTGTTTAATCTTATTTCTAGATTTTAGTAGTTTCGTTATATTCAAAAATGTGGCCAAGTGCGAGTCGGACTTGCACAGTATGAGGATATTTTAGAATTTATTACAGCAGTATTAGGCTATATAGACCTTAGTGTACGATCATAGGCGTAACTAGGTAGGGGCCGGGTTCGCACGCTCCCCCCCCCCCCTCCTTGTGTACCGTCTGGCCCCTGTAGAAATACATTTATGTAAAATAATGCTTTATCCAATTTAAGGCATTATTTGTCTTATTGGTTTTATTTGAACTCGTTGTATGGAGGGTTATCTCCATTTATATTATAATGATCACATAATCGAGAACAGATACTTGTTAATGGCCTTATGAATTGGAGCTGGGGGCCAGTCCCCCCTAGCTAAAATTCCTAGTTACGCCAATGTGTACGATATTAATTTTAACTTGATATATCAAGTCCTGTCTGAGAAAAAGGGCCACACGGACAGACAAACCATACAACAAAGTGATCTTACAAAGGCTCCGTTTTTTCCTGATGAGGTACGGAAACCCTAAAAGAAACAAATTACATTGTTTTTGTTTTACCAATAATTATTTCACAAATTACATACATATATAATGTATACTATCTCTATACTAATAATAAAGTAGTACAAAAATTATACACTGAATATTTTTTCAAAATTTTCATTTAAATGGGTTGTTTCTATTGTACTGAAACCAAAACTACAAATTTTTGTTTGTCTGTCTGTATAGGTATATGTTCCGTTTTAACTCGAGAACCACTCAATGGATTTGGATGCGGTTTTTTGTATTATCATCGTAGTGACCCTGGTCAACACTTAGGCTATAAGGGGTGTTCACGAAATAACGCCCGAGCTGAAATCGGGCAGATTGATTAAACGCTTTTAACTTGGGAACCATTCAACGGATTTGGATCTGGTTTCTTTTATTATCATTGTTGTGACCCTGATCAATACATAGGCTAAAAGGGTTGTTAATTAAATAACGCCATAATACATAGCCTATGTGCATTATTATGTACCGTCTATTGTCAGTCACATGTCGCGTCATGTAGGTTGACAATTTTTTCTAAATAGGGGAAAATAAACAAAAAACTACTTTTTATCTTCGGTTTTATGTTCTATTCGTGATAGTGATTCTGGGTTCATTTTCAACCTTTGGTTATTTTTTCTATGGTTCTACATGTTCTCTATGCGTGTGTAAGCGGTTTATTTTCTGTATATTTATGTATGAGGAAAGTGCAGCTCTTAACTTTGATTCAAATGAACCTAGAAAGATGTTTTTGAATAAAATTACATTATTTCGCTGTGAAAATGATTTACTTTGACCAATTGTCGTAAATCACAGCACATGGCTCTTTTTACTAATTTCTGATTGTCTTAATTGAGGCATCGAGAGCAAGCAAGAATTACCAGATGTTTCCAGACACAATGAAAAATCAGTTGTGTCTGGAAATGTTAGGCCTTTCTTACTCTCAATGCTCAATTTTCAAAGAGAACGAATTTAATATCGCCGTGAGCACCCAGCGCCATCTTTTGATTGGAAATGAAAGTTATTATTATTTTAGTGTTAACCTTAAGTTTATATTTGATAAATAAACAACTCACATTATTATTTAATAAATTATTCTTTATTAAATAGTCTCACCTATACACAAGTACCTAAAACTCCGCTAAAGTACTCGCATATAAAATTAGTTTTAGTTAGGTTATTATTTAAATTAAAACCTTTACGTATTTATAAATGTAATAAATCAGAGTTTTTAAAGGCAATATTTTCGGCAGTAAATACAAAACGAATGTTCTGAAATTGTGATTTTTGACACTACTCTTTGTACTCTTTCATGCTTTGGCACACATTTACATACATTTTGGTAAAAACAATTTAATTTGTCGTTGCGGGCGTTAATCATAGACCAGGCGAGCAGGTCCTGCCGTTGTTGCCGTCCGGTAGACAGAGCTCGTCGTACCCGCAGTTGCCGTTCCGATGCTGGCACACGCTGGCGCCACCGGAGCACTGGTCAGCCGCCACCGACACGCCGAACAGCTTTCGGGAAGCCGTCGCGATGGGAAGGTGACCCTTCACGCTCGTTCGTGTGTCGATGTATTCTATTCTTAGCCTGGAACATATTCATTGTTTGATGAAGACAACACCAGTTCAGGGAAAGCTGGGAAGCAGTCAGAAAACACAGGAAAATTACAGAAATTAAGCACAAATCTTAAGTAAGATATACGTACGTCTTCCAATCGGTCCAGTAGAATCTGTCTTGGTGAATCGCGAGACCGAACGGATAGGAACAATCAGTCGCAATAGTCTCGCGAACTCGCGTGTCGATGCTGACGCACTCGATGGTCTTTAGTCCTGCATCAGAGTAGCAGAGGCGATCTGTCGCCCAGTCGATGGCTAGAGAGTTGGGGAGTTTTACGTCCGGGGCTTCGAGGAATACGCCTCTTTGGGAACCATCCATGCTGGCCCATTCTATCTTAGGCGCCAACCGGTTCCAGTCCGACCAGAAAACTTTCCTGCAGCAAAAAACATTGCGCATGTCAAAACGTCAGCTAAGTGTAATATAATAAGATATAATCTATGGACAGTTTACCCTCTTTGTGGATGCACAGCGATACCTCTTGGATTGATGATGCTAGAGTCAGAAAATAGAACTTTTCGGGCTCTAGTGTCTAGGTTTGCCACTTCAATAGTTTGCTTCTTTGGATCCGTCCAGAATATATTCCTCGCTGACCAGTCAATAGAGATGCCTTCTGGTGACTTGACATCTGCAGAAAATAAGCTTACATGAATAGGTAACATTTAGTTTAAGTAATTCAAAAAATAGCTAGAGTGTTTGGAAACGAACCGTTTGTCAAGAAAATCTCAAAGTTGGATCCATCATAAGCTGCGCGTTTGATGGTGTTGCTGACGATGTCGCTCCAGTAGACGCGTCCAGATTGGCAGTCCACGTCGATAGCCACCGCGATCTGATCAATAGCCGTGTTGATAGGAGTGGCGTAGTCGCCGGTGGACACTTGGAATGGCACACGGTATATGATCATACCGTCGCTGGCTACCAATATATTGCCTGGTTGTCTAGGGTTTAGTTGACAGTTGCTACCGTTTCCAAGGTATCCGGTGTTACATTCGCATATGTAAACGCCGTTTCTCTTTAAGCAAGCCGCATGGGTGTCGCACAGGTAAGGGTTGTTTCGACAGTTCGGTTCTTCGGTGCAAGTGTACCCGTCTCCGATGAATCCTTCTCTACAGATACATTCGTAACTGTATTCAGTCTTGGTACACACTGCGTCTTGACTACAATCGAAGGATTCAGCACAAGTGACCGCAGTGTTTCCGATCGGTGTACATCTTTCAATTCCTTCTCCTTCATAACCAGGGTCACAGTGACAATAGTGTACGCCGATCGTGGAATCGAAGAGACATGATGCGTGTTCTACGCAAGTTGCTCCATCACATGTAGAACCATCAAGAATACATGCGAAATTCTCATCTTTTGTGTACCCATCGACGCATTGGCACATGTATTCTTGAGTGTAAGGTTCAGGGCGACATTCTGCGTGAAATTCGCAGTCAGAGTTGTTGGTGCACCCGAAGTTCGGGCGACATTCGTAGCCGTCACCGTGGTACCCCAGGTCACAGCTGCAGTAATGTGCTCCAGCAACAGAGTCGAATTGGCATACCGCATGCTTACCGCAAATGGTTCCGTCGCAAGAGCGGCTGTCTTGAACACAGACTTCGTTCTCATCTTTGGTATATCCTTCAATACACAGGCATGTATTTTCTTGAGTGTTTGAGTCCGGGCGACATTCGGCATTAGTGGCGCAGTCAGAGTCATTGATACAGGCTGAGTTTGGCCGACACACGTACCCATCACCTTGGAATCCTGGGTCACAAAGGCATATTTGCTCGCCTGCGCCGGTGTCCACACACTGGGCATTAGGTCCACAATGGCAATACGACCCACTTCGTTCAATACATTCGTATCCATCACCTTCATACCCTTCAAGACAATTGCATTCAAAGTTTCCAGGACTCTTCGAGTCAGAGCAGATGGCATTAGGTGGACAATCCATGTCGTTTTCGCACTTAACTGTAAAAGAAAAGAAATTACTTAAAGTAACATTTTGAGAAATTCTAACCAGATCAATTTTATTACAAGGGAAAACTTACTGCCAGATGAGCCATTGTAATCTTTTGATGTGTTTTCGCTGTTTTCATTTTCGTAGTTATCTAAACGACATAACTGTGTTGTAGGGACTCTTTCGTCTACATAGTTGGAGTATCCTGCCGGACACACGCATCCATACTGTGATGCACAGTCGGGGAGAACAACTGTTTGGTTGTATTCCGCTTCTACAGGGTTACCCACTGTAGTGCTGCTGAGCTCGAAGCAGTAGTAACCATCGCCGGCGAACCCTGGGTTGCACTGACATACGTAAGAGCCGGATGCATATACACACTGTGCATTAGGGTCGCATCTACTGCTGCACTGTTCAACGGCTTCGCAATGAACCCCGTCACCCCTGTACCCTCCTCGACAAACACATCTGAACCCTCCTTCGTGGTTATAGCAATCAGCATTTATATCACAGTTGTGTGAATCTGCGCTACATTCGTCTATGTCAGTACATTCGTCCGTGTTTCCATAGAACTTTGTGTAGCCTGATTGGCAAACACAGCTGAATGATTCACCCTGAACCACGCAGGAGCTGTGAGCTCCACAGCTGATTCGGCCCTTAACGCAAGGGTCCTCAGATCCCAAAGGTATAACTTTGTTGCTCATTCCGTATCTGACGATGTTGTCTCTGGTTTCATAGCCTAAAAAGTTTTTAGAAACCTTCAATGTAATAGGAACATCAATATCCTCTGTTTGAGGAGAATACTTGCAGGGATTCATGAATGTCAGTGTTTGTGATATTCTTTGTTCATATTTATTGCCTGTTCGTTTGTCAATGAAAGTCCGATTAGATTCTGAACGAATTACACCTGTTTCAACAACAGTGTACTGCTCGTCATACTCAACGATCTCTAGTTTGGTGTTTTCAGGAATGAAAGGAATCGTTCCTCTGACATCGGACTCCAAGGTGATCTGGTCAAACACATCGTGTCCTAAATATTCTTGTGAAATGGTTACTCTGTCGTTAGTTCCGAGGAAAACAATGTCAGCAGTATGGTTGAAAAGCGCGCCAGTTATTTGGTAACCGTTCTTCGCGTTACCTTGGGGCTTAGCAAAGAGCCAGCCCATGACACTTCCGAGCATGCTCAGCTGTTGAAGACTGCTTCCCAATTGTACCGGAGCTTGTGATAGAGCTGTATACGTTCTTCCATCAGCTACAACGATGTAAGCTTGAATGTCGACATCGTTTAGTGGCAAATTATTGATTACACCATTAAGTTTTCCATGGGCTCTCAATGGTACATCGTCTTTGATACATGATTTACCGTTACCATAAAATCCTTCATTGCACTGGCAGCATATACCAGCCTGATAATCCACACATCTTGCTTGGAAGTGACAGACACTAGGTCCGCTCTGGGCACAAGTTTTGTATTCCTCTTCTACTTCTAACTCGTACTGGTTGTACTCATCGGGCACGACAATGTTGCCATCTGGAGTTATGTCTCCCACTCGAAACACGTATTTTCCTGGTTCGTGAATGTTTGACCATCTGAAAAGATAATGCAGAAAAATGTCAACAATTATCAACTCCATTGGCGTTTTATGATTTTGTAAATCTGTAAGCCACGATCTGGAATTTGACCTTTGATAATTTAAAGGGTTGATAAAATTGTCGAATATAAATTTTCTTCATTCCAAAATAGCTGTTTAGTGTTAACAACAGAAGCTATATTACTTTTCGAAAAATTTTACATTTGACAGGTCTAAAACTAAAATTAAAGCCTTCATAATCGACTATAATATTAATTCTGATCACCCATAGATATTAATATTATTATTAGGTAAGCACCTAATTAAACATTTTGATTCAAGAAAAGCGATCATGAGGTTTTAAATTTAAAATGCCAGTTCTTTTTGAAACAAAAGTTTTGACTTACTGCATTAATTATTTATCTGTAGAGTGAATGCAGTGGAAATGTATTCCTTACAGAGTATGTGTGCTTTGATATTGAATGATTGAGAGAAAAATATTGACACACGGGATCGTTGCGGCCTGAAATAGATGTAGTGACTAGAAAATATAGATAACTAGTACAAGTCGGACTCGCACACAATAGTTTCGTACCACCATTCAATACGGAACCCTAAAAACATGGCAAATTAAACATTAAAGCGACACACAACAAACCGCTAAAATGTAGCGCCTGGCATTGATATAACAAAAGTACGATACGTTCTTATATCGTCAACTGAAAAATGGTTTTCTTTTATAAACAAGTGCCACCGAACCGAACGACAGACATAGTGCGACAAGCTTTGATAGTAGCGGGAGCGAGACAAGCGACTCAAAATAGGTCCATTATATTTGCAAAACCGCGCGCGGGAACCGGGTACCGTACCATCTTCCTTTTGTTTTATCTAAGACGCCTGGTGAACACTTCGGCTACCGCTGAGTACGGGACCCAAATTTTTATTATTTGTTGTTTCTATAATATTTAAAGCAATCTGACCACATTTGAAACTTGTATGAACGTATGTATCGTCTTTAAAGTAGAATTAAAACAAATAACATTGCAATAATTTAACTTTTTCGAGTATTTTTTTGTATGGGGGGGGGGGGGGTGGTTTCTTGGTAGAGACCATAGTAACACGTACTTCGTTATTTTTTTTTGGACTGTCTACCTGTTACGGCTGAAGCTGTAGACCCCTGTGAAAAACGGACAGACAGCGGAGGCTTACATAATAGGGTCCTGTCTGGCACACTTCGGGCCAAAAAAGGAACGCTTCTGTGAGTTGAAATAGAAAAGCCGATTAAAAAAAAACACTTTCTTACTACCCCATCCAATAGTGTCTAATTTTGGGAAGTAATGACATACGGCAAACTTAAGAAAAGTGCTCATTTTTTTAAATAAACTGATTCAATATTTGACGTCAGAAAAATGTTTACCTGTTAATCCAGAATACTTACGACATTATGTTACGAACTTGATGAGTACCGGAACCCCTGAGCGTGTAGACCCTGCCATCCTCAGCGATGAAGCCAGCTTGTGCCTTAGCATCGGGCAGGGCGCCGGGCAGCGGCTCCCGCTGGATCCACTGGATCTCTCTCTCCGGGTACAGCAGCTCTACAAAGCTCTCGGTGCCATTGCTGATGATTGCTATTTGGAAGGTGTTCTTCCTGTCGTAGTTGTGACCGTACGTCACGTCGACCCAGGTGGCTATGAACACACGAGTCGGATGGAAGGCGAAGTAGTCGTGGAAGTTGGTTTGGATGCTGTCTTCAGCTTTGAGGAGCACGTGAGGCTCGTTTGTTTCCCTGTAGTAGACCTTGCCGGTCTCTGTCGTGTCAACGTTGACGTAGAAAGCGGCTATGGAGGGGTACGGCAGGGGGAACTCCGTGTTCAGGAACGAGGGGATGTCCGCCCGGAATGACAACACACCGTAGTTGTTTACCTGTCGAGAATACATATTACTTCTTGAACACATTTCGGAAAAGGAGTTTCACATGGTCTCTGTTTGCAGATATACATTCTGTCTAAAAAGTACCGGGAATTGTTTAATCAAACCAATGAAGTCATTTATTCGTCAAAATTTATTTTGTCGCCTTCAAAATAGGCCCCTTTGCTTGCAATACAGCTACGCCAGCGCTTGACCCAGTCCTCCATACATTTTTTGTAAGCTGATTTGGGTATGGTCTTCAACTCCTTCAGCGAATTTTCTTTTATAGCTTCAATCGACTCGAAACACCTTCCTCGAAGAAGCCTCGGGAACAGGAACAAGTCAGACGGAGCCATATCAGGAGAGTACGGCGCTTGGTCGATGACATTCGTCGAGTTTTTGTCTAAAAACTCTTGCACAATGATGGCTTTATGCGACGGTGCATCATTATGGTGTAAAATCCACGAATTGTCGTTCCATGAATCTGTCCGTTTTCGGCGGATATTCCTCGCAAACGCCTCATGACGCCTGAATAACATAGTTTATTTACCGTTTGTTCCTCTGGAAGAAATTCGTAGTGCACTACACCGCGGCAATCGAAGAAAACTGTAATTTATGCATTCCCGGTACTTTTTACACAGAGTAGTATGTGATAAAGTATTCATTGCTTACTATGTAGCATTTGTTTACCGATCTTTAAATAAGTAGTAAATGAGTCCTAATGTACCTAACATGACAAAGATCGCATGCTATCTCACACGTAACACACCAGTAAGTAAAGTAGTAGGCTGGTTCTCTAACATAAGTAAATGATAACATGAGATATCGTGCGTGCGTGTAAAAGGTCCCGACTCTTGCTCAATTTATATTTTGATAACTCCGCGTGTCTCTAAAATTTCTAATCAATCGTCGAATAGTTTATTACGTAGGTATATTGTGAATGAAATTTAACCCCTGAAATAGGAGACCACACACTGTAGTTAGACTGTGCAATTTTCTTGAATGTACTGTATTTTCCTCCTGTCTTCGTTCATTTGGTAGTTCTCATCTCTATAAAGGTCAAAACCAATAAGAATGCACACTGACAGTAGGTGTTGGTCAGAACAGTGCCAAATGTGAGATAAGTTTGTCGCGTTCGCATTTTATCAGGAGACAGACAAACTGCTAAATATTTAACAAAGTTTCGCAGTGAGTGACCGACGGTGTCCGCCCGTCATAGATAGTGCACCCACGTGCATTTCCGTCCTGTCTGTCTGTCTGTAGGCAGATGAATGTGCAAAAACTTTGCAAGGTTATACCAGCAGGTATTTCCCAATTATTGTTTGTTGTCATCTTGATCAATGTGTTGCTACAAGACATCACCACAGGATTGTCCTTTAGGGTTGGTTTTTGCAGCCATACCTTAGGTACGGCAGAGAGAAACGATGAAAGAAAATACTCTTTAAGAACTTCACAACATATCTTTGCAGTTTAGAGACTAGAGCTTTACAAACTTTATTATGACTGCATTGGGAACTCCTTAGAAGTTACCTCATCGACGACGGTATGAGCTGATCTCTAAACTTAGTTTCATAAAATAAGTTTAGCTCCCTCAGAGCGAAATTAATCTGAACTTAACTAAACCGGTATTACTTTGCGACGTAATGATAATAATAACTTATTTACTACTCAGTATAAAAAGTACAGGGAATTCATAAATTACAGTTTCTTCGATTGTCGCGGTGTAGTGCACTACGAATTTCTTCCAGAGGAACAAACGGTAAATAAACTAAGGTAAGTCTGTCGAATTACGCCTAGACGCTAATTACGCCTATGATAAAAAAAACCTTATTCTAATATCGCCAAAATGAATCTTAATAGCTACGCACTAAGATTAACACGTCTAGTCGCAGTCCCAAACCCCGCCAGCGGCGTTCCCCACCCCGCGAGCCAGTAGCGCACCGACTTTTGGCGTGAGTGGTTCTTGTGACATTTTTACTAACACGTAGCACAATATTCGTGGAGTTTTTTTTTGTAAATGGGTGAGTTTTGCACTCAAACCTAAGCGCAGTCGTTAAAATAACTATTTTCTCGTCAATAACCAGTTTGTACATTAACATTATGCAAACGGTTATTGATTTTATGTACAATCTTGTTAAAATGTATTACGACGGGTAATAACGCCTGGGCGGTATTACCCGTACCAAATACTACCGTAGGCGTATATATCCATCACGTAGGCGTATATAACCATCACATACGCGTATTTAACCATCATGTGTCGCATCTAACTGCTCGTGTTTATAATTTCATTTGTATAAGTCGGCAAGTAATTTATCTTATTCTTGGTAAAAATGTATAATTTATCCGTTTTAAAACATGATAATTAGCCCCTTAAAATAATAATGTAACATCGTTTTTTAGGTAAAAATGTCAACTTCAAAGAAAAAACGCTGCCTTTGGACACAAAGTGATTTAGAAAAAGCAGTCACTGCTGTTCAAACAGGCAGGCTGTCCAGTTATAAAGCAGCTGACATGTATAAGATCCCAAGAAGGACATTGCGGGATTATGTTAAAAGTGGGAAATCTAAACAAGAATTAGGCAGAAAATCAGTATTAAGCAAAGAACGAGAGCAAGATTTTGTGAAACGAATTATTAGATTTGCGGATTTGGGAATCCCACTGACAGCCAAAATGATCCGAAAACAGGCATTTCTGTATTGTGAAAAGTATAACATCCCTAACAACTTTAATACGCAGTTAAGACTTGCTGGACGAGACTGGCTTAAGCTATTTTTAAAAAGAAATCGCGTCGTGGCGAAACGCAAAGCCCAGTTTATAAATCAAGCAAGAGGTCAGAAGCTTAACAAAGCAATCGTTTCACACCATTTCAAAGAAGTTGAAAAACTGTACGACGAACTTGGGATCCATTATAATCCAGAGAGACTGTATAATATGGACTAAAAGGGTTGTCAATTGACCATGCACAAACAACCCTATGTAATTGCCCAGAAAGGAGCAAAAAGAGTACACATACAAGCATCAGAACATGGCGAAAACGTTACCATCGTGGGTTGTGTAAATGCGGCGGGTAATCCCATACCTCCAATGATTATATTTAAAGGTGTTCGAAGGAAGCCTGAGCTGGAAGCCAATTTGCCTCCAAGTACAATAGTCAGAATGGCCCTGAAGGGCAGTATGACTTCGGAGCTATTTCTTGACTTCCTAAGACATTTTGGCAAACACAAGACTGCAGGAAACTGCCTGTTGATACTTGATGGGGCAAAGTGTCATTTGGATTATAGAATTGCAGAAGAAGCTGACTTGTTAGGCATCACTCTGTACTGCCTGCCCTCAAATACCACGCATGAGTTGCAACCACTCGATAAAGCGTGTTACAAACGTTTTGAGAGTTACTGGGACCAAGAAGTGATGCAACATTTCTATGAAACACATGCTCAAAAATTGTCTCGTCCCGACTTCAACAAGATTTTGTCCAAAATTTGGTCTAAATGCATGTCACATGCTAATATCACAAGCGGTTTCCGCGAAACAGGACTATATCCATTTAATCCAGATATTTTGCCTGAAAAAGCTTTTGCACCCTCTGTTTTAACTGAAAAACAGGCACCTCTAAACGAAGACAGGAATGAACATACTATAGATGACAGTGAAGAATTGCCATGCCTATTAAATGTTCATCCAACAGCTCCAAAAGTTACGAACGAAGATTCGAATGAACCTTGTGACTCGTCTCCAATTATAGTCGACAGTGAAGAATTGCAACGTCTGTTGAATGTTTATCCATCAGCACCAGAAGTTACTCCACCGCGTTCACTAGTTACGGGTAGTCTTGCAAATAAACTTGTCTGCTATAGCTTGTCTTCAGATGACTACAACGATGAAGACGATACTTCTCACAATTATAAAATTACGCGTCTTGATCCAGAAATCACTCCACTGCGATCACTTGTTGAAGGCCCATCTACAAGTGGCTTGCAACCTGGACAAGTAACTCCACAGCGCTCAGTGGATGTGATTCCTTCAACAAGTGGCTTGCAGAAGTCTCGGTCAACAACGAGTCTCGAGTGTTTATTGACTGATACTTCTGACGATGAGGATGTGTCCGAAATGATGGCTAGATTCATCACAAGACCCCTCGTTCAGCCATCTTTGCGTATTTATTCTGATACTGAAACAGATAATGATGGTGAGGATATACCGTTGGCTGAGTTATCTGAAAAATCCCAGTTTCATCAATTTATGCCCACACCAAACTATGCAGTTACAAAAAAGAAATTCCATCGAAAGGCTTTGAATTACAAAGGCACAAGAATAACAAAAAGATTTGTTTAACGATAACAAATAGACAAAAGAGAAGGAAAATTTGAAAATGAAACCTGAAAATGAAACTAAAAAGAATGACACAAATGCTATAAAAAGAAAAGTAGATGGTAAAACCAAAACTGAAAAAATAACCAAAAGTAATGACGTAAAAAAAACAGTAAAGAGAGGAGATAGTATGACCATAACGGGAAAGGCTAAAAGAAAGGATCTTGGACATGAAACAAGAACGAAAAAGAATAAAACAAAAATAAGCCACAAGGGAAAAGAAAACAAAAGTGGTGTTGATCACTGGTATTGCAACGCTTGCTATGAGGATCGTGTTGCTGATATGAGACCATGTGCTTATTGTATGAAATGGTATCACGAAGAATGTGTCGGTCTGACAAAAACAGACGTAGAAATATTTCAATGTCCTGGTGGCTGTAACTAAGGATTGTGATGGAAAGGTTAATTTTGAAGCACACATTTTGACGGAGTTTGATGATTCGTAAAAACTGTCATTAATTTGCATTTCTCCTATGAACCACGTACTTAATGCGGCTCTCTTTATGCAAACCGTCCAACGCTCCGTTAAATAGTCTGCTTCAACTAAATAGGCGTTAATAACCCAACTGGGTTAAATAACGCCCAAGGCTGATTTGGTTTAAAAAAAAATAAAAACATTAGATTACTTCTTTAGAGAAGCGTTAATTAGGTTTAAAAAAAAATCCGTTGAAAAAATACAATAATGTATGTTATTACCGTAGTAATATAGAGTTATTGTTATCTATTCATAGATCTTAAATAATTATTTCAATAATTAAAAAAACTCATAATTGTGATACGATCTCTAAGACTGATTATGTTCCTAATTAAAAATAACTACGAAAACACTCTAGTAGAAAGTTATGATAATAGATTTTACATAGGCGTAATTAAAACTCAGTAGTTTAATTTTGCCAAAACCACTGTGTTGCAATTTTGTAGTTATTTGTTGGTTGCTTAAAAACAGCGTTATTTTTTATTGTTTATTCCAAAGATTATTAAACAACCCTTTGATTTACACACTGTCTTTTTCTTTTTTATTATAATAATATGATAGAAATCAGTTTCAACCTTAAGTAGGCGTAATTCGACAGACTTACGTTATATTATTTAGGCGTCTTGAGGCGTTTGCGAGAGAATATCTGCCGAAAACGGACAGATTTATGGAACGACGATTCGTGGATCTTACACCATAATAATGCACCATCACACAAAGCCAACATTGTGCAATAGTTTTGACCTAATATGGGTCCGTCTGACTTTTGCCTGTTCCCGAGACTAAAATTACCACTTCGAGGATGGCGTTTAGAAAATTCGCTGAAGGAGTCGAAGACCATACCCATAATCAGCTTACAAAAAATGTATGGAGGACTGGGTCAAGCGCTGGCGTAGCTGTATCGCAAGCGAAGGGGCCTATTTTGAAGGCGACAAAATACATTTTGACCAATAAATGACTTTTTTGGTTTTATTGAACCCGGTATTTTTTACACAGAATGTATGTTTCTATAGTGATGAAAAGTGCTTCTTCGAAACATAAATAGGTCTGCTTCGCGTACATACGCCGTACAAGGTGGATGGTTCTGTAAATTTACTCAGACGTTGAGTGCTTGTAATTGAGTCATCACATTAATAAACAAAATATATTCAAAATATACTATCATCATCGAGGAAAACTTCTTTTAATAAAAAATAACTTTTCACAGGAAAGTCTAATTCAGTTTAATCCATTAGCTAATCAATATTTACTGCTGGACATAGACGTCTTCAAGGGAACGTCACATTTCAATTTCCACTCCCGGTTATCCTCATCCAGCCGATGAATCAAAGATTCTACGTGTTTCCCTTTTTCCCAATAAGCAAAGTGTACTCACAAACAAAGTCTCATAGGTCTCCCCGTAGAAGCGGACGGGTACTTGCAGCGAGACCTCGGGGGAGGAGACCTCCGCCCCGGGCGGCAACTCCAGGTCCAGCCCTGGCCCGTGCGGGTAGAACTGATCGCGCGTGATGGCGCCGGCGCGCGCGCAGCACGCCGCCAGCACGACTAGCACACACGTCCACATCGCAACTACACGCGGCTACTACTGCCTGCTGCCCCCGACGCTCGGACCACCTACTCCACACAGAAACACGGAATTACAAAACGGGAACGGAGTCAGGAATCTTAAACTCTCGTGAAGTTATGGCGACTGTAAAATCCGATGCGTTTACCCAAAATAGAAGGAGGAAAACTTTTTGTTGTTGTCAAGCTGTGGGAATTATGCCGGCTTACAACTTTTGGATCGCACTTTATATCGTCATGTTAACAAGGTTTTCAGATAATTTCCAAACATTTTATCGAATAATTAATCACATTTTTTAAATATTTATCACGGGAGCTTTGAATTTGAATAATATGTTCACAAGTTGACTATAACGATAAAGACAAACAACTGAACAGCCCTAATTTGATTAGTTGTGAATAGAGTGCAGCAGGAATACTCTTATCAGTTAAATAAATTAGGTTTGTTTGTCGGACCCTGCAGATGTTAGTCTCCAAGTAGGTCGCTGAGCATCCACTGTGATATGCCAATGACCTACCAGATTATTGTAAAATTTGTTTTCAATAATATTAACTAAACAGATGATAATCGTTAAGTAATCATTTGTTATAAGTTTTATTTGATAATTTTTCAGAAACTTTATAAACTGCTAATAGATTTTGTTATTTAAGCTTTAATTTAGTTTTTAAAGACAAAAGTTATTCTAAAAAAGTAGGAATTATTAGGTGCTTACATATACAATTAGCGTTTTGTACGGGAGGAATATAAAGTCATTTTTTTTTGTAAAATATATATAATTAATCAAAGTATGCACCGCTGTTATCTATGCACTTTTGCCATCTCATAGGTAGTTCATTGATCCCTTTACTAAAAAAACCATGGGGGCGAGAATCAATAAACTCTTTGAAGGCGGTTTGGACTGCCGCATCGGAGTTGAATTTTTTTCCTTGTAAGAAGTTGTCCAAATTCCGGAAAAAATGGTAATCTGCTGGAGCAAGGTCCGGGGAGTAGGGTGGATGTCGCAGACATTCCAATTGTAGATCATCTAACTTAGTGGTTGTTTGTTGTGCAGTGTGTGGTCTTGCGTTGTCGTGAAGCAGCAGTGGCCTAGAGCGGTTGACCAATCTCGGTTGTTGAGCAGCTAGTTCTTCCTTCATGGTTTGCAGTTGCTGATATAGATATCTGCCGTAATCGTTTGGCAAGATTTTAGAAAGATTAGAAAGAGATTTTAGAACACCGGCGCTGGTCCACCAAACACTCACAAGTAACTTTTTCTGAGTCAATTTTCGTTTAGGGCAGGATTTGGCTGGGTCTCCAGGGTTCAGCCATTGCGACGAGCGCTTCCGATTATCGTACAGTATCCACTTTTCATCACAAGTAATGATTCGATTTAAAATCCCTTCATTATTGTGTCGGTTGAGCAAAGTAACACAGCAGTCGACACGTGTTTGCATGTTCGATACACTCAATTCATGAGGTACCCATCGTTCAAGTTTTTTTACTTTCCCGATTTGCTTCAAATGGATTAATACAGTTTTATCACTTACCCCGAAGCCTGCAGCTATCTCTGAAGTGCTTTGTGATAGATCCGCTTCCACAATAGGCTTTAATTCTTCATTTTCCACTTTGTTCTCCGGCCGTCCACGGGGTTGGTTCTGAAGGTCAAAATTTCCAGAACGAAAACGTTTAAACCAAAAACGTACCGTGCTTTCTTTTGCGACACCAGCGCCATACACATCATTAATCCTTCGAGCTGTTTCTGCAGCACTGGTGCCGCGGTAGAACTCGTACTCGTAAATATACCGATATTTCATGTTTTCCATTGTCCGGTAATAAGCGACGCCAAAGAAAAAAATAAAGAGGAAAAAACAAATGAATGACTGTTTTCAAAACTCAAATGTACCAGCTAAATAAATTTATAAATTTGAATTTGGAATTCTTAACCCAAGAGGAGATATTTCAGATCAAAGTGGTCAGTACGACAAAACGCTAATTTCATATGTAAGCACCTAATATAATCCGACGACGCCAAAAAAACATTTCATATTCTAATTCATCTTTAAAGTAAAGTGTTGGGTTTTGTTTATCCGATCAAACTCTTGTAAATTTTAAGGACAATATTAGAAAAATAAATATCTAGAAAATTCTATATACTGATGGAACTTAGTACATTGAGTACGATAAACATTTAGTATAACATAGATGTACGTATGTATACTTTATTATAGAAATCTAGCAAAATATTTTCTAGACCGTCTCAAAGTAAAAGTGAGATAAAAGAGAAATTACTGCATCATTTGAAATACATCTTGTTCCAAGAATAAATAAATACTCTTGTTGAGTGACTTAGGACTTGCAGAGCTGGTGAGTGTGCCGTTAAAAAAATATGGACAGCGAGGCAAGGTGCCAAGTTCATAGATATACCTGCATCTACTGAATTGTCCGCTGAAAACTTGTAAAAACAGTTGAGGTGTTCAATGAAGAAATGATCTTCAGCTTATGTTGTAGTATTAACTCTTGGTTCTGCATTTCGGATTATGATGAGAGCGGAACTATGAAGATGAGAATTACCCAACATAACAGATTACATTCATACGTATACCATATAAACTTTTATATACAGCGAAAAAAAAATTGTGCGAATTATTTTCACTTTTTTTTTAATTTTGTCAGCTGGTTGAGCCACTTTGTACTGGGAAACGAAAAAATTATCAGACCAAATAAAACTTTTTTTTTCTTGAATGTTATCGTAATCTACCCTAGAAACATGTTCACTTTTTATTGTATATAAGGTCCTACAATAGATCATGTATCGCTAACTGAACAATTTCCCAAAGAACAAGATTTTTTTGCTCAAATAATTTTTTCACTCCCCAGTACAAAGTGGTTCAATCAGCTGACTAAATTTCTATGGAAAGGTAAAAAAAAAGTACGCGCAAAAAATTTCGTTTCTGTGGAATGTGCTCTATTAGGGATACTCTATCATCTGTTAATTTTTTTTCACTTTGAATTGTAGGACCTTATATTTTACCGGCCAAACCTAATTTTAGGGTAGTTTATCGAAAATTCCAGCAATCAGATCCGGTGGGTTCCGTCGAACTCTAGTCGCGAAACAGTGGAATGGACCACTGTCGCAGTATATTTTTTATGGTAAGCTGGAAACACTCAAGCGCAGAAGATTGTGCTCCCTAATGCGCGAATATACAGAAGAGACGTGGCGAAGACGTATTACGCTCTAAGTAATACAATATAAACCTTAATAGTACGTAGCATAGCGTCGGCGTGGCGGACGTCGCCTGGAGGCGCGGACGAAATTCTCCTTACGACAAAAACGACGCTACGCTACGTACTATTAAGGTTTATATTGTGTTACTTTGATCGTCATACGTCCTCGCCACGTCTCTTCTGTATAAACCACGCCTTATTGACACTCTGACCAGTTTGGCGTAGTCTAAACATGACCGGTAATATACAAGTTGAAACCGTTTTTCTATTCAGCCCCATTAGGTACATGAAGGGTTCTGTACCTTTTCTCCAATATTATGTACATGCTCGTGTGTAAGTTTTTTTTCCGCCGAAGTTTTGCCTATGCTGTGGTTTCCGCTTTATATAGGAATATTTAAAACTAGCTTTTGCCCGCGGCTCCGCCCGCGTGTTATTCGGTTTAACGACATGCTTTTTTTCGGGATAAAAGTAGCCTATCTGTTAAGTTAGAGTATAAGCTATATCCATTCTAAATTTTATCCAAATCCGTTCGGCCATTTCAGCGTGAAAGAGTAACAAACATACACCCACACCCTCACACACACAAACTTTCGTATTTACTACTTAATAGATTGGGTGTGCATATATTGAGGATTATTAAACGCGGAATTATGAAATTTAATATTTTTACTCTGTGCACAACATACTGTTTTCCTTTTTATGTTACCCTGATCTTCTTACGGTTTGCTGGAAGAAATCTCTCATGGGATAAGCTCGCTGCTGTACACTAATTTTAATTTTAACTTGCGACTTGGAAAAAGTTTTTTACTTATTTTAATTTATCTGTTTTAGATACGTAGGTTTAGTTTGTAGTTCTTTTTTCTTTTATAGCTTAGTTTATATTTTAAATTTTTATTGTTATTTTATGAATGAAAACTTATCAATACATCAGTTTTAGATACTTGTGTAATTATAAACTTTTCACATCACCTGCTCGATAATGTCCAATTACATATCATGCAACCTCAACGTAAAGTAAAGCAGGGATATAAAGTTGTATGAAACTACCTAGGGAATAAAGTGATTTGAATTTGGAACGTCAAATTCGTGTGGAAACTCGTGGAAAACTCTAATAAAAAAAAACGGCCAAGTGCGTGTCGGGCCACGCGCAATGTAGGGTTCCGTAGTTGCCCGGTACATTTTATAAGTTGGTCTACTAATACAGACCGCGCCAAACTTCTAGTCCCATACATTAGAGGGGACAAGAGTTTGGCGCGGTCTGTACTCGTAAACCTGTAAAGCCTACTAAGCTGTGATAGTTTTCCTTTTAAATTCATTATATATACTACTTCTGTGAATTTTTTCACATTTCTATAAACAACCGTTCAGCCGTCAGGGGGGGGACTCTCCACTCTTACTAAAATTTTCACTTTATAGCTTAATATTTCGCCAACGAATCCCTAAATCAAAAAATATATTTCACACACTCCCAATGGTTTTGAACGACCTATCCAACGATACCCCACACTAAGGGATGGACGAGAAAAAAAAATCATCTCCAGTTTACGTGTATGAGAGGTACCCTTAAAAATTTTTTTTTCACGATTTTATTTTACCATTTTATCGGCGTCATTAATATTTATATCCATGCCAAATTACAGCTTTCTAGTACTAATAGTCTCTGAGCTAAGCCGCGGACAGACGGACATGGCGAAACTATAAGGGTTCCTTGTCGGACTACGGAACCCTAAAAATGCCCATATGGCATTAAAGCAATTTGTTCGAAAATCGAACTGGCCAACTTAAGCAGAACTCAAAAAAAATATAGTTGCGTTTACAAAGAATGTGAAACAAAAGACGGTGTTTGGTGCTGTGATTGTCAGTGAATTTTATTGCAATATTCATGTTGATAAAAAAATGTCGAGCGATAGTGTTTCTACTCCAGAGTTTATCAAAAAGAGATTGTTAATAATCTACTACCGGAAAAAACAAAACATGTATACAAAATACTTAATTTTTAGAGCCCTGGCTTTTAGGGTTCCGTAGTCCGACAAGGAAACCTTACCTATAGTTTCGCCAAGTCCGTCTGTCCGTACGTCCGTCTGTCCGCGGCTTAGCTCAGAGACTATTAGTACTAGAAAACTGTAATTTAGCACAAATATAAATATTAATCTGGCCGATAAAATGGATAAATTAAATCTTTAAAAAATTTTTTTTAGGATATCTCTCATTTACGTTATCTGGGGATGATTTTTTTTTCTCGTCTATCCCATAGTGTGGGGTCTCAGAATACAAAACAAACCAGAAGCCGTGAACGCGCATAAAACTGAAGCGACAAAAACCACTCCCAAAGAGAATAGTTTCACGTTCAAGCGAGTAGTCGCTCTGTGGACGTTGTATGACATACGTGTTTCACATGTGACAACTACGAGACAAAATAAATACAATTACGCCGCCTTGTGCTGTTCCCACGTGCAAAAATCCTTGTGGTCGTACAAAGAAAGAGGATGGGATCACATTCCATCTGTAAGTAGCGCAATCAGATATAATTTTAATTTAGTATTGAATTAGTCATTCGGTTCGGAATTATCATAGAAAATGTTGCCAACATAACAGTTTTGATTTTCCCTTCTTTTAATTACTTGTGGCCTCGGTAGTGGTATCTACTCATCAGTAATAATTTAATAAACTACATACTATATTAAATATGTTTCATAATTCGCTGAATGCCTTAGTAACTGTAGTTTAAAACAGGGTTTTTAATTTTATATTTGTATACGAAATATAGCGCATGTCCGAACAATTTCAAACGAAGATATCGTTATTTGTCAGCTCGAAATCCCAACGTTTAGCTATCGTAATTTCAATTTTCAAAGAATTCATCGGAAAATATTACATATTTCCAGTTGAGGATAACCCTATAAACGGGCTAAGCCACAGAAATAATCTCATAAGGGCTGTGATTGAAAAATATCTACATATAAGATTTCATCATTTGTCTAAATGTAAAACTCTGATAACTAGTTCAGATTCAAAGAAACAATATTTAAAAAAAATAACTCAGCAAAAGGGAAATTAAAAGTTTTCAATTTTACTGAAAGCGTGTTTTATTTTAAAGTATTTATTTCTATTACTATTTTAGTTTATGTGTGTCTTGACATGACATGATTGATTTTATTTGTACCCGAAATTTCCCATGTGTCAGTAAACGCAGGTGCACAGGTGCCATCTCTCGTTGGCGCTAGTTTTACACGCTCCTCGTTTTGCCCGTCGTTTCGTCGTCACACCAATTTTCTACTTTTTGTTGCTTTCCTGATTCATAAAACGTGACGCTTTTTTTTGATTATTTTAGTATATGACTTGAATCTTCGCAATGGCCTTGAAAATAATCAGGATAAACGAGTTTTTTTTTGTTTTCAATTATTTTGACTTTTTCAATCGTCTTTAGATTTTCGGAATGATCCGTTTTATTCCAAATAGCCTGCAAACATTCGTAAGTATAAAAATACATAACCTGTTTAGGAATAAAAATGTAAATTTCATTATATTGTTATTTATCTTACGTTTAATGTTAACAACGTTTACCCCAAAAAGCGGTAAATCTTTTCCGAACCACTCGAGCTAGCAACATTACGCGGTTAGGAAGTGGGGCGGGTGCGGGACGTGTGCTTTGATTTTGGACACAGTGCGCGGCATGCAATTACGGCTGTATGCGCCTCACCTTCTGGTTTGTTCTGTATTCGATGTGTGGGGTATCGTTGGATAGGTCGTTTAAAAACATTGTGGGTGTGTGAAAACCATTTTTCGATTTAGGGATCCGTTAGCAAAATATTAAGCTTTAAAGTGAAAATTTTAGTTAGAGTGGGGCGTCCCCCCGTCGGTTGTTTATAGAAATGTGAAAAAATTCAAAGAAGTAGTATCATATACTGAATATGAATTTAAAAGGAAAACTCTCACAGCTAAGTAAGCTTTACAGGTCTACGAGTACAGGTCGCGCCAAACTTTTTGTCCCCTCTAATGTATGGGACTAGAAGTTTGGCGCAGTCTGTATTAGTAGACCAACTTATAAAATGTACCGGGCAACTACGGAACCCTACATTGCGCGTGGCCCGACACGCACTTGGCCGGTTTTTTATTGTCTCGCAGAAGGTGTGAAAAGTAGAGTATGCTCCTCTGGAATAAAGCCTGTCTTCGTCTTGGGCAGCTTGAACCCCTCGCTTCACTCAGGACTCTATATAACTCAATAAGAGAGAGAGCAGTAAGACACTGCTTTATTCCTTGAGTGCATAATCTACTATTTTGTGTACAATAAATAACGGGAATGAGAAAGTGTTTTATAGAGCAAAACGTTACTCAAACGCAAAGGTAGAGCTCGCCCTAGATTCCGTATTGAGTCATTCTCAGAATAACGTCCAATAAGTATTAGGATATTTTATTTTTGTGTATATTTATTTCCCCCGTTTTATTATATGACATTTGGAGTGCTTTCTCCTAATTTTAATTATATTTTTTGGCACTACCCTAAATTATCCTCAACACCAAAGGTGATGCTAATTATCATTAAGTTCGCCTCTGTACTGATCTATCTTAATGTGCAATAAAGAATTTTATTATTATTATTACTGTACGCCGACCAAATTGGCAACATTCCAGGGAACGACCGGCCAAGTGAAAAGAACTCTTATTTGAAAAGCTTATTGGACTCAATTAATAAATGTAATGGAAGCGAAAGAGGTATGTCAGAGTCGTAGTTTATGGGAGCTGTATTCTTTGTCTAGCCCTCGGGAGACAGGCGTGAGTATGTGTTGGAGGTACACAAGACGGGCACCAGAGAGAAGTCGCAAGTTCCCTCGCCATTTCCAGGAACGATAAATAAAGATCACGAGGAGAAAGCAACAAAGTTATCCTATCGTTAAATTCTGTCTCCGAAAAACAGGAAGCGCCAAATCATTTACCATTCGCCACCGGATGTCGACCGGCGCCGCCATTTTGAAAAAAGAAACTACCCGCCATTCAATTAATTTCTCCAGAGAATAAATGGTGCAAAAAGTTCAGTAATAAATAATATTTCTGAGGCCATGCGGCATTGTCATAATAAAATTGAAAGCATTCTTTCCTGGTTTATTTTACTCGGAACTAATATAAAGCTAGTTTTACATGTTGGCTAGTAAATGGTTTAGGAGGCACAGAATAAAAAAAGCACGTAATCTTGTTTATGAAAATGTTGTGCTTCTCCCCTATCTAAATCTAGTTTCAGTCACCTAGTCAAGCTAACTACAGCTGTTTCGTTCACCTAGTCAAGCTAACTACAGCTGTTGCGTTCACCTAGAGCGGGTCAAACAAATATCGCAAAAGCAAAGCTGGTAAACTCGTGATAATGACGAAGAAATTCGGTGTTAATTTATACTTTTTTAATCATAAATCATAAATCATAAATATTTATTTGTTCAACATAGGTAATAATTAAGATGTTAAAAACATTGAGTCCAAGCTATGTTGCACCAAAAGGCATACAAAATAATTCTTATTACTAAAATTAAATAATTATTTACAGAATAAACAGATAATATATGAAAATTACATTAAAATTAAAATTAACAAGTAACAATGATCTAATATGACTACTAGCTCTCCAACAATAATTTAAGTTTCCACTTGATTGTCTTGCAGGAACTCAGTCACGGTATAGTAGGCCTTACTCAGCAAGATCTTCTTAAGAGAGGATTTAAAATTAAAAATATTTGGCGTGTCGCGAAGCGTATTAGGTAGTTTATTGTATATCTTAGGAGCCATCCCTAAGAAACTCTTAGTTAAGATTTTCTTTTTTGATGGAAAAGAAGCAATTAAATTTTGATATCTTTTACTTTTAAACTTTTCAAATAAATAGAGATTGCATTTGACAAATAGTGCCATTTCATATATATATATAGGCATGGCATAGTCAATATTTTGTGTTTAATGAAGTGAGATTTGCAACTTACGGTCGTTCGAATATGTTTAATTGAACGTATACACCTTTTTTGCGCTTTAAAAACCATTTCCTTATCTGTGGAGTTACCCCAGAAAATGATACCATATCTAAGGGTAGAATCTACATACCCAAAGTAGGCATTTATAACGGTATTAATATTGACAACTTTGGCAAGCATATACAATGCATAGAAGAACTTGTTCAAATTTTTGCAAATATGCTCAATTTGGGGTTTCCAGGATAGCTGATTATCTATGAGTAATCCTAAAAATTTTGTCACACCAATTTTATATTAGTAAACTTATAGCCAGACCTATTTAAAGTTGCAAGAGGGGTGATAATGACGAGGTTGCTTCTTTTACACTTACCGAATATACTGTAAGTAGGTATTTGAAATGACAGACCGTTAATACGTTGCTTTTATACCGCCAAGACAGCATCAAACTCAAGACTTGACCCGCTCTCGGCTGTAACTATAGGTAGCCATACGTTGACGTAAGTAACTGAAACTAGAATTAAATAACGGAAAAGCACAACATTTTCATAACATAAATAAACTTTTAACAAAAAAATAATAACCGACTTTAAATTTAATAGCAGACATTCACTAAAAAGTTTAAAATAATTACATACTGACCGATGATACCAAAATAACACTTTTGCTGGCTTCTTTCTTCCCTAAAATATATGTATCTAGAAGTCCTGAAAGTCTCAGCATCCTGGTACAAAGCCTTTGCCGCAATATCGAGTGATATGCTGTCATCCATTGAGGAGTTCCACTGCCTATCTCTGCAGACCATCATCAGGTCACGACCAAACTAAAATGGGACCTACCTGGAAGCAAACTATAACAAACCAAAAAAAAAAATCAAATCGTTTAAGACATGCCGGAGATATTTGCCCCAATATCGAGTGAATGCCGTCATCCGTTGAGGAGTTCTGCTGCCTATCTCTGAAGTCCGTTATCAGGTCACGACCAAACTAAAATGGGACCTACCTGGAAGCAAACTATAACAAACCAAAAAAAAATTCAAATCGTTTAAGACATGCCGGAGATATTTGCCCCAATATCGAGTGAATGCCGTCATCCGTTGAGGAGTTCTGCTGCCTATCTCTGAAGACCGTTATCAGGTCACGACCAAACTAAAATGGGACCTACCTGGAAGCAAACACTTCCAAATAAAAAAAAAATCAAATCCGTTAAGATTAAAAAATACAGTCGAATTGAGAACCTCCTCTTTTTTGAAGTCGGTTAAAAAAGACGTGCTTTTTTGTTCAATTCCTCGTATACATAATAGTGTACTAGTGTACTATTTGTCGTCTCAAGACTCAACGTAACGTAATGAAGTATCGTCGTGTCTCTTCGGCTCAAATTCTGGTATGAGCGCTGGAGACCAACAGATTGGTGAGACCACACACAAACTTGGCTGTATTGTCGATGGACTTCTCACAGTTGCAATCCTTAGCAACCTGAAAACGAAAGCCCGAGACGGGCTGAGAGTGTGCAGTGAAGTACTCCGGTAGGTATTTGATGAATAAGTTATTTTGGAAGTTGAAGGACGCTAAAGTATTCTTGAGCAAGTTCTACTAAATTGTCAATTAATTGTTTCGTGGTCACCATTACGACGTGTACACCATATGTTCATTTAACTAATATGCTTCTGTTCTATTTTCTAAGCGGGCATGCTTAAACCTAAGTATGTTAAACTTCGAATTTCAAAATAATTTATGAAAAACCAAATTGATTAAAAACAAAATATACAGGAGTCCTCAGAGTGTGAGGTGAGTGTTCATTTTGATCCTCTCGGACTGATTTCATTACATCCACATCGGTCCGAGGAATTCCCATCCTGTCCAATACAGCTCGGATGCTCTTTCTCTCTTTCATAACTTCTCAAAATTCTAAAGGAGCCTTTGCTAAATCGTTTTTATAATACATTAATAAGAAAAACATCGATAAAGTAGTTAAAAAGGATGTGATTTAAAAAAAATTATTAAGCAAAGGCTCCTTTAGAATTTTGAGAAGTTATGAAAGAGAGAAAGAGCTTTCGAGCTGTATTGGACAGGATGGGAATTCCTCGGACCGATGTGGATGTAATGAAATCAGTCCGAGAGGATCAAAATGAACACTCACCTCACACTCTGAGGACTCCTGTATATTTTGTTTTTAATCAATTTGGTTTCTCTCAGCTCCCAAGGCTCATCACATCCTTCTTAACTATTTTATCAACGTTTTTCTTAATTTTACGTTTTCTCTCATTCATTATCCATTAATACATTAGCAAAAACGTGCAATTAAGTATTGTTTATTTTTTGTTTAATTGACAAATAATTTCGCGATGGAGCGAATTAATACTGAAAATCGCAAAAATGAGGTATAGACCGTACACGCCTATATTATTCACTGCGGAAAATCGCGAATATGTTTAAATGTTGCAAAACAGACCCAAATCATAAAAAAATTGGTGAGCAACATACGCTTGAGAGTTTACCAAAATGGTGGCACAGAAGTAGCCTGCTAAAGTGTAGGAGAAAATCGAAAAATTACCAATATTTAATTATTCAGGTAGATAGTACTCGTATAGACTAACATAATTAGATCAATTGGATCCATAGAGTTCAACGGATCGTAAGTGTCGAGCTAAGTTGGTCGATTATAACTGCTCGTGGAATAAGTTTGTGTTTTGAATGGTATGTACGGAACTCCTTAGGGCACGAGCCCTACTCGCACTTGACTGTTTTTTATAATTTTCCAACTTTCAACAAACTGCCTCTTGAAGCTTGATGTTTACTTTTTGACGTAAAACTAACAACTTGTACATGAAGGCGTAAGTTGGACCGGAGCCACGATTTGTGTAACAATTTATTGTTTTCCATGTAGGGTTAGAAGGTAATGAAGAGGTAGACCGAGCTGCCAAAAAAGCTTGTGATTACTTTAGCCTTTTTCCTCCATTCTATCTTGATTTAGTACATAGTGTAAAATAAGACTGTTATGATTCGTGGAAACACATTTACGAGGATAAAAGTTCGAGTAAAGGAATTTGGTATCGCACGGGAGCTCCCACGTAGAACGTGGTTTGAGAATTCCTCGATGGGTAGATCGGAAGTGGTAGCTGCTTTGAGAACTCGTTCCGGGCACCTCCCACTCAACAAGTTTGCACACTTGATGCGCAAAGTAGATTCGCCAAACTGCACGGAATGTGGAGTAATAGAAGTGTGTATCACTTGTTGATGGAGTGTGTCAGGACGGAGTCTCGAAGAAGACAAATTTATAACAATTGTATAAGACATAAGACATTTTTATTCATAATTGTCATTATACGTCAGGACACAACAAAATAAATTAAAATAAAGAACAAAGTATACATAGTTATCTCAATAATAAATAAAATTTGAATGTCAAAAAGTTGAAACATGTCAATTACAATATTTACGTCGCAAAGTAAAAAGTTCCTATTCTAATAATAGTTATAATTAATCTATCAGCAGCTCGTCCACACTGTAAAACGTCCGCTTGAGAAGCCAATGTTTCAGCCTGGATTTAAACGACTGCAAAGTGGTTGCGGCTGTAACTTCAGCCGGGAGTTTGTTGTACACTGACGGAGCCATGATATGAGTTGATCGTGAGGACTTGTCGAGTCTGCGATTGAGGTTAGTGAGGTTGTCCGCGTTGCGCGTGCGGTACCTGTGGATATCACTATGTTTGTTAAACAAGTGCAGGTTCACACGCGCATAGACTGCAATCTGGAAAATCACAATTGAGTTATTGAATTATTTAATAATATCGGTGTATGTAACCTTGTATTGTCTGACCCTATGTCAGATGATGCAAGGTCACTTTACAAACTGGTGGTTTTTGGTATGCGTGCCAGAACTCAAGACATGGGTGCTGGACCGCACGGCGGAAGTCACTAGTCTCTAGTTTTGAGTTTATTTTTTGTTACATTACTGAGTTCCTTTAGTCTTTAATGTGTAGCCTTATAAGGGTGACATCGTCGCTGTGCGACAAAACCTTTTTCCAATAAAGATTATAAAAAAAACCTATTGTTTTAGCTAAAATGAGTTTGAATGGTTTAAATAAATCATGTAAACAGAATCTCGAATATGGCGATGCTTAATCCAGCAGCGGCTCTGATGCAAGGAATCTGGAGATCTTTGCGTGATTCTTGTTTGTAGAAGGAAGACCTACGTATTGTGCTATATGTTATGTAGGTATAAACAAACATAACTATTCTGTCGTTATCAACACTAATAAGAAAGTAGTAAAATGTCGTGTCTGTACATTGAATATTTTAGCGAAATTTTAAATTAAATGGGTTTTTAGTATTGTACTGAGGCCAAAACTATTTTTTTTTGAATTAGTGTCTCTTTGTTTGTTTTAATTCAAGAAATACTCAATGGATTTTGATGCGGTTTTCTTTATTATCATGGCAGTAAGGCTGTTCATAAAATAATCGCCAAGTCAAAAACTGTCGATAATAGCTTTTCTCTTAAAGACACACCCATGCGAGCGAAGCCGCGTGCAACACAATAATTTGTGACCGCCTCGCTGGTCTGGTGGTTCGAGTACTCAACTACTAATCTGGAAGTTGCGGGTTTAAATCCTATAGGGGCAGGTTTGTGTTTGTCTGCGTACTTTAAAAGGCACGTTAAGCTGTGGATCCAATTTGTTTTCGAAGTACGGCGTGCTCACTACCTAATCGTCGGTTAAACGTGGGTGTACGAGTGTGGCCCTTGCTCCTCTAACATCCCCTCAGGGATTCATGCCGTGACTATATGTTTGTATTTTATAATATTTTTTGCGTTTCTATTCGCACGAACGCTTAAGGTGATAACAGAGGATCTCGGTGCAAAATGCACTTCATAACTTTGTTTTCCATATTTCTGAATGGAATATTGCACTACAAAGAAGAAACCAAAATACAAACGAATAAATAGATATCTTACATCCGCAAAAATAGTGATACCTAATACTTAGGTCGGCTGTTGAACTCCATTGACGAAAAACTCCGTATCGTGAGTTCAAAGTTGTACAGATAACGGCTCAGAGAAGATAAACTTATCTATTTGCGGCGATTGTACCTAAACACACCGACTAAGTGTTTCAATACATCCTACTGCTTATTACTATGTAAGTTGTTACTTGTGTAAATTGATCACTCTGGGATCATGGTCAAGGCCCACTCACGACCGGGACTTGTGCACGCTTTGTGTACATGCAGGTTTACCTCTGATGGTTACCAGGCGGTAAGTGCACTGGTGGGTCGTTGCAGCTTTTTCCGCAACGAAACGAGACTGTTTTTCAGCGACACAAACTAGTTTCAAAACTACTAGATGCAACTAGTTTTAAGTTAAATAGCCTTTGCTTCACCTTCATTGTAATGGAGATACAAGGAGAGTAATTTATTTCCGTTCTGAATACTTTTGATTGATAAAAACCGTAAACAAAGCAACATCATTGTCGTTCACTCCAATCATTTTATTTTAATAACTGTGTTAAAAGTAGTTAATTTTAACCGAAGTGAAGTGCTACATATACTGTTCCTCGCCAGCTTACTTCTAAAGGTATTTACAAATACTAATAACTATTATAACATTGATTTTATATTGAAGTAATCTTTATAACTGCCAAAATCCAGCAAAACAACATACTTTCCGAAGAAAACGCGTAAGCGACGCATTTTGCACGGCGCTTACGACCTTTTGGGCACAGCTTTTGCTCAGTGGAAATAACGGCTAGCGGACTTACTACGCTCTCTAGCGATAAAGCGCTCGAGATAAATTGTACTGCTAAACGCTCGCCTCCTTTAAGCAATGCACCCGCTTACTTAGCGTGGATCTGTTTCTATGCAGAGTTTCTACACAGCTTTCTTAGTTACATTGCTAACGTAATATCAACAATAATGTTATAGTAGATGTAAAAATCATCAATTTTGATTTATTACAATGAATACCAGAAAAGTAATAGGTACCCGTTCTAAAGCTGGGGAATTGGGTACAGGAATCCGAAATGCTAAATTGAAAGATCAGGATTCGGACACTAGTAAACTAAAAGAATACGCAATTAGCCTAAAAAATCTGAAAATAGATCTTGAAAATAAGGAAAAGTTGATTAAGAAGCTGATGATAGAACAAGAAAATAATGAAATAGAAAGCCAAAAAATATTTAAAGACAATTTGGAATTGAAACGAAAAATATCAAAATTAGAAAGAGAAAATTATGACCTGCAACAAGAAGTTTTACGTTTGGAACTAGAAAATACACAGTATCAAGAGGAACATGTTGAGTTTGAAAATACACAATTAGAACTCATTACACCATTAAAAACTAGACTGAATAAATTAGAGGACGAAAATAGGGAGTTATTTGAAAAAATATTAAAAGGTTGTAATAGTAATGAAAACTGTGAAATAGAGCCTATTAAGACCCCACAAAATACTAAAACGAACAATAAACATGTTGCTATCATAGCAAAAAAACACAAGGATCAGAGTAGAAACTTATTCCGAAAATTAAGAAAAATAAACAAAAAAACAAGGAATTTAAGAAATTTATGTAATAAAGCCAACAAACAGAACCTTATATTAAATCATAAAATTAAAGAACTGCAATTCTGGAACAACACCACTCACAGTGCTGAAAAAGATGCAAACAATTATGCTTTGCAAGTGGAAATAATACCTACAAATAACCCTGAAAAAGGAAAAGAAGCCACAGCGGAGACAGTTCCAAAAAACTCTTCTAGCACACAAGATAAAGTTGAGGCCCTTACAGAGTGTGCCCTAAGTAGTAATCCTCCTTCACATGAAGAAACTCGAACTTTTGTACAGAATATTCCTATAGGTGATTTAGCGACACAATTAACAGTTGAGACCACTGCAAAGTCAGCCACTGCAGGTAATGCTTTAACACAAAAAGAGGACAAGATGTCAACGAACCCTACAAGTCACGCTATTTCACTAGTTGAAACCGCAAAATCAAAAGTAGAGAAAAAAACAAAAGCAGACAAGAAAAAATTTGTGATTTTTTCAGACGACATAGGTCCAGGTTTAGCAACTCGTCTTATGCAGAGGTCTAAAGAAAGATATGAAATCGTCAATTATTGCAAACCAGGGGCAAATAGCGAAGAAGTTCTAAAAGATTACCTAAAGTATACAGAGTCATTGACAATGAAAGATACAGTAGCTATAATTATAACAAAATATCGCGAAAGGATTGAAAACTACTCTGTTGTTATCAGAAAGCTGATCCATACTAACACAAGACACTTTAATGTCATACTAAGTGGACTGGAATATGATGGGTATAATAATAAACATATATATCACTGCAATGAACAGTTGATGAATTTGTCATTAATGACAGAAAATACACGGTTCCTGGATCTAAATGCAAGTGCTGGGAAAACAAAACAATCATACGTTATGCAGGAAATTATTAGAATTAATGAAAATTTTTATGGGGCGTCGTCTTTAATATTTATTAAAGGTGACAATATGCCGACACAACATACTGCAATAGGCAATGTAAATTTTCGACAGGAGGAGCAAGTGAAAGTGAAAAGTTAATAATAGTTCACTCTAACATTCAAAGTATAAACAATAAATACCTAAATTTAGAAATATTAGTTAACGACACTAACTGTGATGTCCTTTGTTTGACTGAGACTTGGGCTAATGACTTACAAATAAATGTAATGAATATAGACAATCTAGAACTCGCTACTTACTACAATAGGTTAATATTCAATCATGGAGGCACTGCAATATTTGTAAAAAAGTGTATAAATTATAAAATTAGAAAGGATATTAGTAAAATGACATTCGAAATGAACTGCGAAGTCTCAGCAATTGAATTAAAATCGGCAAAAGTTGTGATTGTCTGCATGTACAGACCAGACCATGACAATGATATATTCTGTGATATTTTTGCAAAAATTTTCAACAATATTTGTAGAGAGAATAAGAGACTAGTAATCGCGGGAGACTTTAACTTTGACTTATTAAAAATGAATAGCAAAACAAAAAGGTTCTGTAATATTTTTAGTAATTATGGATGTAAGACAGTTATAAATGAACCAACAAGAACTGATAAAAAAAGTGCCACGTGCATCGATAATTTTATCATTAACGCTGACGACTACGCTTCTGTAGGAAAAGTTCTTAAATGTAAGTTATCTGACCACAATGTTATATTATTGGAATATTTTTATACAAACTGTAAGCTAACTAAGAAAACGACTACCACGAAACTAGGTAGAAATATGTCTATTAATAATTTTAATTATTTTCATTATACATTTGCCAAACAATCTGGGACAATTCAATATGAAATTATGAAAAATACTGATGTAAATGAAAAAATGAACATTTTATTAAATGCTATTGAATACTGTTATGTTACTGCATTTCCAGTTAAGCAGATTCAATTGAATAAGAAAAATAAAAAGTGGACCACACTTGGCATTGAAACTTCAAAAACTAACCTACAAAAAATGCAACTACTTCAGGAGCTTCAACCGTGTAACGAACGGAAACAGAAAATCAAAGTGTACAAAAAAATATTTCGGAAAACGTTGTATGCCGCGAAGAAAATAAGTTATGGAAATAGGATCAAAAAAGCAGAAAATAAAATCAAAGAAACCTGGAAAGTAATAAATGAACAAGTACAAACTAAAAAGAAACCAAAAAATCACATTGAGGAAATTAAAAACAAAACAGGGATTAGAGTTACAAATGCTCAAGAAATGGCCACTATATTTAATGACTTCTTCAGAAATATAGCAAAGAATATATCTAAAAATATCAAGACAGATATTAACAAGTGCGAGATTTTTTTGCGAAATGTTAAAAGACCTGTAACAAGTATTAATTTCTTTTCCATAACAATGAAAGAACTAAAACAAATTTTAAGAGATTTAAAAAACAAAAAGTCAGAAGACATTTACAAAATGAACTGTGAAACTTTTAAAAAACTCGCTTTAGGAAACGATATGCTTCTTGAACTGATTTTATTAGTTTTGAATGCATGCCTACAGGAAGGTATATTTCCCGACGCTTTGAAACCGGGTAAAGTAGTGCCATTGTTCAAGAAAGGTGACAGTACTGAGCCTGGGGACTATAGACCCGTATGTATTTTGCCAGTTATGTCGAAAATTTTAGAGACCGCCATTAAAATTAGGATAACAATGTTTTTTGAAAGTAATGATCTTTTCACTGAATCACAGTTTGGATTTTGTAAAGGTAAATCTACTGAAATGGCAATAAGCAAGGTAGTTTACTACATGCTTGACGCTCTAGATACATCAAACAAATGTTCAAGTATATTTTGTGACCTATCCAAGGCGTTTGATTGCTTACGTCATGACGTTTTGACACACAAGCTTAAACACTACGGTTTCGAAGGAAAAGAGTTAAAATTGTTGTCCACATACTTAGAAAATAGAACACAGGCAGTCAGTGTCAACGGAATATTGTCCTCGTATGAAATCAATGACATAGGGGTACCTCAAGGCTCAATATTGGGCCCTATATTATTCCTAATATATATGAACGATTTACCTAGTATCTTACCTAGTTGGGCATTTGTCACTTTATTCGCGGACGATACACATGTAGGTGTTAGGGACAAAAATCAGGCTTCGTTAGAAATAAAAATAGAAACTGTAATGTCAACTTTGCAGGACTGGTTTGAAGCAAATGGTATTGTTCTGAACGCAGATAAAAGTGTTGTGTTAGCATACCAGACACACAAAAATAAGTCCATTATAGTAAAAACTAAAGAGGCAACATTTCTTGGGTACGCTATAGATCACACATTGGCCCATTCACTTCACATAGAGAAACTACGAAAAAAATTGTCCAGCGCAAACTATGCTCTGTTGAAGCTTAAACCGTTAGTAAATAAAACTACCCTTACGAGTGTATATTATGCTTACATACAGTCAAACTTGAATTATGCCATAACGGTATGGGGAAATGCTGCGGAGATCAAGAAAATCTTGATCAGCCAGAAGCGTTCCATCAGAATTTTAAATGGACTTCACAGACGCTCTTCAGCAAGAGAATATTTTAAATTAAACAAAATTATGACGGTAATATCACTTTACTTGTATAAATCATTAATAGAAATTCATAATAACAAACATGATTTACCTAAATATATGGACCGACACAACTATGACACCCGTAACAAAGAGAAAATCGTATTACCAAAAACAAGACTATCGAAAACGCAAAAACAAGGATTGTTCAATAAGGTTAATATGTACAATAAATTGCCACTAGAAATAACTAGACTTCCTCTGGTTGATTTTAAAATGAAATTAAAATATTTTTTCGAATTAAATCCATTTTATTCTGTAAATGAGTACCTGACCAAGCAGTTTAATAAGTGTTCATTCTCTCTGTAGGTATAATACAATTTTTATAATTTTGTCTATAATACGAAGGTATATGTCATAAAATGATAATCATACATACCTGACAATTTGTTTTTCAATAACATAAGTTTTATATGTACCTAATGTTTTATTTGTATTATATAAATTATTTATTTTATCAATAAGATATTGTGAATCTTTTATGGTGTAATGTTTGACATGCCTCATGTAACATTCTCTGTTATAATGGTCAATAAAGAATTACTGATTACTGATTACTGATAATGATGACTGAAATCGGTATTATATCGTTATCTCGAATATTAGGCAAAATTAATCGGAAGTGAACTTTTATGTCCAAACAAAATGTGTAATCAGAGAACCATGTATGTAAAAACAGTTTCATTTAGTAACTACTTTATCCAACTATGAAAAACGGTTGCATCATAGCGCTCAGAAAAATGGTTGCGAAAAGTGGTTCGTTGCAACAACGCCGACACCTAAAGTACACAAATACTTTGCACATAAGTTACGAAAAGCTCATTGGCGCTTGTTCAAATGGCTGGATTTGACCTCGGGTCTCAGGATTAGGGTTCTGAGCCACTGCTGTAGTTGTCCACCAAGCATGTGTACGCGTTGCGCACGCCGACAGCCATAGAATAGACAAAGCAGGCCGAAAATAAAATGAAACTGTGACCTCCTTTGTCACACTGCAATATTACTTAGTACGTGTTAGAGAATATTATTTGATAACCTTATTGGTATTTGATATTAAACCTCAGACATGGCTGTATGTGGGCTAAGTTCCTTTTGCCTTCCTAGTTAGTATCACATGTACTGTAATCTCAGAAAACGTGTTTTTATAGCATTATGTTGTTCGGAGACCTATACTATATTTATTTTTGTGTTTTAGAGACGTCCATGAAAATATTTTTCACTACACCAGTAGTTTTGAGTTTGTAATGAGGATTTTACGATATGAGGTTAGATAAACAAATTAATAATTTAGTACAAGTGTATGTAAGTAAATAGTTCCCTTTATTCCCTTGGAATGTCGTCTCGGCAGGCTAGGTGCGGAGAACAACGCCTCAGTGACGTGTACCGTCTGATAGCCATTGTATCTGTGGTGGGCTTAGGAAGGACGACTTCTTCGTTTTGTTTATTTATTTATAACTAGCGTTAGCAACCCGTCCGAGACATTACAAAGGCTAATACATTTCAGCCGCAGCTTGAATTGAAATTGATCACAAACCCTAATGCATTATAACTATAACATTTTTGATGGTATCATAATATATATTAGACTTTGTACGGAGATTTGTCATATAATTATGTCAACAATCCCCTTGTTGATTTAGCTCGAGAACTCAAATGCATAGGCAATTTACGAAAGTCTTTCAATAACAACAGATGCGACGACGAGCGAAGCGACAAGAAGCGTGTTAGGTTACTAGTGATCATAAATTCGGGAGCCGAGGAAAGCGGGGCGAAGCGAGGTGACCACTGTCGTTCTGATTATTTCATTTTCATTATTCTGAACTTCCTAATTTACACCAATTTATTGCACTTCGTAAAAATTACTTAAGTATAGCTATTTGTCAATGAATATACCAAATGCATATTTATCAGCGAAAAAAAAACAAATTCTTTATTTAAATTACAAGGATAACATTATGGGGGTTGGTTCTATTAAGTCTTTTTGACCTGTATTAGGAGATACCCGCTCTTTCAATGTATTTATCTTTACACTTTGTAAATGTTATTTCTAAGTCTTATACAAGAATAAGAATAAACCTAATTTATTATTCAATATAAAAAACATAGTAGGTTTGGATGAAACCACTAGCTTTCTGTATGAAAGGTGTGACAAGTATGTACGTGAGGGTGTGTGTGTAGTGATGCGGATATGTGTTTGTATTTGTGTTTATCGGTGGTGGTTCCCTAGCCCTACGACAAGTCTTGGGATCAGTGTTTTATAACTGCTAGGGGTGTGTGTGTGTGTTTTAAATTTACTTCAGCCAAGATTGTTAAAGTATCTTTTGATAGAAGAAGTTCTGTTTTTTCGTAAGTTAATGTTTTAAGCCATTTTGTTATATTTTTCTTACATTCGTAATAAGTCATAGTATTGATATTTAAAAGCCTTCTTTCATTTCATTCTTATTGTAAACATAAATTGACTGTGTACCAAATTGAGTTGAGGCAAATAAAGTTCTTACCATAGGGGTTTTAACAACTGAAAAGGGGTTTCGTTTGTTAAGGATTTGTGGGTCTACAGATATATTTTTGTGGATCTTTAAAACACATTGTAATATGTATAACTGTCTGACCGACAACACATTTGCATCATTATATAATTTAGAGGTACCATATAGTTTCCTTTTACGCAGCATGACCTTTAAGATAACTCTCTGGGCAATTTCGATACATTTAAATTTAGTTTTAATAAAAAAATCATATATCATAATCAGCGTGCAGTCCTAAGAGGCTAAAAGAAGAAATAAGATAAAGAAGACTGAAATATTCGCAAGATATTTTTGAAAATGACTAAACGCGCGACCCGCCCCCGTATCGCACAGGGTCAATAATTTGATTTGCGCACTATGCAGCACGGATAACTGTAAGATAGGTGATCTCTTTTCTGACAGACTGATGGATGTAACGAGAGAGTGCTTGAGATTTTGTGAAAGTAAAGATTATATTACACTGTTCCTACATTTAAATTATTGACTACATAATAATGTGTTAATTTGTACCTTTTATTATTATTATTAGTGTAGTAACTTAATTGGATCCCATATGTAATGCTGTATAAATGTTAAATAAATAAATAGGTCCGAGCCACGACCGAGACTGCGATCTGTTGTTTTAGCTATACTTAGTGAGAATTAGGACGGCAAAGGAAATATTAGCACTTTCAATAATACTAGTTTCATAAATTAGTACTATAACATTTTCGGAACCTTTTTCTAGATTTCTGTAAAACAGAAACACGATTGAAAAACTTTAACTTGATACAAGTAATTATTGAAATGAGGTCTATTTCTCCTCGTTTGACGAAGAGAAATCATGTACCGAACATAAATATTTTATTAGATGTGTTTTAACAATATCTAGATTCTGGTTGAAGAAAATATTGCTTGCTATTTTTTTTTTAATATACCTAATTTAAAACCCATGTTTGATTTCTGTACGTCAAACTGTTTGTTTGAAGGCTCCATAAGCGAATACATAGAAAAAATAAAAACGCGGATAGCGACCGTTATACAATGTCCGGTGTCTAATAAAGCTTTGCTTTTCTCTGTTTATTGTTACTTTTCCCGACTTGGCTAGACGGAGTCGTCGACAAGGGTACAGGTTCCGTACAAATGGTTGATTTATTTGTGAATCACGGGTCAACAAGGTTTTTGGTGCCTGGAAGATATTTTGTTATTCTTATAAGAAATGGTGTGCTCAGTACGAATCTGAATTTTCTAAATTTTAGTTTTTTATTACTTTTGAAAATATTTTGCACTAATCATAATCAGCATTGGTTTTACAGCTTTTTTATTTTAGGTGTACTACTTCGTAATTAATATTTAATATGGCAAAAATAACAGAATTTGTGAATAAAGCTTAATTTTAAAGGGGATGATGCTCCCCATAGAAACATGTGGGAACCAACAACCACGAAACAAGCGTTATAATTTCGTTATTTTACTTTTTTCTACTCCTTCAACGAATTCTACACCCGCGAACAATGAATCTTTTCACAAAACAATCTAATTTTGCTATTTAATACTTTCATACATTTTTTAGATAACAAAATGAATTTTTTGTGAAAAAACTATTCAAACAAACAAACATTATTCGTGGGTGTAGAATTAATGGAACGTATAGAAGAAAGTAATACAACGAATTTATAATGCTTTTGTCGTGGTTGTTTGCTCCGACAAGTTTGTATGGAGAGGGGCTTCTGACCATCCATAAATAAAAATATTTTTTTCTGCTTATTTCTCTCCATACATTTCACGCCAAGTCTTTTCTATGAAAAAATGGGTGTGATGGTTAAAAACAGTGTCTCATAAATCTTCTTATCTTATATATTTTAGTGTAATATTATTAAAGATTAAGGCAGAAAAGTATTTGTTCTTAATGTGCAGCCCCACTAACAGTGTACGAAATCGATTTTTTTATAATACAAAAGTAAATATTGCGACGTGATAGAGAAAAGCTGAGTTAGAATTCGGATTCAACGCACAAATATACTAATAATAAATTAGTAAAAAGTTGTGTCCGATTCTACATTAAATATTTTAGTGTAATATTATTAAAGATTAAGGCAGAAAAGTATTTGTTCTTAATGTGCAGCCCCACTAACAGTGTACGAAATCGATTTTTTTATAATACAAAAGTAAATATTGCGACGTGATAGAGAAAAGCTGAGTTAGAATTCGGATTCAACGCACAAATATACTAATAATAAATTAGTAAAAAGTTGTGTCCGATTCTACATTAAATATTTTCGCAAATTTGAATGAAAATTCCTTATTAGTATTGTACTGAGTACTGAGGCCAAGACCATAATTTTTAGAATTTCTGTCTGTCTGTCTGTATGTATGTTCCGTTTTAACTCGAGAACCACGCAACGGATTTGGATGTGGTTTTATTTATTATCATCGTAGTGACATTGGTCAACAACATAGGCTATAAGGGATGTTCATAAAATAACGCCCAAGCCGAAAATGGGGCAAATACGTGGACGCACTATAAGTTTCCGGAATGAATATGAAAAAATACTATTAAAGGTACAAAATTAATTTATTGTTTTTCAAAATAATCTCCCTTGGCGTCTATGCACTTTTTCATTCGATCAAACCAGTTTTGAAAACTTTTGTGCCACTCCCCTGTGGTGACCTCTGAAACGTGTTTTTCATACTCCTCGACAGCCTCTTCTGGTGATGAAAATCGTTGACCGCGTAATTGGTTCTTAATTTTTGGGAACAGAAAAAAGTCACAAGGTGCCAGGTCGGGACTGTATGCAGGATGACTCATGAGTTCTACATTTTTCGTCTTCAAAAAGTCGTTTGTCTGTCTGGCCGTGTGAGAACTAGCATTGTCGTGGTGCAGGAAGATACGGCGTTTACGGTTATTTTTACGGAGTTCGTCAATAACTTCCGGCAAACAAATGGTCGTGTACCAGTCACTATTCACGGTACGACGATTCTCTAAAGCAACAGTAGCCACGTGTCCAGTTTTATTAAAAAAAGAAGCAATCATCCGCTTAGATGCACTTTTCACGCGCGCCACTTTGGTTGGTTTCGGCTCATCTTGAAAGACCCATACGCTCGATTGCTGCTTTGTTTTGGGATCGTAGCAATAAATCCATGTTTCGTCACCTGTTACTATGTCCCACACCAAATTTGACGCACCTTCGTTGAATCTGGTAAGCATGGCACTGCACCAAGTGACGCGGTCCGTTTTTTGAGCCTCGGTCAAGTTGTGTGGGATCCACCGCGAGCACAGCTTTCTCACACCCAAATGTTTGTGTAGGATTGATTGTATTTGACTCATGCCTATTTCTAAGGATGCGCGAATTTCATGGTAGGTCACATGCCTGTCTGTTTCAATCATACGGCGCACAGCATCGATGTTTTTGTTGGTCACAGCGGTGGACGGCCGACCATCGCGAGATTCGTCACTGAGATTGATACGACCACGCTTAAATTCTGCAAACCAGCTATAAACAGTCGTCTTGCATGGTGCTTCATTGCCAAAAGCTGTTTCAAGCCGAGCGATGCTCTGTTGAGCTGTCAAATTACACTTAAAATTGTAGAAAATCATACTACGAAAATTTTCCCGAGTTAAATCCATGTTGATGCAGACACACAATTTTTTAAATGGCGCCACAACGTATAAGCAAAAGACAGTCAGATGAAACAAACTGCATTCTACAGCCAAAGAGTTCTATTTTCAAATGTTGCAATAAATTTTTAAATATTGTTTATGTAAGTGGTCAGTTCCGGAAACTTTTAGTGTTACCTATGTATTAGATAAACCCAACGACATATTAGAGCTCGTTGGATAAACCCCTTTAACTCGATAACCACTCAACGGATTTGCATGCGGTTTTTTTTATTATCATCGCAGTTGCCTTGGTCAGCACATAGGCTATAAGGAGTGTTAATAAAATAACGCCCAACCCGAAAACGGGGCAAAGATGGAATAAACGCGGGCAAAGCCGCGGGCGTAGGCTAGTCTACAAAAACAAAAAAAAAATTAGGCTTCAATAAAAGAGTTTTTAATAGTTATGTATGACAATCATGACGTGCCGGCCACAAATCTGCTCGTACAGTATGTCTTATACTGGAGACTCAGTGGCCTTTTTCACAAAGTTATAAGAACAATGTTTTTGATAATCTAAACTGTGTATGAAGTCTTTTTTTAATCGCCTATGATAATTTTGAAAATGAATATTTTTAAGTCCCGTAATTGTCAAACATAAAATCCTTAAAATAAATAAATAGGTATCTTACAATGGTAAAAAAATCTAATAAAATGCTTTAACTTCAAGAGGGATTTCGTTAAAACTTGTGCTCACATTAGACCACTAAAAATCCAACAATAATGTTTAAAACTTCCAAGAATCTTATTCCCATTGCTGGACATAGGCCTTACCAAGATTTCACCACTCTTGGCGGTCCTCTTGGAAGAGATACCAATACTCACACACGCTGGGCAGTGACGCCGCTGCCCGTCACCAGTCTGTTTTATATAAGGCCCGGCAATTGGGGATGGATTTACCGCCATCAATCGTACCCAGGCAATGGTGGGCCGCCTGGTTGTGCCTGTTTGGCTGTCACCTTACTCTCCTCCGAATGACTTCAGTGGGTTTGCGAGTAAGATGGTGGTACCTCCACAGTCGAGCCCGGCATCTGCTCTACCACCATGTGGAAACCACCAAGAATTATTAAAAGTTATTTATTATTGGTACAAGATAAGGTGAAAACAATTATAGTTTACATATTGCTTTAAGAGTCAACATGACGCAAGAAAAAAAAGTTGTATGTTTTTCGATTGTAGTTTTCTGAAGAAGCTATAAGGTCCATCCTTTGAATGATATTTCATATTTCATGTTAAAAAAATCATTTCTCCTGTCAACAGATTCGCTTGGTTTTTATATAGTAAATTAGGTATTATTGATACCTATTGCAGTTACTTAAAATTGCAGTTCTTACGGCAAACATAGACAAAGAAATCTAAATGATATGTTTATTTCACGAACGCGAGGTATTTCTGTCGTCGTAACTGCTAGGACGAAGAGCGTGCGATTGTAGACTTAAATACAACGTATTAAATGTTGTAATCGCCTGATGTAAAATAATGTGTTTAATCTTGCCTATGCCATAACCTTAAGAGCATTAATTTAATAACATGGAGAACAAGTCTAAATATTGCAGGTAAGTATTATAGAATTGTAAGCTGCGTCTGAGAAAGGAGTTTTTAGCGTAATTTGTGCCAGAAAAATGAACATAAAATAAGTTACCAGAACGTGAGTAGGATTTGAGGGGAATTTTAAACGAAATTTTCTCAAGAAGCAGAGGTTAATCAACTAGGTTATTGACAAGTATGAAAAAAATTAGACATCACGTAAAAATCGTCTATGCTGTAGAGACGGCAAATTATTCCTCTGAGCACTTTCATCATAAGGTTTATAATAAAATCCAGTACGATATATAATCCAGAATTTTTAGAAATATATTCTGTACTCTTTCTATTCTCGTAATGTGCACCTTAAACATAGGACGCCAAACTATACTAGCAAAGTCAAGGACACTACATGACATTCCAATTTCTTTTCCGTAGAAAGGACACTCTACATTGAGCTGTAGGTCTATGATGCTCCTTAAGGCCTTACCCATGGTGCACGATAACCTTACTGAGTGATTTTGAACTTCAGTATGTTGTCAGAAAGTCTACATTAGAATGCTCGCTTCGCGCGCTGCCGGCACGCAAAATCAGTGAATTTTAGAGGTTTTTCTGCATTTTACGAAAAACTATTTGATGTAGGAGTTTTTCCACCTGACATCGGAAAATAAACCATGTTTTCTTGTTATAGCAGTAATTTCAGACGTGAAACTCAAGCCGTTTAGACATAAAACGAATTAATAACTTAAAAATAAAATCTTTCGAGCGAAATGTGTTCAATTAGGTAACCGACCTGACAACGGAAAGACAAAGGTCTGAAAAAACACGTGTCCAAGTTTTAAATTGATCAGACAAGTAGTTGAGTCAGCATATTAAAACAAAAACCGTTGAAAGACCCCATACAAGCCTTTAATTCAGTAGTCAACGAAAGAGTATGGGAGGGCAAAATGTAATTTTACGATTTTCGCAAGTACGGAATAACAATGGAAACTGTTCTGTGTTCGAAATAAAAACATACATGTTTTGTTACTTTTGTTATGATTCGTAATAAAAAAAAGATATCAACCGCTAAAGAAGCATTAATACTCCGGTGACAGAGATGACGCTCTTTTGAAACCCATGTGTAGATAGTGAATTATTATGGATAGATGACATCAAAGAGTGGACTGGACTAAAAAGCTTCAGAGACTTGAAGGATAAAACAACGGATCGCAAGCAATTCAGCCTACTGACCGCCAAACTTCATCATGAAGACGGCACCCAATGATGATGATGATTGTTTACCGCCGGGAATATGTACAGTCTATTTTCAGTCACATGTCGCGTTGCGTAGGTTGGCCATTGTTTCAAAATAGGAAAACCAAAAGAAAAAGGAAAAAAAAAATCTTCTTACGGTTTTGTGTTCTATCAGTGATTCTGATTCAGAAAACTCATTAAAGCTAGATAGAGGGTTCATTTTCAACCTGTATATCGATCACCTACCGACAGTCCAGTCAGAATTTGATTGTATCAATCGAAGTCACCTTATATACCGGGTGTAAATAGATTGCTATCTTTAAATTAAACCACATACTCTACTGATCATACTGAACAACATTTCCTTAAAGTATAAATAAATAAAAAATACATTTTCATTCTGTTTCGATGAAAACTGAGCTAGTCATGATAATGTTAAAGTTGACTAAAAACTACAAATACAAATACAAATTTATTTTTTCTCAAATGTTAGTAGGTACAAACAAAAAACTAGCCTATGGTTAACTTTAAAAAAAATTCTTATGTAATGTTAACTTAAAATACACATTAAGTAAATGAAATGTTATCCATATTTAAAATTTTGTACAAACTAACTTGATACACGTCACTGAATAGAATATGCGTGCTCCCATACCAGAATTCTCCGTTTTCAAACTGACAAATATTTAGATTTTTAAACTGATTTTTTAAAAGTAATTTTCTTCACTTCTATATAGGGTGACTTTAATTTATGTAGCCAAACTCATACTGTAGGATTGGTAAGTGTTCAGTAACACGGATCGATAAAACATTTTGCAAATTTTGACGTCCCATAGTAATTGCCTTGCGGCTGAGCTTGCGTTTGCAAGGAACACAAAAATAATAACTTACGAATTTCACAAAAAGGGTCATCGAACCTTGTTACTGAGCACTTACTAAGTCTTCAATAAGAATTTGGCTGCATAAATTAAAGTCACCTTATATATTAAAATAAAAAAACAAAGTTTACAAAGTGTTACAAAGTTACTCAGTTCAAGGACTTGACTTTCAAATTACATGGCCCTCGAGTTATATGAAACAGTGGTTTACCCACCCCGAGGACCCCTAAAGCCTCTTGAGCGAATTTTGAGGTAAAAAAGTATTTACCCGTAGTTCATTCCGATCAATCGAGCTGTTTGTTTAGGACGGGACTTCATCAGGTTGAAGCAGTACAAGTAAACAATCAACAAATACCTGCTCTTTCCTCTGCTGTCCTGGTACCTGATGCCTGATAGCCGGCGGCGAGTTTACAAACGCTATATACTATTTGAGTCACGGTCCCGACTAAAATAGATAAGGTTTTGTCTCTGTGTTAAAGTTAATAAAGTCTAGTTTATTAAAGTACTGATGATGACCATCATAGCAAAGAGTTTGAAAGCGCGTCAAAAAACCTAGTCCGATTGACAAAAATAAATTAGCTTTTGTAAGAAGTTAGCGAGTCGACTTTAAAATCTTATAAATAAATATATTATTATTATTAAACATATACAGAGTGTAAATAGAGTGTGACCTTTAAATAAAACCACATACTCTACTGATCATACTGAATTCGAAAAAATAACCCGCGAAAATCTTCAGAGAAAAAGATATTAAACTGTTACTCAAAGACTATCTCTTGGGAGGAAGGTCTATTTTAGAACGCTGCACCGGAACAGCTGTTTCACGGACGACGCTCTCTCTAAACTCACCCGTATGTCGGTGCGTTAGGGTTCACACATTTTTGTTTTGAACTCAATTATTTCCTAAACTAAGAGTGTCCGCGGGTATGACTCTTGGGAAAAGTGGTTCAGGAGGGTCGGTAGAATATGTGGTTTCATTTAATTGTAGCAGTCTATTTACACCCGGTATAGCAGAGGTGGAAAAATCCAAATGCAAGCGACATCTTTCCCTAGGATTATTTTTGTCTTTGAGACACTCTGTATAGAGTTTTTATTTATTTTTTTGTTATTTTAGATATATAACGGTGGAATAAAATATATTATAAACAATAAAATATGCTCAAGATATATTTCGGGCCCTAGCTGGGCCCGGCGTCAGTTGAGTATAAAAATGTTGACATTGACAATTAAAAATTAAAATATATACAACACATTTGTTGTATATATGTATATATATGTCTCATTTAAATCGGTCAGTATGGGAAAGTCTGAAACTATAATACATACGAAGATCTGTTCTTAGGAACCATGTCATCGATTTTAATAACAAGAAAAACTGCATTCATACATTTAAAAAAAACCTCTACTCAGCTCGGGAATCGAACCCGGTTGTTTTGAAAATATAAACTCACACTATTTCTATTTAGATATCGATTGTGTAGGTCTTAAGCAGTAAATAGCTCTATGAAACATGATGTCTCAAATGAACAAAGTGCATTGTTTTTACATACTTTAATTTATTTTAGTAGGTGTTCGAAGTGACAATCGTTACAACATTCAGCAAGTTCAGGCATATAAAGTTGTCTCTATGGTTGTTTGCACCTCTTTGCTAGTGTCGCAACTTGTTACATACACGGCTTTAAATATCATGGCATTCCGGAAGTTTTGTTATCTGCGATAATATTATCTATTGATTACTGCAATTCCTCTGCAATTCTATTCTATTAATCAAACACTAACAATTAATTGAAAAGCCCACTTAAAATAAGTATGTAGATACAGAAACGTGATAAACCTCATTTGAAAATAGAACGTCTTGGTGTGACTGGCCGAATAGCAATAAAAAATGAAAAAAAAAAACATTGGAGTGTCAATGTTTTGGCGGGAACTTAACATTTTGCTTAGGTATTTTGGTGTGTATCGCTGTGAGGTTGGGAAAATGCGTTTTACAAACACTGAGCAGTTGGAATTATTGGAAGCTTACTTTAAAAATTACAGAAATTCAGAAATTGCTCCCTTGCATTACATTGGTACCATATTAAATATCCGACACGTATTTTACCTACTCGTAAGATATTCATTCAAATTGTACACAATTTAAAGACCCATGGAAGTTTAAAAAAGCCAAAAAAAAAAAAACAAAGAAAATGTGATGAAAACATGGAAATGAACGTTTTAACCTAATTTGAAGCAACACCAGATGCCTCAATCCGTAACGCAATCGCCGCAACGTCGCACACTGGCAGATAAGACTAAACTTATCAACCTGGAGAGATCACAAAGAGCGATTATTAAAGTAACCTCAATTAAGAAATTCCGACATTCAACAACAGCTTTATATAAAGAATTCTCAGTCCTGACAATTCGACAACTTTATATCAAAAATATAATATTGAGTCAACATAAAATCTTAGGCCAGTGTGATGTTTCAAAAAGAAGACAAAATATAATTTACAAGGTTCCTTTGTGCAGAACCAGATTTTCACAGAAGTTTTTACACTTCCGTGGACCTTACTTGTATAATAAAATAAGCAAAAAAAAACAAGTTAAATGATAAGACAATTTTTAAATGTAAGAAGTTAATTGAAGATTATCTTAGTAAGTTAGACTACAAAAGTACAGAGGACATAATCAAAATAATATAATGAAAAAAGAATAATGAAGTTTTTATTGACAGATAGACATGCTCATCTACAATATAATATAATAAAACAAATCAATTCAGTAAAATAATATGAAAACAATATGTGTATGTATAATTCTTACGTATTTTTAATTTTAGTTATATATATACATATATTATATTATTATGATATGTACAATTTATTTATAAAACAAAGCTACTTTCAACCTCATAGATTTATATAAAAAATATATATATCAATTTTGTTAATGTTGCATGATTGCATGCTAGAATATAATACATTATATTTTATTTTTTTCTCATTTTAATACAAATCAATATATAAACGTAATTTAGATATAATCTAGATAAATAAATGTAATTTTGATGAAAAAATCAATCAATAAATGTAATTTAGATGAAAATGTACTTTACTATTTACCACAGAGCTGAAAACCTAGTTTTTTATTATGGGTACATATAAACAGTGGAGGGTAATGGGCGCTGCTCTGCCGTAGAACAGTTTCAACTAGCACGGAGAGCAGAGATCACTATCCTGAACTCCTTATAGCCTTGTTTTTAAATTGTTTTTAGTTTTACTATATCATAAGAAGTGTAACTGTATAACTAGGCTAAATTATGAGTCAATAAACGATTATTCTATTCTAATTCAACGACATCTACGTGTCGCGGAGCATGTTCCGTGATTTGGCTCGCGAGACAGAACTTTCCGAGACATCAGTCTCGCGACAGATGTTTTCAAGTGTAGACACGTGTGCGACTTTTGTATAAACATGGCAGTAGAGTGGAGCAATCAGTTAGTGCTAAAACTTGTAATATTGTGTCTTGTTTAGCTATGGCAGGCCCGATCATTTCTAATAAAATTTGAAAATCAGCCGATGTCATTTGCGTGAAATTTACAAATGATCCATCAGACATTCGAAGATCACTTAGAATATCGACTCTGCTTTCCCTTTGTAATAAGTAGTTACGCACCCACCACCTTTTCTTTTTATAACGTTTCGGTAAACTCGATAGAATAATATACGCAGCACTGACTGGCGCGACTTCCTCGGGCAACATCTCTGCGACTACTGACCGGTGGTGTGGACAAGCGAAATGTCTCGCAACAGGGTAACAACGTGTTCCGAGATGTTCCAAGAACACGCACCGTAGATGTTCCGGAACATGTCTCGCAATTTGTCCCCTAGTGAATACGAGGCTTAAATCTAAACGAGCCGCTCCCGGTTGTCAGTATAGTTCTAAACGAGCCGTTCCCGGTTGTCAGTATAGTTCTAAACGAGCCGTTCCCGGTTGTCAGTATAGTTCTAAACGAGCCGTTCCCGGTTGTCAGTATAGTTCTAAACGAGCCGTTCCCGGGGTGCTAGTGTAGTATAGCTGTGCTTGAGCTTTATTACTGACAAGCGGTCATATACCATAAAATGAAACCTATTATATATTATACGGATCATACTGAACCATTTTTTCCAAAAAACATACCCGCACTAACTATTAGTATAGGAAATAGTCGAGTTTAAAAAAAAATGCGTGAACTCAAACGCTCCGATATAAGGGCGTTTTTTGAAACAGCATCTTCCGTAAAACAGCTGTTACGGTGCAGGGTTCTAAAATAAACCTTCTTTCTAAGAAATAAAGTCTATGTTACTGTCGAATATTTTTTCTCTGAAGATTTGCGCTGGTAGTTTTCTTCGGAAAGTTGTTTAGTATGATCATTGATCAGTAGAGTATGTGGTTCTATTTAAAGGTCGCACTCTATTTACACCCGGTATGAGTCGAGGGGCTTGCCCTACAGAACCAAAGATTTTCTTATTTGAAAAACTTCTCATATCACCGCTTTACATGTGATATTGAAGATTTTCTCATTTTTATTGGAGTCACATTATGCCATTATGGGCTTAACCCGTAAATTTGTAGTAATACCCGTTATTAGATACCTAGGAAAAACATAGACAAGTCTTTGATTCGCTCTTCATGCCCAAATCACACGAACAAAGACACATGCATGCAGTATGTTTTAAATAAAGCTATTTGGATAATAGTCGCATTACGGTGTTTGTATAAGGATGTAGAGTTTTCTTTATTTAGACTTTAAATGAGTTAAGGTGAGAGTAAACTATACACGTGAATCTTATCTTAATATATTCTTCGTCAAGTTCACCGCCGTTTTGTAAAAGTAATTTTTAGTAATCGTGTTTGACTTTACTTACCATGCGTACTGTCTCAGTCTGAGTCTTAAAATTAGCATATAAAATACTTTTATTTCAAAAAGACTAACAAAATGATACTTGAGGTTTTATTTAAATAAAACTAAGGAGATCGACTACCGACTTTTTTATAATTACAATATAAGTACTCCTTGACCCAGATAAGAATGCTGAACAAAATGTTTCTTGGTGAGTGAAATTGTTTTATTAAATTTATTATTACATTAAATTACATTGTTCATTTTTTACCAAATAGGTATATAGATATACAATTATCGCGGCCAATTATATCTGGCTAGCATATTTTATTTGTTCCATTAAATAGGTGTCCAAAAAATTCCCTTTTTTATTTTTTATTTATTTGTATAATATTTAAATTGGTAGTTAATTTTAGTTTTTAATTATCGTGGTATAGTTTTGATTCTACACATCTGTTTTGAGGTCCTACTTATAAAGCGAAGCTTTTTCCTTTCCACCTTTGATATCGCGACACATATATGTATAATATCACTTCCGGAAATGAGCACATTTTTCAAGCGGATAAGATTGCATACATTGAAAAAGCCTATATTTTGTGGCCGTATTTAACATATTTCTTACCAGTCTCCTTTCTTTCCCCTTCATTAAAATACTACTCTACTATGCATTTCAAATAAGATTAGGACTGTCTAGATCTCATTTTGCTGTCGGTGTCTCGCACCGTCATTGCTATATAGAGCAAGTGAAGTTATGTGACGGATGCGGTCACCTTCTTATTTTAAACGCCTAGTAATTCTGCACTGAAATATTACTGAAATGGTCTAGTCATTCAAGGAAGCCTCACTTTACAGGTGGTTTCTTTATTTTTGAAAATGAAGTCTTATTATCTACAAATCTACACTTCTACATCTTCTTCTACATCTACATCTATCTACACTTCTACATCTACATCTACACTATGTACATCTATCTACATCTACACTCTACACTATTATATAAAGAGAAAAGATTTGTTTGTTTGTTTGTATGTTTAAGGTAAACTTAAGAACTACTGAACCGATTCTAAAAATTCTTTCTTTTGTAAAAAGCTAAACAATTGTTTAGTAGCATAAGCTATATTTTATTTAAATAAAAGTAAGATTTCACTTTGAAAATTCAGTATTTGTGAACCATGTCGGGAGAAAAAACGCTGCTTAGCTGCTCTATCGTATAAAACGTGATAAAACCGGCTGTTTTTCCATACGAGGAAACTGTATCAGTTTAATCTGACTAAAGATTTCCATCTACAACACTTCTTGGCACTTTGCTAAAACATAGTAACCAGGGTCTGATGATTGGACTGGAAGGTGGGTACGGGATCTCTTCAACGAACAACAGCAGACCCTTCGAATTTGGGCTTATTTGATTTGTCTTTATTAACACTTTGGTAAAACATGGTGACTAGGATCTGGTGATGAGACTAGAAGATGGGTACGGGATCTCCTCAACGGAAAAAAGCAGACCATTCGAGTTTGGACTTATTTGATTGGTCTTTATTAGCGCCTTGGATAAACATGGTGTCCGTTGCATATAGTCGTTCAAAAATTTTCATTCTTTTGTTTTCCTTATTTTCACAAAAATCTCTTCGACGCGGGCAGAGCCGCGGGCAAAAGCTAGTAAGTGATAAAATAATTTTCCAGATATAATCCCAACTCGGTTGTCGGTGGCACTGATGATCTTCACGAGCACACTGGTCAATTACACCATGCGCACCAACCTCAGCGTCAACATCGTCGCCATGGTGCCCATACCACGCGAGGGGAACTTCACCTTCCCCGCATTTGTGAGTATCAAGTACTTACTACTTGAGGGGCTGCAAGAAGGAAGTTGCTGAATGTCAACCCTTGCGTTCCCGAAGATATGCTCTACAAACCATTCAATGACAACTGCATCAAAATCAATTAAGTGGTTTCCAAGGTATAACTGACCCTACAAACAGACAGACATTGCATTTTATATTTATGGAGAAGAATAAGATAGACTACAAGAAATAATGAGTCTTTTTCTATTTTTCTATAGCATGTACTTAAACAAACTTCTTTTTAATTGCATTATTCGCCTCTAAAAATCAAAAAATTGCCCTTTAAATTACTAAGTCAGCTACAATCAACGTGCGTCTGAATAATACTATATTAGCCGCTAGTTATCTTCTATGTAAGTCACTCAGCATGGTGGTTATTTTCTATCATCTAAATTTGTAACATGCATTCATGCAGTTAACTTCTAAAATATTAATATATGGCATCCAAATATTAATTCTATTAGCTTCTAATTTTACAACTCAATAGGTACGTTTAAAATATAACTCCTCTTACATTAATTGATCGTCAAATTTATCTAAAATTATCATCAAATAGTATATTAAAGCCACTCATATTGGAATGTCAATTTTACGAACCTTGTAAATTATAGAAATTTTGGTCTTTAATTTAAATATCAAACTAAAATTTATTTTTGCATTAGCTCCGGTGTTCGGAGCGCGGCACCTAACACCGTTTAATTTGTCGCAGACGTCCTCACAGCACGCTGGTTACGCGCTCCTTTGACGCCTGTGATTTTTTATATACACTCTATGGACGAGCTAGAAGACTGGCTTCGCTAGCCTAATCACCGCTACAGTACCGTGTCGGACTTCTACACTTTCACCGATTTCGCAAAGGAATTCTGAATTACAAAATGGCCACTTTCGTGTAAAACAGGGTCAATTTTATGCTATCGTTTTAAGGCTTGTACCTTTTATTGTAATACAAACGCACGAACGGCAATAAACAAATACGAGTCAGTAACTCATCGGTTCATGGATCGCAAATGGCCGGTCGCTGTCATCTCCTGCACTTGCGCCAAATCGTGCAGTGGGTATTTTCACGATAAAAGATTATGATGTATTATTTTTCATCCTAAGTTATAATATATGATGTTGTTTATTGAATGATATTTTTTTTTGGAACTTGTGTTGAAGCTGGTGAACGAAAACTGGTGAATTAGGTGGAAATGTATAAATCAGAAGGACAAATCCCGATCGCTACGTGTCTACTTAGTTTAGGTTATAGTGGACCGCCAATATCAACTCAAGGTTATGAAAGGAGGTCCTCTGTGACTTCAGCTCAAACTTGATTCAAGAATGAATTCAAGTGATGACATTCCCACTTAAGGGCAATGGATCTCACCGCTGATGTTATTGACTACTGTCAACTAACAACAGTACCTGTGATCGTCAACAGGCACAGGTCACCCAACATCACGCCCTCCTCATCCGACGCTTTGCCTACCCGTGTAATCAGGAGGACAGTAAAAATAATTGTTGATTACTATATACTTGACGCTTTCTTTAAAAGATTTAGTTGGCGTTGTAAAAATATGAATTAGTTTTTTAGAGGCTAACTCATTTTCCCGTTGCTTAGTTATAAAAAGAGAAGTCTGATCACGTGACAAAAATTCTGTGGCTAGACTTATAATTTATCTTTTTCTATTATAGAAATCTGAGAGCCTGGCCTGGTCAGCGTTCGAACGTGGGTCGGTCCTCAGCAGCTACTACTGGGGCTACATGGGCGCGAATCTGTGTAGTGGTCCGATGGCAGAGCGCTTTGGACCCCGGCTGATCCTGCTTGTTACCACTTCGGTGAGCGCTGGGCTGACACTGGCTAGTCCGCCGGCAGCTAAATTCAGTTACATAGCCATGATTGTCTTGCGGGTATCTCTTGGATTTTGTGGGGTGAGACTTTTATGTTCCTTTTATAATGGACGTACCTGGTGCGGAATAACATTTTCAGTATACCTTTAATAATTTGTTTTCAGGGATTTCATGGCACAGCTTCACACGTACTGATCTCACGATGGGCAGTTATATGTGAAAAGGGCAAATTCGTGGGATTATTAGTTGCAGGTACGGTCGGTGCAGTAGTGACTTGGACCTTGTGTGGTGTCATTATCTCCGCTTTCGGCTGGGAGTGGGCGTTCTATACCTTCGGAATTACAGCTATAGCATGGTGTGCACTGGCATGGTACCTGCTTTATGATACTCCACAGAAACACCCGAGGATCTCGAGCGACGAAAAACAGTTTATAATCGATGGCATTCCTGATGTATCGGAACGTAAAGTGAGTAACAGCAACGCTCTCTCTTCATATGTATAATAGAACCTTCTTGTATTATACTTTCTTTATTTTTGCAGGCGAAGGCTCCGTATGCTCAAGCCCTCACCTCGGTGCCGTTGTGGGCACTCATCATAGCAATGTTCGGTACTGGCTGGGGTAGTTTTTTTGTACTTAACGCTGTTCCGATGTTCATATCAAACGTGTTTCAATTTAATCCGGCATCCACGGGGCTTTTGTCATCCATTCCTTATTTCACAAAGTTCGTCACATCATTCTGTTTTGGATATCTAGCAGACTTTTTGTTGAAACGTAAACTTATATCTTTACGGTTGTTGCGCAAATCATTCATAATTTTTTCACATTTAATCCCTGCGTGCATGTTGGTGGTTATAACGTTAACTGACGATGCGACGATAGCACTGACTGTGATGGCGACCTCGATGGCGATGCACGGCGCCCTGACGGTGACGACGGCTGGCAACTCTCAGGATCTGGCCCCAAACTTCGCGGGCACGGTCTTTGGCTTTGTAAACGGAGGTGGCACCATAGCTGGTATACTCACCCCTCTCGTTGTAGCCTACTTCACTAAAGACAACGAGGTGAATATTACAATATTTGCCAAAATGAACCTTTGTTAAAGATTCAGTATAACCAGCACCCCGTGATTGTCCCCAGACAATGTTCGAAGCATGGCGGCCAGTGTTCTACACGGGGGCCTCAGCGTACGCAGTGACTGGGATCATCTTCATACTGTTCGGATCTACCGAGATCCAGCCCTGGAACTACATTGAATCTGGTGATGATGAAAAAATCAGAAGATACAAGGATGACAAAATGGTTAAGGAAGTAAAATAAAGTAAAACTATTAATGATCGAGTGTTTTATTTAAACAAGATGCTATCGAAGTTCCATGAACTGTCGTCAACAGAAAGTACATATAAATGAGGTTTTTTTAAATATTTGTGTATTGGCATCTACAACATTTATCTAATTGTAGATCGCACTTAACAAAATTATAGTGATAAATTTGTATATTTGCAGAAATTAAATGTTTTCAGAGGTGTAATTTTCTTTGATAAAATTCCTCTTTAGTTAAATTTTAATAGCAGTTTCATCACTTAATTTTCTTTTCTGCGAAATATCGAATTGTAGGTATTTAATAAAAGTATATTTTACCAATTCATGTCGCTGAATAAAAAAAAAAGAACTCGCCTTTGTTGGCTTTTAAATATCAAGTATTGACAGTTGATGATACAAACGTTTAACAAAAAAATGTAACTTCAATTGATGTCACAGGCAGTCGCAGCAGATATTCATTAAAAAGTAAAAACAATCCTAAGATGGTACGGCAATAGCACTTTTGACGACTTCATTCTTCTTGAAACATGATTATGTTCTCTAGAAGTCAGCAGTTTTTGTGTTAATGACAGGGAATACGCCGAATTCTAGAGAACATGTATTTCGGGAAGAAAGAAGTCGACTAACGTGTTATTTAGATATCATCGAACAGTGTATCTACAGGTTGGAAAGCTTAGAAGGGGTACAGAGAGCAGCTACCACAAGTGAGCTACAAGAAAATGCACTTATGAAACTAAACCTCACTTTTGGAGTATTTCACTTTCGCATTTACGATTATGAAAATAACGTACAGCCATCGAGAAAACGTTTACATAAAACATTTTCATGCTTTACAATCCTCATAATGAGAAATAACATAGTAGTCCAATCATTACGTTCATTCAAAAAAGAGGATGAATTTGCGGATCTAGTTTTTTGATATGTTGTAGGGGATACCTAGAAAAGCTTAACTTGAGTTTTTTGACCAAGCTTTCCTAGGAGCTTTCGCCGCCGTCTTGACAAAAGGGGTAAAATTTGTTTCGAAAATTTTTGTTAGACATTTTTTGTAGATTTCTTTGTGCTCTATAATAAAGTCTTGACCATTTTTAGCGTATCATGCATCGTTATCGAGATATCGATCGATAAAGTCAAAAATTTTGGACACAATTTTTGTTTTTTGCTATTTTTTTTTGTTTGGGTCATAAATATCAAAAATTGTAGAATTCAAACTTGTAGAGCATATTTAGACCTACAATTTCCTTCTTGGATATTTTTTATGTTGGACAAAAATTACGATCTCAAGCGCCCCGCAAAGTCGGTGAATCCACCCTCAGCGTCGAGCGAGCTGCTCGCTCGGTTGTATCTGCATGTCGAATCCAACGGGAAATTGTTCAGGAAATTGATGGGATAAAAAGTAAGTACATAGAGCAACAAATTAAGGATCATACAAAAGTAATTTATTAAACAAATAATTTGTTTGTGCAGTAAAAAAAAGGTTGCACAGTACATTTGAGCGAAAAAAAGTACAAAACACGCGTTAAAATGAATAAAAGATTGTTTCAAGAAACTTTTGTAATAAAAAAAATGCAAACACACTCGTCAAAACGGATGTCAGGTTTTTCAATTATTTTTTTCAATACAAAATAAACGTATATGGAAAGAGAAATATTTTTTTATGCACTCGAGACACGAACGATGGACTTTTTTCATGTTTTTTTTCGCTTGGATGGTCCAGGCTGAAGGTCTTCGTCCTCCGTAAACTCTTCGAGTTGTTGTGTCTGTTGAGACGTTGGAAATGATGCTGATTCGTTGAAAGCATCGTCATCATCATCGTTACAAACATCGTCGTCGTGAAGCAAAATTTTGAAAAAAAAAAAACGTTACTGCATGTTTGCCCACTGCAGTGCATGAAAATAACGGAGCAACTAATTCCCGCTTTTCTGCACCCACAGGCGGCCTCACAATTTCCTTTACACTTACAGGAAATGAGTTTTAATAGTTCAGGCGGAGCGGGTTCAGCGGTGCTGGTGATTGGTTCAAGCCCTCGAGTAGTCTGTCGCCAACCCCATCCTTGTGGATCTTTGAAAAATCCGAGCCAGGTTTGAACTTGTAGATACGTCCGGAAAATGTGTTGACGCACAGCGCTTTTGGTTAGCGGGAGTAGTGAGAGGTGATTCACTTTATTCGCAGTCATTGATTTTGCGAAGCGATGGAATCGCAAAATATTTATCGACTTCTCGTGCTTATCACCACCATATAGGGCGATAAGGAATTGCTCTCCCGCGCAAGTGAGAACCTCCAGACGGACCTTTTCTTGTTTAAATAATAACTAGATATCGAAATTTTTGCCCAGAATATCGGACCCCTCGATTTACACTATACACAGCAAAGACTCAACACGATACGATACTAACTTGAGCGCGCTCGAAGATAGACTGTGGAATTTTCTGAACAATTTACCATTCGATTCGACATGCAGATACAACCGAGTGAGCAGCTTGCTCGACGCTGAGCGTGGATTCACCGACTTTGCGGCGCGCTGGAGATCGTAATTTTTGTCCAACATAAAAAAATCCACGAAGGAAATTGTAGGTCTGAATATGCTCTACAAGTTTGAATTCTACAATTTTTGATATTTATTATGACACAAACACAAAAAATAGCAAAAAACAAAAATTGTGTCCTAAATTTTTGACTTTATCGATCGATATCTCGATAACGATGCATGATACACTAAAAATGGTCACGACTTTATTGTAGAGCACAAAGAAATCTACAATAATTGTTTTACAAAAATTTTCGAATCTCATCGGATAGCCGAGTTATTGCCGAGAAACAAATTTTACCCCTTTTTTCAAGATGGAGGCTAAAGCTCCTAGGAAAGCTTGGTCGAATAACTCAAGTTAAGCTTTTCTATGTATCCCCACAATATATCAAAAAATTAGATCCGCAAATTCATCCTCTTTTATTTGCCTTTTTTCGGATGAAGTGACTGGACTATAGAGTTAGAACTCCCAGAAAACACAAGATAAAATTGTATGGGATGTATTGGAAATTTATTTTACGTTTTCGTGACTTCGGTTAATCACATTGGAGTTTATGTTCCTCAGCCGTAAGGGGACTGAATAGTATGAATATTTTTTCGTCGTTATTGCCAAACCAAATGTATGCGATCGAATAGGACAAAAAAAGGTAAAATTTCACAAACTAAAGAATGAGAAATTTATTTTGCATTTTCTGTGAGTTCTAATAGCTTCTTCACCTTGCTCGGTTGACCACATGTAGCTTTATTATTTTACAGAAGAGGATCGCAAAAAAAACTGAAAGAATGACTGTTTTTTTAATCTGTAAATTTTAACAGAATAATCTTTAAAAGTAAGGATGGTCCGGTTAGTATGCTTTCTAGTAGTTGTGACGGATCTGGTAGCTGCCCTTTGTTGCTCATCTCTACTTTATACCCTGCATAATTATTTTTACCTTTTTGGTGAATGTCGGCTGTTGCAATTGAAATCAGTTACAATTTTTTACTAAGAGTTTATTTTGTTTCACATTTTAGTGTTAAATTGTGAAATATAGGTAGGTATAATTGTAAACGCGCTATTCATATGAAACGAAGTTCGAATGGGTATTATGCGCAATGTTTATGTAACATCCTGCAATCAGAAAGCGATTGTCTCAATCACGAGCTGCGCACTGTCATCCATTGCGGAGTTTTGGGGTCGATGTCAGGTAGGCATAATGACAATTTTCGAGTATTACCATGCAATCAGCACCCTATCATAAAAGCATTGTCGTAATCTCGAATTATTAACTGTCATCCGTTGAGGAGTTCGTAGTGATGAGGCCAAGCTTGAAATCTCAACAATCAGCATCCTGGTACAAAACCTTTTCCTGAATATCGAGTGGTATGCTGATGGAGGAGTTCCACTGTGTTACTCTGAAGACCTTCATCAGATCGTGACCAATCTTAAACAAAACTTATCTAGAGATTCTTTCTTGCAACCTATAAATTATAAAAAATAGGTTTAAAATATTACTGAATTATGGATTAATATAAAAAAAAATACAAGCAAATTGTGAACATCTTCCTTTTTGAAATTGGTTAAAAATATAGCCATGGATAGCTGTGCCTATGGTAGGGCCGGGCTCGTGCACATCACACATGAGAAATTCATGAAAACCTTACCTCTCTGTTTGTGTGTAAGTAGCTTCCATCTCTTACAACGAGGAAGTATTTCATGAAAACATTTAATGTTTAATGTTAAAATATTTAATGTTTGTCACACGGCTACTTATACATATGTCTAAGCCAAGGACAAGTAGAATAACTGAATAATACATATTTTGCAAAACCGTCAGATAAGTTTTGATTAAAATTTACTAAAATATATTGGTTTACGTAGATAAGTAGTTTTACTTTCATAACATCTGCGTGAGGGCCTGTTAAGCATTTATCTAATACACTATTACTTTCTACCTTAATGTTGGGGAAAGAATATTTAATGTCGTCATATTAATTGCATAAAAAAATATGAAGTCATTGCATTGTGTAGAGACTGTTTATATTTTCATGATTTATATTTTTATGAATTTCTAATCCGTAGAGGGTAAAGTGAAAGTCATAGAATTCATTTTGGAATACTTTGCAAAATCGCATACCCACATAGTGCGCCTCGCATATCAACAAATTCGGAACGTCACTGGATTTTCAAGCGACCCTTGCGTGATTTATTTATTTACTTATTGTACAACATTACCAGGTTATCCTTTGCGTTATACAAATTAAGGAATACCTATCAATAGAATTAACAAAGCGGCGGTAGCTCAGACAGAACGCTGGCCTCTCAGTATTAAGACCCAGGTTCGGTCCTCGGTTGGGCATGCAACAATGTTTTTTTCGGAATGTATATATGTGCATAGTACGAGTATAATACTTACCACTTGCTGAACGGTGAAGAAAGACATCGTGAAGAAACCTGCACGCCCTGCATCCCGGAGATTCATGTCGTGACGATATGTTATGTTTGTAGAAACAACATAAAGTTAAATTATAAGTATTACAAAAATGAACATTACAACAAGAAAACGTTCATTTTACGAATCAAGGATTTTCTCATTTCGATCGCGGCTCTCGCCTAAATACTATGCCCTCGGACAAAACTTTGGATCCAGGAACATATATTTGTGCTACGCTGGAAGCCGGATCACGAAGGACCTGAAGTTAGTTGTCCTCGGTGACTGCAGCGCCTCCAGCCTCACTTGCAACCAGTGGCGTGCATAGGATTTTTAAGTAGGGTAGGCACAAAACTGTCCTTATACTCGCACTTATAACTCGCACAGGTGTGCTTTCTCTTCTGTCCAAGCTCATTGGTAAAAAACCTCTTACCCCACTATCAAAAATGAATCTCCAATTACCTACGCACGAATTCACCATTTAAAAACGTGTGGCGCCATCTAGTAGCAAGTAGTGCAAGTAATCTTGACAACGTGTTGCTTCGCACAGGCGTTGCGTATTAAAATGAGAATGTGTGCGTGCTTAGCGCGAGCCGCTGACGTCATGGGTGTATAGTTACAGATGCACACATACAGAATTGCCTTCGAATTTTAGTTATGCGTGTTGCCACGGTAGCGCAAGCGCTGCGGAGCAGGCAGGAAGGTATTTCAAAGAAAGGATGAAGCTTACCTGATTATAATATTGAAATAGTTGTGTGTACATTCCTATATTTAAATAGATAGTAGTCTAGTTAGGTGAGCCAAGCCCAGGGTAGGCATTGCATATTTGCTTAAATGAAATGCACGCCACTGCTTGCAACAAATCCTGGACTCGTTTACAGCACTTCTCCTCGATATATCTAATAAATAGATCCTGTCCCAATATTCAGTGGTCAAATCGGAGTTGTACTGCCGCACGGAGTGTTATTGTTGTGCCAGCAGCGGGAGCAGTGCCGCGTTGGTTGTGAGCTGGTCGAAGTCGACTTTTCTTCTTGCCCACTAGAGTGAACCCGTCCTTGTCCAGGTCAAGATCCAGGAATAATTGGAAATCCTCTGCATTGATTGGCTCGCTCCGTGAGGATTGGCATGCTCCGTGAGGATTGGCACGCGCGTGAGGATTGGCACGGGCGTGAGGATTGGCACGCGCGTGAGGATTGGCACTCGCGTGAGGATTGGCACACACAAATATTCAATTTTGCCCTGACAGTGTAAGATCTAATTCTCGTCTTTATTATATCTCTAGCAAAGTGTGTGTGTCTTACTGAGTCAGAGTGTTCAGTAGTTCAGTACGATCCGAGAAACCAATGGTTCATATTTTGTAAGTCATCCAACACTGTTACACCTTGTTTTATTTGTATCATGACGATCCAAGTGGTAAGTAAGCAGAAGGAAAAAGAAAACACATTATAATAATGTTCACAAAAATACCTTCGGAATAAATAAAAAAAAAACTAAGTGTATAATTTTACATAATTATATACTGGCTGCATAAAAACTGCATAAAAACTGCTTAAACCTAATGAAATAATTTGTTCTGTAACATAGGTAATACTATACTTGTTACATGTTAACTCTAACGTAAAAATAATACTATAACTAAATATGATATTTGAAAAAGTAATTTACAAGCGATTGTATGGTTTTTTCGAGCACAATAAAATATTCGCACCTGAACAAAAAGGTTTTAGAAAGGACAAAACAATAAATATGGCGATATACGATTTTCTAAGTAAAATTTTAGTAAACATGAATAAAAGCATCCCTGTCACTGCTTTATACATGGACTTGACTAAAGCATTCGATTACGTGGACCACAATTTACTGATAAAAAAGATGGAGTGCTATGGCATCCGAGGAAATGCTAGCGGTTTAATTCGATCTTATCTGAGTAATCGTCGTCAAAGAACTGAAATAAATAGAATATGTCCTAAAACTAAAACTCAAGAAACATTTTCGTCAAGTACCAGATACACAAGGCTTGGCGTGCCTCAGGGAAGTGTCCTCGGTCCTCTGCTGTTTAATGTGTATATTAACGACCTTCCTAAAGCAATCAACCATCCCATGGTCCTGTTCGCAGATGATAGCACTGTCATGTTCTCGGCAAATAAAGATAGCAACCATGAAAAGGAAATTAATGACTCGTTGAATTTAATAATTGATTGGTTAAATGCAAATAATTTACAAATTAATTTAAATAAAACAAAAATAATGAATTTTAGACAAAGAGTGGAACCAGCAAAAATTGACATTTCACATTCAAATGAAAAAATAAACGAAATTGACATAACAAAATTTTTAGGATTAACAATAGATAATAAATTGACTTGGCAATCACAAATAATTCAATTTGGTAGGTACACAAAAAGGCAGAAAACACACAAAAAAAAAAATAATAACTAAACAACACATTTCACGACAAGGTTCCAATATACAAGAAACACAAATAACAAAAACAATGTCATTAATTATGGTTAAATAATAATGTCATTTATGTATTATCATGGATCAAAGATATTTGATTACAAAACTTTGTACAAAACTGAATAGGTACTCATATGCACTTTACATGCTTTCTAAAATAGTTAACACAAAAGCGGTTCTACATGCATACCATGGATATGTTGACTCCACTATACGGTACGGTATTATTGTTTGGGGCAACGCTAAAGACAAAGAAAAGACTTTCAAAGCACAAAAAAAGTGCATTAGAGCGATTGCTAAAATCAAATCCAGAGATACCTGTCGTCCTCACTTTAGGAAGCTTAAAATATTGACTTTGCCCTGTGTATATATATTGGAGGTAGCTTGTTTCGTCATAATGAACAGGCACCTATTTGGTACATTTAGAAGTAAGCGCCACGAAAACATGATCCCTGCATATTCTTCAAAAAAAGCACTGCTCAGTAAAAGTATATTAGGAATGGCACCAAAAATATTTAATAAATTGCCTGCGGATTTAAGATGCTCTAAAAATATTTCAACATTTAAACATAAATTAAAAACTTTATTAATAGAAAAGTCTTACTATAGCACGACCGATTATTTAGAAGATAATAGACTAAATGAATGTTTTGAACGTTGCGAACTCGGAAACGCGACCGATTTTTAGATGATCCATGATATTTAATGGTACCATTAAATATCTTTGATCCATGATAATACATAAATGACATTATTATTTAACCATAATTAATGACATTGTTTTTATTATTTGTGTTTCTTGTATATTGGAACCTTGTCGTGAAATGTGTTGTTTAGTTATTTTTTTTTTTTTGGTGTGTTTTCTGCCTTTTTGTGTACCTACCAAATTGAATTATTTTTTCTTTCATGCATGACACTAATTGTTGAATTTATTATTTGGTAGCGTACCTAATTTAATGTAATCCTTTTTTATTTTTTAAGTTTTAAATATTTGTATGCCTTTACGGTGGAACATAGCGCACTACAAATTACGAGGGGTGGCTGATATAAAATCTCCTTTGTTAAAGAAAGTTTAAAAAATGTTACTGGCCACTATATTCTCGTATTCTTTGTTTATTCCTTTTTTAAAAATTATGACACTTATTTGTTTCTACGAGTTCAATTTTTTTTGGCGCGTCTTCGTTTTTATCAAGTTGCAATAAAATTAAAAATGGATAAAATTGAGTATCGCGCTGTGATTAAATTCCTCGGTAAAGAAGGGAATACGCCGACGCAGATCCGAGAGCGCATGTTTAAGGTGTTCGGAGATTCATGTCTTTCCGAATTTGTAATAAAGTTTTGGTCAAAGCAGTTTAAACAAGGCCGTGTGAGCTTAGAAGACGATCCCCGTAGTGGAAGGCCCATTTCTGCAGTTACCGCAGATAATGTGGAAAAAGTGAAGAAACTGATCCTTGCCGATCGGCGAATTAAGCAGTGGGAAATAGCTAGAGATGTTGGCATTAGCAAGGAACGAGTTCATGAAATAATTCATGAACATTTGGGAATGTCCAAGGTGAGCGCGCGTTGGGTGCCTAAAATGTTGACCCCGTTTGATAAGCAAAGGCGTGTAGAATGTTGTCAGTCATTTTTAGACTTGGTAAAGGATAAAGAGGAAGAAACTATCTTGCGAATAGTGACCTGTGATGAAACTTGGATTCGTCAGTGGGATCCCGAAAGCAAACAAGAATCGATGCAATGGAAATTTAAAGGGGAAAAACCACCAAGGAAGTTTAAGGTCCGGCTGTCAGCGGGCAAACTAATGGCAACCATTTTTTGGGATGTTGAGGGGATTCTTATGATAGATTACCTGCCAAAAAACACCACGATGAATGCTGAATACTATGCGAACTTACTTGACCAGCTACGCAAAAAAATAAAAGAAGACAGGAGGGGCAAACTTAGCAAAGGCGTTTTGATTTTGCATGATAATGCACCCACGCACACGGCCTTTAAGGCGCGGTCATCTCTAACAAAAAACGGCTTTACAGAGATCAACCACCCACCCTATAGTCCAGACCTGGCTCCCTCTGACTACTTCTTATTTAAAAATTTAAAGAAAAATTTGAGAGGGCGCAGATTTTCAACAGACGAAGAGATGAAGGACGCTGTGAATGACTATTTTGACGATCAAAATAATAATTATTATTTTAATGGTATGCTGTCACTTATTGACAAATGTCGTAAGTGCATTTCAGTTGCAGGGGACTATATTGAAAAATAAAAAATAAATTATTAATCCATGTATTTTCTTTCATAGTCAGGTAGATTACTTTTCAGCCACCCCTCGTATGTAACTCCATCTTTTAACATACCTATTGATTGATTGATTGATTGAAACACAATAAAAAAAACGGTCAAGTGCGAGTCAGACTCGCATACCTAGGGTTCCGTAATTCGACAGTTATGGGAACAGTCAGGACAAAGGTATTTAAAATCTTGCCCATAACTATTTATGATAACTAAAAAAAGGATCGATTTTATTACAAAAGGGACATTTTTATACCGTAATTTTAAATTTAATTTAAAATGAAAAATAAAATCTTTCATTTTGCTATCATGAATTTCCCACCCGCTATATTTTTCCTGTAATTTTTACGTAATCCCAAATTAACGTGATATTTTTCATATTTTTCGGTTCAGTAGTTTCGGAAATAAGCATAATGCATTTTTTTGTGTTTTTTCAAATATTTCTCGAAATTGGTGCCAGTAAATACAGTAAAAGTATATATTTTTATAATCAACTCTTTAATATTTTGAATTTGATACCCATAGGTACTATATTTTTATATACGTATATTTTTTATTGATTATACTTTTTTATATTTCTCATTTGTTGCCTACTTTTTTTTAATCGCTATAGTTTTCCTGTAATTGGCCAGTTATGGCCTATAATCGTAATTTTTTTCGGTCCATCAGCAGTTTCGGAAATAAAGGGGGGGACATGCACTTTTTGTGGTTTTTTAAAGATTTATCAAAATCGGTGCCAGTAAATACAGTAAAAGTATATATTTTTATGATCAGCTCTTTAAATTTATCTACAATTTGATACCCATATTGTATTTTTAGGATATATTTTATATTTTCTCACTTTTGTATTGGAAATATTTTAAACAATTTTAAAAATATCAAAATTTTTTGCTCTCCATATTGTGTAAGCAAGTGAATGCTATTTTTGTAGCAAATTTCAATTTTTTATCTTTAACGGTGCTAAAGTTTAATGACTAGCTTTTTATTTAAAATATATTAAAATATATATTAAATATATATTTTTACTAAAAATAACTTTTTTAACGACTGTGACATACGGACGGACGGACGGACGGATGGACGGACTACGGTGTCTCACCATAAAGGTTCCTTTTACCTTTCAGGTACTACGGAATCCTTAAAAATTAGGGCTGACATAAATTAATAAACCTGACTCAGCATTGAGAAATACGGGACCCTGCTACAGTTAATTTACCGAGTATCCAGTGTGAAGTTCGATGTACCAATCATAGTAACATGACGCGCACGTCAGCATGGACTAAGCCGCTAGTAAGTCTAGCTAATACGTAACTAATAAATACCTATATTACACAAAACTCCGATGCTTTCTAATTATTACATTCCTTCTTGTAACCCACATTTCAAACCCGCGAAAGTTCCAAAACCCCCAACTTGGTCCGTTTTTTGCATAATTAAACGAAATGATTTCCAACAAAAGTGTGAGCGAAAAGTTACTAATTCAAATAGAAAAGGGCTCCGTGCGGATCACACGCCGCCGTCAAGAAAGGCCCAAGGGCTCCATTGATAATTATTACAGAAGCATGAGGGTCGGTGGGGGCCTAGAAGGGCGCCATCCTAAGGGCCCCACCGGGACCTTCAGGTGGACCTGGATTATTTCCCCGTGTTAATTAAAGGATAAAGCACCTTTTGGGTAACTTTTCGTAACGCGCTAAGTCTCATGTTTTAGTGAAAAGTAAGCTATATTGTAATAATACCAGTGCCTGTAAAATTCATTACGATTATTACCTCGATGAGGGTTAAATGAAAGATCAACGTATACCATGTTTAAAGTACGTGAAGTATTATGCGTGCTAGACGACTGATGTAAACTATAGACCGACTAAGACATATTTCTCTCAGCAACAACTATATCGTCTAGAGAGCACATAATGGGCCCGCTCTCTCATTCGTGGTCGGACACGTCATTAAGTAATGCTTCTCGTCATAAACGCGATATCAAACTGTTTTATTGCTCGAGCTATGATTTAATGAAATCCCCAGCACGAAGATAAGGCCCCCCGCGCCCCCCTGCCGCCGTTATATGAGCTATAAATAGTCCTCAGTCACATTACCCGCACAGCCTTTGTCAAATGAAATGAGCGAGTTTACAAGATCGTGGTGGTTGGGACTGCAAGTCTGAGGTTCAGGAAAACGGCATATCTAACGCCGTTTCTACTATGGACACAGATTTCAGAAAGGGACGTATTTAGTAGATCGGAAAAAGTAAAAAAATACACTCAAATACGATTTTGGCACAAGTCATCTCGGATATGGTGTCATCTGGTGTCATTGCGTTCAGTATGACCTCCAGACCAACTCACATTATATGAGATGACAAGGGCGCAGAGTATGGAGGTAGATAGTATGACGTCATTAAGATGGCGGTACAAAGAAAAAAAACCATTTAAATATGTACATCATGTGGGGTATCAAACGAAAGGTATCTGTGAGTAGATTACAAATATGTAACATACTATAACATTTTTACTACTTGGTCAAACAAAATATTAGAAAACGTCCAAAAATGACACAATTTTGAGTTGAATTTGAATTGCTCGATATATTTATATTATGTAAAAATGTAATGACTCCAAATATGTTCCTTAAAGCATTAAAAAATTCAAGAAAAATAAATCAAGTGTGAGTCGGACACGCGCACGAAGGGTTCCGTACCATTATCTATAAAAACGGCAAAAAAATCATGTCTGTTGTATGGGTGTGCGCAGGTCCGACTCGCACTTGGCTGATTTAAGTATTTGTTGTTATAGCGGCAACAGAAATACATCATCTGTGAAAATTCCAACTGTCTAAATATTACAATTCATGAGATACAGCCTGGTGACAGACGGACAGACAGTCCCGTTGGTTACCCTTTGGATACGGAACCCTAAAGATAAGAAAAGTACATCAATTTGAATTACAGTATAATATCCTGATTTTAATAATTACCCTGCGACTAAATATACCCTACACCGGGTTACTGTTCTCATTTTTAGCGTACCTCAAAATAAAAAACGGAAGCCATATAGGATCACTTTGTTGTCCGTCCGTCCCTTCGTCCGTCCGTATGTCTGTATGTCAGGACCCCTTTCTCGGGCCCCGTATGAGATATCAAGTTGAAACTAATACCTCTTACATACGTCTATGGCTCCATGGTGTTGTAAAAAAATCAAGCTTCTAACTTGCCGCGGTAAAAAGTTTTTGCACTTTATATTATCAATTTCATACAAATGTTTGGCACTCGCAAGCAAATCAAAACCTATAGGGCATTCCAGTTGACTCAGAAACTAGAAACTTGATTTTCATTTAGCACACATATAGGAAAAAATCTGAAAATCACAAATATTTTATTATATTATTTGTTTCTTTCACAAATTTTGAGGACTAAGTTTGTAATTTATGTTTAGATTATTCAATCTATTGAATGGTGTTTATAAATTATAACGTTAACATTATACTAGCTATCACACTAATATTATAAATGCGAAAGTTTGTGTGTGTGTGTATGTTTGTTTGTTACTCTTTCACGCTGAAACGGCTGGACGGATTTGGATGGAATTTAGAATGGATATAGCTTATACCTTTACGTAACACATAAACTACTTTTTATCCCAGAAAAAGGCATGTCGTTAAACCGAATAACACGCGGGCGGAGCCGCGGGCAAAAGCTAGTTATCAATAATTTCTGGACAAAGTAATTAATTTATCAAATTAACTACACAGTTTAGTCAATATACATAAAATATAGCTAAATGTGGTCACTATTTAGGAGCAGACATCATGACGCGTTGTGAGGGCGGCCAAATAAATACCTAAAATTTCATTTCGCTATTACGTACCCGCTCCACGACCCTTGTGTTCTACAATCGTGCCGGTTACGTCGCAGGAGCAAAATTGTGAACGTTTTCAAAGTATAAAATAGTACGAAATAGGCTAGGAAAAAATGTCCGTCCAGCACAAAAAGGCCAATGTCAAATACTTTATTAGCTTTTGATAGAGGCGATTATTGGTTAGCTAATTGACCTATTTGTCTAGGACGTGTAAATTACGCGCGAAACAGCAGATTGGAGGATTTTAGTAATGCTGAAATATTTTGTAGGAAAAAAATATTGGATTTACGTAGAAAACCTTTATATTTATATTATATATTTCATGAAAAAAAAAACAAGTTGATCTCTTAGCCGCGTTCTTGAAACGAACGTTTGAAAACCAAAACAAAAGGGTGGAAAACGTTATTTTTTGACAAAACAATAAATTTTAACATATTGTTTATACGTGAATCATCTAGATAAATGATTATTTATCAAATATATTTTTTTCAATATTAAAACAACCCTCGAAAATGTGGCTTTGTTCATGTTCTAGGCTCAGGTACAGCCTTAAACTAAATAACATTTTCGATGCGTAGCTGGTTTACATTTTTTGAATGTACCTAAAAAAAAAAAAAATATTCGCCTACACTTATGGTAAAAAACCGAAAAATTTACGTTTTATCGAGGCTTGTTGTTAAGATACCTGTACAGACGTGTCTTTACAATTTAAAAGATTTTTATAAGTTTAATAAAGATAATAAAAGGAATTATATTGTAATTTAATTTTGTATTATGGATTTATTTTTTTTTTATTTCGCATTATTTTAATTTCTTGATAAAGTATATTATACCCAAATTCTAACTTAAATAACATTTTATATCTAAACTAAACAACTTATAGCAAAAACTTAAATAAACTAACTATAAATAAAACAGAAGATGTAATAACAGAAACTAAATAACCCTAAAAAAAAAAAAACGCATACCTGTACACACATAACAATCACAAAAAAAAGATTGCCTCCAGATCACTGCCCTGCGGGAAAGTACCCAAAATACTGGCCGCGTTACCTCTCTGTATGGCAAGACTTATACGCTGGCCCAGATAAGAGCCAGCCCGCCGGTCGCCGCTGGTATCTATCAGCTTGACAGAGAGGTCCTTGATAAATTGTCGCGCCTCTGGACCCCATGTTCCCATTGTCTCAACCCCAAAAGGTGTAAACATGTAGCTTGAACCTATTGCCGCATATTTACGCCCCTTGGAGAGCTCAGCAGCGGCCGCCGCCGAACCAGCAGCCCTACTACTCATGGAAACATGAGAGGGCGCCAGCGTGTCCACGCAGGTTGCGTCCCATACGAGCGGCCTCCCATGCTTCCACGGTATTAACGTCATACCGTCAGGCCTCTTACCGTCATCGCGAACTACTCCGGGTGGTTCAAGAGTAGCCGGAGCACCGACGGAGACAAGGGCCCTTCGGATAACGTCATTGAGGGCTGCATGGCGAGACAAGCGGCCGGCACTGCGCTGACAAGAAAGTCCATGGAGTCCGGCCCGACAAACGCTAGCCCCGCAAGGGCAGTGATGAGGTTCAGTTAATGAAGCCCCTATTCGCAGACCGACGGCCGTGGTGAAGGACCGATCGTCTAATAGTGTCCCGATGTTGGCGGATGGGAGGGCGTGGAGCCAGAGACCCGACTCGTGCTCTGCCACAGCAAGAAGCCGAGCTCGCTCTGTGATATTCCTACTTGAGGCAAGCAGTTTTTTTTGTTGCAATTTGCAACAAGGCTCATCCCACTGCCGCTGCGATGAAAAGTTATGGATTAACATTAATTTAATCTATTATATTTGAAAATTTTATAATCAATGAGAAGTTTTAAATTATGCAGAATAAATAGTAAGAGTAGGTTTAAGGTATAATTAGAGTCAAACTGTAAATACGAATTATACAATTTATTTTAAGAATTTCATTGCCACACCTTATTGGTAAAATTACATTGTATCTTGTATTTTTTTATAACATCTTTTATGTACATAAAAAATATATGTGTGTCTGTAACATAATGTACGATTTTTATAATAGTTACAGAAATATACTAAGTATATAATATATAAACGCTACATGATTAAAAAATATATAAATAATATATATTTCATGAACTAGATACCGATGTTACATTCTTTTCCTCTTTATTTAAAATGAATTTCCAACGAAAATTATTGAATCATAAAAATTCTTCAAGTAATACCTCGTAAAAATGTTCATCTTCCGTCGATTTGATTTATAGCCACGAAGGAGATACGATATAATTTCGTTTTTATAACGATACCTAGTCTTCAGTAAATAATTTCATCTCCCCCCCCCCCCCCCCTCTTCTGGAGTTTTGGCTTCAAATTCACCTTAGACAACGCATTAATTTATACAGCCATATTCATATTATTCATACTGATGACTCGGTTAGTGCTCAGTATCAAGGTTCGGTGATCTTTATGTGAAATTCGTAATACTTTTTTCGTGTTTCCTACGAATACAAGCTCAGCCCCGAGTCAATTACTTTAGAAATAAATAGCTTATGTCAAAATCAAAATACAAATTGTAGTGTACTTCCAGATTGTAAGTTTTGAGTGGGGGGACTCCCCTTTTAAGTTATAAAACCTGTATTAAGGGAGACCCGCTCTTTCTGCGAATCCAAAGTTACATCCATCCATCCATCCATCCATCCATCAGCCTGTTTCGTCCACTGCTGGACATAATTTTTAAACATTTGACTGTACTGTTTGTGCTGATGTTTTTAGTTTTGCATGTTGTGTATTTGTCGCGCATTAATTTTATTTGTTTTTAAAATTGTTAAGTGGAAACTGTTTTTGGTTAAATTGTAAGCTATAATATTATCACTACGTATGTAAGAAATGATAACTGTTTGTTTCCCAATAAAGAAAATGAAAATGAAAAAATGAAAATAAGGCCTTTCCAAGATTTTGCCACTCTTGGTGGTGTTCCTGGAAGAAATCCCCATACTCACACACGCTGGGCAGGCGGGTTGCTGAGCACGGTGCCGAAACTCTTGCACCAGTGACGCTGCTGCCCGGCAATTTGGAATGGATATACCGCTATCCATCGGTCCCAGGCAATGGTGGGCCGCCTGGATTTGCCTGAGAGCTGTTCTCTTACTCTCCCCCAAATAACTTCGGGAGGATTTGCGAGTAAGATGGTGGTACCTCCACAGTCGAGCCCGGCATCAGCTCTGCCACCTAGTTACATATTGTAATTTTCTGTCTATTTATATAAAACTGGATGGAAGAAAAGTGTCCAAATCTTTCTTTGCAAATAAATGTAAGTGTTTGTATGAAACTGTCAGGGTGTATTTGTGTGAGTGAAAATGTGAATGAGAGGGTGTGTTTTTATGTGTTTCCCTTGTCCTACGACCATATATTATGCATATATATGTAGCTAAATAAATAGTTTAGGTACATAAATATCGATACATAAAGAAATAAATAGCTTATATACATACATACATATCGGAATATAAACTAAAAAAGCTTTGACCGAATTTATAGCAGTTTCTATTCCCAACTAGAAAGTTGTGTTTATACTAAAATATGGGAGCAGTCTAGTCAAACAGGTGTAGCGCTCGTTATTTAGAAGACCAAGTTAATTTCACATCCAAAGAAATAGGTCGATCCCATAACCCCACGGATCAGCATCATCATAACTACAACGTCTCGGCGAAGGGTCCCCGACGCATCACCGCAATCACTGCGGTGCCAAAGGGCTCTAAAGGGCCTCAACCCGATCCTTCAAACCTTCGGGAAGCTGCAGGCATTAGCATACTATACTAGGCCACACCTGGCCAACCTTAAATCAACCTTGAGTTCTCCACCGTAAGGTTCAAGATGAGGGCAGCGCGATCGGAAGACGACCCTTACCAAATGTCACCGTACCTGCCACCGCAGTCAGCTCTTGGATTTGTAAAATGGTAAATGTGAATATCATAACTATTTGAGTTGTTTAATAATGAGGCATAGTTGTTATTTTGTTTATGTATCAAAATATAAGTTACTAGCTGTTGCCCGTTCATTTCGCGTTCATTTCGAATATAAATAATTTCTTCCAAAGATAAAGGCGAGGTTATCCAGCGAAATCTCTCCTGCTCCAACGCTTTCGTTTTACACAAGTTTATCCTGCTCAGCGGAAGCGCGCCGCTCAGAAAACTCGCGGTTTCGAGGTGTTTTTATTTATTATTTTGTAATTAGAGGGATAGGTTTTTAAAATGATGGCCGTTTTATGTAACATTTTTTGAGAAGTTTATTTTAATATAAGTTTTATTGTCCAAAACTTAATATAGCTCAAATGAAATGATATTTAGATCGTAGTTCAGACCTATTTTTGCGATTTTATCGGATCAAGGAAAGTGTAAGTAATCGTGTATCGAATGACCGAAATGTCAAGATCAAAGAGTGAAATATAACATATATTTTTTACAAAATTTTATAATTGCTATTTATTGGTTTAAGAGCATCGGGCAATACAGTACGTAAAAGACGTAATAGTATAAATCAAGAATCACAAACAGCTGCTTCTTCCAAAGTGACATTTCGGCGCCTTTTGTCTTCTAAATGGTTCAAAATTCCATCCCCGATTTTTTAACACATCATTGTTAATTAGTAACTAAGAAGCTTCTATAAGCAAGATATATTCGGAACCCCTTGAGCCCAATAGGGCTCTAAATATATCTTGCTTCTATTTATTTGTTCGTTTATTTTAATTAAGGTTATTATATCCACAACTACTAACGTGTTGCTAAATTAGTCAAAGGCCTCACTAGGTAGGGAACAGAGGGGCATGGCCCCTAAGAGTACCGTCTGTCCCCCCCCCCCCCCCAGGAATAAGGGTGTTATTGATGTAAAAAGATACTTCGTCAAATTTGAGGTTGTATTAACTACATATAAAACACAATGATAGAATATAAATAAAACTTACCTAAATTAAAAAGGGTAAAACTAGACTAAATAAAAAATTATATGTAAATCACCAACGTGATGTGGAAGGGTACCTAGAAAGCTGGCAGCGTTTCTTCTTTGAATGGCAAGGCTAATCCTCTGGCCCAGATACACGCCAACCTTCGGGTCCCCACAAACACGTAGTATTTGTTTTGTTTTTTGGTTTGTTTGTAATCTCGTTGTGTGGAGAATATTATCACTTGGTGTTTTTTATTATCGCTTCATGAATAGGAGTCGCCCCCCCAGCTATGAACCAACGCCAATGGTTTCATAGTAATCAAAACCCCCGATCTCCCTAGGGGTATAACACAATCGGTTCATCATTTTATCATATCCCGGTCTTCCATTAAATTTACAGGGCTTCGTTAAACCCCGACTTTTAAAAACTTGCGACTTTTATACATTTCATTTACCTAGCTTAATAATTATTATATTTTAAGGTATCCTTCCCATGTTTTGTAGGTAGTTGAAGGATTTACGCTGGACTACCATTGCAAACAAAATTAAGGTGTACCTCATTACAACCTCTGCCCAAGTCCCACAAAGCCCTTTAAAACGTAGTCAAAATAAACAAAGGTAAAGGTCATGTCACACCAGACCGCTGGCTGCACCACTAAGTGCATAAGAGTGTATCCCCATCGATCTCGGCCGAGCTATGAATTATGCAGATCGTGACAGTTATCCGCCTGACAATTAGCCGCCGCCCGCCCTGAGCCGCCCGCCCTCGCTACTGTTCGCTACTTTAGAGCTAACTAATTATTTGTCATTCGGAGGTAACTTTTGTAACATTTGGATTATTTTATGGTTCACATCTTTCGTTCTTTCTATCAGTCCATTTATAGAACACTTCCTTATTTTTTTCAAAATAATCCCGTCAAGTAAAATACATAATAATTGTTATTTATCTTACGATTCGCAAACCTCCCCGAAGTTATTCGTAGGAGAGTAAAAGAACAGCTCTCAAACAGACACAACCAGGTGGTCCACCGTCTCTGAGACCAATTGATGGCGGTATATCCTTTCCCATTGCTCTGTGTCCTTTCCAGATTGCCGGTCCGTATATTAAACAAACTAGTGACGGGCAGAGGCATCACTGGTTTTGGTACCGCGCTCACCAAGAGTGGCGAAATCTTGGAAAGGCTTATATATAGCGGTGGACGATGGATGATGGATGGATGGATGATTTACCTTGATGTAAACAAATGACTTACCTCGATAAATACAGTGATTGGTATTCCAGTTTCAGCAGATTCAGATTGCCCTCTCCGATCGTTATTCGGTTCGGATGAATCATATTTCCATGCGATGTCGATCGCAGCATTTATTTATTGAGCTGAGCCGTTTCTTTACGTCATGAATATCCTCAAGTTTCGTTTATGTTAGAAAAAGCACTGAATAATTTAACTACTTATATTATCATGCTTACGAATATATATGTTATATAATATAAATGTATACGTATAGTAGTAGTCTGAATCGTGGCTAATTAGGGATTTACGGCAAAAAATACATTACTAAGGAAAAGATAAGTTACTGTGCCATAAAAGTTGTTTTAAGTTAAGGAAAGGTTTAAACGAAGTAAGTATTGGGTTGATATTTGTTTTCTATTCTTATAGACAATAACTACTTGAAGAATCACTCAGCAAATAGACAGTGTTTTCGGGAATTTGGTATAGTTTTTAAGAAAGTGACTACTTTATTTAGCGTAAAATTCAATATAATTACAGAATCATGAGGCAGTCTACGAGAATTATTTGAAAAATTTCATTTGTATGATAAAGGAGCTGAAAGTTTATTTTTTCTATTAGCGTTGTTTTTTTCTTAAACTCATTAAGTAAAGTAGAAATACATTATTTATTTTATTTTATCTCCAAAAAAAAAAAAAAAATTTAGTTTAGACCATTTTTGTTATGGGGTCTATCTCAAAAACTAAACTAGAATTTGATCTTTTCAGTATATTATGTACCATATAATTTATTTTAAATAATATATATTTTTATTAACTTATTTAGTTTTTCATTTTTATAATTATAAATTTTTATATATTTACAAAAACACGTTAAAACAACCAGATATATTTCGACAAAATTGTCGGCATCAGTAGAATAAAAATAAAAATAAATTATAATACTATGTGACAAAATGTTCAAACGATGTAGATGATTGAAAGACAGAAAAAAAAAGGAGGAAGTTATGAGGTGTTTGGTCTTTTTGCTGTCAAATTTATCTTTGTCTGACCTGGACCGTAATGGGCACCAAGCGACCAAATATAGGACCCTTCCCATGTTCTGCGTTGAACGTCTGTGAGTGGTGGTGAGAATGATTTTATGATGCGTGTGGTGAAGCAATTGTTAAATGTTAAATTGTTAAATGTCAGGTTGTGAAGTCGTGTGTGGGTAGGGATGGGTAGGGTGTTGTTTGGGATGGAGTCTGATGTGTGTCTGTGTTGGTTAAGTCTGATGTGAAGATTGTTTTTGGTTTCTTAAATGTAAAATGCAGGACAGTGCTTGCATTCGAGAAGGTAGATGCAGTTGGATGTTTTACAGGAGCTGTTAGGTTGGACATGATAGGTATGTGATGCGTAGTGTGTCATAATGGTAGTATCTGTGTTGATGATGGCGCATGTTTTACAGCGTGGCCGTCGGCATGGTGTAGTGCCAGTTGATGTGATTGTGTTCTGAATGGATGGTTGTTTCTTTGTCTTGGTGACAATGGATTTGATGTTGGGATTTTGTTTGTAACTTATCTGGACGTTGTGAGGTAGAAGGTCTTTTGTATCATCGTTTTGTGTCAGGATGGGTTGAAAGTCTTTTATAAATTTTTTGAGTTTGTAGCTTCCATGGAAGTAGGTATGTGGTAATGAGGCGTGGTTGTGTGTTAGTGTTTTGTGCATTTCTGTCGATCGTAAATATGTTTAATGAGGAATTTATTTGGATAGTTACGATTTTAGAGGCCTGTGTGTATTTTATTTTGATATGTTGTGAGTGTGTTTTGGGTGTTGCAAATCCGACGGCCCGGAGGGATAAAGAGTATGGAATGGATTATTTTATGTGTTGTAGATGACAGCTATTGAAATAAAGGTACTGTACTTTGTTGGTGGGTTTGAAGTGTACTGATGTCGTGATTTGATTGTTGTTGCCTAGTGTTATGTCTACGTCTAAAAATGTGATATTGGTGCTGGAAATTTCATGAGTGAATTTTAATGGACTAACACCGTTAGACCGTTGAATAAAGATTGCGATTTCCTTGTTTCCATTATATCTTTTGGATAGTGGAGAGGGGGGCACCGGGTGATGTAAAGAGACCATACCACTCCATTTGCGCCAGTGGTTATTTTTATTTTCTAGCGCAACTCTATAACTGTTCTGTCACTTAGCAAATACTTAGTGGCTCCTTTTGGCTACAATAGAGAAGGGATGGCAACTTTTTAGCATTTCAGCGGCTGAAACAGCAACAAGGGTGTCGAGGACACGAGCGCTTCATCCAGCCACAAACGTGCGGAGCCCCGAATGGTGCTTCAAAAATCGTTCATCAAAAAGTTCGACACGTGGCAATGGATGTGCAAATTAGATTTGTTAGTGGAGAGCGTTCGCTTTGGGTTGCCAACTTCGTAGATATTTACTTCGAATTCTGGAATTTGCTGAAAATAATTTCAAGTGAAATATTTTACCAATTTTAGTTTCGCAAATTAAGTTAGGTTGAAGTCTTAGCCAGTTCAGCTTAAATAGAGATAACCTGACTGAATGACATATTAGAATTGATGAAATAAACATCGATAACATGCAAGATTGTGGCCCAAATCGATTGTGGTTCTAAGTGGAATCGGTTGGTTTGACATTTATTTGTAGTTATTTTTTTAGAAGGCTGATTTCTGGGTAGCCAAGTTTTTTCAGCTAGGATCCCATGCCTATATGTGTTAAAGTATGTGATATTTGAGCCTCTCCACGCGGTGGAGCTGAATTTTGTTCAAACAGAAGTCTGGTGGTTCGACGTGCCATGTCAGTAGTCGGCACGAGATACGTGATAAAAGTTCGATCTTTTGTTCCGCGAGCTTTTAATGATTCCCGTTCGCCAGCTACACGAATACGAGTACCTATTTAAATGTTTAAATTATTGTATGTATTTAGTTTTGAACAACAATAATCTATTTTTATGTATTTCTGTCCAGTACTAGAATAAGCGAACATAGAGACAGATACTTTGTATTTAATGTTTTTATAGACAAGAAGAGAACAATATGCAAATTCATATATAAAATATCTCCTCGTAATCAATAAAAGAGTGAAAAAATTTGATTAGGTTGTTTCCGTTCAGTGTTAGTGCTCCTCCCGGTGCGTCCTTCTGTAAGATAGTCAATGACCAAACTCGGTTGTAGTCAATCCGGATATTGCTTTCAGAACAATTTGACGTCCCCGGGGAGTGTCTCTGAGACCTGACCACTTCCGGTCTGTGATCCTGGTTGCACGCCATTGTTGCTGTCAATTTGTTGATGTGCCACTATTTGAACACAATCAAACTTTTCTGATTCACCGTGAATTCAGTATGAAGTAATTTTGTTTTAGGACAACATTAGTCCTGGTGTTTAGCAAATGTAATTTCGAATTATGCAATTATAACGTAAGCGTAAGATATTTAAAGAAAGATAGAAAAAGAAAAAAAGTTAATTCTATTAATCTTTGAAAAATACAGGGGTCCCCAGATTCAGCTACGCTAGTTCAATCTTGAATTATTGTGGAAATGATGATGATCGGCTCGACCGTTTGCAGTCAGGGCGACTGCTTAGATATCTAGTCCGAAGATAGCTAATGTAGCCGACCTTCCTAGTAAACCCGAGGACATTGAGCGCATGTGTGTATACCGTCTGCATAATTGAGGCATTGAGAGCAAGAACAGCCTAACATTTCCAGACACAATTGATTTTTAGTTGTTCTTGAGCTCAATGCCTCAATTAAAGTGAATAGCCGCCGGTAGTCACTTATGGCAATAGCGTTACATTTAAATATTTGAAGTAAATAATTGATTTGCAGATTGAATAAAATTACATTGATAACAACTGAGGTTAAGTTGAGGAACCCGAGTAGTAATGCCCTAATCTCTCTCAATGGACTTAATGGATCTAGCAACGTTTTGGAGCTAGTTTTGATGGAACAGTTCGAATAATATATCGTACTTGAAATAAACTACCTCCAATATTGTTGCAATACTGATTTGCCTGTACGTACATATAGGTATATATTTATGTAATATTAACGTTTCCTCGTTTGTTTCGTAGCTGAATCCTAACGACTTCTTTAACTAGTTTTTGCAACTATTTAGTGACTTCTTTTCAACCAACTTTAAAATAAATCAAGCGGCAGGAAAGATTTTTAATCAGGAGCACGCCACAGATAAACATTTTCCGATGGCCTCGCGACGTCGCCGTCTTTGTGAAAGTTTAATATAAAACGGGCAAGTATTTCGCAGTCTCGAACCAGACTTAGCTTTAGTTTCATTAAGTACACGGCGGGCTCCTCAATGCCGCTGAGCTCCTGGTAATCCAAGTTACCTGCTTCTCTTATATCTTATGATGAACGGTGTCCCTTGGTCTTTGTAATTATATTAATTTTGATATTTTAGAGACATGCAAAAGCTCCAAGTATGAGGTACGTGCTTTGTATGTTTTAATATACGTCAACGAGGTGTAAATAAAAAGCAAATGAGATCAGACACTCTACTAATCATTATGAACAACTATTAAAAAAAATAGTATCCATTCAAATAAAATTTTAACTTGCTCATACATATTTCACAGTAGGTATTGAAAATTACTAAAGAAACTGTGTTTGGTTTTATTTGGCGTGTGCGTTTCCTTAGAAAATTTGTTAAATATGATCAGTAGAAAACGTGGTATCTTTTGAACCCTGTAAAGTCATCCTTAGTTTATGTATTTTCATATTTTTTTGTTACTCTACCATTCCGTTGGTTTCAAGTCGATACATTTCTCCAGAAAGAAAAAGGTTTGAATGTTTTATATCTGCAAAGGGGAATGCTCACTTTAGGCCACTTTCCGAGGAGTTTGAGTGACATTTTAATGGTGGCCAACGAATATATTCAGTGTTGCTACAACTCGCCTTTGTATTGTATGTCAGCTCTCGTAAGTTTCACGCTTTTACCTTTTATCTAATGAATGATTAAGAGCATTAGTACACTTTTACTTATATACATACATGCATATAGGTGAGCAAGGCATCAACTTAATTTATTCAGTGTTGCTACAACTCGCCTTTGTATTGTATGTCAGCTCTCGCAAGTTTCACGCTTTTACCTTTTATCTAATGAATTATTAAGAGCATTAGTACACTTTTACTTATATACATACATGCATATATGTGAGCAAAGCATCAACTTAATTTATTCAGTGTTGCTACAACTCGCCTTTGTATTGTATGTCGGCTCTCGTAAGTTTCACGCTTTTACCTTTTATCTAATGAATTATTAAGAGCATTAGTACACTTTTACTTATATACATACATGCATATAGGTGAGCAAGGCATCAACTTAATTTATTCAGTGTTGCTACAACTCGCCTTTGTATTGTATGTCGGCTCTCGTAAGTTTTACGCTTTTACCTTTTATCTAATGTATTATTAAGAGCATTAGTACACTTTTACTTATATACATACATGCATATAGGTGAGCAAGGCATCAACTTAATTTATTCAGTGTTGCTACAACTCGCCTTTGTATTGTATGTCGGCTCTCGTAAGTTTCACGCTTTTACCTTTTATCTAATGAATTATTAAGAGCATTAGTACACTTTTACTTATATACATACATGCATATAGGTGAGCAAGGCATCAACTTAATTTATTCAGTGTTGCTACAACTCGCCTTTGTATTGTATGTCGGCTCTCGTAAGTTTCACGCTTTTACCTTTTACCTAATGAATTATTAAGAGCATTAGTACACTTTCTTATATACATACATGCATATAGGTGAGCAAGGCATCAACTTAATTTATTCAGTGTTGCTACAACTCGCCTTTGTATTGTATGTCGGCTCTCGTAAGTTTCACGCTTTTACCTTTTATCTAATGAATTATTAAGAGCATTAGTACACTTTTACTTATATACATACATGCATATAGGTGAGCAAGGCATCAACTTAATTTATTCAGTGTTGCTACAACTCGCCTTTGTATTATGTGTCGGCTCTCGTAAGTTTCACGCTTTTACCTTTTATCTAATGAATTATTAAGAGCATTAGTACACTTTTACTTATATACATACATGCATATAGGTGAGCAAGGCATCAACTTAATTTATTCAGTGTTGCTACAACTCGCCTTTGTATTGTATGTCGGCTCTCGTAAGTTTCACGCTTTTACCTTTTATCTAATGAATTATTAAGAGAATTAGTACACTTTTACTTATATACATACATGCATATAGGTGAGCAAGGCATCAACTTAATTTATTCAGTGTTGCTACAACTCGCCTTTGTATTGTATGTCGGCTCTCGTAAGTTTCACGCTTTTACCTTTTACCTAATGAATTATTAAGAGCATTAGTACACTTTTACTTATATACATACATGCATATAGGTGAGCAAGGCATCAACTTAATTTATTCAGTGTTGCTACAACTCGCCTTTGTATTGTATGTCGGCTCTCGTAAGTTTCACGCTTTTACCTTTTATCTAATGAATTATTAAGAGCATTAGTACACTTTTACTTATATACATACATGCATATAGGTGAGCAAGGCATCAACTTAATTTATTCAGTGTTGCTACAACTCGCCTTTGTATTATATGTCGGCTCTCGTAAGTTTCACGCTTTTACCTTTTATCTAATCAATTATTAAGAGCATTAGTACACTTTTACTTATATACATACATGCATATAGGTGAGCAAGACATCAACTTAATTTATTCAGTGTTGCTACAACTCGCCTTTGTATTGTATGTCGGCTCTCGTAAGTTTCACGCTTTTACCTTTTATCTAATGTATTATTAAGAGCATTAGTACACTTTTACTTATATACATACATGCATATAGGTGAGCAAGGCATCAACTTAATTTATTCAGTGTTGCTACAACTCGCCTTTGTATTGTATGTCGGCTCTCGTAAGTTTCACGCTTTTACCTTTTATCTAATGAATTATTAAGAGCATTAGTACACTTTTACTTATATACATACATGCATATAGGTGAGCAAGGCATCAACTTAATTTATTCAGTGTTGCTACAACTCGCCTTTGTATTGTATGTCGGCTCTCGTAAGTTTCACGCTTTTACCTTTTACCTAATGAATTATTATGAGCATTAGTACACTTTCTTATATACATACATGCATATAGGTGAGCAAGGCATCAACTTAATTTATTCAGTATTGCTACAACTCGCCTTTGTATTGTATGTCGGCTCTCGTAAGTTTCACGCTTTTACCTTTTATCTAATGAATTATTAAGAGCATTAGTACACTTTTACTTATATACATACATGCATATAGGTGAGCAAGGCATCAACTTAATTTATTCAGTGTTGCTACAACTCGCCTTTGTATTGTATGTCGGCTCTCGTAAGTTTCACGCTTTTACCTTTTACCTAATGAATTATTAAGAGCATTAGTACACTTTTACTTATATACATACATGCATATAGGTGAGCAAGGCATCAACTTAATTTATTCAGTGTTGCTACAACTCGCCTTTGTATTGTATGTCGGCTCTCGTAAGTTTCACGCTTTTACCTTTTACCTAATGAATTATTAAGAGCATTAGTACACTTTTACTTATATACATACATGCATATAGGTGAGCAAGGCATCAACTTAATTTATTCAGTGTTGCTACAACTCGCCTTTGTATTGTATGTCGGCTCTCGTAAGTTTCACGCTTTTACCTTTTATCTAATGAATTATTAAGAGCATTAGTACACTTTTACTTATATACATACATGCATATAGGTGAGCAAGGCATCAACTTAATTTTTTTCCACAAATACAAGTTTTGTTAATGATTGAATAAATTCAAGCCAATAAATTAACAAAGATTAGTTATAAAATTTATTTATAAGCATCCTGAACTCATTGTTTGTTTTGTTATAACATAAAAAAGGTATTAATTTCAGGAAAAGTTATCAAAATATAACATTACCAACTCATATTAATAAAAATTACAATTTGTGTTAAAAATATATTTGACAGAGTTTGATGTACAAAGAGAATGTAGTAAAAGCTTGGTGAGTAAATCGGAATCTTCTCAAGTCTAAACACGGGCCGCGGGGCGAGGGGGAGGTAAAGCCGGGTTAACGTATTGAAACGTTGGGAAATGATAAGCTTGACTTTTTGAAGAGGGTAGGGTTTGCACACATCTAGTGGTAAAGAGCGTCGGTTCCTTCTTTTGTTGGCATTTACTTTAACCCGTACACCTAACTCTGCTGGCGTAGTTATAAGTAAATAACTGGTCAAGTACGAGTACGCCGTAAACACTAACTTATTCCACGTATCTCAATGTATAAGAAGGGTCTAGCACGGTTTACTCATGAATAATTAAATATACATAATTTTTTCGATAATTTTTTGATTTTTTCCTAGACGTGTACTGTAAGAACTAATTGTGAACAGAATTTAAAGTTTTCAAGTCAACTGTGAGTACCCTATAGGTTTTCACGGTGAAGTAATTTGTGTGAAATTGATTACGGCAATAACATTTTTTCGAGTTGGGTTAGAAGTCTGACATTTAAACAATGGGGTCGTTGATTTCTGTAGGATGTATTCGTTTAAACATGGTTTCAACTTAATATTTTCAATGGGGGTCGATAAAAGGGGTCTTGACAGACAGACAAACAGCAAACGGCCAACAAAGTGATGTTATAAGGGTTCCTTTCTTCATTTTGAGGTACGGAACCCTCAAAAAAGTAAAAGTAATTCATTATTCTTATTTTATGGTCATTATATAGTTAAATATTTATTAATAAATAGTATGTTGAAACAATATTTTGGTATGTTTTCATTCTAACCGTCACCTGTCCTCTTTGTCTCGGACGTCTTACGTAACCACTAATTCAAAGGTAGGGGGTTCAATTCCTGTAAGGGCACATTCGTGTTCAGTCCACGTGCGTCGTGCACGGTACAGTCTATACTCGGTAACACCTCTGACACCTCGGGGGTTCAATATCGTGATGATGTGTTTTTATTTATATAATTTTCTGGTGTATATTTTCATAATTCATATCAGATATTTTTCATATACAATATTTAGAAATTTATTAACAAATTCACCGGACACCCTCCACGCAGGTAACGAGATTGTGTCCGGACTCAGTCCGCAGTTGTCATTTCACATAGCATTTCAATAAACGTTAATTTTAATTGCGTTTCCGTTATCATATGTCACAATTTCATGTTTTTGTTCCGGAAATTTTATTTCGTTCACAATAACGCGGGCACAAATATTTAAAAATGAAAAAAATAATTTCAGCTTGTTCATTTTTAACCACGTATAAATAAACTTATTATTAATGTATCCATTTTATCTTTTAGGCTCTGTCTGCTTAAAATAAGAAGCTCAATAAGGAAATAACGTAACAAAAACAATAAGTTATTAATCATTTGCTACTTACTGTGAATATCAAGTGCGTTCTACGCCACTACAACGCGTTATGCTACGGCACGGCGTAGTAGATTGCGTTCTACCCCGTAGCACTTGAGATATCACGAAATAAAAGTAATCGATCGAAAGGGCTCTACGGTACAAACACAAATGCTAGTTCTTATTTCAATTTGGGGGGAAACTGGATCCCCTACGTGACGAAAGTGTCGATACACCGAGCTGGAGGACAGACGTAGCGATAAACTCTGAAATACTTTCAATGCACATTAGGTCGTTTATCCGCCGCTGCCGTCGTGAACTGCATTATGTGGTGAAGGAGTCTGCCGCAGTCAGCCTGCGAACCTGTCTCCTATGTGCATGTAGCGGGAGAGTGTGCTATCGGGCAGTTTGAAGAAATGACCGTCACGTAAAAACAATGATTTTAAAGGTTTTGATACTGGATTACTCATTTATTAAAGATAGATACATACTATCATGAATTAAATTCCTGAGGAGGTGTTAGAGGTATTCCCAAGTGTGAATTGTAAAATGCAACTTAACAACACTCGCTTTTCACCAAAGATTATGACATAGTCGGTAACGTTAACCCATCGAGTACCAGCATAACACCGTTAATGTTGGAAGCAGGAAAAAAAGTAGCTCTTAAAAAGGCTGACCGACCTTGGCGACACCTGGAAGGGTATTTACAGTCATGAAAAAAGTGGATCTTTATTCATATCAAAATATCTTATTAAGGTACCAGCGTTGAACTGTGTTCATACGATAACATTCAATTAGTATAGCTAGAAAAACATTTTTGGTCTGGCCGGTTAATTTTAGGGTCGCGTCCGTGGATAGATTATAATTATAACTGATCGAGTACCTGCATGTAACCGACGTCATATTGTGGCTTAATCTGACCAACCTTTTAGGTAATCTTTTGGTCTGACATAATTCGACGTGGTCGTTTTTTCTGTCAGAACAATTTTATGTTTTTTTTTCATGACTGTACACAATCTACCAGATTTCATTAATGTTGGCCAGCTTTTTTAAAAGTTACTTTTTATCCTGCTTCCCACAGTGACTGTGTTATGCTGGTACTCGCTGAGTTAAGGTTACCGACTATGTCCTCATGGTCTAAATATTTTTCATTTGTCGTAGTATTTATAGGAATATTTTTCCAGAAATATTTGTCAGTAACATCACACCCGCGCGGCTTTCCTCGCGACCAAATTCAAGCCCCCTATTTACATAGTGAAACAAAGGGGAAACTAAGCAACGAAAAGAAAAGATTTAAAGAAAAATAAACGTGTTAGATCGAAGGGGGACAAGGGGGAAGAGGGGGGGGGGCTACGAGTAATAGAGGTCGTCGAGTTAATTAGTTGATTTAGTTCTGTACAGAGACCAGACCAAGTTGACTCGGAATTACTAGGTTTCTTAGTTTCTATCAATTTGCACCAACCGCTTCTTTGTGTAAATCTCTCGTTTTATTTCCTTTTTCCCGACTATTTTAGATCTAAAACTCGATTATGATATTCTGAATCTACTCATAGTGCCTCAAAGATGTAAAATAGTATTAGATTTAGGAAGAAAAACCGACTTTTTCAATACATTCATAACATGAAATTATTCCATTAATGACAACTTTAATCTTCTGCCTGTTACACACTCTCCACAAACTGACTTTAATTATAATTACTTCATATATAATAATTACTTTATAAACCATGCCTTGCATCCATTATTTGTCGTTGTATTATTTGAACTTATTTTAAAAGTGCGCTGTATTTATTTAGATAAGTTTCTTCTACCTACCCGCATAGACGATTACCTAGAGAATTTTCCCCAAAAGTCGTTTTTTAAGCCAGAAAAATCCAAGTAATCCTGTTCTTCCACCACGTGCACGGCAGAAGGGTATTAGATACTGATAAAGTCCCCCGGTTCGATCCGGGGGTGCCCCCTCGGTAGTTGCAAGTCAGCACTGACTCCATGGTTCCGTATGCAGATGACGAGGTTGTATTACAGCAGAACGATTTTGTGCAAAAAGAATTTGATTTTATAATAGCAAAGCTTTCTTTGTTACTTTTCCAAGTTTTGTATGTACTGGCAGCGGTGGATCAGTTGGTAGGATGCGGGACTCTTGAGACCCAGACTCGAATCCTGCAAGTATGGCGATAAACCTCACCTCAGATTACGTTGGGACAATAAAATCAAACCAAAAACATTTCATGTATACTAGGTCGCCAAGACTCAGAAGCTCATAACGCTTTCACGGTTACAAAGTTATCAGATCTCATTTAGAGCCAAGCCCTAACTCTACGAACCCTACATCTTGATCAAAAAGTATGGCTTGGCCAAATGTAAGAGTGTTGCCCATTCTAGTGACAGTACACTAATGGAAACACCTCTGACACTGGGATCGTGATCGTATATGTACCTATATATGTTCATTATCAAATAAATAAGGTAAAATAAAACCAGAGCTATTCTTTAGAAATATTGATATAGGAGCACATTTTTTAAAGGTTTCCTCTACCTAAATTTTTGTATATATTTTGCTATTAAAGGTTTTCATTTGACTAATTAGTTTTTAACGAAATAAAATTAAAAAATAAATATTTTCGAGATATATTTCGGCCCACTTGTACTGACTTTTTCATGACCAAACTATTACTTATTTACGTTTTATAAACCTTTTTAAAAATAATCTTTAGTATGGTGCACATTTTATCGTACTTAGTCACGTGTGGAGTGTTAGGTTCCAACACCCCTCTCCCCCTGCGCCCAGTTTCATCCTGAATTGCCCAAAGTTTGCCGAAGCCGCAAGTAGTGTTAAGTTTATCAGATTTCGAATCCATTCGAAGCTTAACACTACTTGCAATCGCAATCGTGAGAGTGGAAATTTCTAGTAGACACACTTTCCATCGTATTTTCTTGTGTGGACCATCAGCTAATTTAAACTATTTGTCCCAAATAATCAGAAGCAAAAATATACACGCAAAAAAATTCTGCAGTCACTATTGATGAAGCTCCACGAAGGTAACTGAAACTCTTTTTACATTCACTCGAACCTGAATTCGGCTATACCTATACAACGTGAAATTTAAGTCATTTCGTTAACGAGAACTGGTGATAGTACTCGTCCATATGAACAACATTTACTATGGAGCCAACCCTGAAATCGTAAAAAAAATATCTGCTGTTCCATAGAAAAGTTAAATACCTACTGGACCCAAATGTATAAAATAGCTGATGTTTTTTTCACGATTTCAGGATTGGCTTCATAGTAAAAGTTGTTCATATGGACGAGTACTATCACCAGTTTTCGTTAACATAATGACTTAAATTTCACCTGACTTTTTTGTTTTGTTTGTAAAAGTTCAGTTGCGTGTAAGTAAAATACACTAATAACTTTAATAAACTGCCCTCGAGTGCAAGAGACCTACCTCGTAGCCTTTTTAAAGGAAAAATATTTAATTTAATAAAATAATATCTGAGAAAAAAGCAAACCGTTTTAAATTACCTGAAATGTAAAATTGAGTGTTATGATTTTTTTTAAGAAAATTATTGTACCTTATGAGCACTATAATGTTATAAATAATCATTATAACAAAAGACAAGGACATAAATTTATTATTGTATGAATGTTATAGTAATTCAAGTGCTTAAACTAATTTTATTCAATTTAAAATTCAATAAATTACATTTAAAATTTAAGATCTTATCTTTCTACCATATTTCAAGCGAAATAAACTTATTCTTTCCTATTCTATTCAACAAATTTAAGTTCAGCAGTCACTATTTTATGTTGACTGCAACCCAAATTTGGCTATAAGGACTTGATGAATTTTTGTATTAACGTATTTATTTATTTATTTAGATCTATATAGGTGGTAGAGCTGATGCCGGGCTCGACTGTGGAGGTACCACTATCTTACTCGCAAATCCTCCCGAAGTTATTCGGGGGAGAGTAAGAGAACAGCTCTCAGGCAAAACCAGGCGGCCCACCATCGCCTGGGACCGATGGATGGCGGTATATCCATCCCTAATTACCGGGCCTTATATAAAACAGATTGGTGACGGGCAGCGGCGTCACTGGTGCAAGGGTTTCGGCACCGCGCTCACCAACCCGCCTGCCCAGCGAGCGTGAGTATGGGCATTTCTTCCAGGAGGTCCGCCAAGAGTGGCGAAATCCTGGAAAGGCCTATGTCCAGCAGTAGATGAAACAGGCTGATAGATGGATGGATGGATGAATTTAGATGGATAGGCCCTGTAACGCTTTATCAAAGATAAAACTTCGTGCTTTGATATTTCCTTTCAACAACAAATCTATAAATTGTTCAGTGACCTTTCCGCTACGTACGGCAAGCGGTTTCAATCTTCAAAACTCTTACAATAACGCTGAATAGGGATCCTTTGTCCAATATATTATTCACGTAAAGGGTTCAAAATAAAAATAAAGGTGCAGGTTAATGTAAATAGAATTGCAGTGCCGGGTCTAGGGGTCGGGAGCCGACACCTGTTCCCACATGTCTCCCGGACATATCGGGACCTTTGCTCGGGAAAAACGAGGCAAAACGGGGTAACGTGTATTTATTCTACTCCCGTTTCCTATTTCTATTTGAAACGGGGTTTTAATTGAAAGGAAGGTGAAGACTTGTGTTAAATGTTTTTATTTATTATTTCTACAGGATGTAGAAGCGAAACTAAAGAGCTGAATTGTTACTACTTATATATAAGACAGCTAGGTGTAAAAGATTTGAAACTGATAAAATATATGTTCAGAAAAAGGATATCACTGTATTAAGTTGTCGATCGTAAAGTATATTTTACGCGCTATAAAACGAATGAAATCATAGAGCCATGCGATACGGAGACATAGAGCAGCAGCAACCTGAGAAGTTCTGATAAGGGGTCGAGATTGCGCCCCGATAGGGCTAAGGGCTAAGGGACGGCGTTAGCCGCTCAACTGTGCGGCCCTTAGGCTGGCTTCAGAGTTGTGAAATTATACGACTACTTAGGGCGGGCGGATTTCTTAAGAAACAATCCAGCACCTCCAACATGATGGACCATATCGAGCTCGATAGCGCTTGATACAGTGCTCTGTCTCACTCCGTTGATCTACCTAAAGAGCGACAGACACTGGTATATCAGGCTGTCAAATGTTGTTGGAGATCGTGCTTTTCGAAAATACAAGAAGGATCGGTCAGATGCAAATTGGTCTGCTTATAAAGTTGCGAGAAATCGTTGTAACCAATTCTGTAAAACCTCCAGACGTCGATATATCGCAGAACAGTTGGAATTATCCTCGCCAGCAGGTATCTGGAAGTTTCTCAAGTCTCTCGGTGTGGGGAAATGTACAAATCATAAAGAGATTTCTTTGGACTTAAATACCCTGAATCAATTTTTTGCCACTGTTCCTCCCCTTTCTTCAACCACCAAAATAGAAACTTTGCGTTTTTTACATAGTTTACCTTCCCCAAATACTGAACTTTTTAATTTCTCACCAGTTTGCAGGGAAGACGTCAAAAAAATAATACTATCCCTAAAATCAAAAGCCGTTGGCTGCGATGACATAGGTCGCATTATGATTACTCATTTGCTTGATGTCCTTCTTCCTCCAATCACTCACATTGTCAATTTCTCCCTTACTTCTAGTATATTTCCCGACATGTGGCGCATGGCGCATGTAATTCCTCTTCCAAAAGTTCATGACCCCCAACTTCCAACTCAGTACCGTCCGATTTCTGTCCTTCCATTTCTGTCCAAAGTCATCGAATCCCTTGTTCATCGTCAGCTCACATATTACCTATCGACGAGTAATCTTTTAAACCCTTATCAGTCTGGCTTTAGAACTGGTCATAGCACAACCACAGCGCTCCTTAAAGTGACTGAGGACATAAGATTAGGAATGGAGAAGGGAATGGTAACTGCGCTGGTTCTAGTAGATTTTAGTAATGCTTTCAACGCTGTCGATCACGACCTCCTACTTGCTTCCCTTGACCGTTTGAATATATCTCTCCCTGCTTTAAACTGGTTCACTTCCTATCTTCGAGGACGCCGGCAGGCCATTCGCTGTGATCAGACCCTGTCCAATTGGTGTGATTTAGATGCTGGTGTTCCTCAAGGTAGCATTCTCTCCCCTCTGTTATTTTCAATATTTATTAATTTAGCTACACCCTACCTTAAGTGTTCTTACCATCTTTATGCTGACGACCTCCAGCTTTATGGGCAGGCTAAGGTTGATGACCTTCACGATTGTATTGACCATCTTAACGTTAATCTACGTAGCATACAATTCTGGTCAGAGCGGTTCGGTATAGCGGTAAACCCAAACAAGTGTCAGGCTATCATTGTCGGAAGTTCACAACAAATTACAAAAATTGACTTTGACACGCTGCCACAGTTGAAATATAACGATTGCGGTATCAGCTTCTCTTCTACCGTTAATGATTTAGGTTTAGTTATCGATCAGGATTTTAATTGGGATGCTCAAATCTAAAAAGTTTCTCGAAAATTTTATGCCTCTCTCCATTCTCTTTTAAGTCTGAAAAACGTATTACCTATTTCGACGAAAATCTCTATCGCCAATTCCCTTCTCATCCCTATTATTAACTACGCTGATACCTGTTATTTGGATGCTAAAGAAGAGCATCTCAATAAACTGGAACGCTTGCTTAACACCTGAATCCGTTTCATATTTGGCTTGAGGAAATATGACCACGTTTCAGAGTTTCGTGCAAAACTCAACTGGCTTCCTATTCGCGACCGTAGAAACCTAAGAATTGTTTGCCTTCTTTATAGTATAATTACCGATCCAAATACGCCCTCATACCTCAAGTCAATGATACATCTCTTGTCTGACAATCACGATAGAATGCTCAGATCCTCAAATAACCTTCTTCTCTCGATTCCTTTGCATCATTCCGGATTTGTATCCAATTCTTTTAGTGTGGTTGCTGTTCGTCTCTGGAACGAACTTCCCGACGATGTCAGAAAAGCCCCCTCCCGTAACTCTTTTAAGTATTCTGTGCACAGACACTACCTCTCCAAAAACACACAAATATGAACTTCTTTAAGTCTTATTATTTTTTGCAGTCATGGTATGTATTTATTTATGTATTTATTTACAATATACTTATTAAAACTTGTATTTATTTATGTATTAACATATATTCTTTTTAGGTATTGTTACCTATAGTTATAAATTAAGAGTAGTATCTTCATTTAATTTGTAATTTTAAAGTTTTTACTCTTCTTGCACGCCCACCTACCTATTTATCTTGTACCATCTGTGGGTTGACTGGTAGAAAATGCTTTATGCATTAAGTCCGCCTTTTTGTACTTATTTTTTGTGCAATAAAGTATTTATGATGATGATGATGATGTTTTATTTTATAGATTTATTATTTTTATCCAGATTTACTTTTCTGATTTTCTGTACTGTAATGATATAAATTTAAAAGTTACATTATTTGACATAGAGCGGGGAACTAACCGTCCGGCCTATCTCCCGTGCTAGTGTGAAACCAGCCTTACATTTCACCCAACTACCTAACATTTACCCATTTTAAAAAGATATAAACCCACTCAAGGAAGGGGAGCTGAGACTTTCATTCTGTTTTTTTTTCAGCATCGTTGCTGCTGTAAGAGGTTTTATAGAGTTTAGGCGTTTATGCAGCCTTAAATGGTTATTGTGTGGTTTAGCAGAGATTTCTCTAACGAGTTGCTTTGTTGTGGTGTGTCGATATCAGGTAATGTTTAAATTTGAACTTTGAAAGGTTTTTAAATAAACATTAAAAATTTCCCTTTAATTAGTAAACAATCTATTATTTCACAATTAAACCTTACAAACATTGCATCATTGGTAATGGTAATCTATTTTCGTCTCCTCTTGGACCCAGTTTGATGTATGTCATTATTAGAAATAAGCATGACCCGTAATTTCCCTTTAATTAGTAAACAATCTATTATTTCACAATTAAATCTTACAAACATTGCATCATTGGTAATGGTAATCTATTTTCGTCTCCTCTTGGACCTAGTTTGATGTATGTCATTATTAGAAATAAGCATGACCCGTAATTAGTAAACAATCTATTATTTCAAAATTAAACCTTACAAACATTGCATCATTGGTAATGGTAATCTATTTTCGTCTCCTCTTGGACCTAGTTTGATGTATGTCATTATTAGAAATAAGCATGACCCGTAATTTCCCTTTAATTAGTAAACAATCTATTATTTCACAATTAAACCTTACAAACATTACATCATTGGTAATGGTAATCTATTTTCGTCTCCTCTTGGACCTAGTTTGATGTATGTCATTATTAGAAATAAGCATGACCCGTAATTAGTAAACAATCTATTATTTCACAATTAAACCTTACAAACATTGCATCATTGGTAATGGTAATCTATTTTCGTCTCCTCTTGGACCTAGTTTGATGTATGTCATTATAAGAAATAAGCATGACCCGTAATTAGTAAACAATCTATTATTTCAAAATTAAACCTTACAAACATTGCATCATTGGTAATGGTAATCTATTTTCGTCTCCTCTTGGACCTAGTTTGATGTATGTCATTATTAGAAATAAGCATGACCCGTAATTAGTAAACAATCTATTATTTCACAATTAAACCTTACAAACATTGCATCATTGGTAATGGTAATCTATTTTCGTCTCCTCTTGGACCTAGTTTGATGTATGTCATTATTAGAAATAAGCATGACCCGTAATTAGTAAACAATCTATTATTTCACAATTAAACCTTACAAACATTGCATCATTGGTAATGGTAATCTATTTTCGTATCCTCTTGGACCTAGTTTGATGTATGTCATTATTAGAAATAAGCATGACCCGTAATTAGTAAACAATCTATTATTTCACAATTAAACCTTACAAACATTGTATCATTGGTAATGGTAATCTATTTTCGTCTCCTCTTGGACCTAGTTTGATGTATGTCATTATTAGAAATAAGCATGACCCGTAATTAGTAAACAATCTATTATTTCACAATTAAACCTTACAAACATTGCATCATTGGTAATGGTAATCTATTTTCGTCTCCTCTTGGACCTAGTTTGATGTATGTCATTATTAGAAATAAGCATGACCCGTAATTTTTTAATGCACTAATCGTTAATATATGATTAATTTAGGGCTTTGAATAAGAATTTACAACTAAATTATCCATATTTCATAGTTATAAAATCAAAATAAGTTTCATAATAATCTTCTACAATTAAAACGGCTGCCAATTTAGCGCGCATCAAGTGACGTCACATGATACTGCTCTTGCTTGCGATGTAAGGCGAGTGGCCGGTATTTTAATTATTTTATTAAAACAACCTATTACAAAATATTTGAGGGTTTTATTTTACATTTATTAATTTTGAACTTAATATTTTATAACTAAATGTACTCACTTTGTCACAAAAGGCAGTTAGCCAATGGTGACGCGTTTTGCATTTGCGTTTCATTTCATCAAAATGTTGTATTTTTAAATGGAAATAATTACAAAACTATAAAATAAAATAGTTTCCCATGGTCATCATTAAATGCTACTAAGTAAATAGAATACAAAAAACTCAATATATTACTTATTTAAACGACATGCATATTCTCTATTGAACATTACCAATAAAGAATGTCTATGTCTATTTATATAAACATGTATCGATATTTTGTCAAGAAAATCGATGCCAGCATAAAGTACAACAAGAAGGGGCTGCATAAAGTTTTACCGACAATTTCCCCGGCGGGCCGCGCGGCCTTATCCGCGACAATCTACAAATCCAATTTCCTTAAATAGGGATCGATCCGACAAATCATCTGGCGAGCTCTGGACTCCATTATCCTGAAGATATCGGGAATATCCGGGTCTCTACTCCGGAATATGCAGCTACAGCCCGTGGCTCGGCTTGGATGCGAATTTATTTAGTTCTCAGCTAGTTGAAAGTAGAACTAACGTGACAGACATTGTATACTATCACATTCTATGATTCATATTCGATATTTATAGATTATTTTATGGAGCACTATGTGGTTTTTTATGTCAGCGCAAGCGAGGGGTCCAATATAGCAGAATAACAGCGTTGCGGGATGTTACTGGTAGGTAACACCCGTAGCATATGCTGAGTTAGGGTCCCTTTTATTGCCACGACATATGACCTTACACGTTTATATGTATTGATGTTCTGTTTAGTCTTTGTTATGTTAACGGAATTATAATTCTGTGTGTTGTGGCACTTAAATAAACGGATCTTTTTCTTTATCTTAAACCGCGAGAATTATATAAAAACCGGTCAAGTGCTAGTAGGACTCACACCACGAGGGTTCCACTCAAATAATTTGATATACTTTAAACAAAAATTTCAAATTTATCATTAGATGCAAAATTTATAAACAAATAAATAAAAATGGTCAAGTATTCGGGGATTGTAATCCTATAACTAAACAAAACCTAAATTTAGCTCAAATGGTGCTTAAATAAATTGAGTAGTGAGTTAATTGCATAATTTGACGGTTGATTTACCGCACATATTTCTACTTAAAAAAAATCATATGTGTCTATAAAACTCTTTGGTTAACTGCTCACCAATTAAAAGAAAGTAAAACTGAACCGAGAAACAATACAACTTAATTTCGTGTGAAATAAAGTTACATTTTGTTTACAATATCATAAGATTATAATAATGTGGTCCATCCATCCATCCATCAGCCTGTTTCGTCCACTGCTGGACAGGATAGGCCTTTCCAGGATTTTGCCACTCTTGGCGGTCCTCCTGGAAGAAATGCCCATACTCAATCACGCTGGAAGGGTGGGTTGGTGAGCGCGTTGTCGAAACCTTTGCACCAGTGACGCCGCTGCCCGTCACCAGTCTGTTTTATATAAGGGGGTTGGATATACCGCCATCCATCGGTCCCAGGCACAATATTATAAGATGTCTATGGTCCCAGGCGATGGTGGGCCGCCTGGTTTTGCCTGAGAGCTGTTCCAATAACTTCGGGAGGATTTGCGAGTAAGATGGTGGTACCTCCACAGTCGAGCCCAGCATCAGCTCTACCGCCTATATTGTGGTAATTGCACCTATAAATAATGTGGTACTTGAAACAAATACTACGAAAATACCCATATGTCGATTATGTAGTCCATACAAGGGACTGCATGGCGACGAGGACGTCATATCGGCACTCTGGTACGGTGTGAAGGGGCACATTCAGAGAGGTGCAAAGACAATGTGACCTATTATCGTGCAGCAAACCTTTAATTTAGAGTTGAAAAACCTAAAACAATACAAACTCATTTAACTTTTATCCATCTGCGTTAAAGCCTATTTTGCAATGAAAATTTTTAGGTTATGGCAGCTCTAAATCTAATATTTGCTACACGAGAATAAGTGTCAATGTGTCCTTATGTACTAGAACATGGTGAGACAGCAGGGCTGACCAAGCTACGGGTCTTGTTTGTAGATGCACAACCATGGTGTGCAAAATGGTGACAGTTAAATTTTTGAGATCTCGTTAAATTCCCCGCCCCTCTGTCGTTTTAGGAAATCGTAATAGGTTTTATGTGTTACCATAACTTCTTAATTTTATTTCAGCAAGAAACATCTGTTTTGAACAGGGGCTCATCTAAACTGCAACTTATAAGGCAGTTATCCGAACGGGGGGCCGAAACCCTGTAAAATTGCTAACGTACGTGCTACGACGGTAAACAGCTTTTTTATTCCTTTTCGTATTTTTGTTCTTAAACGGAACGGAAGTAAAACCGAGTAAAAACATTAAAATTAATAGAAGCATAAACATTTAAACAGTCAAAATTAGTTTTCTTGCGCAATATTTTAGTAAAAAATCAGGTCACGCGTATCTATGGGGGATAATTTAATAACCGTTGTGTTTGCATTTTTTATGCGAGCAATTAAACGCCCCCGATTTCTTATTGCCGAAATTCAGGGCGAGTCCTGAGAGTTATCATTGCGTTTTTATTTACAAAACGAGACGCATCGTCCCCGCCTCCTCGGGGAAACATAAAGCTGACTTTTGTTTCGTTTTAATAACACCCGAGTGGCGACTGAAAGTTAAAAAGTTAATTAGCTTTAATTTTAACTGGTGAGAGCCGACTTCTTGGAATCCCTCCGATAACGGCCGAACGCGCGATCAAAATATAACTATATATGCGTTATTTGCATTTTTAAGCTTAAATTTTATTGAGCAATTTCATTTAACTTTCGCAGATAAAAGACGGATTATTTTAATGAGAAATTCTAATTAAGGAAAGCTCCTTCCGTGCCGAGCTCCTCGTAGTCTTAGGCCAAAAAGGTTTTACTTCTCATAAAACATATGACTTGTTTCATTAAACTTTTATATATGAAATATACAATCAGTAAGCCTATGATGAAATACGTCATATGGTTTAAGCTGGAGTAAATAAAAAGCGCGTTTTCATTATTTAAAAATATTCATAGTCGTAATTCAGGCGGCGCGTGGTGTCGTAAACTCTCCCCTCCCCTCCATCTCCCCTCTCCCCCTTGCAGCTGAAATCCCAAGTAGTGTATCCGAAGAGAAAGAGAATGATACGCACAAAGAGGCTATAAAATTTATTGTCAACTGTGGAAACATCTGGAGCCTCCCCTTTATAGCAGGCGTTCCCATCCGCGCGCACTGCGGGGCCTAGAAACAGACGTTTTAACAAGAGAAGAGAATCATTCAAATGAAAGGCATGGCGCTGGTTATGTCAGGTTTAGAGAATGGATAAAAAATAAAAAATCTATTGTAAATTAAGTTTTTATTCAGCAGTCAGTTGGTGCATAGATCGATTTACAACTCTGAGCCATGCAGCTATTAAAATACGGTGTCTATGTGTACATTATTAACATTTAATTTTATGTATATTTCACTATCACATGAAATTAAATCGGCCATACGGCGATAACTTGTTTAACGCGGGGACAGAATAATCGTTACAGAAATGTAGGTGTAGAGTTAAACCGTACAGCTGACACTCGAAAAACCACGTGTTGTGGGTATATATACATTAATATTATAATATAAGCACTCAATTCAGTGATTAACATAATGATAATACGTGATTAATGAACAACAGTCAACCTACAACATTTATATCTCTATGTACATTATTAGTGACCGCGGGCCTGCGGTTGGCGAGGGCTGGTGCAGGAAGACAACGCAAGCTGTTTAACAAGCGACATGCATCGACTGAGGCACTCTATATATACTCGCATGTATACCGTGACTGAGGCCAAGCCACTCGATATTCACTCAAATATCTCATATCTCGAGTACATTGTATAATGCACGGGAATTCTTGTGGATGGGAGAGGATCTACCCTCCCCGAATGTGAATGTCACCTGCTTCCTCTGACGACCGATTGACTTTTAATTTGTAAGATTATGTAGTGCTAACTACCATTGCTCATAACTAGTACAACAATTCACAATTTCTGGTACTCACTCTCGCAGCTATAGAGTCCACATTGCACAAATTGAGTAGGAAGTTTTATTGAAGATGTATCAACAACCATCGAAATATTCTAGTTAGATGACCATCGACCAAGGATCATTCATTGAAAACACTGAATATTTGGTATATTTTTTATTTCATAATATTTACTGAATTAGAAAATTCTCTACCTAGACTTACTCTCAGTCCTTGCAATCTAGGACGACCTATCTGCTATGTGTGCAGTATCTGTATCCATGTGAATGTGTGTGTACGACACGCTCAGACAGGCACGCACACCAGCACATACACAGATTGCAACCACAATCGCCGAGTTAGCAGCCCTAGCACGGGTTGTCAAACGTGCGACAAATATTACTCCCATTATAAGTTTTTCTTTTACATTTAATCAAATTTTGACACTTACTATGTTGGGGTCCAGGAATCGGGGTGAAATCCCATGCCACAAGCCGTTGAATGAGCAGGGCTCTATTCTATTCTCGCAAAAATTTTCACACGCTTTATTTTTAATTAGACTTCGTTAATCACGTAATAAATGCCGTGGCGTGATATTCTACTTAGAAAAAGTCTTTGAAAGACATAAAATAAATGTGATGAATCCGGAAAAAAGGTTTTCTAATAAAAGCTTGATACATTTCTGTACCAAAAACTTTTAAAAATCAGCCGCCTTCCACCTTCGCAAAATGAATGTGTTTGAATAGCCCCAGAAGTGTCAACAGCGTGAAAGAAAATACTTCTGCAATCACCAAGCCCAGCATGGTGATTAACCGGAACCCACCTCAGTACGTCTACACAACTACCCTCTGAAGTGTGCATCCCTTGAGTGAGATATAGACTTGAGCATAAGTCCAGTAGTGGACTGTTATTTAAGGCAAGGCACACACATATCGACGATGAGAACGAAATATGATTTTCATGGATACTGATGAGAATCAGGCTTTTGATAAAAAAACCATACAAATTACACTAGTAGTACGTAATTCAGAAAGAATTTGAAGAAAGTTGTGCATTTATAATAATTACATACACTGGCTCTAAGAATCAAATCAAATCTTATATCTTTATTTGCTGAAGCAAAGGTAAGGTAAGTTATAGAATAAAATCATTGTTCTGCCGTGTTCTGCCTATTATAGCATGCAAAATATATACAATAACTAAAACTAAATGAAAAGAGATCAAAAAATGCAAATCAAAGTCACTCGTACAAAGGCACTTTGGGTACCATCCAGCTGTCATCAAATGTATTACCGAACTTCATCTGTTAGATAGTCATTAATGCTATAATATGCTTTGTCGAGAAGTAATGTTTTAAATGTCAATTTGAAAGTCAATAAATCATCTATGTCACGTATGTTGGCCGGTATTTTGTTGTAAATCTTCGAGGCCATACCCACCACATTATTACCAAATAACGCAGACTTTGAAGGAAAACTGGCAACCATATTATTTAGACGTTTACTGTGAAATTTTTTAAATAAATGTAAATTTGATTTGACAACACAAGCCATTTCCAAGATATATATACAAGGAAGAGTCAGTAGTCTTAATTCTCTAAAGTAAGGTACACAAGTATCAAACATCTTTAAGTTGCACATAGAACGTATGCACTTTTTTGTGCTTTGAATGCTGCGTTCTTTTCAGTAGCATTACCCCAAAATATTATTCCAAATCTGATTGTAGACGCAACGTAGCCATGGTACGCTGCAAGGACCGCATTTCTATTAGCAATTTTGGAAAGTTTGTATAAAGCATATGAAAATTGTCTAAGCTTTTTGCATACTTTTTCAATTTGTGGTTTCCACGATAAAGTATCATCAATTAATAGTCCTAAAATTTTTGTCGTTTTTATGTTCTGAATCTTTGTATTATTATAATTAATGTCAATTGCATCCGGTATCACCCTTTGTTCTCGGTCCTACGCTATTTTTAATTTATATAAATGACTTATGCAACTTAAGGATTGACAGTGGACAGATTTTCTCATACGCTGACGACACAGCAGTGCTTTTTACAGAAAAGTCGTGGGATAAAGTTCATTATGTGGCGCAAACTGGCTTAGCTAAGGTTTCTATCTGGCTAAAACAAAACTTACTTACCCTTAACACCTCTAAAACGAACTATATATGTTTCGCCATTAATAACCGCAGTCAACCTAATAACTTTAGCCTTAAAATTCACAAATGCGACTACACACTAAAACAATGTGACTGCCCCTTCATACATAAAGTAACCAGTACTAAATACCTTGGAGTTGTTATTGATCAACGCCTATCTTGGCATCCACACCTAGAGGTTACCACAAGTCGAATAAGAAAACTTATTTATACCTTTAAAAACCTGAGACATGTTGCGTCGAACAAACTGTTGGTCCAAATTTACACAGCTTTAGGGCAGTCAATTTTAACCTACTGCATACCTATTTGGGGGGGTGCTTGTAAGACAAAATTCTTGGCACTTGAACGAGGACAGAGATCTTTAGTAAAAGTCATGTATTTCAAGCCTTTTAGATTTCCTACAGATGAACTTTACTCCATTACTCAAGTACTTACAGTTAGAAAACTATATATACTTCAACTACTCTTGCAAAAACATAAATTTATGCCCTTTAAATCTAATAATAAAATAAAAAGAAGAAGTTACACAGTAGACATGTATAGTGTTAAAACAACATTTGCAAGTCACCAATACAAGCGACAGTCTGTTTATGTATACAATAAGGTTAACAAGTTACTAAATATCTACCCACTTAAATTATATGACTGTAAAAATACAGTCACTGCGTGGTTAAGAAACTTAAATTATATTGAAGTGGAGGAATTATTGCAAGTAATCAAATAACTTTTAATTTTAATTTATATATATAAATATATTTTATTCTATATTTTTAAATTTTTGCACATACACACAAACACTCCCTTTCTCACACCCCCTAAATGTTAAACTAGAATACATTGTTACATACACTCCCTCCCTAGTAGCTAATACTGACCCCAAGACTTCGGTCGTAGGGCTAGGGACTCATTTATTCATACCTCTCCATTTACCACATTTTACATATTCTCTCACACCTTCAGACTAACATTTGCATGCATAACTAGGTTAGCTTAAGTTTTAATTTAAGTTTTAATTTTTGTAATAGTATTAATAATGATTATTATTATTACTGTAATATTGTAGATTAAGACACGTTTATTTTTGTAAAACTTAGATATGGAAGTGCGGGGTATCCTGGCACAGGTATTTTATGTACTTAAAAGGATACCCCATCAACTATGTAGCTACACTTGTAAGTGAAGAAAATAAACAAATTTTCATTTTTTTTTTTCATTTTTTGTCTAAAGCTCATAATGTTCGTTTTATCTAGATTAATTAATAAATTATTTGATGTCATGGATGACATGGATAAGTTGGAACTTATTATAGCTTGAAGAGATGTGTTTATTTCATGTTCATGTTCATCTTTTTAATTTCCAATAAATATGCCTGTACTGTCATCAGCAAATAATACTAATGGATGCTGTATATTAATGGAAAGATCATTGATATAAACAATAAATAACAGGGGTCCGAGAACACTACCTTGTGGGACGCCGCAGAAAGATTTTCTTAAGTCAGAAAAATATACCTCTTCTAATTTAGATATATTAATGATTTGCGTTATTTGTGTCATTTGGTAACGATTTGTCACATATGATTTAACTAAATTGTTTACATGTCCCCTAACACCATAAAAATTTAATTTTTCCAGTAGCAAATTATGATCAACATAGTCAAACGCTTTGGTCATATCCATGAACAGTGCTGTGACCTTTTTCTTCGATTTTATAATTAAAAGAATGTCATATGGTGTAGTTGGCATCATGAAAAGAGAATGTGCATTATTGTTACTTGGAAATGTCATTGAACTAGATAAATTATTTTGTAATGTTAAATTGTCTATAAAATGATTATTAAATTCTTGTGCTATCGGTTTTGGATCTGTGATTAATTTATTATTAACTCTAATAGTTGATATTTTGTCCCTTGGAATAGAAGATTTTGTGTTGTTTATTATTTTCCATGTGGCCATACACTTATTTTTTGCAGTTTTAATATTAGTCATTTTGAGACTTTTGTGTTAGATTTATAATTTTTCAAGTTTTTTAGAATATTCCTATAATTCAATGCGGTTCGTATGAGTCTATATCGCCACAGTAAATTCCTTTTTCTTTTGCTACATGTCTTTATTCCTTTAGATATCCATTTAGGCTTCGGATTAGTAAGCACTTTAATTTTTATTATAGGGAAACAGAGGTCGTATATTAATTTAAATACATCCATGAATTTATCAAAGGCATGTTCTGGATCTTGTTGAACCATGAAATAAACGGTTGTTGTCGCTCAAAATTCTCAGATCTCGCAAAAAAGAGCTTATTTTCCAGAGGTGAGTTAAATTTATTTTAAACTAGTTTTTGCGCGCGGCTCCGCCCGCGTGGTATTCGGTTTAACGACATGCTTTTTTCCGGGATAAAAAGTAGCCTACGTGTTAAGTTAGGATATTAACTATATCCATTCTAAATTTAATCCAAATCCGTCCAGCCGTTTCAGCGTGAAAGAGTAACAAACATACACATACACACACACACACACACACACACACACAAACTTTCGCATTTATAATATTAGTGTGATTATACTATAAAAATTTTATGATTTTTGTTCAGTATTAATTTATTATTCTTTGATTAATGTTCTATGCATTGTATTTTTCAAGCTTTGTCTCCATTCAGTTGCGCCGAGTTGCGCGTGACGTCAACAACGACAAGGCTAATTGTGGTAGCACCCGCCTTAATGACCCTCCCCATAGGATGATCGCGAACTTGAATCCACGTGTCATGTCACATTTATTTAAATGATTCATATTTTTATCTTAAATTCAGGCCTTTCGTAATTAATGCGTATTGTTTTTTTAAATTAAAAGACAACGTTCTAATGTGGGATTAAAGTTTTATCAAAGAAACTAGAGGACGCCTGCGACTTCGTTCACGTGAATTTTGGATATAAACAGCCTGTTGTAACCATTTGAAAAGCATTTTTATCATAAAGGTTTACATCCCGTTTTTGCTGTACCTTTACACCCCGGAAGATATATAAGGTGGTATTATGCAGCCAAACTCTTATTAGAGGCTTGGTAAGTGATCAATAACACGGATCAATAACAGTTTTTGCTAATTTCGCAAAATAAAATCTTGACGTTTCATCGTAATTGACTCTGGGCTGGGCTTGCGTTTGTAAGAAAAGAATAATTTACGAATTTCAAAAAAAGGGTCATTGAATCTTGATACTGAGCACTTACCGAGTCTTCAGTAACAATTTGGCTGAATAAATAATTATATAAGTTGACTTTATGCAACCAAATTCTCACTGAAGACCCGGTAAGTGCCCGGTAACAAGGTTAGATCACCCTTTTTGTGAAATTCGTATATTATTTTTTTCGTGTTCCTTACAAACGCAAGCCCCGAGTCAATTACAATGGGACGTCAAGATTTTATTTGGCAAAATTAGCAATAAGTGTTATCGATCTGTATTACTGATCACTTACCAAGCCTCCAGTTTGACTTTGGCTGCATAAATAAAAATCACCTTATTTAAGTTATATATATTAATTCTAGTTAAAATATGCACATAAATAAATTAGCAAGATATATTTCGAGTTCTTTTGGACTCGGCATCTCTTTTTCTTTTGTTTGTGCGTTTATTTTCTTTGAATCAGTGACGAATAGGACTTGTACTTGAGTGGAGTTGGAGGTTATCGTTGAAAAATCCGTGATTGACAGAGGATGGGATGTGTGTCGAGTGTCAAAACCTGTCATCGGTTGGAAGATGTGTGAAAAAGAGTCATTGGGCATTTTGTTGGACTCTGCCGCGCACCTGCGGTGCGCGACATCGTCCCTCGGTGAACGGTAGGGTCATGTTGTTTAACTTGATGACTCGGCCGCGCACCTGCGGTGCGCACCCTCGTCATAGTTCTGGAATGTCTGACCTCCGGAAGCGTGCGCTCAGCCTGCGGCTTCGCGCCCGCTTCCTCCGGGCTCGGCCTGCGGCCGAGTAAGTATGTCAACGTATTGTAATACAAAGAGCAACCTTGAAAACGTGTGGAAACTGAATTTCAGGGCGATCGGTTGAATAAACGCGATTGACATTTTTTGACAGTTGTCAAATGTCAAAATTTGTCATCGGTCAGGAAGAACCCGTGATACTCATCATTCGAGTTTAAACCCGGAAGCGCTACCACCACCCGTTCGGAAGTTATAGCAATTTAAAAAAAAATGTCAAAAATGTCAAAAATGTCATCGGTCGGGAAGAGCCCATGATACTCATCATTCGAGTGCAAACCCGGAAGCGCTACCACCATCCGTTCCAAAGTTATAGCAATTTAAAAAAAAGAATGTCAAAAATGTCAACGGTCGGGAAGAGCCCGTGATACTCATCATTCGAGTGCAAACCCGGAAGCGCTACCACCATCCGTTCCGAAGTTATAGCAATTTAAAAAAAAATGTCAAAAATGTCAAAAATTACAAATTTTTTTTTGCCAAATTGTGGCCGTTTTGATGCCATTCACTATGGTGAAAACCGCGTAGTTGTAGCACCAACCGTTCCGAAGTTATAGCAATTTAAAAAAATAATGTCAATAATGTCAAATTTTTTTTTGCATATTCGGGTAGATCTCGTCAAGCCCTTTCAAACGGACCCCCATAACAGGGGTCTATCTTCATTGGTTTGGGAAATAATGTCAATAATGTCAATCATGTCAAAAATGTCAAATTTTTTTTTTGCATATTCGGGTAGATCTCGGCGAGCCCTTTCAAACGGACCCCCTGAACAGGGGTCTATCTTCATTGGTTTGGGAGATATGGGCCGAAAATGAATGGACCCCTTGAAAGGAAAGAGATTTTTTTTTGGACCCCAGGGGTCCGAGTTTGAGGGTTCCAAGCCCAACCGTCATGGAGATATGGCCAAAACAAAAATTTTTTCGCGCCTCGGATAAAATTTTTTTTAAATGAAAGAAAACTTTTTTCGGACCCCCGGGGTCCAAGTTTGGGGGTTCCAAGCCCAACCGTTGCGGAGATATGGTTAAAAGAAAAAAAAAAATTTAAACATTTTAAAATATTTTTTTTTTTTTTCGGACCCCGGGGTGCGTTCCGAAAATTTTGGGGTCCGAAAATGTCATACTTGACCGAATATTCAGTATGAATTTTTTCCCATACAAATAGGCCAACTTTCATGGATAGTACTAAAAATGCGGGGGGGGTTACGTAAATTTCGACCGAATATCCAGTATGAATTTTGTCCCATAGGAATACGTCAACTTTCATGGATAGTACTAAAAATGCGGGGGGGGTTACGAAAATTTCAACCGAATATCCAGTATGAATTTTGTCCCATGGGAATACGTCAACTTTCATGGATAGTACTAAAAATGCGGGGGGGGTTACGAAAATTTCGACCGAATATTCAGTATGAATTTTGTCCCATAGGAATACGTCAACTTATATTGAAACTACTAAAAATGCGGGGGGGGGGGTTACAAAAAACAACCGAATATACGGTATGAATTATTATTTCGACCGAATATCCAGTATGAATTGTCAAAAACCACCGAATATCCAGTATGAATTTTCCAAAACCACCGAATATTCAGTATGAATTTAGTTCCCATACACTAACTTCGACCCCCATACATGGTACCAAACATTGGGGGGGGGTTGTAAAAAAACGTCCGAGTAGCCAGTATGAATTTCTTCCGGCAATAGGCAAAATTCCTACCGGGGGGGTGGGCGAGCTGGCTGCGCCAGCCCGCCAACCCCCCCGGTAGTAATTTTGTACTCGCTGGCTACGCCAGCTCGAAATCAAAAAATCCCATACAAGAATCCCATAGAAAACAGGGTTTAGGAAAACGCCAATCCCCCCCCCTAAAACAAAAAAAAAACAAAATTAAAAACTTTTCCCCCAGTCAGAATTAGACAATGTAGAACCCCCCCCCTACATCATATTAATGTAAAACCCCCCCTACAAACTAAACAACCATGTCAATCAGTCAGTGAGTCAGTGACCGTATTACAGCTTTATGAATGCAACTGATGCCGAGTCCAAAAGAACTCGAAATATATCTTGCTAATTTATTTATGTGCATATTTTAACTAGAATTAATATATATAGAAATATTTATAAAGAAAAGCAGAAGGGTAACATATACATTTTATTCTCTTATTTAAGTTAAGTTAGATGGCTAAGACCAAGATTCAATGACCCTTAATGTGAAATACGCAACATAAAATTTAGACTTCCCATACTAATTGAGTCCCATATATTGAACCTTGGTCCTGATACTTACCGAGTCTTCTGTTAAAACTTACTGCTGACGCAAAAGCATAACAACCAAAGTGTAAGTTTAGGATATCGAGCAAACCAACAGATTTCAGCGGCTGAAATGTCGCTTTACTAGTCCCAACAGAATCTCAGACAATCGCACATTACATTGCTGCAGTGGGCTCAGTGTTGCCCACTTGCCTCGCCAAATAACAACCTTTACTAACTCATTAAAATTAATTGTATACGGAGATGTAGTTCTGTAAACGCTTTGGGAATTAATAATGAAAAAAATAATTCAAAGAAAATAAACTGCTTATATACTGACTTAGGCCCACTGATATAACAAAAGGTAGATAAGGTACGTTTTTATATCGTCAACTAAAAAATGGACACCAGAGATAGAGCGACAAGCTTCGGCAGTGGCGTGCTCGAGACAAGCTACACAAAACAGGCCCATTGCGCCTAAGGATACACAAATAAAAACATCCTTACACAACCTTCGTGCATACCCACTACATACACATTCACACACACCCTCACGCACCCTAGTATGTACTAAATATTAAAATTTTCTTTTTTCTATTTATATTAATTTGTTAGGCACCTCTGTAAGTAAAAGTATATGTTTTGTTTCTTCACTTAATTTTGTATTTTTAGCTATAGGAGAGCGGGGACTCCTGCTACAATTTTATACCTAATAAGAGAACTTGAACTTAATGTATTCATTGTTTAAGCAAGCAAGCATTTTATTTTTTTATATGCAGGGCCGCGCGCGAAAAGCCAGGTTCCGAATCGACCTTTTGTTTTATCTAAACTTAGGCCATACAGAATAATAAAACCTTTGATCTGACTTCTTCCTTTCCCAAAAAGTAGTTTAGTTCTAGTTAGAAAGACATAGAGTAACTGTGTACTATGTAGTCGTCAACTACATAATCACATAGCTATGTTACCCCCCTTTACTCTCCTAGCTATTATCTTTAGTACTGTTTTGTAACAGTGATGTTCTGTATGTTACTCTATCTACCCGGTTAAACTAGGCATTAAAGACAATGTTGGGATTGTAATGCTATATGAAAGTATGAAAATGCGCCGACATACAAATTACTTATAGTTATATGTTGCAGGAAAGAAATAAGTGGTCCGAAGATTTATTACTCTCCAGGAGTTAAGGCAATGTAGATTTTAGTTTTTAATATTTATTATTGATGAACAGTTAAATTATATAATTTCATTCTCTATTCGATAAATCGTTACGTAGAATACAGAAATAGGTTTTTTCTGCTCGACGTTTCACGTATTAACTAGGTATTCCCAAAGCAAACGTTCTCGGAATCTCAGAAAAAAACTACTGATTGCTATCACATTACTTATTATTTTGTTGAGAAATAAATAAATTCCGTTTAAAACTAAAACATGTAGTCAAAAATAGTTAAACAGCTGGTGCTTTGTTTCAAAATCGAAACAAGGTCCACAGTGCAACTTAAAAAACCTAAATACTATAAGGTCTTTAATATTTTGAAAAATAAAGGTGACAGTAAACTTAAGGAAATACGAGAAAGAGAGTGAGCCCTGGCAACACTGCACGTGCCACTGCACCAGAGTGGCCTCTATGAAGGTTATTTACAGCCTCCGCATCGGGACATATTTTAGCGGCGGAACCAATCGATAGGGGTCCGTCAGAGCCACAATGGTCCTCACTGTCCCGCCCGCCCTGCTGCATGTGTCTTTAATCTGGATGGGTACTAAATTAATAAACGTCGTAATAAATTATATGTATTATCGAAAATAAATTGCAAAAATTGTACTTGTGTTTATTTTTTATAATTATACCTTATTCTGGTTAATTTTAAATAAATATAATATATTTAGCTTCAATAATCTCTTAATTTATGAAATTTACAATATCAATAAAAATTAAATATTGACGAAATACATTTCGGTTTACTTTGCGGCATCAGTTGAATAAATTACAAAAATATCTAAGAAAATATACTAATTAACATTAATACCGTGTAGTGGAAGTTGTACGTCTACGCTGATGCCGGGCTCGACTGTGGAGGTACCACCATCTTACTCGCAAACCCCACGAAGTTAATCGGGGGAGAGTAAGAGAACAGCTCTCAGACAAGCTCAATCAGGACCATGGCTGGGGCCCATTGATGGCGGTATATCCATCCCCATTTGCCAGCCTTTATATAAAACAGACTGGTGACGGGCACCGACGTCACTGGTGCGACGAGGGTTTCGGCACGTTGCTCACCCAGCAACCCGCCTGCCCAGCGTGTGTGAGTATGGGAATTTCTTCAAGAAGGACCGCTAATGTAGCGAAATCTTGGAAAACCATGTCCAGCAGTGGACGAACCAGGCTGATGGGTGGATGATGGAACGGGTAGTTGTACATTGCTATGTCTACCCAGTTTACGTGAGAAAAGGTTCTTGCTAAAAACCAGCGCTGTGCTGTAAGTCTTACACTGCTGAGCATGTTTCCTTTCGCCGCCAGTAACTTCACTAAATACTGTGTATAATAAAGAACCTCCATACATAATGACATATATTATTTTCACAGAAATGTTTTATATAAGGTGACTTTAATTTATACAGCCAAACTCATACTCGAGGCTTAGTAAGTGATCTGTAACACGGATCGATAACACTTTTTGCTAATTTCGCAAAATAAATCTTGACGTCCCATAGTAATTAACTCGGGGCTGGACTTGCGTTTGTAAGGAACATGAAAAAAATAATTTACGAATTTCACAAATAGGGTCTTTGAACCTTGGTTATTGGGCACTTACCGAGTCTTCTGTAAGAATTTGGGTGTACAAATTAAAGTCACCTTATATATAAATATATATGTATTTTATACATCCGTTATTTTTATTTATTTTATTTTATTTTACAAGAAACAAACAGTCTTTTAAATAATATTACATATAAAAAATTTGCACATAAAGACCTATAGTTTCCTATATTATTTATAGATACATTATAGAAAGGATTGCTCGAGTGCAACCCGCACCGAATGCACATGGGATCTGACCCCACACACACTAGTGCGAAGTGCACAACGAGCAATAGAGCCATAGAAATGAGAGTCATACAATCATACAAGATATTTTAATAAGTTGTTGCCACAAAACTTTCTTATTTAATCTTAATCTTGTAATTATGATTTGTAAAACTACTCTAGAAAGTATTTTTTTTAACAAAACGATTAGATTATAAGGGAAGCGACTTCCACTATTAAAAATTTTTCCATCCAAAACTTGTCAGAAAAATTATAAAATAAAAAACTGACCTAGAAGTTATCTAACTATGTAAATTGTTACAAAATAGGTTGGGGAAAAAGTTTCTTCGCATTTTATATGAAAATTCAAAACATTTTTTAATAAAGTTTATTTACATTTAACTAAAGTTGTAGGTGCCATTTTGTTCGATAACCTTCCGCCATCTTGTAGGTTGGGACATGATCCCATTGCTATAAAAATTCTGGGGCTTCTGATCAAAAAACCGCGACATGTGGTTTTGACAGTCCTCTCGTGATGTTAACCTGACACTGCCTAAAGAATTCTGAAGAGACTGAAACAAGTGGAAATCTGAAGGTGCAAGGTCGGGACTATACGGCGGATGCATTAATACGTCCCAGCCAAACTCTCTTCAATTTTGCTGAGTGGCTAAAGATGTGTGAGGTCTAGCATTATCATGATGAAAAACCACATCCCTTCTGTTGACTGATTCCGGCCACTTTTTCTCAACTTCTTGCTTTAATCTCATCAGTTGTTCGCAGTAGAGTTCAGAATCGATGGTCCTGCCTGGCGGTAACAGCTCATAATGAATAATGCCCTTCTAATCCCACCATACACACAGCATTACCTTGTTTCGCCAGAGTGTGAAGCCTGGCTAGCCTTTGACCACGACCTTTTTCGCACGTTCTTGTCGTACGTGATCCACTTTTCATCACCAGTTATCAGGTTTTTCAAAAAGGTTCGGTTTCATTACGTCGTAATAAAGAATCACAAATGAGTACACGGTTCATTAAGTTTCTTTCAGTGAGCTCATGAGGCACCCAAATATTGAGCTTTTTTGTGTAACCAGCTTTTTTCAAATGCGCCAAAACTGTTTTGTAGTCAATCCCCAGTTCTTCAGCCACATCGTAACTACTGATATGCCGATCTTGCTCCATTTTTTCAAAAATGGCATCCATTTTATCCGTAATAACGGGCGCCCAGAGCGAGGTGCATCTTTGACATCAAAATTTCCGGATTGAAAACGCTTCAACCAAATTTGTGCTACTCTTCCAGACACTGCACTAGGTCCATAAACATCACAAATTTTTTTCGCGGCCTGCGTTGCATTTTTACCTTTTTTGTAGTAAAATTTTAAAATGTATTTATTAATTTCTTCATTAGATTCACTCATCTTAACAATAAGAAAAACAAATGAAAATCACACATTTTAACTAACCTGAATTTGGAATTATCTTTTTTAAAATTTAAACTTTTTAATAAGTCCAAAACCAGCCAGATACAAATAGTATAGCCAAAGAGATTTTATTATAAGTTCATACATACTATTTGCGAAAAGAGTTTTTCCCCAACCTATTACTTAATTCCTTAAAGTTTCCAACTTACTCGTGAAATTACCATAATTTTAAAGTTATATGTTGTCCTGAAATAAATTAAAAATAAAATGATGTCAACTCGTGTCATGTCTGAGCGTTACTGATTTTAAACCTACGATTAACAATGAACATTTTAAGATGTTTTCTAGAAATGGGGCAGGATGGTGCTAATAAATAATCTCTATTAAAAATTAAAAACTCTTATATTTTGAATATTCTTTTGACTATTTTTTAGGAATTTATTTCTATATATTTGCTTAAAAATTTTGGTATAAAATTTTATACCATTATATTAAACATACCTTCAAGATTATCACCCATTTTTTTCAGAACACAACAACATCGACAACTACTTTTATTTACCAAACTTGCGGAAAGAACAATTGTGAATGCAATGGATTGCAACTCTCTATTTCTTAATATACACTCGTTCGATCGTTAGTAAATAATAATGTGACTACCTGTGGCATTGTGTGATTAATTTTTGTCATCATTAGTTAATCCTTAATGATTAAAAATAGCTTGTATGAAACGAATCACTGTGCAACGCAGGTCAGCAGGTAAGCATGCAATCACTCAGTGAAACGGTGTGTTACTTAAAACGCAACATTTAACGAAAAATAATATAATAAATGATAAAAAGTTCAGTAACAGACAAACTTTTATTAGTAGTAAATTATTCCGCGCGCGATAGCTAGTCTCGCATTGTTCGACGCTCGCTCGTTCCTGGTGACCGGTGGCGGTAGGTCATTCAATGATTGAACGATCGACGGAATTACACATACGTGGACGCATCGCTTTGTTTTGCTATCTTAAACCTAATCTTAAACCTAAACTGTGATTTGGTACTCCATATAAATATATTGTGTTGTTCCCATACTGGGTAAGTTGTGCAATTATTATTTTAAAAGTAGATCTTTGTGTGTGCTTACGGATAAACCTAAACCGTTACAGAATCAAGTCCTTGTAATGTTCTCTAACGTTTGTTTTTATATTAGTTGTATTCATAGTATTATATGTTTGTAGTTAACCTTTATTACCGATCTAAATTGTATCAATTAGTGTTTTCTAGCCAGTAGAATGTTGTAACCGTTTCTGATAGTGTTTTACACATAGATGTGTTTACCTACCTATTTAACGCCACCTTAATTTTCTTTCACCTTGCAGTGGCTAAGTTGTAGTTCTAGATTGCCACATAACCCTAGGAGCTGCTGAAGACCTAGTGCCTATTAGGTCGTAATAAGTTCTTACGATTCCAGGAACTTGGGCCGAGATCTTCGACCTCGGCATCATTATTATACATCTACTCGCCAAGGAAGAGATAGAAGTGAATTCTCAGCCTCGAAAGAACAAAAGAAGCAGGCATCCAGGAGAGTGCGGTATTTCTGGACCGGGATCGAGCATTGTGACACTGAACCAGGCTTAGTGACCCTTGACCCTCGACCTTTAAAAAAACTAAATACTAATAAAACTTAAATCTAAATAAACCTTTTAATATTTTGGATGCGCTCTTTTATTTATCTCTAGTAAATTAAAGAAGCGTTTCATCAGCCACCGAGGCGGTTTAAAGACACTTGATTATATATATAATAAATATATCATAAAACGAAAGGTCGAGGGGAAAAGAGGAAGAGGGAGGCCAAGACGCACCCACTATACTCAAGTGAAGGACTACGTCGCATCAAGAGGTCACACCATTAGCAGAAGAAACAGAAGAATGGTGGTTACTGCACCGACAAGAGCATAACTCTCATGTTATAGATAGAGAATGCCATTTATTCCGAAGATAAGAGTGATTTCGAGTGTGTTCCTGTTACAGAAACGGCCAACAATCGTACATCTTCCCTTCAACAAAGATTTCTACATACTAACATACATGGTGAGACATGACTTCGGGCACAATTTACGACATGCAGGTTCACTTCTCAGCGTTTTACTTCATCGGTCAGTGCGTGGTCGTGTCCATTGTGTACATCGTTGCTGGCTCATCGTATTTATATTCTACATACAAGAGTCCCTTAAAAATAGTGTATTATATAGAGTTTAGTGTGAAATAAACTTGCGAGAAAATCTCGATTATAATTTTATCATATTTCCATACTCAGTAATTTTTCACTTAAAGCTAAGGGATTCAAAACTGACTTACAATCGCTTGCAAAAGATCTACTATGAAATCTTGGATTGCATTTTTCACTAAATCTGTTCCCGAACTTGCCACAAACTACAACGTGATTTTCAAAGATGCTTGAGAAGCTGTAAGCTGTACATTGAACCTTATGGAATCTAAACACCCTCTAAGTGCGTAACTTTGCCACAAATCCCGGGAAAAATCTGAAGACGTCTCGCGCTCTCCGCACCGGGCCGTTACTCGTTTGACCTTCTTTATTGGTAATTGTTATAAAAATATAATCGTCACAACATAAGTCCCCAAGGAGGGGTTAGAGGAATGCAAGTCCAAACTCATATCCCACGTTTTACCGACGACTACTTCGTCCCAGCGTAGTGGGTGGTAAGTTTTATTGCCGTATGTCGGGTATGTACCCACAGATTAACGTACCTCTCGAATGCAGACTGAACACAAAAATGTGTCACTACGGGACTTGAACCCGCTACCCACTGGTCGAGACGTTCGAACCTCTAAGTGTTTTAAGCCTTATTAAAATAAAATATACTTTATTCTCCTTTACATCAATTACATGAAAAATAAAAGTGTGAATGAGAAAAACGAGAGAATGACAATAATTTGAAGTCGACATAATATATCCTCAGAACAATAACTATGATTGCTCTAACAACATAGGCATCATAATATTAATGTCTACCTACTACATGACAAACGAGAGAATGACAATAATTTGAAGTCGACTTAATATATCCTCAGAACAATAACTATGATTGCTCTAACAACATAGGCATCATAATATTAATGTCTACCTACTACATGACAAACGAGAGAATGACAATAATTTGAAGTCGACTTAATATATCCTCAGAACAATAACTATGATTGCTCTAACAACATAGGCATCATAATATTAATGTCTACCTACTACATGACAAACGAAAGAATGACAATAATTTGAAGTCGACATAATATATCCTCAGAACAATAACTATGATTGCTCTAACAACATAGGCATCATAATATTAATGTCTACCTACTACATGACAAACGAGAGAATGACAATAATTTGAAGTCGACATAATATATCCTCAGAACAATAACTATGATTGCTCTAACAACATAGGCATCATAATATTAATGTCTACCTACTACATGACAAACGAGAAATGGCAATAATTTGAAGTCGACTTAATATATCCTCAGAACAATAACTATGATTGCTCTAACAACATAGGCATCATAATATTAATGTCTACCTACTACATGACAAACGAGAGAATGACAATAATTTGAAGTCGACTTAATATATCTTCAGAACAATAACTATGATTGCTCTAACAACATAGGCATCATAATATTAATGTCTACCTACTACATGACAAACGAGAGAATGACAATAATTTGAAGTCGACTTAATATATCCTCAGAACAATAACTATGATTGCTCTAACAACATAGGCATCATAATATTAATGTCTACCTACTACATGACAAACGAGAGAATGACAATAATTTGAAGTCGACATAATATAGCCTCAGAACAATAACTATGATTGCTCTAACAACATAGGCATCATAATATTAATGTCTACCTACTACATGACAAACGAGAGAATGACAATAATTTGAAGTCGACATAATATAGCCTCAGAACAATAACTATGATTGCTCTAACAACATAGGCATCATAATATTAATGTCTACCTACTACATGACAAACGGCTGCCAATTTAAAGGACGACATAGTTAGCTTTTTTGTATACCTTTTTAGGGTTCCGTAGTCTGACAAGGAACCCTTATAGTTCCGCCATGTCCGCGGCTAAGCGCTGAGACTATTAGTACTAGAAAGCTGCAATTTGGCACGGATATAAATTTTAATCACGCCGAGAAAATGGTAAAATAAAATCTTGAAAAAAAAATTTTTTGACGGTACCTCTCATACAAGTAAACTGCTAGGTGGTTGAAGATATTTCAGTAAAAGAATTTACTAATATACTACATTATTGACACATTTTTAATATCAAATGTTGATATATTTTTTTAAATTTGAAGTACAAAGTAAAGCGGATATTGAACAGAACTTTCATTGACAGATGGTTGGTTCTGCTTTTTTGATTATTTTTTCTCTAAAACAATGAAAACTGTATTTTTTCTTTAATTGGTAAAAGCAAATTTAGATTATAATTGTTGTACTGTACCCACTAGATTTGTAAATAAATCTCACAAGAGGAGTATATTTTGCACATTAAATATTTAAGGTACGGCCAAACCTTGAGGTTAAATGAGTAACATCTCGGCGTAGCTTACCGAGATAATACAGATTGATTCAGCTCCAGCCGCCGACGAACAAATTCGATTTGTGGTTGTCACATGCATGAGATGACGGATCTAGAAAATGATGTTACGTTAACGTGAAGCCTCCATTACCTTGGAGCTGAGGATGATGAATTCCTGAAGATGAGAGTATCGATCTGCCGGAACCAAGCTCACAACTACAGGTCAGAAAATTATACGTGCTCATTTGAATTTGTTACTCATGTTGCAATTTCAATAGGATATTTTATCACGTTATTATGAAAAAATAGTATTAGTGTAACAAGTGATGTCTATAAGTTCAAAACGGAACTCTTATGGGACCACTTTGTCCGTTTGTCAAGATTCCTTTTCTTAAGGCTGTTCAATCACCCAAACTCGCGCGCGCAGCTCAGTCGCCCGCCAGCCTTCGTACGGGGAACCCGTGTCGCCGTTAATGAAAGGAAAATGCATAAACAATATTAGGAAAATGCTATGCTATGCTAAATGTAAACACATTTGCGTTTAGTCGTAACATATCGCTGCAAATCACATCACCTAATCGCGTCACGAGACCGAAAAATACTTAACAATGGAGTGTGGGATTTTGCGTTAGCCTCCTTAAGCCATGTGAGAGATATGAAGTTGAAACTAACTAATACCTTCTACAGATTTCTATGGCCCCATGGTGCTATTATAAAATCAGGTGTCTTATTCTAAACGGAAAGAAAGTTATTGCCCTTTTCGTTATAAATTTTATACAAATTAGCTTACTATGAAAGCCTATAGGCCATAGTTAGAGTTATAGAAGAAGAGAGCCGGTGTCGAGTAGCGTCACGACCGCCAAAAACTAACTAATGCCTTCTACAGATTTCTATGGCCCCATGGTGCTATTATAAAATCAGGTGTCTTATTCTAAACGGAAAGAAAGTTATTGCCCTTTTCGTTATAAATTTTATACAAATTAGCTTACTATGAAAGCCTATAGGCCATAGTTAGAGTTATAGAAGAAGAGAGCCGGTGTCGAGTAGCGTCACGACCGCCAAAAACTAACTAATGCCTTCTACAGATTTCTATGGCCCCATGGTGCTATTATAAAATCAGGTGTCTTATTCTAAACGGAAAGAAAGTTATTGCCCTTTTCGTTATAAATTTTATACAAATTAGCTTACTATGAAAACCTATAGGCCATAGTTAGAGTTATAGAAGAAGAGAGCCGGTGTCGAGTAGCGTCACGACCGCCAAAAACTAACTAATGCCTTCTACAGATTTCTATGGCCCCATGGTGCTATTATAAAATCAGGTGTCTTATTCTAAACGGAAAGAAAGTTATTGCCCTTTTCGTTATAAATTTTATACAAATTAGCTTACTATGAAAACCTATAGGCCATAGTTAGAGTTATAGAAGAAGAGAGCCGGTGTCGAGTAGCGTCACGACCGCCAAAAACTAACTAATGCCTTCTACAGATTTCTATGGCCCCATGGTGCTATTATAAAATCAGGTGTCTTATTCTAAACGGAAAGAAAGTTATTGCCCTTTTCGTTATAAATTTTATACAAATTAGCTTACTATGAAAGCCTATAGGCCATAGTTAGAGTTATAGAAGAAGAGAGCCGGTGTCGAGTAGCGTCACGACCGCCAAAAACTAACTAATGCCTTCTACAGATTTCTATGGCCCCATGGTGCTATTATAAAATCAGGTGTCTTATTCTAAACGGAAAGAAAGTTATTGCCCTTTTCGTTATAAATTTTATACAAATTAGCTTACTATGAAAACCTATAGGCCATAGTTAGAGTTATAGAAGAAGAGAGCCGGTGGGGAGTAGCGTCACGACCGCCAAAAACTAACTAATGCCTTCTACAGATTTCTATGGCCCCATGGTGCTATTATAAAATCAGGTGTCTTATTCTAAACGGAAAGAAAGTTATTGCCCTTTTCGTTATAAATTTTATACAAATTAGCTTACTATGAAAACCTATAGGCCATAGTTGGAGAGGTACGAGTGTCGAGTAGCGTCACGACCGCCAAAAACTAACTAATGCCTTCTACAGATTTCTATGGCCCCATGGTGCTATTATAAAATCAGGTGTCTTATTCTAAACGGAAAGAAAGTTATTGCCCTTTTCGTTATAAATTTTATACAAATTAGCTTACTATGAAAACCTATAGGCCATAGTTAGAGTTATAGAAGAAGAGAGCCGGTGTCGAGTAGCGTCACGACCGCCAAAAACTAACTAATGCCTTCTACAGATTTCTATGGCCCCATGGTGCTATTATAAAATCAGGTGTCTTATTCTAAACGGAAAGAAAGTTATTGCCCTTTTCGTTATAAATTTTATACAAATTAGCTTACTATGAAAACCTATAGGCCATAGTTAGAGTTATAGAAGAAGAGAGCCGGTGTCGAGTAGCGTCACGACCGCCAAAAACTAACTAATGCCTTCTACAGATTTCTATGGCCCCATGGTGCTATTATAAAATCAGGTGTCTTATTCTAAACGGAAAGAAAGTTATTGCCCTTTTCGTTATAAATTTTATACAAATTAGCTTACTATGAAAACCTATAGGCCATAGTTAGAGTTATAGAAGAAGAGAGCCGGTGTCGAGTAGCGTCACGACCGCCAAAAACTAACTAATGCCTTCTACAGATTTCTATGGCCCCATGGTGCTATTATAAAATCAGGTGTCTTATTCTAAACGGAAAGAAAGTTATTGCCCTTTTCGTTATAAATTTTATACAAATTAGCTTACTATGAAAACCTATAGGCAATAGTTAGAGTTATAGAAGAAGAGAGCCGGTGGGGAGTAGCGTCAAGACCGCCAAAATAACCTTCGTGGTTATTATTTTATAGCAACTCAGAACCACTTTGGCCTAGGCCAAACTAGTTTGTCCTCAAACCGGGATTAGCCAATAACGTGTAACCGTCAGATACGGTCATTTTTGAAGAGTACATTCAGCCAAGGATAAAGAACAGCTCTTACTATGAAGCCAACAAAATAAGAAGACTTTAAGCTAAATAAATAAATAGTGACTCTGAAGCTACAATATAAACTAGCATGCTGATAGGTGGTACTCATTACATTTGGTCGCCAAAATAGAGTAAGTGTAGTATATAGTAAGTAGTTAGAGAATTAGTTTCTCATTTATTAAAAAAAACCGGACAAGTGCAAGTCGGACTCGCCCACCGAGGGCTCCGTTAAAGACTATATTTTTTATGATTTAATTACAAATGTATAGTTTTCAGATTTTTCCCTATATTTTTAGTATAAGACGGTATTATTTGCCAAATTTCATAGTTCTAGGTCACCTGAAAATACCTTATGTATTTTGATTCCCTTGAGAGTGTCGAAATGTACGTTTTTTGCGGCATAAACGGCCGTATATTTTTTTCACATTAACTGAGAAGTTTGATATTTTCACAGCATCAAGGCACTATAAACTTGAGTATATGGTTTTAATTTCAACTTGATACCTCAACGCGTTCCTGTGATAAAGGGTCTTGACAGACAGATGGACGGACAGACGGACATACGGGCAGATGGACAACAAAGTGACCCTCCGTTTTTTTCTTTTGAGGTACGAAGCCTTAGGGCTTTAGAACCAGCAACAACTACCACGTGAACGAAACTGCGGGCAAAACAAAGTAACAAAGTACTGGAATACTTTGTCGCATGTATTCTCGTTGAGTCGTACAAGTCGATACTCCCGTAGTCGCGCCACGTGCCGCGTCGCCGTAATGTTTCCGGAATGACTTTTTTAAAAGAAACGGATCCGGAATGGGAACTTGGCCCAATGTGTGGGTAGAGGGGGGGGGGGTTGTAATTGTATTTATAACAAACCAGAGAACAGGGGTCGAGTTATATTATAACTGGCTTTTGCTTACGATTTCATTCACGCGGGACTTCCAATACGTGACTCAGTGTAGAACGCTATCTACGAGTATTTGTAGTTATTCATCCCATTAACTAATTAACATATTGTCAAAGATATCGTGATATGAATACATGCCATCTAGTGGGGAAAAAGAGAATAATTTAGTATTTTTTAAAGTATTAAATTATATAATTTACCTGTCCTAAGTTATTCCTACGAAGAACACATACACTGAAAACCCCATTCAAATCGATTCAGTCGTTTTTACTGAAATCGTGAGGATATAATATAAAAACCAGCCAAGTGCGAGTCAGACTCGCGCAGTAAGGGTTCCGTTCCATTATCAATAAAAGCGGTAAAAAATCATGTCTGTTGTGGTGTACGAGCCCCCTTTAATATTTATTTTATTCTATATTTTAGTATTTGTTGTTATAGCGGCAACAGAAATACATCACCTGTGAAAATTTCAACTGTCTAACTATCACGGTTCATGAGATACAGCATGGTGACAGACAGACAGCGGAGCCTTAGTAATAGGGTCCCGTTGGTTACCCTTTGGGTACGAAACCCTATGAACGACAGTAAGACAGAGCGGCAGTCGGACAGACAGATAAAAGCACTTTATTTTTACTGGTCTAAGGAGGCCCATCGATTTTTAACCTTTTTTCTTTTGTACGGAAAGATTTTATTACGAGTATAGATTTATTATAGCACACTTAGAGATGACGACATACTGAGGAAGGTAAGAGAAAAAAAAAGTTAATGAACTCGCGATATATTGATGAATATGGAAGAAACTAAAAGATGTGGCAGGACCGTAGCAGATGGAGATCTACTTACCCCTCTGGGAGACATGCGTGAGTATATAAATAATTATTATAATACGGGTATGTGTTTCTTCTATATCCAAGCTATACGAATGAACCATCCGTAAGGCAGTGGCTTTTCCTCAGGATATTAAACCGTGGAATGAAACTCCTCCGAGTGACTGAAAGAACGTGGTGATCTCCTGATAGATCATCTGCTTCCGAACGCTATTAGTTTTAGTTAGGGCCGACTGAGGAAAACTTTCTCTGAGGTTTTTTGTTCATGGTTAATCGCTGAGTTCTATTAACGCTTTTTGTTACAATTACAGTCCTTATACCACATGGAGCACTCAGCACACGACCACTGACTCGGTGGTCGTGGATTCAGATCCCACCATGGCACTTGAATATGTTTAGTCTGGAGGTCAAAACGAATTTGCTTTTTAACGTGCTTGAAAATTACCCAATAGTGAAGACGTTTCCTCCTCTACCTCATAAGGTCCAAAGTTCCACTAACATTTTTGGACTCTCCTAATTCTTTCGCGAACGTTAAAATAATAATCAAGGCCCATCATTTCAGATATTCTGTAGTATATCATATACATTTTACCCAAATAATATCCGAATTAAAAAGGCCCTTAATTGTGCCTTTCAAGGTCACCATAGGATATATCGTATTTTTTTTCATAAAAACGGGATAGTGATAACACGTGAACACTCGAAACACCCATGTGTCACGTAATATGGTACAGTGGAGCCCACATCAAGCTATACACACTGAGTATAAGCTGACCTCTCATTGAATATACTTCCCGTACAATGAGAGGTCAGCTTATACTCAGTGTGTATAGCTTGATGTGGGCTCCACTGTACACTGCCAGCACGTTACAGTTTTGTGGTACATTGACATGTTCAAATGGATATAAAAATTTACCAAATGGCAAACATTTTAACCTGTTACACTGGTCTACAGTGGTTTTGTTGCCCCAGATATGAAAATGATTTTGGGTCCATTTATGCACACAATTCATGAAACTATCAATGATTTTGTTAGATCTGCTCTGATTTTTTTTTAAACCTTTATTTTCATTTTACATTACAAAAATCAAAAACGAGAAATAAAATAACAGATATATTTATAATGTCAGTAATATTTTAAGAAATTAGGATACATCGAAGTAAATAAAGAGGGAAATGTCGAAAATATATTTTATATTTCCATAAAACGCCTTTTATGAGCTTTTCTTTTATAATTTTTCGAGGGACAATCTCTTTTCAAAGACCAACAGTAAAATTGTTCAAAATATAAGATATGCAAAAATCATGAAAATACGAGCACATTGAGAACTTTCATGAATATATTCGTAATCTGGGCACTTGAAGACGTAAAAATTTGCGATGATATCCAGGGCAACAAAACAAAACTTTTTTTTTGTAGAGCTGTGTTATCAATGTCCTCCAATCACAAACTGTTTGTGACTATCTACACATATTATGTAATTCTAGATATTTCATTTGGGGGTACCCTATGATAACTTCTGTTTACCTCGCGTATCACGTTTCAATGTTTCAGATATAACATAGAGCGATAAATACAAACGGTGTGTGGCGGAACCCATATGTTACCGCCAAGTTTCACTCTCGCCCCAGTCTCCAGTGCTCAAGGTTCATTTCTCGGTGGCAAGCGTTTTCTCTAGGGTGTCAGAAGTTCGATATGTCGCGGTGTCGGCGCTCGGTGTGCAGGTCACGTGCCTGGTTCGAGTCCCGCCTCGTGTTGTGCCTTTGTTTTGGAACTTTTATTTTGTTCGTCGTGAGGAAGATGGCGGCTGGCTGCTTATTACTGAGCTGTATTGCGTTACGATGACGTGTCCTTGTTATATTCAATTTGCTTTTATTAAGTATTTGTTATCTTTAGTTATTTCAAGATCTCAAAGACAATCATAAGAAATTTAATTCTCGGTGAGTATTAAGACGACTGGGTATTAAAAACATAGTTTTTGAACAAGTAGTACTCCCAAACGACAGTAGATATGGTTCTGAAATAAATATATGTTATAAAAAAATCCTCTCCCAAGGCGATGTAATAGCCTGAAACGCGATGGAGAAAAATTGGCTCGATCGAAAAAAAATGCAAAGTGAAGGCTATTTTTTCATTTCAAACCAGCAGTCTGTCAAAACTAATAAAGTAAAAATAACAATGATTAATGTTTTAAACATATAAACCTATTATCTAAATGATAGCATGGCGTTTTATTTTAAACTTGTACGCACTTGTATGAATTTATATGAAGTTTCGTTCATTGAAAAACAGCATTCTTGATTTACCGCACTACTCAGATGCGCGGTTTCTCAGATACGCTTATCTCTTTTGTTATGCGATCGACCTACGGTGTACGCAAACTGCAACATTAGAACTGTCTTTGAAGCCCTACCCCTTATACACGAGCGGTCAAAACACTTAAAAAAACAGGCTTAGCAAAATAAAAAATAAATTATAGAATATGTGTAATAAAAAAGAAACAGCTTTTACTTTTGACAAAAAAACAATATTTATCGAATGTTTCCAATGATTTACGTAAGAATTTTCTTACTCTTTACGAATACCTTCACAATACTAAGGGCAATTTATAGATCTACAAAACTATTTCAAATTTTTTTTCCGTCCTTTGCGTCCATGTGAAAATTGTCAACGTAACAGCCGCTTTACAATAATATTTTTTTTGTAATACAATTATTTTTATATTTTACTTAAGATTATATGTATGTTAACCATGTCTTTGATTATATGTATGCTATTTCTGTTTAGTCCAATGAACTATTTGTATTTGTGCCCGAAGTAAAGCGACAAGACTCACTCACCACCAATAACGCTGGGTCGTCGGTGAATGTTTGACTTGACTTGGACTTCACACTCCGTACTTGGTAAATCCTCTAACACTCCCATTCCAAAAAAATATTGGTGCGTGCTTCCCCTAGGGATGTCAATTTTAAATCGATTTAATCAAACATCGATTAATTGGGGCCAATAAAATCGATTTTAGACAGTTTATCTTTGAATCGATCCATACATCCGCAAAATTGTGGACACGATTTTTTGCGGTTTCACGGAAAATCATACAATTAAAAAGAGTACCTACATTTAATTACGTTTCCGGCAGGTACTTATATGATTTCAAAATTCAAAATTATTATTCATGAAGAGACTTACATATAAATACAGGAAGTTAGAGTAGGTAATTGAGACTCAGAAATTTGTTACAAACTTTTAACATAATAATAATGTTATGTATGTGCATTTTAAGTTACATTGGCAATAAAACTTTAGAAAATATACGAGTATATAGGGGATGTCAGAGGTGTTCCGAGTATGAACTGTGAAATGCAAGCCACAGATTATTACGTCCCAACGTGTTGGGTGGTGAGCCCCATCGCCGTACTTCGGGTACAAATACAAGCTTTTTAGGGCATGCAAGTTATCTCATGATGTTTTCCTACACCATTCAGCAAGTGGTAAGTAAGAACAAATACTATGTGCATAAATTCCGAAAAACTCATTGGTGCATGCCCGCCCGACCGGGGATTCAACCTGGGTCTCAAGATTGAGAGGCCAAAGTTCTACCCCTGAGCTACCGTTCCTTTAAAAAATATTTTAATTTATGTTCTCTATACGAGAAAACAACTAACTTTACATACAATAAACTCGGGAAAAATTAACGATTATGAATTCTTACCCAGATTATCAACATAAATAAAAATTAATATACGCTAATAGTGTGAATTTCTGTTCCGTTTTTGAGTCGATTTTTGTGATTCGATCTTTTCTGTACCGATTTTTTTTGATCGATTTTTTCACCACGGTCTTTTTTAGAAAGAATCGACATCTCAACCTCCCGCCCTCTCCAAATTGGCGCTCCTTTAAACTCTTCAGATTGGCTTTTTCAGGATTGGATAAGAAAATACCACTTTAACAAATTATGGGAAGATTTCTTAAAAACGTTGTCGCTATTACTGAGGGTGGGCTGATGTGGACTTATTTGATAGCTCGGTTTAGCGGCGCGAGTGTTGCCAAAGAATCTTGATCCGAAACCTTGACACATCTTAAATTTGTTGGAAAATAAACAATGCACCTAATGCAATTAGCTCTTTATGGTTTCAAAGAAGTCTATACTTTATAGTTTCCTTCTCAGTTGGGTTCTGCAATAGCTACTTATAGTTCTTGCGATTTCTTTTCTACTCTACTTGTAATGAGTCGTAAATATGCACGTTGCGGTAGTGTGCGTGCTTGACGGAGCGTGTCATGCATAATACTTCACACAAGTAAAGTAGATTAGTCGTCAGAGATTGCAAGAACTAAACCCAATTTTAGTTTTGATGTACGGGTTCAGAATTATTGTCTACGTGTAACGTCACATCGTTTTTAGGGTTCCGTGCCCAAAGGACTAAACGGTGTCCCAGTTATGACATTCTCCGTATGTCACGGGTTCTAGCTCGTGGAAGGAATAAGTCACAGTTTTGAAACTTGTATGTAAAGAATATTGACCCAAAACTGTAATTGTATTAAAGATTCAATTTAATTATTATTCAGTGGTGTTCCAATTGGTCCTATACATTAATAAGAAGCTAAAAAACAGTAGTTTAAAGTAAATAAATGGGAGGCTATCAAGTATACAGTTTTAGACCATTATCGTTATGGGGTCTACCTCAAAAGGACGTTAAACTGATGGAGGAAGTAAATTTTCGCTTCTTTACGCAGTAATCACACTAATATTATAAATGCGAAACGGGTGTATGTATGTGTGTGTGTGTGTGTGTGTGAGGGTCAGTGTGGGTGTGTATGTTTGTTACTCTTTCACGCTGAGCGGATTTGGATGAAATTTAGAATGGATATAGCTTATACCCTAACTTAACACATAGGCTACTTTTTATCCCAGAAAAAACATGTTGTTAAGCCGAATAACACGCGGGCGGAGCCGCAGCCAAAAGTTAATATTTTTTGGCTTTATCTCGTCGCATACATGATCGATACAATGACCAACCTCTACATTTTGGCAGCAAAGCAGTCTCGACTAAATAAAATACCTAAATGAATGATCAAGACGAATCAGTCAAGCTCTACTCTCCGAAATGTTAAATTACAGTAGAAATGAAAGATAATAGCGTCCCTCTTAACGTAAAAAAGTTACTTTTCCCTTATTCAGGGGCAAACTTTTGATCCCCAGGTTTTGAGATTCCAACCCTCGGGTGAAACTTAAAGAACTAAGTTTTAACTTATTTATTCTTTCGCGGTTCTCTGAATTTTAATGTAAGGAGATGATAATCACAGTTTGTTTAAATTCAGGTAGGAAAATTTAAAAAAATGTACGAATTTGTTTTCAAAATTTATAATTTATTTTAAGCAATAAGAACACATAGTAAAATTCAAGATATATATTTAATAATAATAATGTAATTTTCAATAATTATCGTAATAAAAATTAACATAACGTTGTCGCTATAAAGCGAAAACAAATTTCACCAACATTTTATAAAGCCATTGTATTGCCGTTTACATTTTATGTACATTACATCCGATCTGGGAGCTTTCATGTTTCACAAGTAATAAAACAATAGAAACAGTTAAACTTACACATCCATAAGTAGCTATAACTATCCTTCAATAGTCATCTTACCCTAAAATTGAGTTAAGGCATTAGTGAGTTTAGCTGTTAGCGACTACTACAGAAAAGATACGAAATTACATCGGCAAAGGTACAGTCACAAACATGGACGACATAGCAACAATCCCAGTTCGGTAAACAAGTTGTTATTATACATATTCAACATCAAACAACATTATTATTATAATCGCAATCAAATTAGTTATCGTACCGACTAAATAATTAGAACAATAATTTATTTAGGTTCAAAGCGATCACTGTTTGAAATTACTTTACAAAATACGTTTAAGTAACGACGAATCGTTTATGCAAGGAATGCGTAATTAGCAACTTTACGTTGTTGATTTGGAGTGCTGCAACAGAGACGTTTTGTAGTCAGTTCTACGTAAGTAATGGACACAGGTCGAGGAAGACATGGGAAGACTACTTTATCCCGGATAGGTGGATATTTGATAATACAGTGTTTATAAAAGCTACTTGAAAATTACTTCAAAAATATCTATACCGTTTTTTAGATAAGTACAAAAAATACCCTAAATGACGATGAGTAACTTTGGAAATATGTTTATCAAATACACATGACACCGACTTCTAAGTACAAAATGATAAAAAAGGAACAAGAAAGGCAGTTCTTTTAAAAAAATGATATTTTTATCTGTTTCTACTTTTACAGAATCGTGTTTTTTACAGCTGGTATAAAATTGATTTTATTTTTATTTGTAAAAATAGACTTCACAGTTTAGAAATAGTACGAGCTTCGATAGACAGCTAGCTTTTTTTAAATATAGCGGTAACATCACTATAATTAATTCGTGCAAAAGCTTTTAATTAATTAATTACAAAGATAAATATGAATACGTCTAGAGTACAAAAGCAGTCTCCAGAATAAATTCGGTAACGTAACTTATTGATACGTAAATGTTTCGTAGAATTCAAATCTACGTCCAATATAGTAACTATTCATTGTAACTCTACAGTTCAAAAATCGCTAATTTCAGGATCAGTGTCGGCATATTTGCAAGTGAAGGGGTTTCTTAGCCAGGAACAAAAGGAACGGTCACTGTGCTGTTTATATTTAGCTGTCGTGTGTTTTTTCGCATGAGCGCGCGCGACGGCAGCCCGTCTAGTAGGGTACGAGTCGAGCGAGGACGCATCTGAATCCCGTGGCACCGAATCATACCCTGATTCAGCGCGGCGCGATGTGCCAGCCGGACTGTGTTTGCCAGTACGCGGTGTAGACTCATGGCCGCTATCGTACCCGTCCGGTTTGGCAGTCGCGGCCACCCTCGCTATAGATTTATCCGTTTTCTCATTCTTTTCCAACCTCGGTTCGCTTGTAACAATTGATGGGGTCACTTCCAGATGTAAATTTGACTTCAATTCTCGAAATGTATTCGATGTAGCTCCTATTGCAGGTGTTCTACGTTCTTCTCGTAAATTGGGATCTGACGCACCGTCTGGATGTCTCAAAGACGCTATACGGGCGTCAGTTGTATCGTTTCCCCGATACTTTTCAAAAGGGCCAAAGTTATCATCGTTAGTCTCTTCTAGGTTTTGATAAGCTCCGCACTCTCCTACAGCACTGTTAGGTCTCGACATTGTTCGCTTGCAGCTATCACATATTTTATCACTTGGCCTGTAAGCAGGTTCACTGTACACAGAGCCATCACCATGAAATTCGTCTGTTTCTCTTACATTACACATTGAAAGTGACTGGAATTGAGGCACTGCTCTTGCAAGACTCATTTCATTTTGGTGTCTCATGCTTGCACCATATAGGTCAGTTAAGCCGAGCAAGTCCTCTATTCGAGATCTCGAAGAATGTATACTTCCAGGATTAAAATCCATCATAGGATTATCACACGTCATGTTTTCGGCATAGAAATCGTAATTTCTTCTCAGGTAAGATTCGTTTCTAAGTTGTCGTTCAACTTCACTATACAATGATAGAGTATCGGTAAATGTTGATGCTACGGTGAGGTTTTCTTGGCTGAGTATCCTCAGTGGATGTTCTTCCGAATCTTCCTGATCACCTTCTGGGTGGTGGTCATATCCCATGCAGAAGGCAATATCTTCTTCTGTTACCTGGAGGCAGCAATCTTGCATTGCTACTAATTCTAATTGCTCTTCTACTTCAATTATTTCTAAAATTTCATCTTCATCATCATCAGCTAAACCTTTGCTTATGCCGTTGTGATCGATGTCCCTACTACGATTCGATACTAAATCATTGTCCATTCTCATTCGTTCTTTATATTTACTATCTAAGCTCTCCATTGAAACTTCTCTACTACTTAGTGTATTGATAAGTGGTAGTGCTGGAGGGATTTCGGCTAACTCTTCACTGTCGTCATCATCGTCTGCTTCATTTCTCGTTGTTATTTTAGCTTGAAGGGAAGTTTTCTTTGGTGTTGAACTGGGTTCACTATTAGGTGGGCCGACATTTTCTTCTTCTATTGCCATGCTTTTAGAACCAGCTTTCAACCCAGTTCTTATTGTGGACTCTTCAACGTGGCGTTTAACAGCCTCTTTCATGCATGGCTCAATTTTGTTAGATCCATCTGCATTATCTTGTCTTTGTTGCGCAGGTTCTTTATTAGTAGGTTGGTTTGCTTTGTGACTTGGTGAGTTGTGTCTTGATTTGTGTATTTGCGATGTTTGGTTTTCCACCCATTTTCGAATCATGTTTTTCTTATGATTGTCCATGTAACCATAGCCAATGTTTTCACCTCCTTGTGGATTTAATACCCCTAATTGAAGTGGTAGTGTATTGGGCTGTAAAGTGATTGGATCTATTTGTATAGGAATACTTTCTTGCATTGGTCCATCAATCCAAGTTTCACGTTTGTGGCCTTGCGTTTCTTTTATGATATGCCTTGCTTCCACTAATTTGTGTTTAGATATCCTTGGACCATCTATCCATTGTTCGTCACTATTTGAAGCGCCACTAGCAGTTTGATATGCTGGAGGTTTATTTTTACCATCATCCGTAAACGGTTTTGTGGGCGCTTTTTTAATTGGAGTAGATTTAGCAGTGATCGAATGTACAGGAGAAGATTTGGGCGTGTGATTTGCAGAGTGTAAAGGGTTAACTTTCAAGGGTGATGATTTTGGTGATGAGTGAAGCTTATGAATAGGACTCTTTTCTTCCGCAACTCTAGAAAGGGATGATTTGTGTTTTTGTTCTGCTGCAGATCCTCTAAGTGCCTTGCTCAATACGCAACGATTATCGCCTGAGTTTATATGAGGAATGTATACCGGTGGGTGCTCTCCATCAGTGGCGTCATCTAATGGTCCTACATAAATAACAGTATCTGCTGATAGATCACTACTTGAAGGATCAGGTTCACTACTGCTTGGTTTTGAAGCATCTTCACCGGAGCTACCTCCTGAACCAGCATTATTATTCGACGAGAACTTAATTTTTCTTCTTCTAAGCCTATGTATTCTGGACGCTAGTTGTAATGTAGTTAACGTATCGGAATAGTTTTGGGTATTTGGCGAGACGTGCACAATCATTGCCGTGTGACATGTGAGAGATCCCAAGCATTCTTTGAGGACATGAGTCAAGTTGTGGTCTCTGTACGGAAGGTGTCGTTGACCATTGAAGATGGCCAGAAGGATATTTCCTAGACCTGAAAGTGGAATACCACCACTAGATTTTCCTCGTTCTGAGTTTCCTAAATCGATTAGATGTAGGCGGCTTCTCCCCCCGGCAACTGTAACAAGCAAAACTTTCAATACAAAAGAGCAAAGATGGCTTAAAGAAGAAGATTTTTATTTATTTTACCGGGAAGTTGATTGTTCAGATTATCGGCACTTGGTGGAATTTACAAGATATTGTTGTGATGAAAAACACTTATACATTTCCACAGATAATATTTCATTTTTGTGGCTTTTAAATTAAATTAATTACATATTTTCACGATGTTTGAATTAAATTTTATTTTACCTGCTCCTTTCCCTCCAACGCTGTACTGGTATACATGCAGAGTATATAGAAGATGGCTGTCCCTGCCTTCCTCCCTGGTTCCCCTGGTACCTAGGGCAGCATCCAAGTAGAACGCTGCTTTCTCTGCGCTGTGGACTCGCAGCTCCGATTGGTTCTGAAGATGAGTTCCGAAGAGGGGATCGTCACGAAGGTATACGCCTGGGGCCTGCTCGGAATCTGCAATGAGAAATTTGTTCAGTTTCTAGATAGACGTTTTACTTTGGTTAAATACTTTCAAAATCACTATTTTCCATGTCAACCATACTATTGTGTGCTGTATCCGGATTTGAACTCATATTTTCTCTATCAGTTCCTAATATTTGTCTAGGACTAATTAATTTTTGATTAATCTTTATTATTACTACTTTTAGTTATTTTATTACTTTTAGGGGGTATCCACGCTTAGAACAATTAGTTTACAGATGTTTAAAACAAAAAACGTAAAATTTCAATATTTCAAGTTGATTTCATAAAAAATTCTGATAGAAACAATCTGCGTTCAGATTCGGATTCGTCATAGCTACTATTTTGTATAAGAATATATTTTAACAAAAAAAATACTTTGTTATCAGTACACAAGGCGCTAGCATCGACACCTGACTATATATATCTTTCAGACCAGAGTCACTCACCTCGTCCAGCTGCTGCACCGGTGCAACTGCTAGAGTGGGGACGCTATTGTATTTCCCCTCAGCCACGACTTCACGCGCTTCTTGTGGAGCTTCTCGCTTCCCCGCGAGAGAGAGCGAGAGAGCGCTAGAGGCGCTAGAGGGGTTAGACGGGTCTGTAACGGATATGTATCAGCTATTACCATTCTGATAGGGTGCCAGCAGGTCCCTGATCTGGTTGGTGTTGGTGCACAGCTCCACGGCGGAGACCCTGACGGAGAAGCGGGTTCCGCACTTGTGCCGCTGCTCGGCGATGCCACGGAACAGCCAGCTGATGGCGCAAGGAATTGCGCCCACTGACGCTGGGGAGTCGGGCCGACCCAGCATCGTGTACGATTTACCTGGGCAGGAGATACGATGGGTAAGAAAAGAGTATTGAATGCGATTTGTGTTTTCTTGAATACACAGTGGTGGCGTGGAAAACAGAGTCCATCCATCCATCAGCCTATTTCATCCACTGCTGGACATAGGCCTTTCCAAGATTTCGCCACTATTGGTGGTCCTGTTGAAAGAAAGACGTTGAAAAAAAGAGTGTTCAAAAGAACTAGAGACTTGTCTAAATAATAAAATGTCGAATTAAAATACAAAAGTCTGCGTGTTTTTTCGGGGATTGTGATTTTTTATAGTTATTATAATTTGTTGAATTTCTGTTTTCTAAAATAATTTGGCCAAGTGCAAGTTGGACTCGCGCACAAGGGGTTCCGTATCACTATACAATACGGGTACAGAAACCTAAAATATTATGGTACATAACAACAACACAAAAGACAACACAAAAGCGACAAAAAACAAGGCGCTAAAATGGTAGCGTTTTACAAACAATTCGGCAAATTGACCACATTCAAAATTTGTATGTATCAACGTCTTTAAAAGAGCTGAAACAATTTTCGTCAAGAAAATGCTAATTTTTCGATTTATTGTATGGGGACCCAAACGGATTAGTTTTTTTCATTTCTTGTCGTATTATTTGTAGTCTCTATGGGAACACGTTACATATTTTGTGAAAATTTTAACCTGCTACCTATAGCGGTTGAAGCTGTAGAAAACCGTCGTGACAGACGGATAGACAGACAGATAGACAGCGGAGGCTTAGTAATAGGTTCGTGTGGGTACGGAACCCTAAAATCGAGGAACCGTCATCCAGTGCCACCATCTTATCGCTAGTGGAGTATAAATTAAATGTTTTGTCTCTTATTTGATAACGATTTTCTTAGTTCTATGAAACTTTTATTCGGGTTTGCGAACCTGAACGAATATTGAAGTGTAAATAAAAGTTGCTGTCCGTATTTCATGTTTTTACTTACGTCCAGCCTCTTAGGTTTAAAATTACATAAAATCTACTTTAAAAAAACATAATCACATGGTGCTTAAGATCTTGAGATTAAAGATATATAATTAATAATATCTGCTTGAGATAATATCAGCAATAGCATCCTATTAAATCGTGTACTAATATAAATTAAACATATTTTCAAAGTCTTCATAAAGCGTTGTGACAGCAACGCCGCGCTGGTGGCAAAAGCCGCTAGAAAATACTAATTAGTATTAACATAGACAAGAAGCACAAGTATTTAAGCTCGTCTTTGCACAACAATTGTATTTTTTTGCAATAAAGGATTTTATTACCATTATTATTATAACAATAACAGTTCAAAACGGCGTGTATCGGCATGTCAAAATCTTAATTTATGAAAATCAAGAGAAGTGAGCAAATACTGATTAATATAAAACCTATCAATTCAGTAAAGTGACATAACACTGCTCCAGTTAAATTGAAGCCTGTGGGATTTTCATTCAATTTGCATTTAAAACCTTAATCCCTCTCCGCCCCCCACCACCGGGGGGTAGATGGAATACGTTTCATCTTGGAGCTGAATTAAAGAGTTAAGAGTAGATTAATTTAGCGGATTGAGAAGGATTATATTCGAGGGAGTAGGCAGCCATAATGGGGCAGACTCATTCAGAAATGCACTTGTCACTTCCGCGTATTCGCTTTATTTTGTGCTGTTGTTTATGTCGTATTCATGTTTGTATCGTTAAGTTGCATAATATCATCAGAAGTGGTATTAAAACCATTTAAAAATAATACATAAAAAACCCGCCTTCTCTGCGTGTGTGAGTATGGGCATTTCTTCTAAGAGGACCGCAAAGAGTAGCGAAATCTTTGTAGAATATAAAATACCTCCGAACGATGGCAACACTGTCAGTCTGTCATCGCTCGCTTTCTCTCTCTTGCATTTACGCCATCTTGTAATTACGTTGTTGGTTAAACAATTAAATTAATAAAAAATCTATTATGTGCTTTAATTGTACAATCCAGCAGTGGACGAAAGAGGCTAATGGATGGGGATGGGATATAAAAAAAACAAAACGTCTTAAAAATAAATCGATTAGTATTATTTGGCACATCATTGAATTTAAAGTAAATACTTTAATTACGTGTAATTTCAAAATCAATCATATCAAAAATTACAAATACAGTTTTTATTGTTATTTAATTATTACTTATTTAATCTGCTAATAATAATCCGAGTCGCGATCTGAATTGCTATCTATTCTTTAGCGATAATAGGAATTCAAAGGGTTAATAATTCAATAATTTTGTAATGAAAATCGTAACTAGAGAGACAAAATTCTGTTACTTCTATTGATTGGATTGCGCTCATTTATCCCCTACAGTGTCAATCAAAGAACTAGTTTTGAAGCATAAAGCTGAAGTTGTTGCACATCATAATGTACGATCGCGGTCACAAGCTCTTGCCAAACTACCCTATCCTATAAACATGCCATGACGCATATATGTGTCTTAAGGCGAGGCATTGATAAACTTTTAATTTCAAATCGCCGAAATTTTGTGGCGTCGCCTTAACAATTATGTAACAGGTCTACAAAGTGGAAAACTATGGAGTTGTACCTAGCATAGCGCCGCCAAAGCGAAACTTAAGGGTTACGCAAATCAATCTCCAGGACAATGTTTTGAGAACCTTGTTATATCAATTATGTATACTAATATGTGTATATTACATACATTTAGTTTTTGTTGTGTGTGAAGGTTTTCGTTACAGTGAAAATTATATTAAACCCTACGTACTAGTGAACTTCGCGCCAAACTTTATAAAGTCTGAGTGAAGTTAGCTCCGGCGAGACCGATGGAGAGAAATAGATGACAGAGATATGAAACAGAGAGGTATAAAGAGACATAGATAAGCCAAAATCTAGGGGGGGGGGGGCGGACAAACCGGGGCAACCTGGGGCACCCGCCCAAAATCATACCTATAATATAATATGGTTGATTATAAAACACTTTCTCCACAATGGCACCTTAGTATGAAGCGCACGTTGTTAAATCAATTATTCATTTAATATTAAAATGCCCAGTTGGTTTTTCTACACATCCTAAGAGTTCATTCTGAAATTGTAGCGCCAATGTTTTGTCTTGTCTCCTATATTTATATAATTTTATAAAATATAAATAACATAAAAACAAATTCTTCAATATATTTCGGCCTCTTCTATGAGGCCGTCATCAGTTGAATATTATCATTTATTCAATTGATGACAGTCTCATAGAAGAGGCCGAAATATATTGATGAATCTGTTTTTATGTTATTTATATTTTATTACCAATATTTAAAGAAAAGAAAAGGCAGGCTAAAAATATAGCAATTATATCTGTATTTATATAATTCTATGTCACACAAATCAAATGAAAAAGTTATTTATTAGGTAATAGATAATAAAGAGAGCTAAATTATTAGACGATTATTAATGTCCCGTTCACGGAAAATGCCAACCATTATATATTTGTGATTTTTAAAAAATATATTTTAGTATATACACAAAAGAATAAAAAAATATTTCAAGATATATTTCGGACCCCACTGGGCCCGGCATCAGTTGATATAATAATTATAGGATAGATATTATATCAACTGATGCCGGGCCTATAGTAGGGTCCAAAATAAATCTTGAAATATTTTTAAATCCTTTTGTGTATGTATATATACTATAATAAAATAAAAATAAAAGAACAAGCTATTAAAGTTTATATACATTTATTTTATTGAGTTTTTTTTAAACAATTTGTCTCAAACACTGGAGAGAGGGGGCGTCATTAAAAAGTTTTTGCCCCAGTTCGAAAAAATCGTAGATCCTGGGCTGGCAAAGTATTAAGTTTGTACAAACGACGGTTTCACAACAGTATCCGACATGGCCCGTCGACTACCGGCAGGAAGGACACTGTCCGGTCTGCGTGCTTTGTGGGTGCAATTCGTGCCCGAAGTACGGCGATAGGGCTAACCACCTATCATGCTTGAATGTAATAATCTTCGGTGAAGCGTGGGTGTACGAGTGTGAACTATGAGAAACACCCCGCTCGGAGATTTATGTCGTGTATTTTTTTTGTAATTTTAAATTGTCGGGTTGGCTGTCAGTTTCACGGCACCACGTTGCCAATATTCAGCCCCGCTTGCTTAGTTGCTACGAACTACAGCCGAGGAGTTTGGGAGCAGGTCCCAGTATAATGTGTGAAGTGGGTTTAGATTTATTCAGGAATTGGTGGAACTTCAGCCCGTCCTGAGAATTTGCATTCAAATGGGAAGTGGGGACGCGGCTTAATTGAAAGTTTTCATAAATAAGTTATGGTTGTGAAAGTGGCTTAGTTTTTCTTTTCTTTGGATAATCAATTATTTTGGACTTATACTTTTGCTTTTCGTTGAAGCGTTTTTTTTTAATTCTCTTCCACATCGTAGAATAATTCCTCTTGTTCTCTGAACAGGTAAATATCATATGCGTGTATATTTATGTTATTTATATATACTCTGTCCATCCATCCATTCATTAGCCTGTGTTCGTCCACTGCTGGACATAGGCCTTTCCCAAATTTCGCCACTCATGTCGGTCCTCCGTCCTCCTCATCCAGCCGCCCTCCGCAACGTCCTTCAGGTCGTCGGTCCAGCGGGCACGAGGTCGGCCTAAACTACGCTTGGCTGGACGTGGTCTCCATTCTAAAGCCTTTCGGCCCCAACGGCCATCATCTCGGCTACAAATATGGCCTGCCCACTGTCACTTCAACTTACTGATTCTGCAGGCTATGTCGGTTACTTTCGATCTCCGACGGATCTCCTCGTTTCGGATTCTATCCATCAGAGATACCCCAAGCATAGCCCGCTCCATAGCTCGCTGAGCGACCTTAAATCGGTAGATCAGGCCCTTTGTAAGAGACCACGTCTCAGCGCCATACGTCATCACAGGAAGGACGCACTGGTTGAATACCGGTATTGACGACGATGTATACTCTGTACATTTATAATATTTTATAGACTGTGTAGTAAGTATTGATATTTCTATCTAATATTTTTCTTCTATGTGTATACGTGTATGATGACTTTGTTTGTGTATATTTTTCTTACGGTTTAGCTGTATAAGCTCACTCATCTCTTTTTACTATAATTTTGTTTATGTTTATGTTTCCGTCTACAAAGAATAAAGAAAGAAATATGTATATAGCGTGTCCCAAAATGTGTATGAATTAACATAAACAGTATGAAACATTTGTTGGGGGTCTCCACACTCAAGGACTCCCGCGTGTCCGAAGCAGAAGAGGCACCCGTCGGTGCCGTTGATGACGGCATGGATAACGTCAGTTAACGTAAACAGTATGACAAAGATGTTGGGGGTCTCCACACTCACCGACTCCCGCATGTCGGAAGCAGAAGAGGCACCCGTCGGTGCCGTTGATGACGGCATGGATAACGTCAGTTAACGTAAACAGTATGACAAAGATGTTGGGGGTCTCCACACTCACCGACTCCCGCATGTCCGAAGCAGAAGAGGCACCCGTCGGTGCCGTTGATGACGGCATGGATAACGTCAGTTAACGTAAACAGTATGACAAAGATGTTGGGGGTCTCCACACTCACCGACTCCCGCATGTCCGAAGCAGAAGAGGCACCCGTCGGTGCCGTTGATGACGGCATGGATGACGTCAGTTAACGCGCTTGAGCAGATCTCCGACTGAAACAAGTTTACGTATAGCATTATGTTTAAGAGAAGTAGATAAAACGGTAGGACGCTAAACTCTCTGTTTTTAGACCGGAATGCTAAGTGCGAGTTGCCATCGAATGACTTTACTACCGCGTGAATCGAGTTAAGCCGGGTCTCCAGCGCACGTTTTGTACTACACAATAAATAAAAACGTGTACACAAAACATTTTTTCGCTGCACTTTTTTACTGATAAGCATACAGCAGACACGGGGCTTATAAATACAAATATGTAGCGGAACAATATACTGTGTAGGCGTTTTGGTGTAGTGTGTAGGACAAAACACGCGCTGGAAAAAAACTCTATTCACGCGGTAGTAAAGTCATTCGCTGGCAACTCGCACTTAGCTTTCTAGTTCGGAACCTGTCGATTGCACCAAATGAGTTTTTTAAAATTTATATGCATAGTATTTGTTCTATATTTACCATTTGCTGACGATAAAGGTAAACAGTGAAAAAACTGTAAAAATCGTGTATTTATGCCCCAAGTACGGTGATAAGTAATGTTGGGACGTTTAAATCGTCAATGAAAACAAGAGTGTCGAATGTTTTAATTACAGTCGATACCTGAAAACACCTCTGACACCACCTCGGAGATAAGTGTATGTCGTGACAATGTGTTTTTGTTAAAATACCTAAATGTAATTTTTACTAGTAATAATTAAAAAACTTTTTGACCAAAAAAATAGCACGTAAAAATTCAAGCCTATAGAGCATTTGTGTTATATATAGAATTGAATATCGGTTTCAAAGTGCTATGAATTTCAATGGCTCTGACTGCCACACAAAGTAGAATAGATAGAGCCACCCATTTCAATTACTAAAACTACCGAAGCTCTCCACAGCTCAATAAAAGCAGGAATCCCAGCCATTTTCCAATTAGCACAATCTAAATAAAGCGGTGGACTATTACAATTTTCATTCAAAACAATTTCAATATGACCCGAGTGAGCCCGGTGCGTAATCCGGGGAGGTACCTTAAGTCCTTTTAATTATCTTCAATGTGGTTCCCTCGCCCCCGCACCCCGCCCCCTCCCCGCAGAAAGAAAACAGCGGCTTTGTAACGTAAACACCCTGTAAGTGGCAGATTTGCCTAAATAATTTAAAGCATTAAGCGAAACTCTCTCTTTCTTTGTTGCCTCTACCTGTGTGTTTACTGTTTATTTTGCCGAGGATAGTTGCACCAGCTGTTTGTCAGAGTGAGGTTTGTTCTTCTAATAAAGAGGGGTAGATTAACTCCTTCAGAGACACAATAGAAAAAAGAATATAATCACGTCTTTGGGCGATCCGTGTCCTTGAACGTGTTAATCAAAAGACGAAAAAATTAAATGTTTGCTCTCCTTAAAATTAAAATTCTACGTAAAACAAAATGTAGGTAGGTACTTGTAATAATAATAAAAATTTGTTAGTTTTCGAAATATATTGCGGCCCACTATAGGTCCGGCATCAGTCGAATACTTAAAAGTATTAAATATATTTCGAAAACTAACAAATTTTTATTATTATTACAAGTACCTACCTTAGAATGTTAAAGGAAACTAAAGGCTTTATATAGCTAAATATATATATTTATTTCAAAATGTATATAAGTAATACTCGTGATATAGTGATGTCTGTCCCAGGCCACACCACAATTTTTTGCATTTTTGTCTGTTTGTATGTTCGAGAACCACTCAACGCATTTGGATGCGGTTTTTTTTTACTTTTAAACTTTTTTTTTTCCTTGTAAAACATACTAAGGAGACCTTGATTAATTAGTTGAAAATAAGTAATTGTAGCTTATTTTATACAGTATATTTTAAGGTTGGGTTAATATAAGGTGACATTTTAGCCAAATTCATCCTGAAACCTCACCTTTCTGTGAAAAACGCAAAATAAAATTTAAACTTCCTATACTAGTTGAGGCGAGGTTGTTCTTGAACAAATCGTTTTTCAAAATAATTTTTCATATTTCACAAACAGGGTTATTGAACCTTGATCATGACCACTTACCGAGTCTTTAGTGTGAATTTGGCTATATAAACGAAAGTCATTTAGTATGTAATCTAAAAACCCGCCCACAAACATTGTTGTGTAGGCAGGCACATTTACGGAATATTTGAACATTTACCGTCCAGTGAATATTTGATATAGTTCCGTCTGTCTGTGTGCGGTTGACGGCACCACTTTCTGATGCCGGATAATGGAATATTCTGATAATTTATTTATCTCTGAAATTGTGAAATTCGAACCCATCGTATACACAATTAACAAGTAATCTCGATCAAACATAATATTAGTATACACTAATTACAACGCAAACATTTACCTATACACAGACACTTATTCGTATCTACATCGGACAACATTATGGTACGTATAAAACGATTAGGGAAAACAATAGCTTGAACATTGCCGCATTTTACTTCTTATTACATACATACATGTATACTCACGCCTGTCTCCCAGAGGGGTAGGCAAAGACTACAGATTTCCATCTGCTACGGTCCTGACACACCTCTTTTGCTCCTACGTCCATCAATCTAGTCATACAATGACAGTATGTCGCCAATTTACGTCCTCTTACGTCTTTTAACCTTCTACATGCGCGGCATCATTTTTTTTCGTAACTCTGCTCTCATTCATCCTCTTTATAGTTATACCTACATATCATACATATACATATTACATATCGGTAAACGTTCGCTATAGAAAATACAGGATAACACGTTAAGTAACTGAGAAATAAAGTATAACAGATAGAGAAACTAGCTCAAAGGACTCTAGTCATCGATTTTGGAGAAAATTAAAACTGCATTGAAAGCTTTTTGAAAAAGTATTTGCCTTAGCGGAGAATCGTTCCTGCTCGTTTTGCAAAACAAAATACATCTGTATTATGACATCAATCAAAGTGTTGCTAGTAAGGACACAGTCTTGCAAGGAAACATTAAGTTTGAAACCAAAGAAAATGTCTTATTTTTATTTTATTATCATTCACTTTGTAATTTTTTTATAACAAAAGTAAAATTTATATTTATATGTGTAGTCTATATATTTATAAATAATAAGAATAATAAATTCTTTATTGACAAAAAATAATCGAACAGTTAAATGTACACTTGTACAGGTTCCTTTTAAAAGGATTTTTTTCTGGAAGGCTTATCTAAATTTCACTTAAATCAGCCCAGTAGTTTTTGGAACTAGACCATGGACAATGCAGTTTTTATTTTCACCAAAACCATGACAAGAGTCCTTTGATCAAATTTCTCCATCTATTAAAGTTTAGATTTTCTACATTCTACTCCATTTCACCACGCCACCCTGTAAACTGAACAAAATATTTTTACACAGTCACATGCAAATTTTTCACATAAACAATTTAAAGTTGTGCCGCTGGAGGAGAAAAATATGTTTAAGAAAATTTTGCCTTTTGCCGAAGAAACTTCCTGCAGTCTTCGTATCACCTCCCAAACTTCGGAACATGATTTAAAATTTTAAACTTACACGTAAGAGTGTAACTATATTTTTGAAGTTTCTAACAGTTTTGTTGCAGCGACTCTTGGTAAGCGGGAGCTACAGTTTGCTGATGCAGACGTCTTGGATGTTTGATATGTGGATCTGGACGCATTATTATCCATCCATCCATCAGCCTATTTGGTCCACTGCTGGACATAGGCCTTTTCAGGATTTCGCCACTCTTGGCGGTCCTCCTGGAAGAAATGCCCATACTCACACACGCTGGGCAGGCGGGTTGGTGAGCGCGGTGCCGAAACCCTTGCACCAGTCCAGCCCGTTACCAATCTGTTTTGTATAAGGCCCGGCAATTGGGGATGGATAAACCGCCATCCATCGGTCCCAGGCAATGGTGGGCCGCCTGGATTTGCCTGAGAGCTGTCCTCTTACTCTCCCCCGAATAACTTCGGGAGGATTTGCGAGTAAGATGGTGGTACCTCCATAGTCGAGCCCGGCATCAGCTCTACCACCTAGATCATTATTATAAACATAACAAATATTAAAAACGCCGATTTATTATGCATTTGTAGGGTTTCGTACTTGAAATGCTAGATCAATTAAATTGTGCAGTTTTGTTACATGAATTTTATTGATGATAAGTTTGTAATTTTTGTTCGAATGATTTAACTCTATTAACTCGAATGGTACGGAACCCCGAGTTCTACTCGCACTTGACCAGTTTCATTTAAAATTACAACAATAATTAAACATATAAAAAAAAAACAGCAATCATGTTATAATGATACTGTCTACGAGTACAAATAACATTACTCAGTAAATCTCCACCTCACAAATTAATCAAATGATACAACTGAATCCATCCATCCATCCATCAGCCTGTTCCGTCCACTGCTGGACATAGGCCTTTCCAGGATTTCGCCACTATTGGCGGTCCTCCTGGAAGAAATGCCCATACTCACTCGCTGGACAGGGGGGTTGGTGAGCGCGGTGCCGAAACCCTTGCACCAGTGACGCCGCTGCCCGTCGCCAGTCTGATTTATATAAGGCCCGGCAATTGGGGATGGATATACTGCCATCCATCGGTCCCAGGCAATGGTGGGCCGCCTGGTTTTTTTGCCTGAGAGCTGTCCTCTTACTCTCCCCCGAATAACTTCGGGAGGATTTACGAGTACAACTGAATATGAGTATAATATGAGAAAATAAAATTAAAGTAATTTATTCTTGCAAGTGAGGCACGAGTTCTAATTGAACTTAACACTTTTTTTCTTCCAGACGAGGCGTTGAGATATTTTTTCAACACTTGCAATTTAAGGTGCGTCCTAGGACCGGAGGACATAACCACTACAACGAAAGCTCGGTGCATAACCATCAAATAATTATTAATCGTACGAAACGCACGTACGGGTAGAATACATTTGTGTGTCCAATGAACGTCCGCCGCTGATGCAGCTAAGCCAGGATGAGCTGCTGTCAAGTGAGCAATGTCTGCCGATCTGTCAGCATTAGCTATCGGTACTGATCGGCTCTGACTCACTGTTACACTGATCGCACATCACGTGATTTACGTCAACTAGTCATGAGACAATCAAACAGTTCAGATTGTGCGATGACGAGGAACGCGACCGAAACACCAGAAATGGCACTTCTGCGTACTTTAAAAATATTTAAATCAAAATATCAAAAAAATCAAAATGCTTTTTCTTTATCTTGCTTAAACAATTAATACACAAAGTCCGAGTTCTCCAATTGGGTATGGAAATACCTGTAGCAGGAGTCCCCGCTCTCCCATAGCTAAAAATACAAAATTAAGTAAAGAAACAAAACATATACTTTTACTTAAAAAGGTGCCTAACAAATTAATATAAATAGATTAAAGAAAATTTTAATATTTAGTACATACTAGGGTGTGTGAGGGTGTGTGTGGGTATGCATGAAGGTTGTGTAAGGATGTTTTTATTTGTGTATTCTTCCTAGCCCTAGACTTTGTCTTGGGATCGGATGTAAAAGGACACTAAGAAGGGTATTATTAAACTTTTATGTATTCAAATTGATATAATTTCCATTATGACCTTTTTAAGGATATTTATTTTTAGATATTTTTTATAGATGATAGATAAATGTCGTATTTATATAATATTTATCGTCTACTGACGGCGACTTCACTGCAATGATTGAAATATATCCCTGAAATAGGTATTTTTGTGTTAAATAATGTGTTAAAAATACCTTAAATTTTACAATAGAAATTTTCTGATAGGCTTATTATTCAAACTAGGTATACAAGTGACTTTCAAACAAACCACGATAATTTAAGAGGCTATTAAGAAACGTTTTAAATGTAAAAACAATTAAAATTAGAAGTCAAAATATTATTGAAAAATGTTACTTGAAAAAAAAATGTATGGTTATCCTAGCCATTCCCATACGGAAAAGGTTGAAAATAGTCCAAAATAGTGGGATCAATAATAAAAATAATTTCGCGCGATCTAATTATCTTATCTCTTCGGGTGACCATGATTTCTTTGGATTTTAGGAAAATCTTCAAAGGGCTCCATCATTAAAAATAATTATGAATATGATTTTGAATGGTTTTAATAAAACCAGTTTGTATTCTTCTACAAAATACTAAATTATCGGGGTTAGGTTAAAAGTCATCCTGTATATAAGGAATATCCGTGACGTGCTAAAAGTGTTGAACTACCTACATGTTTACCACGTAGAAACATCTTTTTTTTTTTGCTAGAGGTACTTACAATGTTATGTTGAAAACTTTTTTCGTGTATGTTCAAAAGTTGACCAGTATGATCAGTAGTGCATTAAGTTTAAGTTTTATGAGTCTCGTGTTTAACAGAACTCTTCCATACAAGCGGAGTTCGATTATATTTTGGAACAAAAACTAATCAAACGACATTTTGTACACAGGATATAGAAACTAACATCTGGGATTGTGGTTAGTCAATTTCCCGTCAAATTATTTAATGTGAAATTGAAACTCAAACACTCGTATTTAGTATAAAGAGAATTCAATTATAGCTAATTTTTCAAGACAATCAGGACAATAAAAGAATTTTCATACGACCACGAAAAATGGAATAAGAAATATCTATATTTAAAATAGTTCCATCTACCAATAGTGTATACACACTGAACTAGTGGACTAGGAATGAGCTCGCGCGGCCTAACGATAAAGTCCACTTAATATTGTTGTCTAGGAGCGTAGAATAATTGAACAGTGTAAGTATACTCTAGTAACGTAGAGGATAGACAGCAATATCGAGTTTATTTACACTCTGAAACTTATTTTTAACCTGCATAGTTGCATAGCTCTCGCAAAAGGGGCACAGATCTGTTCATTTTTATTTCTTTAGTCCTTCTTAGGGTTCCATAGTCAACAAGGAACCAGTATGGTTTCGCCACGTCTTTGTACTAGAAAGCTGTAATTTGGCTTTATATTAAATTCAAATTCATAATTAAAAAAATGTTAACTTACCTCCACTACACGTATAGTAAGAATGAATTTTTTTTCGTCTTTATCATGGCGTGAGGTGCCGTTGGATCGGTCGTTCAAAAATATTGTGGGTGTGTGAAAACGTTATCAGAGTACCAGCTCACTATTTACTCCTATCAGGTAAGACAGGTATGAGTAGAGTATCAATCTCTATCTTTTTGAATTTTTACCTAATAAAATACATTAGCGATGTTAGTCCAGGAAGTCATTCCACTAAGAGTTCTATTAAAATAAAACCGGATATTCAACTCAATTTTAACGCTTTAAAGCTACTAAAGCAGGATAACACCCGGATTAAAAGTACGGTAATAAAGTGCTCACAAAATGATTATCTAACATTCATACGACGATTCCGTGTGGAGGTACATTGTCGCTCTCACTGCAGGGTCACCACTTCCCCAACCATGCAGAGGGGGAGGACCATGGAACATTTCAAATATTTCGAAGTTTTTGTGGTGCATCAAGTTATGTAACCTACCATTCCGTTCCATTGACTCATCCAGCCAGCTGTTCAGCTGCAAGGGTCGAAACCCGAGGAGAACCAGCGTGCTGGGAGAACCAGTGATTCAACCGGAGAGCCAGGTAGATACAGGAGCGGAATGTAACATACAACGCGACCATGGTCTTAGAAAACTCAATATAATAGTGAGCCTGTAGGAGAAATTCAACGTCTTTGTTGTCAATTTAATGTATTATGCTCGCTGTTGTCTATGATGATAAATAATTAATAACAAGTGTAGAATCGATCCCGATCACTAATCCGGAGCCACATAAGTTAAAAGTATGCTAAAGTAATCTTGTCATCAGTTCAAAGCTCATCTGGTTCTACAACACATATGGTAGAAAACCGGTACGCCTGGTATCTAAGGGTGTGGTAGGACGCATCATCTTCGGATGAGACAACGTCATTGATTATCTCAATCCATGCAGGACTGCCTGGGGCCCAAAAAAATCTCTAGTTTTTTTTTTCACTTTGCTAGAGATAAATATTGCGATATGTTTCGGAAAGTTAGTAACAACAAAGATAATGCAATAAAAATTTAAGGAAACTTTTTTTTTGTACATTTTGTCAAAATATTGTGGGTATATAACAGGTAACAAACTATTATTAAACGTTTTTACTTAATTACACAAAAGGTACATGATTTATACATATTTTTTAAATTGCTGTCGAATGTCTCGACTACTCATCTGGAGGACGCGGGTTCAAATTCCGTAAAGGCACATTTTGTGTCCGGTCTGCGTGATTCGATGGTAACGTACATATTTTGTGCCCGAAGTATGGCGGTAGCTTTTACAACTACACCCCTGTTTTGTACGATACTATTAAATATGAAGTCAAATTTTGTTAATGTTGACTTGCCATTTATTAAATTATTATTGTGTATGATAATATTGTTAGTTATGTTTGTTACTGTTCTTTGTATGATAATTATTTTTCTGCACGTTTTTTATAATCAATAATACCTATGAAAGGTGGAGTCAAAAGAATGTTCACAGACACAAGCAACCCTATTTCTGCCTAATGTGCACCCGTATAGCAGTACATAAAGAGGCTTACACCAAATTAATGGGATTGCGAGAATGCACTATGTACCGGTACCAACGATGTGTCTAAATTATTGTTATATGCTTTGTCTGCAAATCCTCACGTGCAAATTAGATGCTTAGTGTAAATCTTCTGGATAAACGCAGTAAGCTTTAGTCACTTGTCGAGTTGATTCAGCATCAGAATGATTGTGGTGGAATTCAGAGACTAAGTATATTTATTTAAATATTATTGGGAGCGTGGGAATCATAGTGTTTACTTTTATATTTTCCCAAATTTTGGGCAAAGTTTCATCTGCCATGGTCACGGTATGACTGAGAGTTTAACACTAATATTATAAATGCGAAAGTTTGTGTGTGTGTGTATGTTTGTTACTCTTTCCCGCTGAAACGGCTGAATGGATTTGGATGAAATTTAGAATGGATATAGCTTATACCCCAACTTAACACATAGGCTACTTTTTATCCAGGAAAAAAGGATGTGAAAAAAAAAGTGAATCCTTTGATGCTGGCAAAGGTGGACCCACAAATTAACAAATAAACATAAAAAGATTTTTAAGTAAATTATTTCTACAATACTTCATGTACATTATTATTATTATTCTTTTTTATATATGTATTCATATCAAATAGTGTGAAAAACGTCCATACTGTACTTTACTGTTATGTATAAACCTTGCATATATATATATATATATATATATATTTATGCATAAATATAATATGATGAGATTGTTATAGATTAGTCCTGTTAATTTCATAGTTTAATAATGATGTAATTAAATAATTTTACTAGAGTGCCCGCTGTAAATTTTTAAGTTCTAAATTTATTTTATTATTACAAAGTATTTAGGGGCTCGCTGGAAATCAGCGCTGTAGGGATCCTTCAAATATCTCCCACAGCAAATGCTGAGCGTGCCACCTTTTGTCGAACAAAATTTGTATTTAAGTTATCTAATTCCTTTTTATAGTTTTAATTTTGTTTCATGTGTTTTGTTTGGCAATAAATTCCATTTTCTTTCTTTTCTTTCATTCTTTCATGTCATTAAGCCGAATAACACACAGTGTTTACTTATATATTTTCCCGAATTTTGGGCAAAGTTTCATCTGCCATGGTCACGGTATGACTGAGAGTTATGTTAATATATAAAGTAAACCACGGTCTCGTACTCCTAACAACATTTTTGGTAACCGTGTAAGTCTTATAAAATCAAAAATAAAATAAATATTTACATAAGTAAGTCAATAAATTTAACTAAATCCATAAGTATTCTGAAAATGTGTACATCGTTGACCCCAATGTAGATCCCGTTTCAACTTGACTCTATAAGGTAGATAGAAAAAACGGTGCAGTTGATAAAAGTGCACAAAACCGGGCCTTCCATGAGCGCAAGCTAAAAATAGCAGAATGCCGATAAAATCGATAGCCAACTCTATCTCCGGCACAAAAATATTTCGTCATGATGAATTTTAAAAAGTATTTCAGGAAAATTCAAACGTAAAACAATTTAAACGTGAAAATTCCCAGCTGGGGCGATGCGGGCGAGTTTTCGTGCATAAAATTCCGTGAGGTTTGTCGCAACGTGACGCGGAGCGACGTGCTTATACGTCGTACATTGAGGACACAGTTTTGCAGTTCATACTAAAGTTTTAGGCGTTCTTCACTCTATACATGAGTTGAAGTTTTGGAAAGTGGAGGCGGAACGAAGAAACGAGACGCGTCACTGCGGTTCATTCTACTTGCTTTTTTTTTAAATCGATGAGACAAATAAGCAAGAAAGTTGGCAGTGGCGTGTTAGCGTTTTTATTATGATTAGAAATTAACGTTATAAGGATGAAATTATTATCAAGTTAAAAGCTTTGAAAGATAAATACTAGGTCGATCGCACAACGAAAGAGATAAGCATATCTGAAAAAACACGCGCCTGAGCAGAGCCGTATATCAAGAAGAGAGTGGATGATGCTGTTTTTCAAGGAATAAAATTTAATATAAATTCATACAGGTGCGTTTTAAAAAAATCGCTCTGCTATCGTTTAGATAATAGGTTTATATGTTTAAAACAGTAATCGTTGCTTTTTTTACTTTATTAGTTTCGATAGACTTTGTTTTAAATGAAAAAATAGCCTTCACTTTGCAATTTTTTTCGGTCGGTCGGTCAAGCAAATCTTTCTCTATCGTGTTTCGGGCTTTTACATCGCCTTTGAAAAAGGCTTTGTTTATAACATGTATTTATTCCAGAACCATATCTTTTTTTAGTTTGGGAGTACTACTTGTTCAAAAAAGCGTGATGCTTTGGTTTGTTAGTCGTTCATAAGCATATCGAAAAGATATATACAAAGCATATCCATTATCCATAAAAAGGACCACTTTGGGGCCTGACAGCAGCTAGCGGCGCGCGGATGGCAACATTCCTTGGTAAAGTAACGCTTTGGGTTGCCAATTAGGGACAGTTAGTAGCCTTCGCAGCTGTGTTCCTCCATGTCTCGGAATGTACGTAAAGCTTTTGGTTGTGATCAAATGATTGAACGTAAAGCCACGTCAGAAGCCTGTGTGACGGTCTGAACGACTTTGCTACCAGGTCACATACACGGTCAAAAGAAGAAGCATTAACAATCCCTCTTGGGCTCGGTTTCCTAAAACAAATCTCCGGTTTGAGACAAAATCGCCGAACATATATGATCAATGTTGTAATGAATTATAATAATGAACAAAGACAAAGTTTAAAATAATGTTAAAAAATGAAAATATAATCTCTAGTTATTGTATAATGCGGAAAAAAGGACACGAAGACAAACATCAATATGTAATTGTCGGCGCAACCCATTATAATAGTTAACAATTGTGCACACTAATAAAGGTCCTCACGAATCAAGCTCGTCTTAGTTTGAGGACCGCCAGATAATCGTATAGATTAAATAAGTTCTCAATGTACCCACCTATTTTGTAACCATTTTATGTTTGTGATTTATTTAATGTTTGTTGTTTTGAATAAAGTTATTTTTATCTTTAGTTTTTGTATTTTTTATAAATTGATTACTTATTAATACATAAGTAAATAAATTAACTCTCACAAAACGGTACAAATAGTGGGGGAGATGGTGCACTTTTGTTATTGCTTACTTTTGTTAATTTATTCAACTATTTTAGAAAAAAATAGGTGTGTAGTTGCTACCTGTGCATCATCCTGCGAGAATATGGCATCGAAGGCGAACATCTTGGGCGCCGCCACTCCGACCTTCCGATCCTCGGGCTGCGCGGCTCCGGCGGCGGCCTCGCACAGGGTCACCTGCTTCTTGCGCTTGTCCAGGGAGAAGGTCTGTGAACCGGACGCGAAGGGACCCTCACCGGCCGCGCCCACTCGCAGCATCACCTTCACCTGGGAACGAAAAAATATTGTCTATGAATTGATGCGGCGAATGGAAAAACATTGAAGACGTGTTTCTACTAAAGTGTCGTTCGAAAATGGCGCCAGAGACTCGAAAGGTTAAAGACTCATGGTTGGTTCGTACTGTGTGTCATGCGACATCGGGTCAGCTGTGATTGGCCAACAGATAGACACAGTGAATGCTATTGGAGCCGTCACCGTACTAAACTGTGGTGACACAGTTTATCGTGGGATCATTTTTCAGCGGTCATCAGACTTCTATCGGATAGATAAAAGATATATTCGTCATCACGACACGAATCCCCGAGGTGTCAGAAGTGAAATACTTGTCACAGTCTATTCTCGCACAACCACGTTTCACCGACGACGGAACGTCATACCCAGCGTGATTGGTGGTTAGGTTAGCCATTTCGAAGTATTTGGGGAAAAAATGTTAATTAATCTACAGATTAACGTGCCTTTCAAACCACGTACACCGAACAAAGTTGTGCCCAACGGGATTAATATCAGTAAAGCTATGATAGTAATCCCAAACAAACTGATAATTTAAATGTAATTTGTACTGGCGACCTCCGAATTCGTAGTCGAGCGAGAACTCGAACCGCTACGCCACAGAGGCGGACAACACACTATATTGTACGAGTATATCCGGTGTAAGTATATGGACATGTATCTTTAAACAAAACCACGTAATCTCCAGATCAAACTGAACAAATTCCCCAAAAATACATACAAGCCCGAATAAAAATTAAAATCCAAGAACTTGTGAGACGCACACACACACGCACATATAATTTGTATAGCGACGTTCGATCTCAGACACACAAAATTCACAGTAGGTTTTCAAAATGTACAAGGACATATGTTTTTTTTTTCATTTCCACAGGTGTGTTTCTTTGGAAAAGTTAATCAATATGATTTTTAAGTTTTGTAGCAACTCAGAGATGGATATATCCAGTGGAGATATCTTGTGGTATTGATATCTGTAGCAGGAATGCCAAAGCGGAGTAATTTCGGTCCTAAAATAAAATCGCGTAGCTCCACAGATATTAAGCGGCTAAGTTTTTTTTGGCTCGTTCGGTGTCTTAGAAAGCTTTTATTATAACTATGCAACCACCATAAAATTGTTACTGCACAAATGTAATTTTAAAAATCTTTTTGTGAATGAAATAAACCTCCCAGAGTGGCGTAAATTGAGATAAAACTATTGATTACTTTATTTTATTTTATAAATTTTTCATATTTTTTACAAAAGCCACAGCTTTAAATTATTATAACAAATAAAATTAACCTTATGCCAATTACGGTTTTAAAATTTATATAATGACACTTTTGAAAACTTTAAAGACCAAGAAAACATAATAATACATACTTTGATTACATCAAATACATAATAGACTTCAGCAGTGTAGGGTGAAGCAGCAGGGCAGAATAAGTGTGTGCGTATGAATTAAGGTATGGTGGGCTACCCCAAATAAGTACCTTGGACGGTTAGAGCAAATCATTTTCATTAAGTTTAATTTTCACTAGCGACTCATCTCGTTGCCGTCATGGCCGTACAAGTAGAGTAGTGCTCAGTATAATAATAAAAAAGAAAAATGTCTTTATGACTCGACTGATTTACTGGTGATAATGTATATATTTGATATGACAGATTACACAGCTAAACTAGATGAAAGAGTTCATCCCAGTAAATAGTGATATAGATAGGTAAATTGCTATAATTATTATTTTCGCTGTCTTGTGATTAGTTGTGACAGGTATCTTTTTGCGTGCGCTGGCCACCACCCACCAGTCCAGTTTCTGAGAGAGGGGAGAGGAAAGAGTGGGACGTGTGAGTGTCCGCGGGCAGATCCTTTTCGGACTAAATTACCCACGTCACAAAAATATTAAAGAGATATTGTTACTTCTGAAAATATAGTTCGTTACTTCATTATTAAACTCATCATCAATCTCACACTAATGGTAATGACATTTAACAATGATTGAAGTAACACCCGAGTACACCCGAGTAAGTGAGTCGTTGCGACGTTCCGAATCACGTTGTAACGTGTAATTAGCTCACAATTAATTACACCTGCGTTGTCACCTGAATTACGAAGTTTACCTGCCACTTGAGGGAGTGTGTGTGAGGGTGTATGTGTGTGGGTACATTGCACGGGACTCCGACGACGCTACAAGTACCTGTATGTTTGTACGTAAATGCTTCATGAGGCATCGTTACGAGTTATCAAAACTTTGCGAAACGAGGAATTCTCAAGCATACATAATTAGCCCGAAGTGTAATATATACTTACGAGTTATAATGTATGAAGGTACAGATGTGTAAATATAAAGTACTAGCGTTTAGTCTACGGCTCCACCTATGCTGAATAGCGTTGACTCCGGTTTGTTTTAGTCACTGCAATAGTTCTGCTCCGTTCCCTTTTGTTATAGCCTGATCGTATAACTTCGAATTTTTCCTCAAAATACTTTTTATCTTTTACTGCAATAAGCTTGTTAGAACAACAAAAAAATGTTTTGCAAGTAACTTCGTGGTTTATCGCAATAAAGATTAAAAATATATCATGACACTGTTTTTTGCGTTATAATTGATCCAGTTCATTGTTACGCTGTTTATACAACTAATCAGCGACGAATGTTTCTTATTTTGCTTTCGGCTAGGCAAAGGTATTTTATTTTATTTTTTATTTTTATTTATTTAAGGTTACAAACAGTCATATAAAGGAACATTAAATCCCCGGTATCCCTGCCATGCAGCCTCGAATGCTCCCACAGAACTCCTTCAGTAGGGGTACTCATGTTCCAATGGACAGTTCTACAAAATACTGTAGGCTAAAAGTAAAAATCTACATCAAAATCCGTTAAGTGGCTCTTGAGTTTTAAAAGTCACATACCGACAGATGGACAGACGTTGCATGTTATATGCATAGAGAAGAGAAGTTAAAGGAAATGTACCTCCGTTACTGCCACGGTTATGACGTAGCAGAAGTATATGTGCATTACTATGGCGTAGAATGTATTTGATCTACGCGCATTCTCTGCGTAGCAGATTTGTGTGTTACTACAGCGTAGCAGATATTAGAAGCTCTGCCTACGCATATCCTCTACGACGTAGCTAGTACTACAACTGCATTAAGTTGCACACGTGAAGACACGGGGTCCCAGCAGGCCGTGGAATGAATTTATTTGTTAAAAAATATCTTAAAAATACAAACGTACTCGTACAAAAAGTGTCAGGAAAAATGAGCGTTTCTTCCTTGAAGATAAATGCCGTAAAGACATGAGAAGTTGTATTTATTTGAGTACAACTATGCCAATATACTAAAGCAACGAGATATAATCTTGTATATGAGTTTTATTTCAGCATGACATTTAATAAAAGCACTATCAGTAATTGAATACCATTGTAAATGCACTCATTAAGCCCATGTTTTGCTGCCAAATAGGGTAATAATAATTTCGAATTAAACGTGAATTTTAGTTAAATTCGATTGTTATCCAACTGAATTAATAGATCTTTGAATTCGAAATTAGCAAATTGAGTTAAGTGGACTGTTTTAGTAAATTACTGAAATGGATTAGTAGCTTTTGTCACGCAAACGTACTCGGTTAAATAATAATACATAATACTATGAGCAAATAATATTCCTAGTATGTAGTACATAAGTCAGACACTGCAAATTTAAATCTGTTACGGTCCTTACTCACCTGTTTCGATATTTCCACATTTATCACTCGAGCCACGTATGGCACGCATCTCGTAAGATACAAGCTCTTTTACTCTGGGTGCTGTGATTTAATCACCAGTTTTTGATAGACATCCTTTCTCTTAATTTTCGATGAAGACATCGCCATATCTGTATCATCATGTTGTTATTCAAGTTTGACAAGTGCCGACGATCGCAAGTATTAATCTTCTACTGTATGGATTTTAGGTTTTCAGGTGCTGGAAAGCCAAGCACTAGACATAGTACTGGTAGCTCCAAGACACATTTTTTGCATGAGGCAGATTTTTTATTTATTAACAAACTTCCACATAGAAGAATCTGATTTCTGTGCTAGGTGTTCGCTTCATCTAAGAATACTTTTAATTAATTCAATTGTGACTTATAAGTGAGCCTGTGGTTTCCGCCTCAGCTCCTGTTGAGCGACCTATATACGAACAACTTTTATATGTCTATGCAAAAAATACTACTGTTCCACAGAAAAGGTACAACACATTTTAGGGTTCTGTACGGGACCCCATTCCTAAGCCTCCGCTATCTGTCTATCTATTCGTCTTTACAAGGGTCGATAACCTCAGCAGTTATAGTTAGACAGCTGAAATTTCTGATAGAATACGAGTTACCATGGCCTCTATCAAGACAAGCAGTTATAGGTAGACAGCTGCAATTTTTGATAGAATACGAGTTACCAGTGCCTCTATCAAGACAAATAAAAAAACCAGACAAGTGCGAGTCAGACTCACCCACTGAGTGTTCCGTACAAATTAGTAAAAGTTTAAAATAATCCACAAAAAGATTTGTTCAGCCGTACAATTATGACCGTGCATATCTTTGCTTAACCTCGATGATTTTTTAATGATTTAATTACAAATGTATACTTTTAAGATTTTTTTCTATACTTGTAGTATTAGAAGGTATTACTTGTCAAATTTCATAGTTTTAGGTCAACAGGAAATAGCTAATAAATTGTGATTCCCTTGAGAGTGTCAAAATATACGTTTTTTGCGGCATAAACGGCCGTATCTTTTTTACGTAAATTTTTTTTACAGCTTCAAGAAACTGTAGATTTGAGTATATGGTTTAAATTTCAACTCGATACCTTCACGCGTTCCCGAGATAAAGGGTCTTGACCGACAGACGGACGGACGGACAGACGGACAACAATTGATCCTATTCATTTACATATCGTTTTTTCCTTTTGAGGTAGGGAACCTTAAAAATGCAAAAATCTTGAAAAAGTAACATTTTCTTAACGTTGTTTCTTTCAGCTCTATCTTAAAGACGGTAGTTCACATAAGTTTCAAATTTGTTCAGGTTGATAATAAAAAATAGGGTTCCATACTCAGCTAAACTGTTTGTCAGGCGCTAACATTTAAGCGGCTTCTTTAGTGTCGTCTTGATGTTGGTGTGCGCCACTGATTTATACTAGCCAAATTAATTATAAATATCGTGACATTGTTGGTCTTAAGTAAAAAAAAACGATTTCTTGTTAGACGTTACGCTCAGAGCAATAAAATGTTCTAAACATTACAACAACCAAACATCGATCTGTGACTTTGTATGTTCCAGTGGCAGCCAACCAGCGGGCGGCGGCCTGACTCGATAGCCAGTCGGCGAGCGGCGAGCGGCGGCGGTGGCGGCGGGCTGACGAGCTGAGCCCTAAATCCCACTGACGGGCAGAGTCGCCCGGCTGACGAAGATATCTCGCAGGCGCACGCAGTGTGGTGTGCACCCGGCAACAACTGTCACTCGCAATATGCAACGGATTATTGTACTTCCGCCCGGACTAACATTTTATTACTTTTTATCAATATTTTCATTTTTTGTGAGCTTAAGAGGGGCGATGGAAATGTGAAGTGGAAGCAATTATGAATGTCAAAACATTATCAGGGCGTTTTACGCATGGAATGATGATGATGCCCGACAACATTAACTGCTTGCGACGCGACGTTTACAAAATCCAGTTAGATTTTTATGTTTAGTTTAAAATTTTAACGTATTACTTTGATTTGTTTATTTTTTACTGCTTTTTAAAGGTTTCTCGAAGCTTTATGAAAGTTAATATAGCGTTGCTGATTTTTTCCCGATTTCAGGGTTGGCCTCACGATAAAAATCCCATCCCACTATCCCTCCCACTAATATTATAGATGCGAAAGTTTGGATGTATGGATGGATGGATGGATGGATGTTTGTAACTCTTTCACGCCGTAAATACTGAACTGATTGGGCTGAAATTTTGCATAAATGTAGTTCGAGACTTTGAATAGGACAGAAACTACTTTTTCCCTTTGTTCCCATGGAAAAACTATAAAAGAGACAGACAAAATGGGAAACAGAGGCGCATAACACACACATTTCACCAGCTGTGTTTACTGTAGGTAACAGTCCAAATAATATTGACTAATTTTATAGGAGTACACAAAAACTAATTCAACGCGGGTGAAACTGTGGGCAAAAGCTAGTAATATTATAAATGCGAAAGTTTGGATGGATGGATGTTTGTTACTCTTTCACGCCGTATCTAACAAACCGATCGCGGTGGAAATTTTGCATAAATGTAGTTCTTGACCTGGAATAGGACATAGGCTACTTTTTATCCCATAAATCAGTTCCCATGGGATGAAAATAGGGTGTCAAGTTTCTATAGAAAAGTGATGTGTCACTCTTTCACGCCTCACCTATTGAACTGATTGGCCTGACACTTTGCACAAATGTAGTTCTAGACCTGAAATAGGAAAAAGGCTACTTTTATCCCATAAATCAGTTCCCATAGGATGGCAATGGGATGTCACAAAGTCTAATTCAACGCGGGAGAAGCCGCGGGCAAAAGCTAGTTTTTCATATTAATGAGCCCCGTTTTAAGGAAAAGGTTATCATTGTGTGATCCATGTAAATCCAAGTCGGTTAATTTATTCAGTCCCTACTTAAGGGACCTTCTGTCATAATTAGCTAACCTAACAACATCTTATAGGGACCATATCAATATTAAAAATCTTTCATGTTTTAATTAAATAGATTGACTTGGTGATCGCACTAAATAATCTAATTTAATGTATAGGTAATATGTGTTACTTGTGAGATACATTGTGTTTTAGTGCGATTGCCAAGTCAATCTATTTATTTAAAACATAAAAGATTTTTAATATTGATACGGTCACCCTAAGATGTTGTTATATTAGCTAATTATGTAATAACTTAAGATAGAGGGTCCCTTAAGTAGGGACTGAATAAATTAACTGACTTGGATTTACATGGATCTCAGAACTTTTTACGGTAGAAGAACTAAGTTGCGAGACTTTGTTTTTTTTACAAGTTTTGTTTTTGATGGCATATTATTGTCCGTTACATACTTTACCTAGGCAATGTAAAGGAATTGTATAGAGTACCTGCTGGTTCATCAGCAAAGTGTACAGTTATTACTGATCAATGGGATAATATTAAGTTCGCAGTCAAAATTAGTAAATACCTACCATATAACCAAAAAGCTAAGCTTTGTTATATACATGCCCTAATCAATTTCCCGCTCCCGCTCACGTCTCTTAAATAATAGGTTGGGGAAAAACTCTTTTCGCAAATAGTATGTATGAACTTATAATAAAATCTCTTTGGCTATACCATATGTATCTGGCTGGTTTTGGTATTATTAAAAAGTTTAAATTTTAAAAAAGATAAATCCAAATTTAAATTAGGTAAAATTTTTTTTTTCATTTGTTTTTCTTACCGTTAAGATGAGTGAATCTAATGAAGAAATTCGATACATTTTAAAATTTTACAACAAAAAAGGTAAATTGCAATGCAAGCCGCAAAAAAAATTGTGATGTTTGTGGACCTAGTGCAGTGTCTGTGAGAGTAGCACAAATTTGGTTTAAGCATTTTCAATCCGGAAATGTTGATGTCAAAGATGCACCTTGCTCTGGGCGCCCCGTTGTGGATAAAATGGATGCCATTTTTGAAAAAGTGGAGCAAGATCGGCATATCAGTAGTTATGATGTAGCTGAAAAACTGGGGATTGAACACAAAACAGTTTTGGTGCATTTGAAAAAAGCTGGGTACACAAAAAAGCTCGATATTTGGGTGCCCCATGAGCTCACTGAAAGAAACTTAATGAATCGTGTACTCATTTGTGATTCTTTATTACGACGTAATGAAACCGAACCATTTTTCAAAAACCTGATAACTGGTGATGAAAAGTGGATCACGTACGACAAGAACGTGCAAAAAAGGTCGTGTTCAAAGGCTGGTCAGGCTTCACAGACTCTGGCGAAACCCGGGTTATCTCCCAACAAGGTAATGCTGTGTGTATGGTGGGATTGGAAGGGCATTATTCATTATGAGCTGTTACCGCCAGGCAGGATCATCGATTCTGCAACTAATTAGATTAAAATTCTAACAACTGATTACATTAAAGCAAGAAGTTGAGAGAAAGCGGCCGGAATTAGTCAACAGAAGGGGTGTGGTTTTTCATCATGATAACGCTAGACCTTTTTTACACACATCTTTAGCCACTCACCAAAAATTAAGAGAGTTTGGCTGGGACGTATTAATGCATCCGCCGTATAGTCCTGACCTTGCACCTTCAGATTTACACTTGTTTCGGTCTCTTCAGAATTCTTTAAGCAGTGTCAGGTTAACATCACGAGAGGACTGCCAAAACCACTTGTCGCGGTTTTTTGATCAGAAGCCCCAGAATTTCTATAGCAATGAGATCATGTCCCTACCTAAAAGTTATATTATATTAATCAGAAAGTTATCGAACAAAATGGCACCTACATACTTTAGTTAAATGTAAATGTAAAATCCATCCAATATTTAAATGTAAATAAACTTTATTAAATAATGTTTTGAATTTTAATATAAAATGCGAAGAAACGCTGCGCGTTCGTATTTAATTAATAATATTTCATACATTACCTTAACCTTATTGGCATTGTATATGTCGTCACCAGATTTAAATGTTCAACGTTTAACGATTTGGTCAGCGACGTTTGGCTATTTCATGAAATACTCAGCTCCGCTTCGCTCGGCTCCTGAATTTATATTCACAAGCAACCTAGCACACTCCTCCTCGCCTCGCTCGTCGTCGCACCTACTTTGCCCACGGAAAAAATTTAAATAGCATCGCACAAACAATAACAATGCGCCATCAGCGCCGCTAGTGGTGAATAAATGTAACTACCTATATTTTACGATATGATCATACGATGTTTGACCAGATCATGAAATGTAACATATACATTACATTAATTCGTTTTAATTGTTAAAATATGATCCAAGTACGTGTGAAAATATGGCGCTTAAGTTGCAAGGCATAAAAAACGCGCACAGTTCAACGGGAATTTTCTTTGAAACGCATTATTTTAAAATTTTTCATTTTCATTTTTTTTTTCAACGCTGTTTCAGTATGTTAATCTGCCCAATCCCAGTGCCATCGTTAGTCCGTTTTAGTTCTGTATTTAATGAAAATAAACGTTAACTAATAAAGTGATCGTGTGAATTTAGATCTATGAGAATATAATCATTGTGAAAAGCACCTGAGAGTTATTTATTAAATCCTTAACACCCTATATTTTGTAATGAGCACCTCCTAGGAGACAGGAGGTTTATATGAGCACATTTATAAAAATGTTTCCCTTCCTATTCAATGGAACGTAACAAGCAGTTGTAAAGTTATAAAATATTCTTGGAAAATTACTATTTTCCAATTATAATCTAATTCTAGATTCTTTGATCAACACCCCCTTTATGGTTTTTGATGACAGATGTGATAAAAAAAATACAAAATTAAGGAACTAAGCAAATAAAACTGGGAAATATGAATGGCGAACCATCTACATTCCTACTCGCACAAGCATGATCGAATAAACGAATTGTAAGGAAAGGAATGAATAGTTTTGTGTACACACAAAAAGAGGAAAAAGTTTGCTACGTGTTCATACGCTCAGGGGTAGTCAACCCCGGGGGGTTGGGGGGCCGCGGGCCGCCACTCCGGTGCGAATACTTCAGCGGAGCGACGAATATTTTCCTCGACGAAAATTTAAGCAAATTGCGTAAAATTGGGGCAACCAACGGGAGTGCAGCTATCGTGACGGTGCGAGTGCGTTCATGCATAAAATTAAGCCAGGATAATGAAACGTAGTAAGCACCGTTTCGCGCCATCTATGGTGTTAAGTTGCAGAGTTTTCTGAAATACACTCGCTATTACCTTGATTGATGTAGCAGCGCCCCCTTTTGTTGAGATTCGACTTTATCCCTCCAACCAACCTAGTTTAATTTTACGTTTTACCTAGATTGCCATTGTAGTAAACACAGATTGAAATATGATTTAGAAAATTTAATGTACATATCAACTTTATTTTTCATGAAAATGAACGACAGTCTTGTCGTTGAAGTTGCCTAAAAACTGATTTACTTTTTATATTCGCACGAAGCGATGGCGGACGAAATCGGTTCGCAAATGACGCAGGCCTCATTTCTGTCGTGGTTGTTTACGACCCTTCACCCTATCAATCAGGAAGTGATCGGAGAGGGTCTCCGCATAAAATGTTCAGAGTTCTTTTATGTTGATCGCGCCTGAACAATGTTGATCGCGCCTGAACAGAGTCGCTCGATGATCTATAATTTGGATGCAGAGTGTGATCTATCTGTCGTGTAAAGGCCGGTCTTGCTCGTTTACTATAAAAAATGTTTGTATTCTATCACCACTTCCTTGAAACGATAATGATACTTAAATGATTTTAAGAAAAAATGTATCAATCGATATATACAGAGAGTATAATTTACAACAAAGATACTCTGAAGTCTATGTTCAGTATTCAGAGCCAAATACAGAAAAAATTGTCGCACACCGTGTCAAAATACAAATAAGCTATTTGATCACTGTAAAGCGATTTCAGTTCATACAAAACCTAAATAAATACATACACTCACGCCTGTCGCCAGAGGGGTAGGCAGAGACTATAGATTTCCATCTGCACGATACTGACCCACCTCTTTCACCTCTATACATCTAGATATAAAAGTTTTTCTATTCCTCAATATGTCACTTATCTGGTCAGAATACTGCTGAATACCCAGTCGAGCTTTATCTTCCACTTGAGCACAATTTTCTTTTGTCTCAATTTTCTCTCATTATGTCCAAACCATCGAAGCATTCCTTTTAATTACACACATAAAATACACGCAACCAAATAAACAATATTTCCACACTTAGTAAGTATGTACCAATAAAAAATAAACCACGCCAAAACGACTCAACAAGTTTCTCAAAATAAATGAAACCGGGGCGCGTCGACAACCACTTTAGAAAACAAACGAGCTTCTAGTTAGTACATTATCTTTCGTCTAATAAACTATCTCACTCGTGAGCTTGGGATCTCACTGAATCCTGAGAGGATAAAACACAATTTGAATCAATACTTTTTGCGAGAACTTTAATATTAAATGATATCAGTGTACCTATAGGATTAATATTTAATAGGTGGTAGAGCTGATGCTGGGCTCGACTGTGGAGGTACCACCATCTTACTCGCAAATCCTCCCGAAGTTATTCGGGAGAGAGTAAGAGAACAGCTCTCAGGCAAAACCAGGCGGCCCACCATTGCCTGGGACCAATGGATGGCGGTTTATCCATCCCCAATTGCCGAGCCTTATATAAAACAGACTGGTGACTGGCAGCGGTGTCACTGGTGCAAGGGTTTCGGCACCGCGCTCATCAACCCGCCTGCCCAGCGTTTGTGAGTATGGGCATTTCTTCCAGGAGGACCGCCAAGAGTGGGGAAATTCTGGAAAGGTATATGTCCAGCAGTGGACGAAAAAGGCTGATGGATGGATGGATAGGATCATCGATGAAATATAACTTTGTACAATTCTTAATTATATTAAGTAAGACCAAAGATAGTTTAAAGGTAGAGTTTAAACAGCACAAGAGAAAAACTTGTGGCTTTTGTAAAGTTAGAAAAATTTAATTAAATGGTTTGTTTGTCTCACTAAATTACCTCATTCGTTTTGTGAAAAGATGAAAAAACCCTCTTTCTACACAATACTCGTTCTTTCTATAGACGCCTAACCTTTTATCCACGGAATAAAACGCGGTTTTATCGGGAATCCGTTTTAAAAGTCAAGGAAAAAATGTAAAATGGGGCGAAGGAGGAAAATGTCATTTGGCGTTGAACAAAGAAGCTAACAAAGTGAAAATAGCTAACAAAATAATGTAATATTGTCGTATTTACGGGTTTCCTGAAATTTATGATTCGCTATTTGGCCTTTTCCAGATTTGTGTGGTACACTCAACTGGTTTATTTACAATAATTCCATTTTGCTTGATTCATTTTGAGCAATAAGTCAAGGAGGTGGCTCCGATACCCAATATTATTGTTTATACACAAATATTATTTAAACGTCAATTAATATTATCAGCTTATACATCCACTAACGCATACCAATGGCCATACGTAGTACCCCGTGGGTCTACGAAACGGGAAAACTGTGTAGCCGCAGCGTTTGCTACGGCGTAGTAAATAAGAGTCAGTTGACGCATTTTTATCTGCATGATTTAAGGGGTAGCTATCGCTTGTATGATTTAAGAGTACTGTATTCAGTGGCTTGAAGTCAGTCGCGGACGTGGTCACTATGCTTGCTATTTAATTCTACATTCAACTTCGGATTATAGAGCACTGACTGACTGTTATTGGTTGGCCCGAACGTACATTTCCCGAGCTCGTACGGAACTAACCGAACACGCTGTGAGAGGCAAGCTAACGCGAGACAAAATTCTTGTAATGAAAAGACTCGAAAATGGTTTTGGTTCTTCCTATAATTTCAGGAGAAATATCCCAAAAATCGGAATGAAACAAAAATATTTTTCAATAGTAGAAAATATACTACGCTGTGAACCTAAAATTATTTGATTTGTATCGCTTCTACGGTACATAAACGTTCATCAAAATATGTGCAAAATCCAGGACTTTTATACGCTTCTAACTTTTACAAGTATTTTTGATTTTGATAAATGTTTTAGGTTCAAGTCATGGATATTGTATGGGATATGTTGAAAAGAAAAAATAATAAGCAAGTACCTATAAATAAGGATATTAGAGTGCCTTTAAGGTATTATAACTGCTATATACAATTATGTGAGTTCTATTACAGGATCTCTTCAAGCACGAACAGAGCAGTAATCATCGCGTGAATCTACTCTTCTTTAAGTCCATAAACGGCGTGTGTAAACAGCAAACAAAAGGTTATAAACGAGTCAGCACTCAGTTTTTATGTGCCCGCGCGGCCTGGCTGACAGCGCAGCCCCTGTGGTAGCAGGGATTAAGAATGCGGTCGCGATACACTTTATATGAATTATGCATGCGCCGGTTACTTTATCATTTCACATGGTTGTAACACTTTACAGTTTTGTTCGACTCTCATAAAAACACCGTAAAACATTTTCCGGCCAAAATAGTCTGAATTATTAAAAGTGCTGTTATGAGGACTTTTTATTACTGTGAAGTGTTAAAACATGCATATTGTTATGATCTACCGGTTAAAATTTCAGAGAAAGCTCGTTAAATGAAATGTTTTAAGCCAGAGACTTTCATGTATAAGTAAACACTATACGAATACATACGAGTGGCAGCACAATGAATGTATTATTATTTTACGTAAATTTTCTCGGCAGTATCATCCATTACTGGTATCATCCAAGATTATCACTGTTGAGACATGTAGGAAGATATAGAGACCCTATTAACCCATTAAAGATATAAAATCAGAGCATACGTTTTCTCCCCCCGCCCCGTTAACCGCTCGAAGATCACAAACCCCCTAATGAATTATGTAAATCGACAGAAGCGGCTAACATCCTAATATTGCAAGCGACACTTTTGACTCGGTGCCCTTAATTCTTAGACGGAGATGTTATCTGAGACGGCATAAATTTGAGGGGAGCGAAGCGGAGTGGGGCGAGGCAGCGCCGCGGGGGTTCCCCCTCAAAGCAGGGCGCAGGTGAAAATGATCAAGGTGGAAGATAGTCATGGTTTAAACTTGTGGTTGTATGTTTGATGAAACTATAACTTTGTGAACTCAAACATGAAAAAGTACTAAATTATAATCATGTGATTATTTATATAGTTGTGTTTGTAAACTAACGAAATTAATATTCAAGCTGTTGTATCTAGTTGGTACAACAGCTTGAATATTAATTTCAATCAAGAACTTGATAGTATTTCTCTCGTTTGTTCAAGTGCAGAGTAAGCACGATGAACAAATCGTGCTCTGCGTGCGTGCGGCACGCATGAAACATGTAAACATAGTGATTATTTGAGCTAGTTTTATTAAAAAATACCTTGAAAATACTTATAGGTGAAACCAGTTTGGTGTATTGAAATATATAATAGTTTTGTGGACAAGTACACGTGAACAAAAATATGCGAGTATAATAATATAAGTTCCACCAAGTGCCGAAAATCATAACCATCAACATTTTACAATGAACAAATAGTGAATGTTTTACATAATGTTTCGGCGCTGAATGATTTGAATAAGTTAGGTATTAGGTAATTGATTTGTACTTCAGTATAGATATTTCAAAACAGGGGCCTTAAATAAGGTGGAAATAAAGAAAAGACCGGTCAGGTGCAATTAGGACTCGTGTCTTGAGGATTGCGTCAAATAAGTTGACTTAAATAACTCGATAAAAATACAAATTCATCATTACGTAAAGTAAAATATCCATAAAATATAATTGAAAATATGGATTTTCAGAGTTATTTGCTTCCACTGTGCAAAAAAACCTCCGTTCCGTCTTTTCAATATTGAGATGATCATTCAGTGAGCGGGAATTTTAGTATGAAAATACGCTTTATGGCGTTAAACTACAAAATTAATTTCATTACACCAATCCCTTAGCGTTCGATATTAATTTTTACTTCATACCTCCGGACTAAGAAACTGGCCTTAACACATGGACAGATAGACGGACAACAAAATAAACTTACAAGGGTTCTATTTTTTCAAGATGAGGTATGGAATCGTAAAAAATTCGATGCCACCATTTTAGAACCACTTGTTGACCAAAGTGTTGTTAGATCTCAAAAGAAAGGAAAATATAAGGAGTAGGTAGAGCAATATGCACCAGTAAATATTAAAGTGAGAATCGAGAAGGCAGTTCAGGACTGGAGCAGAGTGTTCCTGCATGATTTATAGTTCTGCTCCGGAGAAGTTGGTGCAGAGTGCCGCCGCAAGCTGCAGCAATATGGGAATGTTCCTGTAGGCCCGCGGTTATACACTTCGACGTCTATTTGGAAAATTAATTAAGGTGAACTTACCTTGCTCTTCCTATTAAAGTGGTTAATTTAATATTTTTGCCTCTATTAGTGTCAGTATCATGCCAGTAATTGTAAAGGAAAACCTATAAGACCAGGAAGTTTGGTTTAGAGGGGCCGTGGCCGATTTGGGTCATTGCTTTCACGGAACCGTTTTAAAGATGAATACTGTGCAATTCTGATAACTGATACTCAAAAATATTAGAAAATTCTTCTTAATGTAATGATGTGTGCACTTGTTAGGCCATCCCCTTAATACATGTTTTATAGGTAGAAGCGAACTCGTAACATAACGACAAATATGATGAGGACAAAACACTTTTTGTAGTTTTATTTTAATTAATAGGGTACCGACTAATAGAAAACCTAATTCGCTATTGTATAAAAACCTGTAGTGTTTTTCTTGTTTGTTGTAAAACTTAGCTGAAGCGGAAGTGTGCAACCCCAAGTCGCGACATCTATAACTTCCGACCCAACCTCTGCCATACGGGGAATCGTAATAATATTAAATGTAGGCGAGAGGGGCCAGCTTCTTGTACTAATAAACCTTTATACAAGACAAACCTTAGCAGAAGCGAAGAGAGGCGGTTTTGCATTGGTTTCTTTGCTTTATTAATGTGGCTGACAAGGAGTCAAGCTGTGATATAATGTAGGCGGGTGTTTTATGAAATATAGGCGCGTTGTCTTAAGTATTAACCTTATGAGTTACGTTCTAGAGGGGAGTACATACGTTCGTACAGTGAGTAGTGCTTTGACCTAGTTGAACTAGGATTAGATTGTAGTTGGGGGTTAATCTGTAAGGTTAGCCCAATCCACGTTAGTACGGCGAGCGGTTGTTTCGGCGATAATGATAATCAAGAGGGTTAACAGTACAAAGGATATTAATGATAACAATATTCACTGAAAATTATTATTATTTACGGTATTCAACGCACAAAAAGATTACAATTACAACAAAACAAAATTATAAATAACTAAAGTATGTAAATAATAAATACAACACGTTGTATCTGAATATTTATTTACAATTTGAACATATGTAAATGACTTCAAACCAATTTATAATTGTATTAATATTAAACTGCACAGATTGTATCATGTTTTCAGAAGTTCTGTGGGTGTTTCTACCTATTAAATATATCACAACACCTTGTTACGGCAAAGTAAATATCCATCCATCCATCCATCAGCCTATTTCGTCCACTGCTGGACATAGGCCTTTCCAGGATTTCGCCACTCTTGGCAGTCCTCCTGGAAGAAATGCCCATACTCACACACGCTGGGCAGGCGGGATGGTGAGCGCGGTGCCGAAACCCTTGCACTAGTGACGCCGCTGCCCGTCACCAGTCTGTTATATATAAGGCGCCGGCAGTTAAGGATGGATAAACCGCCATCCACCGGTCCCAGGCAATGGTGGGCCGCCTGGTTTTGCCTGAGAGCTGTTCTCTTACTCTCCCCCGAATAACTTCGGGAGGATTTGCGAGTAAGATGGTGGTACCTCCACAGTTGAGCCCGGCATCAGCTCTACCACCTAAATCAAGTAAATATATTTGAACCTTATTATACATATTATAAGTTATATATTTAAGAGTTTTCTCGTTAACTTCGTTCTCAAGTAAATAGCTTGATAATTTTCTCGAAACGCTCGCAATACATATACAAAATAAACAAGCAAGACAATCCGTTAAATTATTAACAAATAAGTACCACAAATGAGGATACTAATTGCTTAAAAGAACGTATTTATGCTCATTAAATGATGTTATCAAAGAGAGCCCAGTAAAAAACTCGTATTAAATGTGAAAGAAGCGAAAGAGATGTGTCAAGATCGTAGCAGATTGAGTTATGTATGTATTTTGTATTTAGTGGCTTCAATAACAGAAATTGTCTACCGGTGTGCGTGGTGAGGGACATTACTCTTGTCTTTGTTGAGTCGATGTGCAAACAGCCTGCCACTTGCCTCACCGCCCGCCCACCGCGCCGCCGCCCGCCCTGCGGAGCGTCTTACGGCCATTCGTCATTGGTGGACACGGTCGGTTATGAATCAGGAGAAATGCGGAGCCTGTGCAGAAGCCTATTTAGTTTGTTAGACAACATCGAAATTTCCAGCGGAAATTCAGTGTTATGTCGAAATATTTATTTATTGACTTTAGTAAGCCTTGCACCCGTATAAACATGAAAAATATCCATAACATCAGATCGAATACTTGTATTTTTTAATGTTTCTCTTATCCTTAACTCCAACTGCGACGAAAGAAAAAAAAACATTCTGACCGTCCTGAAACCCTAAACTACCTACTCTTAGCGAAAATCTTATAAGGTATTTAAAAATAAATAGGTGTACCTGATAAAAAATGTAGAGCCTAAATAAAAGCCTAGCTCTTTACTCTGAATTAAATTAAAACTAAAGAGTAAAAGCAATTAAGACGTAAAATAAAGTAAATAAATCCACCATTTGTATTCAGATAGCACAAAGAGAAAGACCATAAAACATCTGAACTCTTAACTGAGACACTGGAAAGGTTTATTCGATGTTTTAGTGTAGCGATGGGCTCTTCTCATCTGTTTCTCAGAAATTTACTTTTTGTTTGGAATTATTCTGAGCTACTGACTATTATGTATATTCCTTGAGCATCATTAAACATTATTAGAATTATACCTGCAACCAGAAGTCGTAATTAAATTAAAAGCAATAAAAAAATGTAATTCGCATACCTACTAAATTGCCCGTTGTTTTTTAATTGGGACTCCCTCCGCTGCCGGCGGCGCCGGCTCCTATAATGGATACTGGCGGCGAGTATGATCGTTGAAATCGGTGACTTGAAAATACAAATTTTAGTTACTATCAAAACTAGGGACGTCGTCGCCTTGCTCCGCTCCAATTCGCACAGCTTCGCTCGCCTCCTTATTTTATCTTACATGTCAACCTAACCTAGGAGCGTTCCTCTTTGCTTCGCTTTTGGTGATATTTTTTTTACTATGACTTAAAAGACCCAGAATTACTTCCTATCCTAACCTTCATACTAAATGTGCTAACCCCAAGCCAGTGCCGGCAGCCAATACAGCGACCGGCGCGGCGCCGGCAGCCAATTTGGGACACGGCGCCGGCAGCTGTGGCACTTCCTTTTTAATTTCTATTTACTAGTAAGATGACAAATGCACATTTTATACGTATAGGAATATTGATAAATCCTGCACGCTGTGTACAACAGACTATTTTGTCTTATTGATTTAGTCACCGATACTCTCACTTGAATAGTTAACACTCTTCACACCTCGTTTTCATCTACAACTTTAACGTCCTAACGTGAAGGAGGCAAGCTTTATCGCCGTACGATAGGCACAAATACGAGCTTTAGGCCTTTAACTCCTTCATCATGAGCAAGTTGTAATTGTACAAGTAAAATGTAATTAAATTACGAAAAAACGACTCATTAATGAATGCTCGACCGGCGACTGAGCGACCGCTGATTCAGTTAAACCACTTAAGGTGAATGAGACGTGTCTCGTTCCCAAATACGCAACTTATGATTGTTTTTCATAATGAAATGAATGAAAAATATAAAGTAAATGTGGTTTATGGCACTACGCAACAACAATTTAACGTCAATAATGTTTTTCTAGCAAAGTTATCTTGTTTTATGCATTACTTTGTAAATGATCCTGCACAATAACTTCGAGGCCTGTTCATAATTACTTGTAACCTGTATCGGTTCGAACATCGATTGAATCATTTCGCCAGAGAGGCACAACCTCATACGAACGTCCCGACTTAACGTACCGTTTTAAAGAACGATAGTGGCAGCTTTCATCGTAAATCCGACGGGAGGCTGACTCGCGCCGCGAAACGACGCCGTAAATTGGGGAAATAAAAACGATGTTCCCCGAAATTATGTCGTGGTTGAGGATTCGAGGTGAAGTGGTGCAGATCATCTTAACCATGACATTTCTTCCAAAAGAAAATGAAAGTTAATGAGTAATATTGAAAAATGAAAAAGCAAACTAATTGGACATACAACAAGACATAATTATTTATAAATATTATGAGGGAGAGAAAGTAAAAGAGAAGATGATTTAAAAAAATTCAAATTTATAAAAGCTATACAGAGTTAGGACGAAGCCATTGTCATTAAGGCTGGTATATATTTCCCGAGTCCTATATATAGACCAAAAAGTGAATATTGCTACCAAAAGATGAATTATTTTTTAATATTCTTCATTCCATCCATCAGCCTATTTTGTCCACTGCTGGACATAGGCCTTTCCAGGATTTCGCCACTCTTGGCGGTCCTCCCGGAAGAAATGCCCATACTCACACACGCTGGGCAGGCGGGTTGGTGAGCGCGGTGCCGAAACCCTTGCACCAGTGACGCCGCTGCCCATCACCAGTCTTATTTATATAAGGCCCGGCAATTAGGGATGGATATACCGCCATCCATCGGTCCCAGGCAATGGTGGGCCGCCTGATTTTTTGCCTGCGAGCTGTCCTCTTACTCTCCCCCGAATAACTTCGGGAGGATTTCCGAGTAAGATGGTGGTACCTCCACAGTCGAGCCCGGCATCAGCTCTACCACCTTGTAGTTTTTTAAAATTCTTCATTAGATTAATATAAAAATGTTTTAATATATTGAACTGAATATAACAAACCAGGGTACTCAACTGCACATCACATTATGTCTGTTCTGCTATTTAAAACAACCTTCCCTCGGGCTAGGTTCGCAACATTAGTATCAAAATTTGATACCCAGTCATCCCAAACATATCTGTGGAAGACCATTTCCAATATCGTCGGACAATCGCTATCAAAACGTGACTCAATTCGCACCAAACTACACCTCGGAGAAGCCCTTTGACTGGTACAAATGATAACTGACGTCATATCAAATGGTAACTGACTCAGATTCTCACATCTGGAAGATTGGATGTCACTGCCTGAATCTGCTATCTGTACTAGGTCGTTATCTGCCATATCGATATTGGAGATTATGATCGCTTATGTAACTGGGTTCTTGGGTGTATATAAGGGTATGTCTGATTTCAAGTGGAGAATTGAGTTTCGATCATAAAATATTCAGTTCAAAATCTATAAATGTAGAATGATGTTTTTAAATATTCACTAAAAGGTTTTGTTGGCTCTTCCAGATCTAAGTGTCCTTGCTGCCTAAGCAATGTGTTGAAATTCAAATTGCCTCCACCGAAGAAATAAAAAAAATATACAGGTTAGCGCCTTGAGATGAGGCAGTATGGGGAAAATTGTATGTATAAGGTAAAAATAATTGTATGTATGACCTACTAAATAATATCCATGACATGGGTATCAAATGATAAAGTTTGCAAATCAGAATAAGTGACGTCTAAATTAAATAGGGCGGACTCAATTTCCTTAACTACACTCTTGAGAAACTTATCAAATTAACAATATAACGTTGTTTACTAAAATGTACAAAATAAAACAATAAATAAAAAACCTTTTCAGAAATAAGTTTTTATTTAAGCCATTGAATAAAACGAATGAAATAAGTTTTGATATTTTATGTTTAGATGAATTATTTGTTTTCAAAAAGCTTGTCGCATAAATTTTCACAAAAGTAGGTACCGAATAATTAATTGGTAAGTAACTACTTGCTGAAGTGTGTGTTTTCTTTGCAATTCGCAAGTTACAATCTTTTTAAAAATAAAAAAGTCAACATGAAATGTTAATTCAGTTTCAGCTATCTAAACTTTTTTCATTCATTTAGTCCAAAGCTTAAATAAAATCTTGTTATTAAAAAGATTTTTTCATTTATTGTACATCGTTAGTTGGGCTTTCGGCGACGAGACGACGACGTACCAAATAACGGTTGGCTAGACACTAGAAAAAAAAACACTATAATACGATACTTTTCGATAAGCTTAGCACTAAAACAGCTTCACTGCCTGGGAAATAACGTAATGATGAATTAAACATAATAATTTTGTATATTTACTAGTGATATAATCTACTGATGTTGAGTCTGTACATTTTCCTAAAATATTCCATTATTCGAACTAATAGCTGAATATGTTCCACGACCTCCGTGAAAGAAGAAGGGGAAGTAAAGAGGGACCTCGGTCCACTACTCCCTTAAACACTATTAAATCTTAAAAGCGAAATCTGATTTAAAGTTGAGGGTGATCGTTAAAACTGCCAGCTCGCCCACGAACCGGTCGTGCACTAGCATAGAGTGGACGTGTGTTATATTTGCGGAAGAACAAAGAACGTTCGCAGCTTTAATCATACGTTGAATGAACTGTGAATATAACTTTAAATCAAAATGTAATCGTACGTGAATTAATCCTTAAGCCGGATATTTCCAAAAAACAAATATGACCTCGTATAAGTGCGAAGTTATAGCTGACTACCCGAGATCAACAACAACAAATTTCGACGTAATTAAGTGCTACTACTGCGACGAAATTACTGAAACAAAAAGTTTTTTCGACTGGATAGATAACCAGACAAAGATTAAAACATTAAAATGCAGGAAATGTGGCAAACACACATGTGTGAAGGTATTTATACACACAGCAATAAAGAAAAATGAAGCTGGACAGCCAATCGGTGAAACGAAATACTACATCTACACAACGGATGACTCAAAAACCAAACAAGGCAGAGGACCACTATGCAAAGGTCAAAACTGCAAACAACCAACTTACATGAAAGTAATCGATCAAGATAGATTTCTCAACAAAGAAATAATTACCTGCCAACACTGCGGCATCATTAACGAAATCACAGCAGCGAGCTCGTCCCTTCGCGACGCGCCGAAAGCTAAAATAGTCGGTGAATGGCTAACAAAGAACCGTCTAGATGAAATGCGACAAGAAAAAATTAAAGGTAACCTGGCAAGGTTCAATCAAACACATAATCCTAAAAGAACTGGCTCGCAACAAAAACAAACACAAAAGCAAATTTCTAAAATTGAAATAAAAAATAGATTTTCTGGACTACCCACAGAGGATTACGAAACCATCGATACGCCTGCTGCGTCACAGATCGACGAGACTGAACATGTACTCGACGAGTGTGCAAGCGAGACAAGTGTAACAAGCAAGCGAAAATACCCGCTGAGTCCCGAGTTGGATACGAACGCGGCGAAGCGGAGTCGCGCTTATTATACGAAACGATATCCCTCGTATGATGTTTTAGAAGCGACAAATAAATCGACCACAGCGAAGCGGCCGCAAAACAATAATAAGGATTTACGAACAAAAACAAAACGACTTCCCCCGGTTGTATGTACAAATGAGTCATGGCTAGACTCAGCCATAACATTTAAAGAAGTTTCACAGCTAGCACAGAAAAACAACTGTGACTTAAAATTCGACAGAAAATTGGGCAAGTTATTTTTCACGCCTAAATCAATCGAGAACAGAAATGCGCTCATTGAGGACCTTCGTAACAGAACCGATTTTGAATATCACAGCTACGGAACGAAGCTGGAGAGACGTCCCGCCAAAAAAGTTATTGCGAAAGGTGTACTATCTACTGGCTATACTGAACAAGAAGTAATCGAGGACATCGAAGCACGATACGGTCTCAAGCCAGAACGTGCGTTGCCGCTAAAAAATTCAGCTATGCTTCTCATTTTCAACGGTGAACGCGATATGCGTGATATAAAAAGCATTTCAACAATACTCTGTCAGAAAGTAAAAATCGAAAAATACAAAGTAAAACTGACAGCAGTAACACAATGCAAACGCTGCCTACTATTCGGCCACGTACAGGCGCACTGTGGTAGAAAACCACGGAGTGACACTGAGACTGAGACCGACAGCGACGGTAACGTCATCCAGATCTGCTCAAACTGTCGTGAGCCTGGACATTCTGCAAGACAGGCCAAATGCTCACACTTTAAAGAAGAAATAAAAAAGCAACGTGAACGACGCCTACGATTTATAAACGCAAATAAACAGCGCAGCCAACAACTACTGGTAGCAAAACATCAACATCATAAAATTATTGAACCTAGTACAACGTTTGCTCAAGCCACAAAACATCAGCAGGATGAAAAAATACCCACTGAAAGCGCTACACAAACCGAAAAAACCAGTGAAATTCTTGAAAAAATGTTGTGTATGTTTCAAAACATGCATCAACAAATGATGCAGCAAATGCAGCAAATGATGATGCTTATAAAAAATAAAAATGTATAGCACAGAACAGGTCACCAATAAAAGCAAGATCCGCATTCTTCATTGCAATGTATGTGGGTTGAAAAAGAAGTTTATGGAGGTAAAGCATCAAATTGCGAAGCATGAACCTCATATAATAGTACTTAATGAATGTAACACAGATTTTGAAAAGTACAAGTACAATATTCCTAACTACGATAAACTAACAGATACGACGAAACCACACCTTGGTACGGCTATGTATATCAAAAGAGGTCTGCGATGGAATCAAGTCCAGCTCATACCGGGGTTCGATGATAACGAGAGAAAAATAGAAGGAGTCGCAATCAAGTTATGTACAAATTTTACTACTAGAGATCACATCACGATAAGAGGACTATACCTGCCACACGTCAATTATGGCCACATCAAAAGAGAGATTCAACATATCCTTGAAGAGACCGACTGTATTAACATCGGTGACCTGAACCTTAAAATGACCGCCCTCAAGCACTCTAGAACAGTAGGTGCGGGAAGAGCTGTACAAAAAAGCATCGACGAAGGTGATTGCAAGCTTATCCACACTAATAAACCATCTAGACCGAATCATGCTGGAGGCCACATTTTAGACGCTGCCCTAGTAACAGGATCACTGCAATATGAAACAAGCAAACATTGTAGACAAATTGAGTCTATATCATCAGATCACATGCCATGGCTGTTTACATTAACCATGAACACAGAGTTTGAAATACAAAAGACCAGGGACATGAAGAATCTTTTGACTGACGATGTAACACAAAAACTATACAAAATACTTATTCAAGACAGATTAGATCCAATGGAGAAAATAAAAACAAACGAAGAACTAGACACCTATATACAAAAGTTAGAACAAATAATTACCGATGCCCTAGATATCACATCACCAAAAAGAATTATAGACCCTAAAGAAAATCTTCCGAAAGAGATTCAAGACCAAATTAAAAGAAGAAACGAACTTAAACAAAACGTCAAACGAGCACAAGGGCATCGAATTGCGAAGCAACTATATAATGAAGCAAAAAAACAATTACAAGTATCACTAGAGACGTACAGAGAACAGACCTGGATGAAAATTATCGAAAACACTAAAGATAATAGAACAAAAATGTGGAAAATACAGAGAACGCTAAAGACACCACCGCAAAAGCTACCAATGCTGCCTGGATGTACAACCGAAGAAGAAACAATAGACACATTAGTTGATGCCTCAATAGTCAAAGACTCAATAATCCTCGAGATGGATGAAGAAACGGAAATAACAACCCCATTCCAACCACTGGATAAAGCCTCGCCTGATGAAATTAAGAGAGCTATATATAGCTTCAAAAACAAAAAAGCACCAGGGCCGGATCAGATCAGAGTGGATGCCATCAAATTAGCTGGACCAGCATTTTGGCAAGCACTAGGAAAAGCAATTAATTATGTACTCTCCACGGGCTATTATTCACAGAGATGGAAACTAGGCGACTGCATTTTTTTACATAAGTCGGGCAAGAATTATAAAGACCCTAAATCATATCGGCCGATCACGTTACTGAACATCATGGGTAAGATCTGCGAGAGAATAATTCACAAGAGGATAATGACCGCGTGCAGCAAACTAATACCAGATTTTCAGCATGGCTTCTTGACTGGAAAAGGAACCGGTACGCAAATTCTAAGGACCTGTAAATACATATCTGATGCATTAGCTGAAAGTCACAGCGTCGCTATGATATCTACAGATCTAAGCAAAGCATTTGACTCCATCAACCACAAAGGCCTAACATTTAAGCTGCAACAAGGTGACGTGCCAAATAACATTATAAAAATTGTTGAAAATTACCTCAGAAACAGAAAAACGAGAGGAAAATTTAGAACAATGACAGGCGAAGAAAAAATCGTACCACACGGTGTGCCCCAAGGTTCAATACTAGGACCACTGATCTTCAATCTTTATGTACACGACATCCCAAAGAGCAAAATCGCAGGTCAGATGTTGTCACAATATGCAGACGACCTCTGTATCCTTAACACGGCGGAGAGACCAGATAACGCAACGATAAGAGCCACATGGGCAGCAGAAGAAATAATTGACTACTACGAACGATGGGGATTACAATGTAATGTGGAAAAGACCGAGTGTATAATGTTCACAAAAAAGCAAAAGAAATCGCGAAGTACCGCGAGTCGCGGATATAAACCAACAGTGAAGATCAAAGGAAAACTGCTAGAATACAAAACTAGTGTGCGATATCTGGGAGTGATTTTAGACAAAAGACTGAGCATGAACGAACATGTGAAAAAAGTGATCGCGAAAGCGAAAAGAGTAAGAGGCATGCTGTCCCCTATAATCGGGTGGTATTCGAAAGTGAACATCGAAACAAAAGTGGCCGTAATACAGGCGTGCCTATTACCCATCCTAGACTATGGAGTAGTGCAGTTACTACCCAGAATAAGCAAGACAAACCTTTTGTCGATTGAACGCCAGTATAGAATGGCGCTAAAGTCGGCTGGAGGTTTTCCAAGATCATTACCTAGCTGCGTTCTGTGGGAAATGCTCGACGAGGATCCGTGGCATCTCCGAGTACACGATCTGCATCACGATATGATAGTTAAACTAAATAATGTATGCATACAAGGACTTGATGTCCCGGGTCCAGCGTATACGAGGTATGGGCAACACAACCCGATGTTATTCAGCACGAGAATTGGCGATGTGGAATACATAAACAAACATGAGAGAGGCAAGCGGGTCAGCAAGCGGCATGTCCCCCCTAGATCAGCAATATTAAAATGATATTTTTTTATTTATATTCATCGGGCATTCATACTAGAATACCAACCATAAATTAAGTCACTAGATCTTTAAGACGTATGTTACTAACAAACACCCGCATGGCGGACAATTTTTGTAACAGAAAAGATAAACAATAAATATTTTTCTATTCTATTCTATTCGCCCACGAATAGGGATGCCGTCATTTCAATATCTTTTTAGGGTTTCGTAGTAGACAAGGAACCCTTATTATAATTTCGTCAAAGTTAAAAGGAAAACTATCACAGTTAAGAAGGCTGTATAGGTTAGTGAATAATTGTCGACCAAATTATTTTGCAGTTTTTTTTCATACATTCAAGTTTGTTATTTTCATTCAAATCATTTAAGTCTTCTAAGTTATTTGAATAGTATAGAACCCTCAGGCGCGAGTCCTACTCACACTTGGCCGGTTTTTAAACAAAACTGGATAAAAAAATAATAAGTTGCAACTTACTGAGAAATAGAAAAACTAAAATATTTATAAAATTTTGCAGCATTATGTTATTGTTAGTTTGCATTACAAGATGGAACAATCAATGAGGCAAGACTTGAAACTCTAATTACCTGATAATGTTAATACATTGAATGATTTTACATTAGTTACTACGGAATGTGCATACTTTTTTAATATACGTGCAAGGTAGAAATGATTCTTGTAATATTTTAGTATTGTAAATTCAGAGTAGTATTCAACATATTTTCGAGCAACCCTACAACTTGCCCACAAAGTACGCTCACGGAGGAGCAACTTATAAATTTAAATCAGTAACTCCAACTAGCAACTAGCAAGTTCCCGCCAGTGTACGGAACTTGGGCACATTGGATTACACTGGCGAGCACCTCAAGGTGGCTAGTTTGTCACCACAACCTGTTGTTCTAGACAACTTAGTAATGAACTAATGACTGATGGAGAATGCTTTGACTGATATTTAAGGCTCGTTTCAAGTTAGTAGAGCCTCTTGTCTCAGCAATTGGACTCGTGGATGGCCCTTATCCAGTAGCAGAAAAATACCTTAAAAAAACTAGCCAATTGCAAGCCGGACCCTGCTCGATCAAGGTTTCGTACATGTGATTAATTCAATTTTGTTCGTTTGTTTGTTTTGGTCACAGCTTATAAGCAACATAATTATTAAAACATGAATTAATTGGTGCTTTAGTATTTTTTGTTTAAATATAGTATAAAGTGCATAATATACATAATTCCAAATTCGTAACTTGTTTAGTTTTTGAAATAGACTCAGTGATTCAAAACTTACAGCTTTGAACCCCTCCAGTTTATTACTTTTGAAGATAATAAGACAATAGACTAGACAATGGTATCCCACATGCAAGGGTTAAGAGTCTTTTTTCATATATAGGATAAGTTTTAATGTATGGGATCCCCCTGAAAATATATTATGAAATCTATACATGTATGAGTACATCTACTGGGACATTCATTCCTTTAACTTCACATCCAAACCGTTTCGAAATCAAGCTTTTTATTTTTAAACATTTAAACGACCAGGAAAAACGATAAAGTGCCTCATTAAGTCGAGATAGGTTCGAAGGGTGCGTTGACAAAAACTCATCGGTACGCGGTGGACGTACGCAGGTAGCTTCTGAAAATTGTTTGGGAAACTCGCACGAAGGTAAAAACATTTATCTTGGAAATTGGCCTCCTAAACTAACATATTCATTCCTATTAATTCCAACTAGCATTAAGCTCGCCTCTGTACACTTCTTTTGTGCAATAAAGAATTTTTAACAATAATAATAATTAAAGGCATAAGAGAATCTAGCGGCTTCACTTAAGATAATGGAGTCAATTAAAGTGTTCTTACTTGCTAAGCTACTTCCAAAGTAAAACAAATTATTAAAAATACCAAAATACAATGTATATTGAAATTTTTCTCCTTTGCTCAAAATGATGAGTCTGAGATGAAGCAATTTTTTTTAAACTGGCGTTTGGTGTTGAGTCGTTTTCTCATTCGTAAGTTCAGGGCCCCCCAGCAGCAATCATTAAATCCGTCCGTGACGCCCCGGAACAAGTTTTAAGAGCTATTACGTGACTAAGCAGAACTGAACAGTGAAACACTTCTTCAGGGCCGCAAATTAAACAAGTTTCCTAACAATTTGACCCCGGGATGACAAACCGGAAGCATGCAATTACTGGATTTTCATATTTCCCTCACCTTCGAGAGAACCAAGTCTGAGTACGTGCAAAGAGTTCGCGAGAACTTTGTCAGCGAACCTAAATTTAAACCTAAAATGATGTCAGTAGATCTGAAATAGCTTCTACGGAAAGGTCATAAGAGCTATGTTGGTAGGTCTAGGTCCTCAGATAAGTGTGTAATGGTATTCAAGCGACGGTAACTGCGTCTCTACATCCATCAGCTCGACTTTATGAAGGACCATTCCTGTTTGGAATACACATTCAAAGATGTATTTGTTGTCTTAAGGTTTTGGACGTCACTCTATAATTAATTGAACATTTACAAGTAAAAAAATATAGCGATTAAAAATACTTTTATCTAGTTTGTTCCCTGGGAATAGGCAGTTCCCTAGAGACATATAGTCATTAATAACTAATGAACCTATTTTAAAAACTCTTTCACTGTTGTAATGGTTTGACTTAGAAATATTAACAGATTCGATAGGACTACCCAAAAACTAAATCAATGCGGGCGAAGCCGCGGGCAAAAGCTACTCTTTTCAATCTATCTATTAATATAATATGAGCTTCTGCTTAGGTGGTGTTTGTGAAAACCAAAATTTTCGTAGATACAAAACTAATTATTTTGAATAGGTCACATTATAATGTGACTAGTACCGGAATTCACCGCAAGCAAGGGGTGCTCATATTCGCATATTAGTAAAGTTACTCGGTTTGTGCTCTTGCCGCCGGCACTGCTTTATTTTGGCTTAAAGTTGCCTTTTCTTGTGTTATGTATGATGTTGTAAATATTCAGATATGTCGTTGTATTTAGTATTTTATGAAAATAAGTGAATAATAAATAGGAAACAAGAAAAATTGCTCAAGATATATTTCGGGCCTTACATGACCCCGGCATCAGTTTAGAAGTAATAAGGGGGTAGGGCCGAAATATACCTTGAGCAATTTGTTTTCCTATTTTTTATTTGCATATGTTTATAAAATACAAAATAAAAACTCTTAAGAGAGCATATATTATTTATTTATTAAAATGTTGTAAATATGGAACCATATAACCAGTAAATAAGTAATCTTGCTAGGGTGCCCGTTGCAAAATTTACCATACATAAGATTATTTAATCTTGCAAGGGAATCACTGAAAATCAGCGCTGTTCGCATTCTTTATGAAATATCTGACGGCAATAGCTGAGCATGTTACCTTTATCCAAACGAATGTGATTTTAATATGTCAGTGCTAACTTAGTTAGTTTTCTTTCTTTCTTACAAAGGCATTCTGAACTTAATAACCCTCTTAATTTTCACTATCACTAAAACAACAGATCACAATCCAGATCACGGCTCTAATCTATCTTACAAATTAAGTATCACGACCAAAAATGTCCTTGAAATAAATCTTCACGAAGATACTCTCTTTTGTAAGTTATGTGAGGCCATGAAGAAGCTGCCCAACACAGCCTCTTGTCTCTTTATGGCAAGGACATTAACAAGATGTAATCCTGACTGTAAGTATCCTCCTGATGTCAACTTTAATTGGACCAGGTTCAAGAAATACTTGGCCAAAGTTTACGACCCCGTTTGATGGGTGCTCTTCAAGGACCGTTTTAGTCCCCGACTCGTCTCCCGTCGATCCGACACTTCGGTCGCATAAACCAGGGTTCCGGCAAGATTTACAACGGATTCTGTCTAAAAACTTAAGCCGTTATTAAGTTTTCTCATATATCGCACGGCTGTTCAACCCATTTGCGGGTACACTCCAACTGCACTCATACGAGTAGGTCTCACTTCACGCGCGGTTTATTCATGTTCCAGCTCTGTTACGAGCCCGTTACAGCAATTTAGCTAAACTAGCTTAAAGAGGGTCTCTTTACACTGCATTTTAGCATAGTGTTTTCGGGTAATAAATAAGTTAGCCGAAAAAAGCTGTCGCGGAAGTGGCCCGTAAATTCAGCGAAGGCTTCGCCCAGACAAAATATAGTCGCGTACTCGGTATACATATAAACCAACACGAAAAGGCACTGCGACTGCAACACAACTAACATTTATTCAAATTTATTGTGGCGCGGTTTAATAAAGCAACAAATTCTCTCCTGTGGCTCTCTAGAGCTCGGCCGATGAACTCTCACTTCAGGGGCGGAGCTAGGGGTAACTCTATACACAAGCAATCAACACACAGAAAGAATGACATTTCCAGCATGGAGTATGGTAGCGTGTGATAAAAATAATCTGTTTTGGCCGCCTCTAAGGATTCCAGTAATTTCAGGCTCTCAATACTTAAAAAAAACCGACCAAGTGCAAGACGAAGGGTTTTAGAGGGTTTCGTAGCACCACAAATTATTATTATTAACCCTAAAAACATTACGGTAAATAACAACAATTTACTCGTAGATGCCATCAAGTAACATCAAAAATAAAAGCGAGACAAAAAACAAGTTGCTAAAACGGTAATGCCAGACAAAGAATTCGGCATCCTTTGAATACGGAACCCTAATTTTCATTGTTTGTTGTTTTACTTTTAAATGTTATAAAATCTGACGAAATTTTAATCTTGTCTGTTTCACCCTTCTTAAGACAGAGCTGAAACGAAAACTGTGAAAAATGCAACTTTTAGAGGTTTTTTTGTATGGGGACTCCCCTTGGGTTCTAATTTTTTTTAATTTTTATTATTTTCCGTATCAGATCTCTTTAACACGTATTCTGTGAAAATTTCAACTGGCTACCTATTACAGCTGAACTCGGGGGGGCGACCCCTGTGACAGACGGACGGACGGACAGCGGCGGCTTAGCAATAGAGGCCCGTTTGACACCCTTCGGGTATTGGATCCTAAAATGCGTTAACACGTAAATAATAGACACAAGACATTTTTCCAAGCAACGAAATAAATTGAAATAAAAAATAATAAGTAAAATTATCTTAAAAATAAATAAACTAAACTGAACTGTCAAAAATTTAATGTAGACAATAATGAGCCATACAGACATATAGATGTCACAATTTATTCTTTTATCTGTCATCGAGGAAGGGAAGGGAATTTATATACCTCCTGCCTACCTCTCTGAAACACAGGCAAGGAGAATTTTGGTTAAACGTCAAAAGTTTGGGTTTTCGATAGTATCGATAGTTTTTAAGAAAATACCCGATAGTTAAGTGATAGTTTTTCTACGAGGAGGTACTACTCTCAGATAAAACATGTGTTTATTTTATTTATAAGTAAATATTTAGCATTGCAAAATGACATTTAAAAATCAAATCAAAATAATTTAAATCATTATAAATATTATATAAATTATTAAAAATTATTAAAATAATTTGTCATTTTAACGTGTTGATTTTTTAAATTTTAATGAAATCAAATCAAATATGGCCGTCAAACTCAAAAAAACAGCCCAACCTAAGGAGTGTACGAGCTCAACGTAGGAGAATTCCTTTTACATGAACTGGCACCACTTACACTAAGAACATATTTTAGGTACGACGGGAATTCCCCTGAGAGAGACTTCGGTCAAAGTACTTACTGTTATGAGATATACGAATATGCCTTAATTCGCGGCACTTCTTTCGTGAAAAGAACTTATTTAGGCACAGAATATATAGAAACAGAAACACACAAAACAAAAATTTATACAAATTAAAATTAACAACTTAATCATTTTGTTTGCAAAATGGATCAATCTCAGCATTTGTTGTAAGTTATGAACGTTACAGCGATGATTTTCAGATTGCCCCGTTTCACACTATACCTTACATTCGGTTGCAGGTACACAAGAAAAAAGATACAATTAAAAAATTTAGAATAATGGACAACACAAAGGATTCATTAACAAAATACACATATAGAACACACAGTAATACAAGGCAATCAAAAATAATACATGAAATTAATTAATCTGACAAAAACAAAAATATAAAAAACAACTTCAACGTAATCATTTTTGTGTTGCAAACCTCCACTGCCTAAATAATGATACAGTCAACATCAAGGAACTGCAGTTAACTTGAAAAATTATTGAGTAATTGTGAATTCAGTAGTACACAAATTATATTGTCTTTTAAAAGCAGTTACTGACATATTTGACATATACATATAAATATGCTACCACAAACTATTAAGATTGCGTGCCAAAATCAACGTTGAATGACGTGCGGATTATAGATTGTTTTTACCAGACTAATGATAGTACCGATAGTAAATATACTATCGATTAATTGATTGACAATCGATGCTTAGGCAATACTGAGTGTAAGTATATATAAAAGAAAGGGGTACCAATATTGACCTAGATCCTCCCGAGTACGTCCCTGCCCCGCCCCGTGGCTCGAGTTCACGGCACTTCTGCGGAACTAATAAAGCGGGAAACTGCGAACTATTACACACATTTCATATTCCACTTTTACGAGTATATTCGCGTCACATATGCCGGGAAAGAAGGCAATTTTCATGGCATTACTCAAGTTGACTAATCAGTCGATCTTTCAAGATTTTTGTTGTTTATTGCGTTCTTTAGCTGCTGGAAGGTCATTATGTACATGTTTGTGCACTAGAGGGCGCTGGACACGAGTGGCATTATGTGCACGCGACGAATTCCCAGAAGTTTATTGTGGAACTCAAGTTATGGGATAATTAGTTTAGCTTTTGGGAATTCATGGGTTAAAGAAAATCCAAATGGTTTATTTTATTTATCTGTAAATCTAGCCACAACAGAAATTACATAACAATTGATGCAAGTATAGATAAAGAAGAACATGGCGGCAATTGAACAGATATTTATTTGGAATATTTCCCAAAAATAGTTATGGAACAAATTGCAACTTTATAACTCTTCCTTTAGGATAAAGAACACTAACAATATCTTGTTTCCAGACTACTTGACCATGAATATAGTTTTGATTGTTATACTTTAACAGCCAAAAAAACAAGCAGTAATTATCAGTATATTAATCAACATTATCACATACCTTCACAACTAGATGCAATTCCATATAGCTGTTATCTGACTATTAGACGAGTAGAGGACCCCGAGGGCAGCGATATGCGGTTCGCTACCACGCGGTGCTATAACAGCTGTGTAGTGATTGTGCAGCAATAACTACTGGTTACGGCGGCCATTGTTGCATCATTTATCAACACGATGACGCGATACGCATTGTTAACTCTATTACTCTGGTTAATTAACTACTCGTATTGCCGCCGAGATTCTCAATTTTACATTAATTTGTAAATTAATTTATTAAGTTGTAACAGTGTGAATGTCATACACAAAGTATTTCGGGATCTCAACTATCCAGTCATATCATTCGTGATTTCAGAATGTGCGTCGCAAACGATTTTTCGAATGGCGCCCAATAAGGCGTCTAGTTTTGAGTGATGTTGTGGACAGACGGAGAGATATCGACATTTGACATAAATAAGTATTTCTATTTCTTAAGGTATCCTAATAATTAATATTTACGTGTCAAATCTTCGATACATACCACTGGACCATAACGTTTACCTTTAGTAATTATTATAAAATATAAATATAATGTTCTGAATCCGAATGTAAACCAGGGTCTCCAGATAGGGTTTTTGAAAAATCCCCAAATGAGGCAAAAAAAACAAAAAAGATAATTTCTGCAACTTTTCCCCAAAGATATTAAAATCATCTATTCCTATATTATGAATGAGGTACATTTATTAATTTATTTCGAAATTTTCTTCCCCGAAAATTCCCTGTAAAACTACAGTAAGTCTCATAAATCTTTTTATATGACTATCTGACAGATTTATTGCGAAAAAGTATTATTAAATGAAAAAAGCATAAAACTAATTGTATTAACTGTGAAGCTGTAACTGATAATAGTAGCAGTAAAGAAAAAACACAAGTAGATATGTTTTTAAGAGTAAGTATAACGGAATTTAATTAATAAGTATAGTTAAAAGTCGCTAGGGAAATGTTTGAAAAAAATCTAGTAAGCGCATTTCGTTACTCCAAAGCACTTAAGGAAATACAGGAAACTACGAGAAAAAACATTTGGAATAGCAATTTTGGCGTTGTACTGTCTCCCTATATATAGGTATTGTATAAAACGTTTGCAAGTAGGCTTATAGGCTAACAACAGAGTTCCTTATTTAAAACTGTTCTCAGCAGATGATTTGAACAAGCGAGAGCGGCCTGTCAATAAAAAGAAAGGGCAGGCAATTACTCGCCAGAGCCGGCGCAAGGGGAGCAATCAATACCCCCCGGGTATGTTCTTACAATGACATGCAAAGTAGACTGCTACGGGAATTTGGACTCAGATTTTATGGAAATACTCCGGAAATAAAACATGCTAGAGATAAAAGCAACGTTGATGTGAGAAACTAGAGCAAAACAATAAAAACTCTTAGGGACAGAAATATTTTAATATCTGTAAATTTAAACCACGTTATACGCTGTCCTAAGGGTCAAAATTCTATAAAAGATGTAGTTTTTACTGCACGCACTATATTCCATTCTAACTTATTAACCTATGCATTCATAAAAAATATAACAATTCAATAGTAGTTTCGATCCTTGAGTAAACAGAAGAGTGGCCAAGAGAGCCTGAAAAAATAATTGCACTTAAAAAAACGGAAACTATAAATGTCCCATTATTGACCTAGTTAATAAAATATTCTAACAACAAATCGCAGTTTAGATCGCTTGGATCCACTCACAGATTAATAATAACAATCACTTGAAAGAAGTAGATATTTGTGGAAAACAAAACTTAAAGTAGGTATTTGTTGAAAAACAAAACTTCAAGTGATAGGCAAAACAGGATAAAGCTACTTATTAGAGCTATAGGCTAGTAAATGAGGGATAAATAGCAAAATGTGTTAATAAGTAGGGTTCAGTAGGAGCGACCCAATCAATATCCCGTAGGGAACGCTCACTCAACATCGTCTTGGTATGACATGCAAAGTAGATTACGTCGAATTAGGACATGATCGTAGTGTTATAGTTATATACAACATCACGACATCAATCCCCGAGAGGCTGTCAGTGATATTTCGAAGTATTAACCGTGAAATTCAAGTCACAGTATATACACGTAAACACAGGTTTCACCGACGATAATTACGTCCCAGTGTGATGGGTGGTGGCTAAGAGCTTAGGACCAAAGTGCACAGACCCTGTTTGTAATACATAAAAAAAATGGTGCCTCTATACTTTTTAAGAACGACCTCAACTCTATTAGTAACGAAAGGGAACATTTTATTTTTCGTTTTTCACTGTCAGGATCATCAAACCTTGGCCCTGACCACTTACATAGTCTCCAGTATAAATTTGGCTGTATAAACGAAAGTCACCTTATACATTTGTGCCCGAAGTACGGCGTTGGGGATCACCACCCATCAAGTTGGGACGTAATAATCGTCAGTGAAACTTAGATGTCGGAGTGTATACTGTCACTTGCATTTCACAGTCCACACTCGGAAACATCTCTGACAGCCCCTCGGGGATTCATGTCGTGACGACGTACTTTTTAAATATAAATCTTTCAAGGACTGTTATTCCTCTCAAACATCATTTTAGTGTTGAAAATAAGCATTGTTTTAAACCTCTCTAGCGAAATAAGTAACAATTGAAACTTGTAAAACAATTACGAATACTAGAAACCTCGTCTTGAAACATTGCATAATGACCAGTATTTTCTCCAGCTGGTCTAAGTCTAATGGGAATGCAGTGTCCGCTTGGTACAACTCTTTGTTACTCTGTGAACGCGAATGCCAGCCCTCCCCCTCGCCTCGACCCCGGACCCCTTCAGGGCCACGGATCCATTGCAAAAATTCCAAGCGTGTTTTTATTGCTGACCCAAAAAATATTAAAATAAAGGCAGACGACACGGAATATTAAAACGGGATTCATGCTCTAGTTTCCCTGAATTGCGTACCTTTTTATAAAGTTTTCAGGATTCCCTCGTCGATCGGGTCGCGATGCTATTTTTTTCGTTGACTCGTAACCGACCGTAATTATCCGCCAACATTTATTTTTATCTTTGTAAGATTTTACACGAGTTTACATATACTTTTTTTAAATAAAGAATATTTTAAAAAATTTGTCACTCAACTCAACTTACGAGTAACTGTACATGTAATACCACAATCTATTCGCCTTCACCCCCGATAACGTCTGAATTGAAATGGTAAAAGTTATGTACGGTAAAATTTGTGTACGGCAAAATTTGTGTACGGCAAAATTTGTGTACGGTCAAATTTGTGTACGGTAAAATTTGTGTACGGTAAAAGTTGCAACGGTTGCGAAGTTGTAACAGTAAAAACTGTGTAAAAATGACATACGTCTGATTATTTGATACTGTAATGTATTATAGTAATTATTGGATTATTGTATGTAATTTTTTGTACATGTTTCACAAAAACACTTGTCCACTTATTTCATTTATATTTTAGTATATTTTCTAACGGGTTTCGGAAATTTATTCATCTTCAGGTGATAAGGAGATCCTTATATATGTATTTTTGCTTTTAATAAAATATATGGATACCAATGGAGAAAATACTGAAGCTAATACGTAATTAGCATGTGTTTCAAAAAGTTTTAATATTTCACCGCAACGCAACCCTTTAATAGACTCGCATGTACTTGACTATTACATTTTTCAATGTAATAAATAGCATAAAAAACTACCCCGACATTAAAAAGAGGAAAAACTTGTTGAATTAAATTTTTCTTACTTTTGTCACAAGATCTCGAAAAGTCGGCGCTTTCTATATTTAATTTCCATCAAAATTTATAAATAAAATCAACCGAAATACGAAGTTTACACTTCCTAAACACATGCGTCAAAAGAAAAAAGTTAGTTGAAGAGGTTACTTTATCCTGCTTGGAGAAACTTTGAAGTCCGTGTAGTGTTTAACTGTTTATTACGCAATATTTCGTTTTTTTGTTACAAAGTATATTTAGATGAAAAAATAAAGAAGCCAGGCAAATTAACCAGATGAAAGAATTCTCAGCAAGATGATGACGTCTTAGTTTCATTTCGAAATTGGTATATGATTTATTGTAAACTATATTATAAGTTTATGTGAGATTCAAAGTAATAGAATACCCTGACTGACTGATTGACTGAATGACATAACTATCATCGGATATACTTTTGCTGGACCTAGGAACATGAATGTAGATTCCTCGTATGACGGAGACACCTGTTAAGAAGGGATTGTAAGAAATTCCCACTGGGTCGAGAGAGCAACGTGAACAACAAGTGGGGCGTCCGATAGTTTTGTATCACTTTGTATTAAAACACCGGTCAAGTGCGAGTTAGATATATCTTTACAAAATACTTTTTGTTTAAGATTTGTCATTTGTGTTCGATTTTATTTTAATCGCTATAGTTCTTCTATAACTCTCTCTGTAATGGAGAATTTTTTCCCATTTTCACTCTACTACAGTTTCGAAGATAAGGGTAGGGGATATACAATTGTTGAGTTTTTTCAAAGATTTATCAAAATTATTGCAATGGCTTAACTATATTTTTTTATAATTAGAGGTTTATAAACTACAATTTCATACCCATATTGTATTTTTACAAGTCAATATATATATATTTTTTACAATTTTTAGATCTTTTTATTGCTGTAGTTTCCTACAAAGGATTTTTTTATTTATATTTTTCGGTCCACCGTTTTCGGACTTTGATGGGGGAACATAAATTTTTTTGTTTTTAAAATATTTATCTGAATATGCACAAGTAATTATTGCACTAGTATGTATTTTTTAAATCTGCTCTTTATTTTATTTCATAGTGATAATATTTTTAGTAATTTAGAATTTATCAAACTTTTTATCATATTACATTATGTGAACATTATGAATTAATGCTACTTTTGTACCAAATATCAAGTATTTATTTGCTTATACGTCATGATGTGCAATTGTAACATACGGACAACGGATCACCAAGACATTTCTTTTACCCTTTAGGAACGGAACCCTAAATATCATACTTTAATTATTATTAACCCTCTTAATTCTCATAATCACTAAAACAATAGTAAAAAAATATATCGCAGTCCAGATAAAGCCTCGGATCCGATTTAGTCTTTATAAGGTTTAATCGAAAAAATTATAGTATTTTCCGAAATATAAACAAATAAATATATTCTTTATTATATACAATGAAACGATATGCATGGACATAAAATACATACATATCGTGTTCAAAACCTCCCTCCTTTGAAGTCGGTGAAAAATAAAAATACGTAACTGTTCCCCGGGTTAATAACAATTTGCGTTTGAAAGTGCTGTATATCAGTAAATATACGATTATTGTAATGGGTAGAGCGTCGTTGACTCTACTTATTTATTGAGTTAATTGAATGAACGGGCACAAGTCACGGCACCGACACCGCTCCGTGTAAACCCGCCCTTATCGGCTGCGTCCGAACTTTAACCCCAGAATAAAAAACAACATTGGAATAAAACTTCTGAATATACTTCAGTTTGTTGGTATACCTATAAATTGGGTAAATCTTGCACAACTTCAAATTCGTCAGTCAGAGCAGAAGCCGTGGTACATAAATGTTGTTTATTCCTGGACTCGGTACTAGACAAGTGGGTTTAGGTTAGAAACAGCAGACTAGAACCCCGTGAATCCGTAAAACATCAAAATACTAGAATTAGGTAGACTAGACAATTTAATACCATTGTAAAATTGGTATTTATACTAATAACGTACAAGTAGGTTGCTGTCACTCGTCTATCAACATAGGAATGAATAAGGAAAACCCATGTAGAAGTATTGATAAAATGGTAGAGAAAGAAAAGTTTTACTTAAAACCATAGAAAACAGAAGATTATATATGATAGGACACTCGATTCAAAAAGTGACAATTTCAAAAAAACACACCACAGAAATAAAGAAAATACGAAGAGAGTAAGAGAAACGAAGACAGAAAACCAAGACTTAATTACTTTGACCAAGTAAAGGAAAAAGTAAATTTTGTGTCGTACACAGAGATTAAACTCATTGCGGAGAGGAAAGAAATTGGTGGTTAATCCACCATCAAAAGCGTAGTTCTTAAATATTATTGGATTAAACTTGGCTGCAAAAATAAAAACGCAATCCAAGACAGGAATGTTGAAAGGCAACAGCTCCCTTAAGGCCCAACGTACACGAGCGGCAAGCCCGTAAACAAAGTCGGTATAGTGCATTAGCAAAATTGTAAAAATTGCCCTCACAGCCCTCCGGAGGGCTCCCAGTAGGTGAGCGGGACATTACGGTGAGTGTAATTGTGGTAATAGGCCTCCGTGCCCGAGATTCTTACCTTTACAATTGTAATGTGCTGTAAACTGGGGGTTTCTAAGGGCTACAGGTAATGCAAAGGTTATAATCATGTGAATGTGAAAATTAAGATTCTAAATATTATTATTAGAGTGCATTACAAACCGGAAAAGATAAATTAGAAACAAATGTAAAGACAAGAATTTGAAAAAATTCCTCGGGCCAGGATTCGAACCTGTGACCTCAATTGGTAGCGCGCTTATCTGGGAAACAAGAGGTCGCAGGTTCGAATCCTGGCCCGAGGAATTTTTTCAAATTCTTGTCTTTACATTTGTTTCTAATTTATCCTATCTGGTTTGTAATGCACTCTAATAATAATATTTAGAGTATTCCAAAGCGATGGATTTCGCAATAAAAACATAATCAAAATTAAGATTATCGTATGGAAAACCTTGAAATGTTATATTATGAATAAGTGAGTCTAGAAGGGAAAAACCAGCTATTAAACAACACCCGTAGAATATAACGGTTTATTTTTTTTTGTCTTTTGTCTCTAAATTTATCAGTTTTTGCATAATTTTCTTGGACAACTACAGATATTTTTAATGAGATCTTCAATTGTCAAGCATGGTAATAAAATATGCTAAAAAGCGTCTATATATGTATTTTAGCACTTCTTCTTAGGAAGACTAGTCGAATAGACGGAGTGATTTATTTATCAACTTTGTTGTGTTTAGTATGTTATTATATATCATAAAAATCATAATTTTATTTATTCCTATATTTCTGCTGTAAAATTTAAGTGAGCTTCATTATATTTAGTTCTATTGTTATTTTTTAGATATGAATGATCCTGTTATACGATACGTATGTACATCTTATGAACCTATATTATAAAATAAATGTTTGATTTGAGAGCAAAACTACTAATAAATAATTATCTCAAAACCCACTTAAAGCTGGGAAAAGACAAACGGACACACCAAAGAGTTTCGTTGTTCAGAATATCGAGAAAAATTATAACAAATAAAATGACCTCAACAAAGGGAGAGAGGCCATTAACAAGAATGTAACCGGTGCTCTAATTTTTGCACAGAGCTCGTGTACCGAGCAGAATGGTGCAGAGATTCCCGCTAGAGTGTAATTACACACGCACTCACAAACGACACAACGAGGACCCGACACGCTCATACACTCGCCTGAGTACCATTTGCAGTAGATCTGCACCATCACTTTCACCGTTCGAAAGTAGGCCATTTAATAAACAGTAGCTCGTGGAATTTTTGCGATTGCAAATAAAATGGTAAAACCAATCTTCATTGTCGAATTATTATAATTAAAATTGTTTCAGTTTCATTAATTATTCGGAAACCTTGAAAGCGATGTTGAGCGAAGGGTTAAATAGAAAATTTAAGGGAACATTTCAGCCGCCGTTGGAATATAATCGAAACGATATCAGCGGCAGCGGGTTCACTGCGAGGTTATTCCCAAATCGGTTTTTAGGAAATTCTATGTTACATTAAATTTGATGTGTTACGTTTCAGTAACAAATCAAATTATTTATTCTGTAATACAGGTACATAATGTAAAGGGTGTAATCATGACGTGCTCATTAAATTAAACCACACGCACAGCTTCTGATCATCCTGAACCACAGGTATTAAAAATTTGTATGCGGAAGTGAATTTTATTTCGAGTTTTTTAAAAAGTTTTTCTATGGAAGTGGTTCAGGATGAGCAGTAGAGCATGTGGTTTAATTTAATGAGCACGTCATTATTACACCCTGTATATACTTTATGACATGTTCATTCCAATGTAAAAAAACAAACAATAGATCTACATATAAAAAAAAAAGTTCGACACACACAAACACCATATACTCACACCTGTCTCCCAGAGAAGTAGGCAGAGACTACAGATTTCCATCTGCTACGATCCTGTCATAACTCTTTTGCTTCTTCTACATCCATCAATCTAGTCGTACAAGCTAGCTATTCCGGGTACTTTTTACTTTGTCCTTCTTCAGTATATCACCTATTTGGTCGGCATACGTCCTTCTAGGTCGGTCCGGTCGAGCTTCCAGTTGTGCAGCATAAATTTCTTTCATCAGTCTACTTTCATTCATCATCTCCATATGTCCAAACCACCGAAGCATTCCTTTTTCTATTCTAAGACTTACCTAAAATTAAAAAACACACTTGCATAAGTAAAAATATACGAATAAATAATATTATACATGTATATATAATGCAGTAAGTACAAAAAAGTTGATATATAAATAAACTATACATAAATAATTGCTTATCTGCAATCATTTGATAATTTTGTTAAAAAGCCGTCTTTTAAAAAACTTTGCATGACCATGTCCTTTTCACATATAAAATTTCTTTTTCTCTTTTTCATATTTTTTGTAGCAAAAACCAGATATGTGCTTTAGATAAGTAAAGGGATAAAAAAAAAGACAGGAGGAATTTGTGTCATGAGCAAAAGACACGTTCATATTGCATACATGCGTTCAGGCCACGACCCGACGTAGCAAATCGACAGCGGAAGTCTATGTAGCACTTGCTACACCGTAGCAAAAGACACGTCCGTGTTTTATACATGTGTTCAGGCCACGACCCGACGTAGCAAATCGACAGCGGAAGTCTATGTAGCACTTGCTACACCGTAGCAAAAGACACGTTCATGTTGCATACATGCGTTCAGGCCACGACCCGACGTAGCAAATCGACAGCGGAAGTCTATGTAGCACTTGCTACACCGTAGCAAAAGACACGTTCATGTTGCATACATGCGTTCAGGCCACGACCCGACGTAGCAAATCGACAGCGGAAGTCTATGTAGCACTTGCTACACCGTAGCAAAAGACACGTTCATGTTGCATACATGCGTTCAGGCCACGACCCGACGTAGCAAATCGACAGCGGAAGTCTATGTAGCACTTGCTACACCGTAGCAAAAGACACGTTCATGTTGCATACATGCGTTCAGGCCACGACCCGACGTAGCAAATCGACAGCGGAAGTCTATGTAGCACTTGCTACACCGTAGCAAAAGACACGTTCATGTTGCATACATGCGTTCAGGCCACGACCCGACGTAGCAAATCGACAGCGGAAGTCTATGTAGCACTTGCTACACCGTAGCAAAAGACACGTTCATATTGCATACATGCGTTCAGGCCACGACCCGACGTAGCAAATCGACAGCGGAAGTCTATGTAGCACTTGCTACACCGTAGCAAAAGACACGTTCATGTTGCATACATGCGTTCAGGCCACGACCCGACGTAGCAAATCGACAGCGGAAGTCTATGTAGCACTTGCTACACCGTAGCAAAAGACACGTTCATGTTGCATACATGCGTTCAGGCCACGACCCGACGTAGCAAATCGACAGCGGAAGTCTATGTAGCACTTGCTACACCGTAGCAAAAGACACGTCCGTGTTTTATACATGTGTTCAGGCCACGACCCGACGTAGCAAATCGACAGCGGAAGTCTATGTAGCACTTGCTACACCGTAGCAAAAGACACGTCCGTGTTTTATACATGCGTTCAGGCCACGACCCGACGTAGCAAATCGACAGCGGAAGTCTATGTAGCACTTGCTACACCGTAGAAAAAGACACGTCCGTGTTTTATACATGCGTTCAGGCCACGACCCGACGTAGCAAATCGACAGCGGAAGTCTATGTAGCACTTGCTACACCGTAGCAAAAGACACGTTCATGTTGCATACATGCGTTCAGGCCACGACCCGACGTAGCAAATCGACAGCGGAAGTCTATGTAGCACTTGCTACACCGTAGCAAAAGACACGTTCATGTTGCATACATGCGTTCAGGCCACGACCCGACGTAGCAAATCGACAGCGGAAGTCTATGTAGCACTTGCTACACCGTAGCAAAAGACACGTTCATGTTGCATACATGCGTTCAGGCCACGACCCGACGTAGCAAATCGACAGCGGAAGTCTATGTAGCACTTGCTACACCGTAGCAAAAGACACGTTCATGTTGCATACATGCGTTCAGGCCACGACCCGACGTAGCAAATCGACAGCGGAAGTCTATGTAGCACTTGCTACACCGTAGCAAAAGACACGTTCATGTTGCATACATGCGTTCAGGCCACGACCCGACGTAGCAAATCGACAGCGGAAGTCTATGTAGCACTTGCTACACCGTAGCAAAAGACACGTTCATGTTGCATACATGCGTTCAGGCCACGACCCGACGTAGCAAATCGACAGCGGAAGTCTATGTAGCACTTGCTACACCGTAGCAAAAGACACGTCCGTGTTTTATACATGTGTTCAGGCCACGACCCGACGTAGCAAATCGACAGCGGAAGTCTATGTAGCACTTGCTACACCGTAGCAAAAGACACGTCCGTGTTTTATACATGCGTTCAGGCCACGACCCGACGTAGCAAATCGACAGCGGAAGTCTATGTAGCACTTGCTACACCGTAGAAAAAGACACGTCCGTGTTTTATACATGCGTTCAGGCCACGACCCGACGTAGCAAATCGACAGCGGAAGTCTATGTAGCACTTGCTACACCGTAGCAAAAGACACGTCCGTGTTTTATACATGCGTTCAGGCCACGACCCGACGTAGCAAATCGACAGCGGAAGTCTATGTAGCACTTGCTACACCGTAGCAAAAGACACGTCCGTGTTTTATACATGCGTTCAGGCCACGACCCGACGTAGCAAATCGACAGCGGAAGTCTATGTAGCACTTGCTACACCGTAGAAAAAGACACGTCCGTGTTTTATACATGCGTTCAGGCCACGACCCGACGTAGCAAATCGACAGCGGAAGTCTATGTAGCACTTGCTACACCGTAGCAAAAGACACGTTCATGTTGCATACATGCGTTCAGGCCACGACCCGACGTAGCAAATCGACAGCGGAAGTCTATGTAGCACTTGCTACACCGTAGCAAAAGACACGTCCGTGTTTTATACATGCGTTCAGGCCACGACCCGACGTAGCAAATCGACAGCGGAAGTCTATGTAGCACTTGCTACACCGTAGAAAAAGACACGTCCGTGTTTTATACATGCGTTCAGGCCACGACCCGACGTAGCAAATCGACAGCGGAAGTCTATGTAGCACTTGCTACACCGTAGCAAAAGACACGTCCATGTTTTATACATGCGTTCAGGCCACGACCCGACGTAGCAAATCGACAGCGGAAGTCTATGTAGCACTTGCTACACCGTAGCAAAAGACACGTCCGTGTTTTATACATGCGTTCAGGCAACGACCCGACGTAGCAAATCGACAGCGGAAGTCTATGTAGCACTTGCTACACCGTAGCAAAAGACACGTCCGTGTTTTATACATGCGTTCAGGCCACGACCCGACGTAGCAAATCGACAGCGGAAGTCTATGTAGCACTTGCTACACCGTAGAAAAAGACACGTCCGTGTTTTATACATGCGTTCAGGCCACGACCTGACGTAGCAAATCGACAGCGGAAGTCTATGTAGCACTTGCTACACCGTAGCAAAAGACACGTCCGTGTTTTATACATACGTTCAGGCCACGACCCGACGTAGCAAATCGACAGCGGAAGTCTATGTAGTACTTGCTACACCGTAGCAAAAGACACGTCCGTGTTTTATACATGCGTTCAGGCCACGACCCGACGTAGCAAATCGACAGCGGAAGTCTATGTAGCACTTGCTACACCGTAGAAAAAGACACGTCCGTGTTTTATACATGCGTTCAGGCCACGACCCGACGTAGCAAATCGACAGCGGAAGTCTATGTAGCACTTGCTACACCGTAGTAAAAGACACGTCCGTGTTTTATACATGCGTTCAGGCCACGACCCGACGTAGCAGGTCTACAGCGGAAATCTATGTAGCACCTGCTACGCCGTAGCAAATGGTGGCGATGAGCAAGAATGCATATTTATTTTGCATTAGCTTTGTTTAGTAGTTTTAAAAGTTCATTATTCGTAAGAGCAGGAGGTAAACATTGAAATGGAAGTTAGAAATTTCACCTGGATTAAAAAATAAAGTACGCAGTTACGCTGCTCAAATTTGTTCAATTATTATAGATAAGAAAAAAAATTGTTAGCGGTCGGAAATATTCTTGCTGACCTAGACCAGTAATTTCCGTTTCTCAAATCCTCTTTGAGGCCTCGTCCCTAAATAAAGCACTTCGCAGATAGTCTTTAGCCAAAAAGTCAAAATTTACGAACGGATTTTATAAAATAAATTTTGGAAACAGTAAAAATTAGGTCTTAAAGATGTCTATTGGTCGTTAGAATATTTAAATCCGATGTGGCCAACAGTTATGCTTTAATATTATAAAATTTGTTCATTATCCTTCCCAAAGTGAGATGAAAAAAAAAGCTGATATGCTTATCGTTAAGTTTTTTATCAGTTTAATTTTGCTCGTCTGGTAACGTCATAAAATCACCTCGAAGGAAAGTTTAGTAAAGTACATATTGATGTAACTGTTTGCTTACAAACGGACTTATTTGTATAACGTAACAATAGGAGCAAACAACGACATCAATACGCACAAAACACTCGGAACCCGAATGCTTTTAGGGCCACCCAGAAAAGTTTGTTAAAAAGCGAAACTCAAAAATGGAATTGCCAAAAAACGACAGTAACAAAGTGTCCAAGTAGCGAGCCATTCAGGCCATTGTTTACATATAGCGAGAGTTAAAACTGCTGGAACAACGAGCTGTAATAGCTTACATTAGTTAGCGTGGACTAGACAAGTACTGTCAAGGAGAAAATCTGTTACAGAGTCGTGACCTTTTATGTGTTACGTGGGTTTTAGTTGACGTAAAAATTAAAGAGAAACTTCTAAATGTGAATCATTGTAAAGTACAGTTTCGTTTTCAAAAAATACTTTTGTCTGAATTTTTCTACTTTTCATGAACAAAAGTGAGTCCTTGGAATGTAATCAAGGTTTTGAGATTTTTCTAAAAGATTTTTTTAATGATTTTGAGGGTTAATTTATACAATAAAGTGGACAGGAATTTGATATCTAAAAAAATCTGCGTAATTTACAGCAAAAAGCCTTTGTTACTAAAAGAATTTCCAGGAAAAGGGTTATAAAGGAATTAAGTACCGCTTCGGGTCGACAAACCGTTGGAGAAATTCTTGAAATATCTCGAATTATAGAAAAAATTAAGTTAAATGATAATTCAAAAATAATAAAGGAAATCCGTTCTACAGTTTTGAAATTCCACCATTATTTTGTACCACTTTGTTGCATTAAATTATTCAAGAAGAAATTAGGGGTCAACTTTTGGGTACAAAGAGTTTAATAAATGGTAAGTGTCCAGTTAAGTGAGTCGTTCATAACTGCTCGTAAAATAAGTTTTAAATAGTATGTACGGAACCCTCAAGGCACGAGTCCTTCTCCCACTTAACCCACTTCTTTTGTGTATATTTGACTACAGTAAGTGATATTTCTTTTTTGATAATTCTAGAACATTAGGCCGGAAGAATCATCATTTTAGGCAGAGCGACCTGCTTGTTTTTCATTATCATCGTCATATCAAAACTTTAAAAATTTTCAGTTACTCGAATATGATGCGAATTACCACCCAATTTAGGTGGCAGAGCTGATGCCAGGCTCGACTGTGGCGGTACCACCATCTTACTCGGAAATCCTCCCGAAGTTATTCGGGGGAGAGTAAGAGAACAGCTCTCAGGCAAAAAACCAGGCGGCCCACCATTGCCTGGGACCGATGGATGGCGGTATATCCGTCCCCAATTGCCAGGCCTTATATAAAACAGACTGGTGATGGGCAGCGGCGTCACTGGTGCAAGGGTTTCGGCACCGCGCTCACCAACCCGCCTGCCCAGCGTGTGTGAGTATGGGCATTTCTTCCTGGAAGACCGCCAAGAGTGGCGAAGTCCTGGAAAGGCCTAAGTCCAGCAATGGACGAAACAGGCTGATGGATGGATGGATGGACCACCCAAAAGTTGCCTTAAAGATATGGCTAATAGGAATAATTGCCATTTCTGTTCTGTACACAATGTCATTTATTTAACATAAAATATTTGTGAAAACATACAAAAAATACTTTTAGTCCCTCAACCTTATACAGTTAGCTGAAAACTGATACCTCAGTGCTCACGCCACTGAAAATTATTGTTTTAAGCCTTTAGTTGGCGAAAGTACTCGGTTGGCCGCTGGCCAGCGCGTCCGATAATTTGATAAAAACCGCCCCAGCCGCGCCTTGAACGCCAATATAAATATACCACACAATCAAGCAAACATAGACCCTATTACCAAGCTAAAAAGTATACCAAGTAAAGGTGTAAATATCTTGGCAAGTCTGGTACCTAAACTTTATATACCACTTTATTAAGTTAGCGATTATTATGGCAGCTTTTGTTTTCATTACGGTGTTATTTGAAATAGAGGCTGTTTGTGCTTGTTCCCAGGTGTAGTTGTAAGGTATTGTATGAGAGTTTTCAGTTTATTATATTTAAAGTTCGATATCGAGTTTAAGTCGGAATATCTTCAATAGAGAAGTTTTTAACGGGTTGTAGAAGTTCGCCGCGGGATCGGTTTGGTTTCATTACTTTGTGTAATAGGCAGATGTTATTGCACCTAAAATTTCATTGTAGCTTGCAACTTTGTTTGCATTCTGGAATCGTCATAAGGGTTTGCATTCTGAAATCGTCATAAGGGGCCTATAAAAGAAGAAAATGCATATAACGTTGAAGCTAGGTTGTACTAATTTCTATGTGAAAGTCGAAGAAACCATTTTACAAAATCAGACAAAAAGCAAACGCTAAGTAAAGGAACGAGGTTAGTGACATATGAACATCCAACGGATAATTTTATTTTTAATACTCTTTTTATGTAATAAAAGAATATTGATAACTCCCTTTATTGTATCAATATGTCTCTTATTTTATATTATTTTACTATCCCTCTGCCCACGAATCCGTCCGCGTTGATGAATTAACAAACATCAATATTACAAAATACTGTCTTAGCGGTATTAGGAACCAACCTGTCAAATTTAAAGCTTATAGAGGTGAAATAGAGTTTTAAGGTATAGAAATATAAAAAATCTCAGTGATGGTGAGATCCTTTGACAAAATTTTTTATTTGAATCTGGAACCGGAATCTTTTTAAAATATAATTTTTAACGATATTTAATTATAACAAGTATTTATTTAGGTTTTTCAACAGATACACACTTCACATGTACAAAAACATATAACAGAGCAAGCCACAGTGGGCATCCAATAACAGAAAATACAACTTTTACAACACAACATCAAGTGAGACTTGCTTAGTATTACAAACATTACGAGCTAGCATTTCTTACATTATAAAGAAAAATAGAAAATAGAAGAAAAGACAAAACTATTAGGAAATGAAACTAAACTTCAAATTTCCTAAACTAAATCAAAGTAATGATCGACCCTTAAGGCCTTGTAGTTTCGGAGATTTCGTGATGAGTAAGTGAGTCGAATTTCGTTTTTATATATGAACATTTACAAAAGATATATTTGTATTTTATAAGTTCTTATCTCACTCCAATAAATCAGATTAATAATATATCGGAAAGATTCTAACAAATATTAATAATATACCTTTCCTTCGTTGCGGAATTCCAAATAAACGAGGAATTTCTATTGTCGCCATGGCAACCAGCAGAAATTATCTTACTCTGAATAGGATTCTTGACCCAATTTTTTTCATTTCGGTATACGGAAAGGATAATTATTTTGTTGTATTATTAGGGAAGTAGAAGAAGCTTTGTCTCGATTCTAAGATAGGAATTTGTATTTCGTTTAAGAAGACCATTTGAGAGAATTAGCGACGTTCGTTTTACTGAGTATTTAAGGTTTTCAGGAAGAATTCTGTATAAAGATACTCGTATTTTTCCTTCAAATTCTTATCAAGTTTAAAATTATTAATCATGTCGTAAAACTATTAAGACCACAACACTGAAACCGAAAAACCATCGGAATAAAATCCCATGCCATGCTATTATTATCGTTTTGGAAAACATAATACATACAAAAAAAATATCATCACGACATGAATACCCAAGGGGGTGTCAAAGGTGTTCCCGAGTGTGAGCTGTGAAATGCAAGTCACAGTCCACAGCAGATTCATCCACGTTTCACCGACGAATATTGCGTCCAACGTGATGGGTGAGCCCTATCGCCGTATTTCGGGCACAATTACACGCTTTTTAAGAAGCCTGTAGTCGACCGACGGCTTGAAGTCAGTTGCGCACGGGGTCGCTATGCTTTTTATTTCATCTACATTCAACTTCAGATAAAGAACACTGACTGTTATTGGTTGGCCCGAACGTTCATTTCCCGAGCTCGTACGGAACTAACCGAACACGGTGTGATAGGCAAGCTAACGCGAGACAACATTCATGTTTTGAATAAACTCGAGAATGGTTTTGGTGGTTCCAATGATTTCAGGAGAAATATCCATAAAATCGAAATGAAACAAATATATTTTTGAATTGTAATTGTATAAATATTGTGAAACTAAAATTATTTGATTTGTTGTATCGCTTCTAGGACATTACGATACATAAACATTCATCAAAATATGTGTAAAAACCAGGACTTTTATACGCTTGTAAATTTTGTATGTATTTGATTTTGATAAATGTTTTAGTTTCACGTCAAAAAGAAAACCTTTAAATAAGGATATGATCAGCGAACTGCACTAGTATGGGAGTTCAGGCGAATAGAGTCGCTTTAAGGCATGCAGGTTTCCTCACGATGTTTTCCTTCACCGCTCAGCAAGTAGCGAGTATTAGGTAAGAACAAAAATACCATGCACATAAATTCCGACAAAACTCATTGGTGCATGCCCAACCGGGGATCGAACCTGTGTCTCAAGATTGAGAGGCCAGCGTTCTACCGCCTGAACTACTGCCGCTTTTAAACATAATGAACAGAGAGTCACGTCTACTATCCCACACATATTGTCATTGATTGTACTCATAGACTCAAGATATGCGCCAGTATATCCTAAGCATAGTATAAGTAATAAATAGTATTTTATCTCCATACAAGCGGACCGAAACGAACCACCGCCAAAACATGGTTCAACTCGGTTTACGACAGTCGCGGTCGCACCACAGTTACGTACGCACGTTGTCTCTGTGACGTTCCCGCGCATTTTCGTAAATCATTGCATGAAATCACAGAGTATGTTGTGCATTGTATGATTGCTCAAATATAACTTTTATAATAATAATATAGCATTATCAAATCATTATAATCTACTAGGTGGTAGAGCTGATGCCGGGCTCGACTGTGGAGGTACCACCATCTTACTCGGAAATCCTCCCGAAGTTATTCGGGGGAGAGTAAGAGGACAGCTCTCAGCCAAAAAAACCAGGCGGCCCACCATTGCCGGGGACCGATGGATGGCGGTATAACCATCCCCAATTGCCGGGCCTTATATAAATTAGACTGGTGACGGGCAGCGGCGTCACTGGTGCAAGGGTTTCGGCACCGCGCTCACCAACCCGCCTGCCCAGCGTGTGTGAGTATGGGCATTTCTTCCAGGAGAACCGCCAAGAGTGGCGAAATCCTGGAAAGGCCTATGTCCAGCAGTGGACGAAACAGGCTGATGGATGGATGGATGGATGGATTATCAAATACGTAAACAGTCAGTGGCAGCCCTAGGGCGTGTTTAGGTGCCAAGCGGCTGTAGGTATTGATTTCAAGGACACCGCTTGGTTAAACTACTGTTGTTACTTATACTGTGTCCTAAGTCTATGATTGTAACGATGTAAACAACGTTATAATTTTATATATTTAAACAACGAAACCGGTAAGTTGAATAAATAATAAATTTGTGGGTTAGTACAAGTGATTTTCTGTTAATTAAATTATTATTTTTCCTTATCATATTATACATTATAAATTGAATTAAAATCAAGATATGTTCAAAACACTAAAAACAAACACGGTTTGTGAGGTGAATGATGCAGGTAGGTGTTAGTATGAAACTTAAACGATTGCTACGCTTTCCAAGTTTTCTTTACATATTAAACAAAACAAAATAAGAAGTTTGTAAGCTTTCACCTAAAGCAACATCCAACCAAGACATATTTCGGTAACATTTACGAAAAGATGAGAGATGAGATTTCGAAAACAATAAAACTGTCAAAAGTACAACCCACCCTCATAAAATCTTAGCCCGCAAGTTACCGAGTGAAGAAGAACGTCCAAATTCACCGCAAAAAGCCAACAATATCATAAAAAACACGTCACAAAAACAAACGTGTTGGAAAAATCGGGCATTCTTCGGTAATCCCATGTCAAAACAATCTCCTGGTTTATTAGACCTTAATGCTATTGCCTCACGGTCTGCCCCGACACTAGGGACTTGGAGACCTATATGACCCTCTGCTTTTGGCCACTTCAACTGCTCCTAATTTGAAATGAAAAATTTTGGTGACCACGAAATAAAACACCAGTAGGTCCGTTTGTCACAGGGGTCTACAGCTTCAGCCATATTAGGTAGCTTGTTAAAATTTTCACAGAATACGTGTTACTATGGCCTCTGTTACAGAAATTAATAAAAATAAATAAAAAAGGGGCCCTTTTTTAACGTTATTTGTTTCAGCTCTATCTTGCAGACGGTAATACATACAAGGTTGATTTTTTTTCAGATTGTAGTACATTTTTAAAAGTAAAACTTAAAATAAAAACAATTAAGGTTCCATACTCAGAGAGTGCCGAATTTTTGTCAGGGGCTGCCGTTTTAGCGCCTTGCTTTTTGTGGCCTTTGTGTTACCATAAAATTACGTATGTTGTTGCTTAGCATAATGTTTTTTGGATTCACCCATATTATGTGATGGACCATCTGATGGTACAAAGTCCTTCGTGGGCGAGTCTAATGTTGACAAACCTATGTTGATTTGATTTCATTTACAATACCCTGTAGGCGTATTCTCAGTCTGTCGAATTAGCCTTCTCAATCGTAAAAACCCATTTTATCAGTTGAACTCCATACATTTTTAAATCGAGTTTTAAAAATCTTGATTCCATTGTTTCTCCTGTTTCCTTGCTATAAACCGTTGCGAATTGACAAAAAAATTAATAATATTAAAAATTCATACTTTATTAGTTCGAAAAGATAAAATAAAATATTATTAACTAAAATGCTGCTTATAAATTAAATAACAATTAAAACAATAGCGCATTGCACATAAGTGTGATAAACGGAACCGAACGTTTTTTTTGTTCATGAAAATGTTTGATACATGCAAAATTGTATAAAATTTAGTTAACCAAGGTAATAAAATTTAAATCTGTGATAAAAGATTTTGCTTTAGTCCATAAAATAAGTATGAAAACCTGTTTTCTATGGATCAGAATTTACCACAGTCTTGTATTTACTTACAAAAGCTGAAAAAATTATAAAATACATGGCTTTTATTTAGGGGTCAAATGCGGTGGTCCAAAAGGATTCAGTTCAATGAACAAGCTCCCTTTCTAGATCAATTTGTATCGGCCAATAAGGACGATCGCTCGGACCCGCGGGATTAAACTACTTATTGATTATTGGACCCTTTTTTGTTATAAGTTGGAACTATACCATCCCTCTAGCAGAGATGATTTATACGGTGGAGCTAGCTTTAAGGCGCTGTTATTGATATTTGCAATATTACACTGATTTATTTGTGTAACGTTTCAGTACTAGATTTTTTGGGAAATACATTAATATTACTTTGTTACTATTATATAAATACAAGGTGACATTTATTTATAGAACCAAATACATTTGGAAGCCTCGGTAAGTAGTCGGTTAAAGGGTAATCTTCTTGGAAAATTAGTTTTTTTATCACTACAACCGCAAGCCAACTCTGAGTCAATACTATGGGAAGTGTCAAAGTTCTCTTTTTTAAATTACGCAGAAAATGTGATTTATCCGTGATACTGATCACTTACCAAGCCTCCAGTATGAATTTGGCTGCATAAATAAATGTCACCTTGTATATTTCTTAAACTTTAAAACTCGGTAATTTATTCATCGCAAGGAGATAATTTTTATATAATTAAGGTATTAAAACGCAGAATAAAATTCGTCCCTGGTTAGGTTACCAGGCAATTATTATCTACTTATTTCACAATGTTAAAAACACAGTGCGTTACTACGACGTAACAATTGTAACGGTAGCTCAGTCTCTAGGACGCCAACTCTCTGTCTTAAGAACCAAGTTCAAATCCTACTCGGTCGGGTTTACTTATGGGTTTTTTGAAATGTATTTGCATCGTTTATACTCACCACATGCTTACAGTGAATAAAAACACTGTGAGGTTAACCTGAATCCTGAAAATGATTTTGTGCCTGAAGTACGGCAATAAGGCTCATCCTCTATCACGCAGGAATAAAAATCGTCAGTGAAAAGAGAGTAGGAGTATACTGTACACTGAAAAAAAAATGTACATTGAACAAGATCTTGTTAACCGTAAATAACATCTTAACTCCATATGAGCGCAACAAGATGTCAGTTTCCTGTAGTAACTCAATTAATCATTAAAACATTGGAAACAACTAAGAAGTTAATTAATATAACCAAAATTGACAAACAAGCCTCTTGCTAGGAACCTATTTGTTTAAGTGTTCTAGTGACAGTCCAGTTAGAAACCCTTGTGATTCCCTCTCGGGCTTTTATGTCGTGATAATAATGTTCTTGTGACCAAAGATTTCCCGGTTGAAAGACACAACATTCACTGAGAAAAATGTCTTTTTGGCTTCATTATAAAATAGCATTACATAAGTTTAAAATACGGTGAATTGTTTTTAAATTTGAAATAAATATATATAATTTAGCTATATAAAGCCTTTAGTTTCCTTTAACTTGTATTAATAATAAAAAAATATTAATTTTCGAAATATATTTCGGCCCACTATGGGGCTGGCATCAGTCGAATCATTTTTAAATTTGGTGATAATTGGAAAATATTATGCTGTAATTAAAACGTTTGAGGAAATAATCGAGTTTTTAGGGTAAGTAACGCAATATTATGATGACATATCACTGTAAAATTGGTCAACAGAAAATAAGACTATCATTGTGGTATTACATCATGCCTTCCCCATAAAAGAGGTCCGTCACACTACGGTATGCTTACTGTCACCATAAAAGCTGTGACGGAGTGCATAATTCTGTCTGCTTCCTACAAAGTCATAGTGACAGTGCGTCATATTATAACGCTAGCAGCAGCAACAGTAGTTTCATCGTATTTTGTTGTGATGTCCGTATGCTCCCTACTTTACGTGAATCATCATAATTGCAGGTGAATTCACTTAATTTTATGATTACCAGTTTTCTCAATGTTGGCTTCGATGTCCCTATTATTAAGGTGGTAACGGAGGATTTCGATACAAAATGCACATCACAATATTATTTTCCTTACCTTTGAATAAAAAGTTTGCAATAAATACATTTTATAGCAATTCGCGCAAACTGCTTATTAATAGTTAGGTTATCACATGAAAATTATTCAACTTTATGCGTTACATTTTAGCTGCATTACATTACAACTGTAAACACGCTTTTAAGTTTGTTCATGTAATGCAAATAAAATGTAATACATTAAAATACGTAATTTTTTGTAAAGAATTTATTATTAATAAACTATTTCCGCAAGTTGCTTTAAAATACATTTATTGCATACTTTTTATTCAAAAGTAAAGAAAACAATATTATGATGTGCATTTTGTACCGAGGTAAAAAGTTACCCCCTTAAGCATCGCTATTTCTCTACGTATCTATCCGTTCACTATCCATTAACCCCTTAACGCCACGAAACACCCATTCGCTATTTTATTTAACAGCAGGATACAACGACGTTGCTCTACGTAATCAAATAATCCACGGCGGTACGCGATGTGCGGGTTGCCAAGTCAACCAACACTTTTTGCGTCTTTGGCGGTATTTTCTTGGCTATCTTGGGTTAAGAAGTCGCGGAATGCAAATTCTAACGGCTTTCTCGACGGTTCTAGCTAAGCTCGGCTAATCTTACACATGTTGGGTAAATACTCCCGCAGATATGATAATTTCAGTGCCAGCCTTGCCTAGACTGCCTATGACGGTTTGATACTAACTAATAATCGTGAGCTTCTTAGTAGATATGCTTGTTCCTACAAAATGGAAATAGAGTCCAGGTCAAAGGTCTTTTTAAATATATTATATGTATTATATATCGAGGTTATTTTGCTTTTTAGGGTTCATACCTCGAATTAAAAAAATTGAACCTTTATAAGGGTTTCCTTTTTTAAATTATCACTTTGTTGTCCGTCTGTCAAGACCCTTTATCTCGGGCCCCGTTAGAGATATAAAGTTGAAACTAATACCTCTCATAGAAATCGTCGGCCCCATGATTCTGTTAAAAAACCGGCTTTTAACTCAAGACAAAAAAGTTATTGCCTTTTACGTTATCAATTTAATACAAATTGGCTCACCATGAAAACCTAACCTATAGGATACTTCCACTTGACTTAGACACTTGAAATTCCGTTCACAATTAGGTCTAATAGCACATGTTTAGAAGCAAATCTATAAATAATCTATATATCCTTATTAAAGAATAATTAAAGAAACAACTTAATTAGACCATATTCAATATATTAAATAACAATAGAAACTTAAATAGGTAACCTAAAATACCTTAAAATATACAACTAAGAAAAACCAAAATACTTACCAAATAAGAGCTATAAGTAAAAAATGTTTGCCAGATCGCCGTCGTCATTTGGCAGAGTCCCCAGAAGGCTGGCGGCATTCCCTCTTTGGATTGCCAAACTAAGGCGTTGTCCGAGGTATGCCCCAGCCCTTGGGTCCCCGGAAACGTCGACCAGCCGCGAAGAAATCTCTTTAAAGAGACGTTTCGCGTCCGGACCCCACGGCCCAAGTGTTTCGACACCAAAAGGCGCAAACATGTATTCAGAACCAAGCTCTGCATATTTATGCCTTTTGGTTGCCTCAGCCGCTGCCGCGGCTGCGCCAGCCCTGGCGGCTGTCACTTGGATGTGGGACGGAGCAAGAGTATCAACGCATGTTGCGTCCCACACCAACGACTTGCCGCATTTCCAAGGAATGAGTGTCATACCGTCGGGCCTCTTGCCATCGCTGCGTGCGATTCCGTTCGGCTCTAAGATAGCCGGCACACTAACTCTGGCAAAGGCCCTTCGGATGACATCATTTAGGCTGGCATGCCGCGACACTCGGCCGGCACTTCGTTGGCAAGATAGTCCGTGGTGTCCGAGCTGATTGACGTTAGTGCCACACCGGCAGCGATATTTAGATACATAGAGTTTAATAGATCATAAGTGTCAATTTAAGTTGGTATTCTATAACTGCTCGTGGAATAAGTTGTGTTTTAAACGGCGTGTACAGAACCCTCAAGACACGAGTCCCTAACTGCACTTGATCAGTTTTTTTATGAGTTTATTTAATTCTAATGATACATTAAAAAGCTTTTAAAGACAAATATTTATTTTTTTATAAATTACTTCATACAATGCTCAACTGCGATTTACGTTTTGTAAGTACACATAATTTGTTCCGGTAAATACGAGTAAATGTAAAAATAACAGCATGATTAAATATAAGAAAATTTATTATACTGGATCGTTGCAGCGTTGTTCGGTGCCTCGCTACATAGCGTAATGAGCTAATGGAGGTAAACTACCAGCAAAAAAGTTTGTAAAAAGCAGTCATGTTTTTAATAACATGAAATTTTCTCGTTACCCAGGAAGTCGTTACTCTTCGGTAAATATTGACTACGTTGAAGTGTTTAGTTTCTCCATTGTCCCAAGAAGTGGGAGCCATCATCTCCGAGCTATCAAACAGCCTTACTAAAAAGAATCTTTTTGAGGCAATAAAAAAACAAAATAAGACCTCGGAGAAACTGAACTCTCGCCTATTAGGACTAGAATGGCCGAAAAATCCCGTATATGTGTCTGAATATCTCACGGCTAAATCTAAGAGACTGCACTATCTAGCTCGCGACTTTAAAAAAAGTGAAAACTACAATTTCTGCTGGACTTCAAATGGAAATATATTTCTTAGAAAAGAAGAAGGCTCACCACTAATATTGGTCAAAAACCCCGAAACACTCGACACCTTGAAATTGAAAAAACCTAAAATATGACTGGATCCGTGCATGTATTTTATTTTTGTTGTTTTTTTGTTAAGAGGTATATCATATTGTATTATGTCAGTAAACTATTGTATGTCTTGTTACACTTACACACACAGCAATCACAAAAGTATTATCCACATATTCCCACACTATATTGTTGGTTACAAAACTTTACACACACGCACCAATCACAAATACATTTTCCATATATTCCCATACTACATTGCTAGTTATAAAACTTTACACTGTCTCCCAAGTTTCTTCTTGTTGTTTATTCGCTGCGTGTACTCTATCTCAGTTTTATCAGTTATTGTTTTTATTTTTGTTATTTCAGACTGGTTGAATATTTTGCTCTCAATCTTGGAAACTGCAACTGTTATCTTGAATCCTTTCCCTAAATATATTTCAACATGAATCACATACAACAAATAGCGAATGACTTAGATGATTACAATATTTCTGCACCCTATGAAACTGACACTAAAACAGCATCGCAGCTATTGAAGATGCAGGATAGGAAATTACGTATCATATGTCAAAATATTAGAAGTATTGATCATAATATGAGCCAATTTGAATTATTTTTAGCTGAACTACAAGTTGACTTAGATGTTATTGTGCTTACGGAATGCTGGATTAATAAACTATCCATGCCTCCTCCCCTGGCCAATTACACCAGCTTTGCTACTAAAAACTGTAACACACAAAATGAAGGAGTTGTTGTTTATATAAAGCATGGGTTACAGTGTAAAGTTACCGAACCGGAATTTCCAGAAGGAAATTGTTTACTTATGGAATTCGGAAAGGATACTGCAATCGCCGGAATTTATCGTCCATGTGGCATTAAAAAAACTGAGACCTTTATAAAATCAGCGAATAAACTCCTCGCCTCTCTATCTTCCTTCAACAACATAGTCTTTGTCGGCGACATGAATATTAATATTAGACCTGAAACAATTGACAACTCTGGCTTGGATTATCTCGAATCCTTGTCTATGTTAGGTCTATTACCAGCGCATACTTTTAGTACTAGACTCAAAACATGCTTAGATCATGTCATGCTGAAAACTAATTTACCCTCAGTTACGTGTGTCATTCAAACAACTATGACTGATCATTTCACAATCGGCCTAGCAATCGGCTCTGCATCGATTAAAATTAATAAATCAATTAATCTAAATAAAAAAGTTGACCTAAATAAAATTGTAGAACATGTTGAAAAATCTAACTTTGATGAAATTTTTAGAACTAAGGATGTCAATACTGCTGCTGAAATGTTAGTACACAAGTTAAACGCTGTTATAGCAAGTAATACGACTGTTAAACCTGTTCCCCGTAGTAAACGAATTATAAAGCCATGGATCACATCTGGGTTACTGCGTTGCATAAAAAACAGAGATAGAATGTACATAAATCACAGGAAAACTCCTACGAATGAAATACTGAAAACTACTTACCTAAGATACAGGAATTTCTGTAACTCATTACTAAGAAAAGTTAAACAAGTTTATCACAAAACTGAACTGGAAAAAGCGTCTAAAAACCCCAAGAAGATTTGGAATATAATCAGAGACGCTGCAGACTTGAGTTCACAAAAAAGGTCGAATTTTGACTTGTTATCTCAGAGTAATCCAGTTACATCTGTCAATGACGCTAATAATTATTTTGCAAATGTTGGAAAGAGTCTAGCTGAGTTACTAGTTCAAAACAGTAATCAAAATGTGCCATCAGTTCCACTCAAACCATCAATATCATCAAACTCGCCTGTTAATTCTTTCACATTGTATGACACTGATCAAAGTGAAATAGCGACTACTATTCGCAATATGAAATCAAACTGTGCAACGGGGTGGGATGATATATCTACCAAAATATTAAAATTAACTGCACATGTTTTGATTCCAGTTATATGTTACATTTGCAATCTTAGTTTTACCAAGGGTGTTTTCCCAACTTGTTTCAAGATAGCTCTTATCCATCCTGTTTACAAGTGTGGGAGCAGAGACGATGTGAATAACTATAGGCCTATCTCGATTCTGCCAGCTTTATCAAAAATTTTGGAACGTCTCATGAAAAACAGATTAAATTCGTATTTGACTAAACATAATTTATTATCACAAAACCAGTTTGGCTTCATTTCGGGCAAATCCACCGAGGATGCAGTTTTAAAACTCACCGGAGAAATTGCAAAAAAGCTAGATAGTAAGAAAAAGTGTATTGGCATATTTCTAGATCTTAGTAAGGCCTTTGATACGGTCTCTGTACCTATACTTCTGAATAAAATGGAGCGTTTCGGTATCCGAGGTTTACCCTTAAAATTATTTGCTGACTACTTGTCACTCAGGTCACAAAGAGTAAAAATAGGGGAATATGTTAGCCAGGACGCTTTATTGGATTACGGTGTGCCTCAGGGTAGTATCTTAGGGCCTAGCCTATTTTTGATATATGTTAACGATTTATTAGATTTGTCTTTATCGAACGGTCAAATAATCACATATGCTGATGACACAGCTATAATATTTGATGGTAACGACTGGAACTCTGCTGTACAAAATGCTGAAAATGGCCTGAGTATTGTAATGAAATGTTTGGAGGCAAACGTTCTGACTCTTAACATCCAGAAATCAAAATTTCTTGCTTTTTCAATTAGGAATGACACATTTTTAAATCTTACCATTAGGGCCCATCGTTGTGACAGCCCTGGTAACTGCAATTGTCTTGCACTCGAACGTGTTCCGGTTATTAAATATCTTGGCGTTCACATCGATGAACAATTAAATTTTCATCATCATCTTCGTACCCTCTCTGGAAGGATAAGAAAACTTATTCTAATCTTTAAAAAGCTCAGACATGTTGCAGATCATAACTTGCTTGTCACAATCTACTATGCACTATGTCAATCGCTTATAAAGTATTGCATATCAGTCTGGGGTGGCTCAGACAAGTCTTCAATGCTGCAGGTCGAGAGAGCTCAGAGAGCAGTTTTGAAGGTGATGTTTTTTAAAAAGTTCATTTTTCCCACAGACCAATTATTTGCGGAATGTCAGGTCTTGACTGTACGACAACTATTTATCCAAACCGTGATTCTCAGACAACACAGATTATTAACTTATGACCCTCAGTTTCTAGAGTCAAAACGACGAAGGGACCGTGTTTGCGGAATTATACTTCATAAAACGAAATTTTATTCTCGATTTTTTTGCATTCTTGGTCCTTATTTGTACAATAAACTAAGCAAGAATTGTTCTCTTTTTGAACTTACATTTATAGATTGTAAAAAAACTCTCTTTACTCTGCTTAAAACTTTTAGATACGATTCCACAGAAGATCTTTTAAAAATTTCTGAATAAATTTTATATTTTGTTATTAATTCATTAACCTAGTTACTTACGCACTTCAAAATCACCTTTTTCGAGCTTTTTTCACTTACTGACTTACTCACACTGACTGACTGATGTACTTACTCAATTCCTCACTCATAACACACACTCACACACACAAACACACATCCTCTTTCATCACTCTCAAAAAACACACACTAATTAATCAATCATACAGTAATATAAGATTTGTACCTTTCGTTAGGAATTTGCATGCTCTTCTCTTTTTGGCTAAATTCAACCTGTATCACCTTGAGTAGAAGAAACTGACTTTTAAATGACAGGCCTCGCCTTATTAAGAGTCAGTTGATCACTTGTACTGTTTATTTTACTTAGCCTTAAAACAATATTGTTATTCTAGGTTAAGTTTTTTTTGTATCAATAAATAAATTTTGTATTTTGTATTTTGTATTTGTATTGTGTAGTAATTTATGAGGTAAAACGCGTGGTCGACTGAAGCTATGAAGTTTAAAAATAAGGTTTCATAGGTTTTTTATTATTGTTTATCTAACCTAATATCGTAAAATCCTCATTACGAACTCAAACCTACTGGCATAATGAAAATATTTTTCATGAACGTCTCTAAAAAATTAAAAAATTAAATTATAGTATAGGTCTCCCAACAACATAATGCTATAAAATAACTTTTTCTGAGATTACAGTACATGTGATACTAACTAGGAAGGCAAAGGGAACTTAGCCCATACAGCCATGTCTGAGGTTTAATATCAAATACCAATGAGGTTTTTATATAATGTTCTCCAATACTTACAAAATAGTAACGAGGTTACAGTTCAAATTTATTTTCAGCCAGGTATTGTCTATGGCTTACGGCGCGTTGGACTCGGTCTGTCAATGGATGAACTGTTTGTTGCGCCATAGTTTTCGAGGAAATTTATTTATTACTTACAGTGGTTTTATGGGTCAAAATAATTATTTTGCCCTAAAATTACTGACAACAGGGATGTTGATGAATAATATTTGACTCCACCTGACATTCTGGAAATAACGACGGAAATTACGAGCCCTTTCAGAACAAGCTTTTACAAGAATAATCAAAAATGATGAAAACAGGTTAGTAGGCATAAGTTTAGATAAAGTAGTGTATGAAACTATACATAACTAGGTATTAAAACAATCGTGTTTTTAATAAGCTGTCTATGTACCAGTTTCATAAACTACTATTATATGCGAGTACTATGCCTTAAAATGTTGTTATTGTTTACATCGTCTTAACGTGACTCAGTTTTCTTAAATAATGCCAGATAACAGCAGTAATCTGCCAAAGTAAGCACAAATATGTCCTTATATGGTTAAACGATACTTACCTGTCTTTTTACACAGTGTTACCAAACTGGGAGCAAACTTATGAAGAGTCAATGAAGGGCACTCGTAACGTTACAGAAGATAACGTATTAAGTAATAGCCCAGCGGAAATACAAATAAAATCAATAAAAATGTAATTTAATTTCCGAGTAAAGTTTCGTTTTAACTGATTAGTCTAGGGTTAGATATTTGTAAATGACGTGAAAAAGGTAAAAAAAAAACAAATCACTTTCGTAAAAGTTTATATGTTCAAAGATTTTATGAAAATTTCATAAATGTAAATAACTTCAAAACAAAAATATAATTTTGTAATTAATTATAAACATTTATTGTTGAAATTGTTACAAAATGATAAATAAAGCGTTACTACTATTTGAACACATAAACGTTTTATTCGACATATTTTTCCCCCTTTTAATTACTACACCGTTTACAAGATACCTATCCCTCAACCAAGATTTGTGAGAAAACAAAAAGGTCCTCTTTAATTTGGGTAACTCTGTCCATTAAAACTTAAAAAAATAATACTGTTGCCATAGACAATTGCAAACTCATTTCTATCGGACTATAAGACTCGATCAACGATAATAAGGGATTCACGGGTGTTTCAATTAAATGCACAGCCTAGTCCACACTTGTACACCCACGTTTCACTGGCAGTTACGTTCCAGCGTGCATAGATACTTATCCAGCGTGGGCTCTATCGCCGTACTTTGTACCCTCGTACGTAGTAATAGTTTATGTTTGAGTCCATGTGAAGAAAAGATAACCTTGAAGTATCACGTTAAGCTCTACCTAGCATCAGGTATCCTGTCACATCTGGTGCGTCAGGAAGCAGGATCGGCTGCAGGTGCAGACAACAGCCTGCTTCTTCAGACGTTCATATTATTAGTTACCGAGGACGTGCCCCTTTGCCTCGGCCTCGACCCTGGCCGTCTTCAAGCAGCGGAGGTACAGTTCTTAATTATGAAAATATGGTCACTCATTTATATCAAACTCCTTTCGTTTGATATTAAAGTAATGTAAAGTTAACATGTTAAATGTAATTTTAACTAAAACAAAAAAACAAGAAAACGAGGAATAAGTACGGTTCATTCACACAATAATTTGAACATATCACTTGATTATCGTTAATTTATATACATTAGTAAATAAGTTCATCTTGATGTACTTACTTTGTATTATATTATGAGATTAGGATAAAAAATGAAATTGAAGGCATGGTTAAACTACGAGTAATTTAATACGCAAATAAATATATAATAGTGTATAATGAAAACAGACATGTACCAAGAGTATAGCCAATAAACTGCTATGCAGTTTGGCTTCAATATTTTGTAAACAGAAACTTGTATGTCTTTTGCTGGATAAATAATATATTGTCAGGGATTTCTTTACTGACGTGTCACAGCGGCGTCATGCGGTGTATAAAAGGCAGTCGCCCACGTGGCGCGCTCCCTTTCCTTCACCGTCGCTCGTCACAGAAGCATCGGACTGTGTCTCTGTTACGTGAACCATTTTGTTTAAGTGTTATAGTGATCGTGTGTGTACTCAATAAGTTGATAAGTGTTGTGAGTAAGTTAAGGTTGATTCGTTCTTGGTAAATTGTCTAATAAATCATTTCTTTGTTAACTTTTATTTTAAAATAATTCCTTTTTCTAATATCAGAAGTGGGATAAAGAGCTAAGTAATTCATCTCATTAAATAACGCGCCCACTGCTAAAGAACGAATCTACCTACCCACTCATTTCATATATTTTTAATTCGTTTTTTCAAATTACGAGATTTTCACTTCGACACACGACCATGACGCGAAGTAGATCACGTGGCCCAACCAGGCACCGTCTAAGAAATGGTTCACGTGGCCGGGCACTATCGCGTTCGCGTAATGTTTCGCGAGGTAGAACTAGGTCCCGTTTGCGTTACCACACACGTGATAGAATACGCCGTCGTTCCGAAAACATTTCACACGACCGTAAAGGGCCTCATCTTCGAAATTCTTCGAGAGATAGATCGCGAAATCGCTCACGGTCCCGGTCGAAACGATCACGCGATCGCGTGCCTAGAAGGCAATATCGGTCAAGAAGTAAGTCTCGTCATGATAAAAACAAAAGCCAGCATTCGAATACACCACCTAAAATTGTTACGACGGTAAATACATCTATACCTACCGACAAAAACACGTCATACACAGCTGCGACTCGCAGTGAGTCATTAACACCACCGTGCGTTAGCACCGGTTTATCGGCGCGTCAGCCTGACGTCTTGGTCTCTAACAAAGACACTCCGGACGTTCGTGGTACATCGATTGAATCAGCTACACACTTTTCTGAGGCGTCCACTTTAGCACAGGCTTTTGTCGAGGCTATCAAAGCCGCACAACCCAATAAGTCACAAAGTTATTTCATCTCAAACTTCGATCCTTCTACCACAAGTATTGATGCGTGGTGTGACGAGGTGGATCGCGCCAAGAATACGAATGGTTGGAGCGACCACGAATGTCTATTGCGTGTTGCTTCGTGTCTTAAGGGCGATTCTAGGGTGTGGCTTACAGAATGGGTCACAAACGATCGTACGTGGTCTAACTTCAAGCAAGAGTTTAAACCACTCTGCCCTAGTAAGTTAGATTACGCGAATATTCTTTTCGAAGCCATGAAAACTACGTCCGAACAATATAGTACGTATGCCGAATATGCTCGTCGTACATTATTGCGCCTAAAAATTGTTCAAGGTCTTAGCGACGATTTAAGAACGCTCATAGTTATTCGTGGAATTGAGAATCCACAAGTTCGTGCCGCGGCTACTAATGCAAATTTGACAACTGAAAACTTAGTCTCATTCTTGTCGACACACGTGAAGCCTAATCGACTCTAACAGCAAACAGACAAGTGTCGGTTCTACAGACATCCATCCCGCTGCCGGCGTCGGCGGCGGCGATGCGGCGTGCCCCACCTGACAAGCGACCCCTGCCAGCCACGCCGGTGCACTCGGTCAACAGGAAAGCTTGACTCTGGCATGCGTGGCCCATACAAAGTTGTCAAGGCGCTGCCGGGCGGGCGGTATACGCTGAAGTTGTTGACTGGTAGCTATGGCAAGACAACACAAGCTGCAGCCCAGTTTATGGTGCCGTGGAGAGGCGAGTGGTGCCCGGAGACATGCGCTGCGTTTTTCAGCGGTGAGTGCTATGATATGAATTACCTCTATTCGATAAAAGCGTAGCTGTACTGCTCGTCGTCATTCTCAACCCACAAATCATAAGCAGTAGAATGTTTCTTTAACCTTTTTTTTCCCCTAAATAAGCAATTTCGTTAAGTAACTTGCAGTTATAACTCCCTTGTCTAAATTAGTGAGCTCCCTGTCCCTAATTTGTGCAAATCAAATAAGAATAATAAGTAACGTAGGCATCTTTTAGGAATAGAAGGTTGATGAACGGTACAGTAGGACGTATTGATAGAGGTGGATCAGAGATCCTGTTTGTGTATGAACCCGTGTCCGCGTTTGTCGCTAGTCGGGTAGCCTGAAGCGTTTGTCGCTAGGCAGGTTGGCGTTGACGTTTGTCGTCATGTCGCCACAATGATGGATACGCTATGCGTACACGTCATTGGCCCGTGTCAGCGTTTGTCGCTAGTTGGGCAGGTGCGTTTGTCGCGCCATGTTACAGATGCTGTGAATCAGAATGCAGTGGCACCATGCAGAGGCGTGGACAACGAAGATTTAAAAAGAAATGGGCCTTGGGTTTGAGTAGTTGAGACGTCTCATTAGTCGACGATGAATATGATCATTTGATGATGAAAGTTTCTGACGATTGAACGTTGTATGAGTGTTCATGTAAGGTATGAAAGAGGAAGCAAGTATACTTGTTTAAAAGTATATGTGCTGATTGATACACTTGATCATTTCAGATGACGATACGGATGAAACAACTGAAGCTTCACCAACAGCAGCACCTAGTAGTCCTGACACAAGTGCAACGCCGTCGATGCCCTCATTAGATCAGTCGAACTAGCTCCAGTCGAGGACGACCTCATGTCAGGAGAGGCCGTGTCAGGGATTTCTTTACTGACGTGTCACAGCGGCGTCATGCGGTGTATAAAAGGCAGTCGCCCACGTGGCGCGCTCCTTTTCCTTCACCGTCGCTCGTCACAGAAGCATCGGACTGTGTCTCTGTTACGTGAACCATTTTGTTTAAGTGTTATAGTGATCGTGTGTGTACTCAATAAGTTGATAAGTGTTGTGAGTAAGTTAAGGTTGATTCGTTCTTGGTAAATTGTCTAATAAATCATTTCTTTGTTAACTTTTATTTTAAAATAATTCCTTTTTCTAATAATATGTTAATTAATTCATTCAATACTCATGGTACTAAAACTAAATCTTTGTAAAATTTAGATAATTACTCTCACATAAAAAATATTTTGCAGTGGAGAAATTAATTTGTTATAGTATTTTTTTAAATAATTTAAACTGTCTGATTTGTTAAGTTATGCCTGAAAAAACAGCTTTAATACCATTATATTATCCTTATTTTTCTAAATACAGTGAAATCACGAGTCCACGACGCTTTATATTAGGGCTCCCATATCAATCCGTTTTTGATTAAAATGATTAATGGCTAAACGAACAAACGTTGTCGGTGACGTTTCTCAAAATCAAATTGAACGAAACATACCGGACACATCAAATAATCGAAGTTAAATCGGGTAATTTAAGTAGCTTTTTTTCTAAGTGTGTAAAACTACTTAAATAAGTAAAGGAAATCTTGTACCCTGTGTCCATTAACAATGAACAAACTATAACCCCTCTACAGTCAGTACAGTGAACAGTGAACAAGAGTGGAATTGTGATTCCTCAGTGGCAGTGCTCGTTAGACGTTTGATGACATTAGCGGTCTAGCGGCGGCGGCTCACGTGCCACCAGTCTCCAGACACGAGACTCTAGACACGGAGTATTGCTGGAGAATTATCAATACGAGACGAGGAGAATGGAAAATTAAATACAGAGTTGTTTAAATGTACATCGAGTTTCGCCACGAAATATATCTCCTAAAGTGCGTCAGCGGTGTTACTGGGTGTTGACTTTAACTTGAACACTTAGCATTTGTAGACTCACTTGCCATTTTATATATTTTTTGGCAGCAGAATAGTGCAGTTCAATACCCCTGTGATAAAATAGTTACGTATAAATAAAAAAAAATACTAAATATTAAAGCGCGATGGATTTCCCTTTACTTCTCATATTAAAAGCTCCAAAATTTCCATAAAAGCTAGTCCTGATGGCAGGAATCAGAAACTAAACACTAACCCTATTAATGAAAGTTTGACGTCTTCTAGACCGAATTATTCACGAATAAAGTAAGTAGTAATAAGCATAATTATCTCAAAAATAAAGACAAATATAAGATCTGCTAATTTCTGAAACATTCGATAAGAGGCTTTAAACTGAGGCCATTACTAAGAATCGTTAGCGGCAGTTCATTAACGGCAGATAATCAGCTGCCTCATTAGACGCTACCAATTAACAAGGTCCGGAGCTAAGCTCTTAAATCATTGACTCACGCCGACTCACGACTCGGAAATTTAAGGAAACTGTTTTCAATTTGTCTTAAAAGTGCCTTTTGAAGGAGTAACCTCCATTTTGTTCTGGCAGATGACATTTGAAGTTGGCTTTTTATTTATGACGTACCGTCAGAGCCTATTAGCAGTCTGATCCGCAAGCTTTGTAAGGTTTCTAAAATAATAATTCTTTTGCATTGGTAGAACACCGTGGTTTCTCAATCTTCGGATCAGGGATCAAATCGTGCCGTCAAGTAGGCATAGATAATTTTTTGGTATTTTTGTGCAAAGTATATTTTAACCGGCATGTCCTAAAAGGCGTGTACATATTTGTACCTCAGTATGGTAATAAAGGTGGTATAAAAATACGGTCATAAAGTTTAGGTAGCCCACTATGCCTGGGACCGATGATGGTGGTATATCCAACTCCAATTATTGCTGGGCCTTGTATAAAACAGACTAGTGACGGGCAGCGGCGTCACTAGTACGAGGGTTTTGACACCGCGTTTATTAATGCGCCTGCCCAGCGTGTGTGAGTATGGGCATTTCTTTCACGAGGACAGCCAAGAGTGGCGAAATCCTAGAAAGGAATTTTCCAGCAGTATACAAACCAGGCTGACGGATAGATGGATGGACGGTTATGATGATAGCATCTATTACGTTGGGACGTAGACATCGTCAATAAAACGAGCCTAAAAGTGTTGACCGTAAAAGCAACAGACAAAACTCGAAACATCTCTGACATCCCCTTGGGTATCTTTGTCGTAACAAAAGCCAAGAGATCTTATTCGCACAACTCACTTGGTTCGAACGGCACAACGTGACTTTAATTTTGATTTAGAATCTTTGAATTAAAGTAATTATTGGGGTAAGTGTTCCCCCGACTAAGTCTGCGGTAACTGCCGTTGCTTCGATACTGTGTATTATCTCAAAATCCCTCTCGTCTTATTAATCACTTAGCTAACGTTACCTAACAAAACCACAGAGTAAATTGTCCTGTATAGGCAATACTGGTATTAGATTATCTATGAGCTAGCTGTATCTATTGTGTAGTTGAGTAGTGGAATTTAGTTACTATCTCTAATGTGACTTGGAATCTGACAACTTTATTTATTGTAAGTTTGCTCCTTATGTTGAACCCTATAAGAGACATCTTTTGTTTTGTTTAAAGATGGCGGTTCTGGACCAAAAGCAGCGCCTAATAATTAAATAAAATAATAAAAACTACGTTTTCAGAAGGAAGTAAGAGCGCCATGTATTAATTTTCCTGACGTTAAAAAAAGGAAACAAATGCTAGTATTCCTGTCTGAAATTGATCCGTCCGCACCAACTAGCTATAGATATAGGTCATTGGTCCGCACACACCGACAACAAGGTATCCGAAACCATCCTAATCTTATTTAAAGTATAAATTTTGAGACGAAAACGCTATGATACTAAATAGTTGGCCGCCAGCTATACGCAAAAGATCCTTGTCAGACAACTGTGACAAAAAAACACTTGGAAAAAGACCAACAGGAAAAAAATCATGTTATATATGGCGATTCTTGTTTATGCAGCCAATTCATACTGAATACTCAGTAAGTGGTCAGGACCAAGGTTCAATGACACTGTTTGCGAAATACGAAAAATATTTTTGTGCCTCTATACTTGTTCAAGAACAACTTCGACTCTATTAAAATAGAACAGAAAGTCTTAAATTTTATTTTGCGTATTTCACAGAAAGAGTCATTGAACCTTACAAAGGAACTTAGAACTTACCAAGTCTTCTGTACGAATTTGGCTATGTAAAGAAAAGTTACCAAGACAAGACAAATAAAATTCACTTGACTGCATTTCACAGTTCACATTCGGGAACACCTCTAACACCACCTCGGGGATTCATGTCGTGACGATGTTTTAAAATGCAGGTTCGATTAGCGTGTAAATTAACCGACATTCAAAACTAAGGAACAGATTGAAATGTTAAAAAAGGTCTGTATTCTTTTCTATTTTCTATAAATACCAAGACGCATGTAGTGTCCACCTGTAATAATCTAGGCTTATTTAAATAACATGAAAATATGTATTTGTGTATTAGATGTCGCTACGAATAGTGCTAATAAATATATAAATAAATAAGTAAATAAAAAAGGTGTACGTACTTTCCCAACTCCGGTGGGTTCTTTTACGCCAAGTCTCCGCAGCAGGGCGGGTGGCGGCGCCGGCTGAGCCTTTTGCAGCGCCGCCGCGAAGCCTCCGGGCTGCGCGCCGGGCTCGTCCTCGCTGGCGGCGCGACGACGCCGGTGCGGCGAGCTCGAGCATTTCGTGCTTGATGATATCCTGGAACAAAGAAACGGTATTTAGCACACTCGCTTTCTCTTTCTGTAACGTCGTAACGCGTGTACGTGTGATATATTGTACGTAAACAACCAAAAAACCTTTGATAATGCTATAACAGCGAAAACGGGAAGGGAAATAAGTGGACAAGAACAAGTGTTTCTCAATAAAAAAAAGCGTGTATGTGTCTTCTGACGTGTATATCGTTAACACTACGACGTAGCGGATCCAAAATGCGGAATAAGTACACAGGATCGTAGCACTGCTACGCCGTAGAAAAATAAGGACGCGGGTGTGTTAAATTATTGCTACGGCGCCAAGTTTATGACTTAAAAGAACTTTGCAATTTCAGCGTTTGATAGATTAAATAAATTAATTTATTTGGTTTATGTTTTCAGTGCACAAAGTTGGAATAACGCTGTGATCTTTTAAAGTTTAACAGCGTTGTATTGCATTCCATTTCCAAATACTTTATAGTCAAGGTCCCTAATTGAAGGTCCCAAAAATGTAAATAGAATATAAATGGTTCGCACGCGTCGGCGCGACCTTTTTACATTTTTCGAAAATTCGCTCCGCGTCTATAGCCGATCGAAACGGAGAGGGACCTCCGGGCTTCCCGTGATGGATGACGGGAACGTGACGGCTGACGACGCGGCCATATTTTATTTTAATACCACTGAGATAGCCTCCTGAGAGGCTTAAAATTGAAAATTCTCTTTACAGCACTATATATTGCCAATAAAACGTCACCACTGCACAGTAATAAAGATGGCTGCGCCGCCGTTTAAGCTGGAAATTATTAACGTTTTTCAGGTTTCTTTGAGTACGGGTAAATTATTTTGATGCTGGTACAGGTATCTGCTCTTTTCAAGTTGTAGCTACGGCGTGGCGTAGAAAATTTATGAAGTAGAAATATTATACGCAGCTCGTAGCCAGCGCTACGAAAGTGGCGTAGTGATCGTTACGACTCCTTACTTTCCAACGACCTCATGCTCCGATCATAGGTTACAGTAGACATTTAACATACATATACATAATCGTCACGAAATGCGTCGCCGAGGAAGTTGTCAGAGGTGATTCCGAATGTGGCCTTTTACTTGAACAGTTTCCGCGGAACAACCTCTCATCTACGATTTCAGCTTCTCAACGTGATAAAGGGCGAGCTCTATTGCTGTACTTCGAGCACAAATAAATGCTTTTTAGGGCCAGCAGATTTCCTTTACCGTCAGTAAGTTGTACACAAAGTACTATGCACATAAATCCAAAAACTCATTGGTGCACGTTTCAAACCCAGATCTGAAGATTAGGAGTGTGGAATCCTACCGGCTGAGCAACCGCCGCTACTATAGTAGACATAACCCGTCGCGTGCGCTGTTATCACGAGTGCACCTGCAGATATGCTAACAAGTGCAGTACAAGGTCCCGCGGTGGTGTCAGACGCCACCCGATGAAATGTGGCGGCGTTCCGTTGCATTCCTTCTCGTGCCCACACACAAACCTTCTCTTACACTTCAAACGAAGTAATATAGCTTGTATTGTTACGATATTATGGTGTAAGTTGGTCGATTCCGGAGCTCGTAGGGCTGTGTTTCGGAGGGCTCGCGTGTGACCGCCACGTCGCGTCGCCGCCGCGGCAGTAGCGTGTCCATATCCGACCCTATACTTTATTGTGCTTACTAACTATTAACATTCTTCTACGGGTAATGTTTAGATAACTCAACCTTTCGGCGATGCCATCGACGCGTTATTGCCCACATGCGTTGATAAATCCGACCCTAATCGTTTATTCGCAGGAACCTGTACGCGTTTTATTAAAAGAAGAATATTCTTGAAAAGGATAATGCTTCCCCTATGATTGTACCCTTGATTTTATGGGCTGGCGGGCACAGTGAAAACAATCTGAATAAAAAGGGCATACCGTGACATTTGATAGAAAATTCCCCGAAGCATAAACAATCCTAGACGCTTGCTTCTGTCGATTTTCTTGCCTCGTATGTTATGATGTGATAAAAAGAACAACAGAGATTTTTCTTTTGATTTTTCGTTCTTTGTTCTTGATATTCGTGACGTAACGTCATAAAGCTGTCTTTTAAATGCTCGCTACATTTTTATACATACGAGAATCGACCGCACCTATCTTGCAGCACATAAAGGTTTAAAACGTTCAGATTGCGTTTGGAGAGCACATTCGCTCCAGCAATTATGTAGAGAGTTACGCTCCCGCTCTAGCTTCTGAACGACTGTGGACAGATATAAAACCAAGTACACAATAAACCCCAACATAACAACTTGTTACTCTGTCCAGCAAGCCAGTATCAAACACAATATGCTTTAGTTATTTCTACCAAAATTGTCACCCAATATGGCGTATGCTATCAGAATATTTCTGCAAATATGAATCCTTAGTCCATTAGGCTTTGTAAAATTATAATTAAAGTAAAGGGCAAGTTCCAAGAGCTCTCTCAACGATCTGTAACACGGGGCTGTCGCGTGTCAACACTCACCTTTGTACTTTAATTACTGTACTCACAATTAATACTCGTAAAACATTTAGTCGAAGCTTTTCACCGCAATAAACTGTTACTTTATAATTCATCGCCCTTTAATGGGTTTAAATGGCGTTAGAAACATTTTATTCACGTTCTTGATTCGAATGATATGCAGGTGGAGTCGTTATTTAAGCGTGTTCCTTCTGTTTTTGTGGGTCGTCCCCGTGACAAATAAATATTAACCACGGAGCCACTTTAAAGGGTACAATACATATTTTAAGAGAGCGATAACGTCGCACCGCGGGGTAATGCGTGACTGTCAAATTAAGTGCTTATTTTTTCGGTGGTTTTATGAATATGAAACGACATCGCTCTTTCTTTTTTAAATTCACAAATGAAATCGTTTGTGTAATTTCTTCGTAGTAACTAAACATAAATAGTTACTTACGTAGCAATGCTACGAAGATCCGTAGACCGCTACGAAATATCGCAAATCAAATGCCCCTCTATAAATCAAGGTTACGTGCAATTATGCATTTAACAAACAATTTGAATTCAAAACTATATGTAAATAGAAGAACATTTCTTTTATTGGCTTCCAGAAATTGTGAGGACAAATATTCATACACGCAAGGAAGGCTCGCAACTTTGCAGCCACAGTCCCTACTTTTACACCTTTTATTTCAGTGGGCTGAACAGACGGTGAAATTTTTTCTCTTCTACCACTGTGGCTTCGTGCCAGCGTTGTCTGGAGTAAAATGACGGCAATAAATATAGAAAAGCCTTTTATATAACTATCCAATTGCATTCAGCCGCTGCCTTCAACATGCTCTGACGGAGCAAGTTTTAACAACATGGTAGTCTTCCGTTCTGTTCCGTCCCGCATGTGGCGACTTGTTTCCGTTTGTTTAAACGAGAATTGCCGTTTTAGTTCTAGCACTTGGGTTTTGATCTCGACAAGCTTTAAGTAGTAGGTACGTGCTTGCTTTTCAATGTATGGTCACATGTTTTTTTATATTATATGGTTTGCCCATACGAACTTATTACATTACTAGTTATTATGGATATATTTGTCAATTTATCTAAAAGTTATTTATACAAAAGGTGCAGGACTACTAAAGATAGCTACAAAAATAAACTCAAATGTATTTTTCCGAAGATTTAATTTAAATGATTTAGCTTTTTGCGCGTTATACATAACCAAAGCTGACTTCAGCGTACCACCACAATTACTCAGCTCCTAACTAACCCAGATGGGTTCATATTTCATGAAACACCCACACGGACACGTATCTACTGAAACACATGCACACTACGCATGTCTACTGAATATTTTATCCGAAAACAGCGCGCCAACATTGTATACGATACTAAGCCATCCTCATCCAGCTCCCGAACTGCCCATGTGGACTGATGTTCTAACATTCTGGTTCTACCCTAATGGGTTGAGTGAAAAGGGTATAATTTTCGGCAGCAAAACTTTTTGGAGTCAGTGATAAATAAAAACCCTTCAAAGTAATGAAGTTTTGCGATTGTCACGAAATATATAAAAATCATCGTTTCAAGTGCATTTGTCTGTATCGAATCTAATTGATTTACACAAAACATTTTCGAGCTTTTTAAGTAACGCATTGATTCACCTTTGTTTGGTTTTTCTTGATAGTAATTTTTGACGTTGACTATTTATTGTCTTATTTGAACTTTTTCATCTTTCTGATTGGCTAAGAACGTTTTCGACCATGGCGACTATTTCGACTCCTAGCCGATAAATGACACAGAGCGCACATGAGTTTACCGCCTACATGGTTGTAGCGAGAGGCCGCGGGTGGCTGAGCTCTTAACTCGTCGCGTTTGGCGTTTAGGTCTGTTCAGTTAGAGGCCTATATGCACTTCTCACTAAAAAAATCGAAATGCAGATCAAGTTTGTGGTTTAGTGGATTATTGTATTAGAAAAATAGTGTATTACGCGGAAAAAATTAAAATGTCGTACAACAGTTAGGTAGGCTTCGAATTGCCTATAGATACTAACGGACCAAACTCAAATTTATTTCTTAAGGAATTATTACACTTTTTAGGGTTCCGTACCCAAAAGGTAACCAACCGGACCCTATTACTAAGGCTCCGCTGTCCGTCCGTCCGTCTGTCACCAGGCTATATCTCATGAACCGTGATAGTTAGACAGTTGAAATTTTCACAGATGATGTATTTCTGTTGCCGCTGTAACAACAAATACTAAAACTGGTCAAGTGCGAGTCGAACCCGCGCACTCCCATACAACAGACATGGTTTTTTTGCCGTTTTTATAGATAATGGTACGGAACCCTTCGTGCGCGAGTCCGACTCGCACTTGGCTGTTTTTTTTATTTGGTTTTGGTTTGTCGCCAGAAAGAAAGTCTTGGTAGTATTTGTATTTTTTTGATAACAAGTATGTATTGCATCTTCTCTTCTGAACATATTTGTACCTGATCAGTTGGCTGCCTTGCTTTTGCTTGCCCTTCACCTTGCATATTAAAACCATAACAATTATGGACCTTTGCGATATCTACAGAACCTTTACAAGTTTACCCCTCATCATACTTTTTAGGTAGCCGGCAAAGGTAAAAGTCGGTCTCCCACACGGTCCATTACATAGCGTATTAATAAGAGTTGGGGTCCGTCGGTCGGTCTGTGTACAAAACTGTTCATTAGGCCGATCGCGGCTTTGTGCGTGCTCCGAGGGCTTAGGGAACAATGAGAAGATGGATTTGTTCTCTTGAACTCCCGCGGCGACTACATTACGAGTACTAGAGTGATGTCTGTGTAATGTGCTCCATTATTATAATTATTTTTCATTTGCTTCATTTTTATTATGCACTTACATACTGCTTGCATTTGCTTACATTATGTAATTTTTTGCTTTTAACTCACAAGAGAGCTTTGGCCGTAGCCCGTGGTTTGTCAACACCCTAGTGACATAATAATGACATCAAATGACACGTTATCAACATATTCCGGAATGACGTCACAAGAAGCCGCAGCGGAAGAGTATTTACTCTATTTTTTAAGTGCTTTTTGGGCGAGCGCTCTTCCCCCTAAGTCTAATTGGCGCTTTTTACGACATTAATCCCATGTTATATTAAAAAAGTTAGTAAAAACAGAGAAAATCAGAGCTCTTCAGATGTTTGCACTCATAGCGTAGCGCTAAAAGTATCCAGTGTGTCACCAAAGGAACTGTATAAGATAAGATTAGATAAGCATTTATTCATCACCACAACACAAAATACATGACATGACAAAATAAAAGGACTTAACTCTAACAATTTTTAACTTTGAGACGCAGTGCATTAAAACTTAATTAATGACACACACACAGCCATGTACAGACATGTACGTATCAACCAATTTACTTATTTTATTTTCACTAAATTAGTAATTACATCAAGATTTATAGACAGTTTATTTTATTAAATAGTTTTGGTGATACCATTCGCGTCGCTTTTGAATACGGCGGCGTAACAAGCGCTACGTATGTCAAAAAAATTTAAAAACAACAAAACACTAAAAATCTTATATTGCACGTATGTACGCAGTAGCTTGGAATATTGTTCACAAGTTTGGAACCCATCTTATAATGTGTACATTAATAGGTTAGAGCGTGTACAGCAAAGGTTCTTCCGTTTCATAATAATAATAATAATAATAAATTTGTTTATTGTGCAAAACTTACATACTAATTACATCAGTGGATGGGGCATCCTTTTAAGTACGAAGTACCTGTGCCAGGATACCCCGCTCTTCCATATAATAGGTGCTCTTCTTGTGCAACAAAAAAAAAAAAAATATATAAGTTACTGTTAAACAAAAACAGCAATAAAACTAAAAACAGCAATTAGAAAAAAATAAAATAAAAAATAAAACACAACTTAGGTATAAGTATGTTTAGATTGTGAGGGGGATAGGTTGGGTGCATGTTTACATAGATACATAGATAGCTTTATAACATAATTCTATTAGTACTTTTATACATAAATAATGTAATAAATAAATAAAATAAATAAATTAAATTTAGATAAATAGAAGCCCAAATTATTTAAATAAATAATTAATAAATTGTATCTTATAAAAGTGCTCACACAATAACCTTTAGCAGCTCCTCCACTTCTTCATAATTCAAGGTCAATAACCACTTGGTGACTTTCTTTTTGCAATCAAATAATAGTAGTGGGTAGATGTTAAGTAGCTTGTTTACTTTATTGTAAATGTAAACAGATTGTTTATTAAATTGATGCATTGCAAACTTTGTTTTAACACTGTATGAGTCAACGATATCTTTTCTTCTTTTGTTCGTGGGATAGTAAGACAGTGACTTATGCTTTTGCATCAGTAAGTTCAATATGTACAACTTTCTTACGGTTAGTAATTTCGTAAAACAGTACAGTTCTTGAGTAGGAAATCTATACGGTTTAAAGTGCATAACCTTTAGTAGGGATCTCTGAGCTCGCTCTAATTCAAGAAACTTTAATTTTGTAGCACCCCCCCAGATGTAGATGCAGTATGTTAGGATAGATTGCCCCAGGGCTATGTAGATTTGATTTAGTAGATCACGATTGGCGACATGTCTTAATGTTTTAAATGTATAAATGAGTTTTCTTGTTCTATTGGTTGTTAGTTCAAGATGTTGGTGCCAGGATAATCGCTGATCTATTATTATTCCAAGGTATTTAGTGTAGGCTACTTTCCCTATTGATGGACAGTTACAGTCATTATGTAAGTATTTACAACTGTGGATTTTAAGGCCAGACTTTTTAGGTTGTGAGCTTTTATTTATACCAAAACAGATATAATTGGTTTTTGAGGTGTTTAAGGTTAATAGGTTTTGTTTGAGCCAGGTATCAATTTTAGCCAATCCAGCCTCAGCTTCACTATGCACAGATTCCCACGTCTCACCAGTAAAAACCACAGCTGTGTCATCAGCATAAGAGAATATGTGACCTTGATTAATTTTATAGTTACACAAGTCATTTATATATATTAGGAATAATGTAGGACCTAGGACACTCCCTTGTGGTACTCCATAGGTTACGTGTAGGTCTTCACTAATATATTCTCCTATTTTAGTTCTTTGTTTGCGGCTACACAAATAATCCTTCATTAGCTCCAGAGGAGTATTCCTAATTCCAATTCGTTCTAATTTTCGTAAAAGGGTGGGGATAGACACTGTATCGAAAGCTTTTTTTAAATCTAGGAAAACAGTTAGGCATTTCTTACTCTGATCTAGTTGCTCTATAATTACTGATGTTAGGTCCTTTATTGCATCATGAGTCGATTTACATTGTCTGAAACCGTATTGAGAGTTTGATAAGATGCTATACTTTTCAAGAAAGCTAATGAGTCTGTTATTTATTATTTTTTCTAGAACTTTTGAAATTGCCGTTAAAACAGAGATCGGCCTAAAATTATTAACTTCATCCTTGTTACCACTTTTAAAAACTGGTGTAATAATGGATTGCTTTAGTACAGTTGGGAAAACGCCCTTAGCGAAGCAAAGATTAACCAAGTGGCAAATTACAGGGATGATATGGACTTTAGAAAGCTTCAGAAATCTTGTAGGGATATTGTCACAGCCTGGTGCACTGTCCGATTTTAAGCTCATGATGATTTTGTGTACTTCAGTGGCATCAGTATCATAAAGCACAAAAGACGTAGGATGGGCATCAAACGATAGAGGGGTGTCAGTGTTAAGTGTTGGGTAATTAGATTGAATATCCTCCGCAAGAACTCTGCCAATGTTAACAAAAAAGTCGTTCACTAAATTTACCGATTGCTTAGGGCACTGTGCTATGTCTAGTAATTCCGTGTTACTTGTTTTAGTCTGTTTTAAATTAGTAATGTTTTTTATGTTGTTCCATAGTAGTTTAGAGTTTTTTACTGTGTTTGTTAGCAGAGTATTCTCATATTTGCGTTTTATCTTTTTAATTAAATTATTGCAGTAGTTGCGGTATCTTTTATACGTTATAATAAGAATTTGATCGAAAGGATTATTTCTGACTCTTTTCTGCATTTTGTTCCTGTTCCTTATGCATCGCAAAATACCAGGAGTAATCCAGGGTTTAATAGTACGAGTAGATTTGGTAAGTGTTTTAGTTGTAGTGTTTTCCTGTAGGGATTTAACAATTTTCTGGATAAGAAGCTCAACCAAAGTGTTAGGATCTTCACAAAAGAGAAGTTCAGTAATATTTTTATTAGCTAAGCTTTCAAGCGCTTTTTCAAAGTTTACGTGGGTTTTAGTTTTTGAACATTTATTAGTTTGTTTTGATTTAGAAAGACTAGTGAATACCATTAGATGATCTGTTATGGTAGTGTTCAAGACCGCGATATTGGCAGTTGTTTTTGCTTTATTTATTTTTAGGATAACGTGGTCTAAACAATTCTTTAATCTAGTAGGAAGTGAATGTCCGGGTAAGAGACCATATGTAGACAGCATATTTAGGTATGTATGCCGGTTGTTTTTATCAAGGGCTACGTCGTCAATTCTACTGATAATATTAATGTTAATATCTCCAGTAATGATGATGTTACTATGTCTTTTAATGCTCTCCAAGTGCGTGCGGAGTGATTCAATAAATCTTTCTGCATTTTTATTTGATGGTGAACGGTAAATACCTAGCAAGATGTAATTAAATATTTCTAATTGTAGACAGGATGCGTGTTCCATTTTTATTTCTTTAACTTTAACTTTAAGATTATTCTTTACAAATATTACTACTCCATCGTTTTGATTCATATTGTGAGTAGTAGAGAAGGACGAGTAGTTTTTGATTCGAGGAATTGGTTTATTGCAGTCTAATCGACACTCAGTCAGAACTAAGATATCAGCTTCGAATTTTATGTGAGCTAATGTAGCTAGTAAATCATCTGTATTTTTATAAACACTTGTGATATTTTGAGTAATAATAGTTAGATCATTATTTTTAATTTCAATTTTTTGGCTTAAGTCTTCGATATCGCAGCTTATAGAATTTGCAATGTTTATTTCGTCTATCTCTTTCAATGTAATTAAGTTACTATTCATTGAGTTTTAACGAAATAATGAGTAGGTTACACATGTTATCAAAACGAACGTTATGTGGCAGTCGTAATACTATTGAAGCAAGCATCAGGACAGTTGAGTGGGGCTGTGTGTGGGCATAATTTATTGTAGGTTTATAACAATACAATATAATAATTTGTGAATATAATAGTTTTAAGGTAATATGTTGTATAAAATACTTATTGGTATATGGGGGGTAGGTATGTATGCGTGTTTGTGACAGCTTATAATACAAGAATGCAAGGGGTTTGTTTATACAATTACAGTTCAAACACAATAAATGTAACATTGTTGTGATGTATAGTAAATATAAGATAACATAATAATATAGTCATTTTTCATTGAGTACTAATTGTTGGAGATGCATTTCACTTTTAATCAATATAATAGGGGCATTTTCGTCTTTTCTAATGTATACTTTACCATAGGAGGTCCAGCAAAACTTATACATTTTAGACTTGACGAGGTCCCTCCCAAGAAAGTGTAGGCGGGCTGATTTTGCAGTCAGGTTTTCCGTTACAAAGATAGGTGTGTCTTCAGACGTGCGAAAGCCTAAGTGTTTCGCACAGAGTTTAGACTTATGTTTAGCATTAAATGCCTTACTCATTTTCAGGATGTCGTTTTTTATCAGGGTTGAGGATGTTTCGACGATGATTGGTGTGTTTGATACTCCTTCTTTTTTTCCGTGAACCCTATATATGTCTTTAATATCGGACTTACTGAGTTCGCAGCCGATACTTCTAGAGAGAGTCGTAGTCATTTCTATTAAGTCCTCCTTTGTCTCATTTTTTATTTTGGGCACATTCTTCATTTCGAAGCTAGTTTTCCTCATACCTTTCTGCATATCCTCCACCTTTTCCTCCAGTACAGTAATGTATTTTCTATCCTCCTGGGCTTGAACTTCTAACTTTTCAATACTTTTTTTATACTCTTCATTTTGCGCAGATAGGAATGTAATTGAATTTTCAATGTTCCGATTCGTTTTTTGTATGTCTGTTAGGGTTGGAGCGATTTTTTTTAGTTCGTCTCCTTGGGATGTTCTTAAAGATGAGATCAGCTCCTTTATTTCTTCTTTAAATTTGAAGAATTCAGTAGTGAAGTCCTCATTTTCCCGTTTTCTTTTATTCCTTGTAGTAACAAATTTTTCATCATTTTCCTTTGTGCTAACGTCCGTTTCCGAGAAAGATTTATTCATGGTCTGTTCCTTATTCAAGTAGGTATCTAAACTTCTTATTAGCAGTGTAATTTTTCAAAAGGCCAGGGTGTAAAACCTTCTAGTAAACTCACAGGGAGCTCAACAACTTGTTTCTTGTAGGCCTATTTGAACGGACGATTTAAAATTGCCGTCGGCATTCATTCATTCATTGAGTGGGCACGTCTTAACCAGATAATCACGTTTGCGATATTTAAGGGTTTCTGCCAATGTTAGTGACGTCTCACTCACTCTTGCAGCAACACAGAAGGGTTTCCTTCTCACAAAATCACACAGTGTAGATGCGGGTGCGCAGAATATGTGTTATCTCACTCACTTGCACAGATAGCTTGGCGGTCCTTTTCTCACAAAGGGGCGTGGCTTAGTATATTTGCAACGAAATTTTAGCGAGATATTGTGCACACGTCTATGCGCTAGCGCGATCCGAGGGGAAGAGGAATGAATGTTTCATGAATTATCGTAATAAAATCTATTCAACAGATTATTTTGAATCTTGTCGAGAATATCATATACTTCCTTTACAAGAGCGTCGCTCGATAGCTGACATTCTCTTCTTAATAAGAGTTGTTTCAGGTCAAGTTGACTGCCCTTAATTACTACCTAATCTGAACTTTTATTTCCCCAGCAGATCGCGGTGTCAAAAACCCATTTTTTTTCTCCCTATTGTTGGAAAAAACTACAGACAAAATAGTTACCTATGGCGAGTACAAAATTATGTAAACACATTACACGATCTCGATATTTTCTTCCTCTCTGTGGCTAGAGTAAGAATGGTGCTAAGCGCTAAGTTTTTTAATATTTCATGTATTAATTTAATACTTACCTGTGGTATCATTGTATCCTCACATTTTTTGTGCTGTGTTTGAGAATTTAATTTAATTTAATGCTGTTTTCTATTTCTCAGTTCAAAAATAATTTGTTTTTTTATATTGATTATGTGTGAAGATAAATTTCATAGCGTCAGTAAATTTAATTACTAATATTATACGTATGTAAGTGTTATTAACTTATTATGTTACTAGTAGTGAAAACTTGTAATTGGCCGTAATTTGTTTACTCTGTTTTTTAATTTAGTTATACTGTGCTGTAAGTTTTCCTTAAATATAAATAAATAAATAAATAAATAATACCCATTGATTAAAACATTGCAAATGTAGCTCGTTTAAAAGTATTGGAGGATGGATAAAATATGATCTAAGTACTAAAAATGCCAAGTACTAGTAACTAATTGGTGGAACTTCAAAGTTAAGTTAAGTATTTAAGTTATAACAGTGTAAATGGACGATTCGATCCATTATTTATAAAAACTTCTCAAAGAATGTTGTGCCTATAGGCACTGGGTATAGCTAGAGAGACTAGAACAAGGTAAACGCACGCAGCGCGAACTGAGACAGCAAGGTATCTCAACTGAAATGATTTGGTAAACGTTTCCGCCCGCCCAGCACCCCGACGCCTCGCGCCCCGCCCGCCCGCGTCCGGCGAACGAAGGCGCAAAGGGTAATAATTTATTCCCTACAATCTTTTTCCTCACGAGCTTTGACATTTATAAAATACGAATCGTAATCTGAGCCTTACTCCCCCGGGAGAAGGGGGTGCGTTTCGCGAACACTTGTTCGACATAAAGCAGAATTTTCACGTACTTTACAGCCTAGTTTGGGTAGAGCTACGACACCTTCTTGATCTTTTTATGTAGGGCGCGATTTAGCTGGATGGCGCCGGCTCTCCGCCAAATCCTTTTCAACGAGCGTGATTTTCTCGGATTTGTTTTGAAGCAACGCCCTTTTTTTACGTTTCATTACTAAACCCGGAATAAACACAAAGTTAATTAGAAACAATTATCAAACGTGCAGACGGGACGTTGTTTACACAACAATTACTGTCTAACGAATGCTCCACAGAGCGTAGAACGGAGCGGCGCGTCTTTATTACACAATCCTTCGGAATAAATGATCGTGCACACGTGAGACCGGGGCTGACGGATGCCGCTGAATAGAAACGTCCCGCAAAAAATATGGCGTTACAGGAAACGAATACAAATACGGAATAAAAATAAATGTACAAGAGCTAGGGCTGTGGCTTGTGGAAATGAGGAAAACCATATTCCTTCCTTGGCCCCCCTTGCGGCGTGCGTGCCGGTAGGGTTGGCTCTTTGGAGTTTTGGTGTCTGGGCTTCGAGTTGCCATGTCCATTTTAAAAACATTTAATGATAGTAAGGTGGAAACAAAGTGTGTTGATGTAACACGTACCAATAAAAATCTTTCTGAGAGACTACAAATATTCATCTTCAGAAGCTCTTCTATTTATGTATCTGTGGTTGTTTTTGACCTAGACGCTCATGTTGCAACTTCTCTTTTTCACAATCATGAAAAACATAAAATATATCCTGCTCTGAAAAATTTCACCTGCAAAGGTTTGTTGAGAATCAACATAATACTACACGATTATCGTCTAATTTCTCATTTAAATGACTAAATCTGGCAACCTCCAAGTTTGGCAGGGCGGGCGGGCCACGGGCTCTGCTTTGTGTCAGGTTGCGGCCGAATTCTCAAGGATTAACTCGTGCTCCCCCCGAGCTTCGCTGTGAGCTGGAATGTTCCTCGGATGGGCTTGGAGGTACAATCTTTGGGTACTTTATGGAAGTTCTATATTGAGTTGGTTGTTGACGTATTAAGTAGGGAAGATGGTAGAACAACGGCATATTAAAAATGGTTTTTACTAATTTCGCTACTGACACCATTTTTTAAATTTTATATAATAGTTTATGAGTCAAACTTTATTATAATGAAAACATTTTTGTTGGTGCCAGAATGTTTATATTACCTTTTATGGATGTTGATGTGAAGTCTGGTCACTGCATCACTTCTAAAGTTAATTTTTTGTTAACCTTTGCAGGAAAAGTTATTAAGTATTACATTTATGACAAGCTCATGTTTTGAAAATTTTAAAACAACTACACATCTATAGACGCTTTTGACAGTTACCCCCGTTTGACCACATTTAACATTTATGGGTTTTAGCCTAAGACATATCTAAATAAAAAAAATAAATGAAATTAATTTAATGTAAATGAATTTTGAGCTTCAAGTTTTCCTCATAAGATAACGTTTTATATCGATATATAGAAAATAACATTTGAGTGCATTAACGTTCTTGTATTTTATAAAATCAGTAGCAAAATTTTTAATAATGTTTTAAAGTTATTGTTCTGCCTTTATTATAATAATATTAGGTTTGCGTTTGTCGCATAAATCGCTTGTTGACGGTTTAGAATGTAGGTTGTCCGAACTGCAGGCAAGTGTCATATCTACGTACGTACGTACATCTATAGTGACATCGTAAAATCAATTTCTATTTGCCCTGGGTAAAGCCAACGCCGTAACGCATAAAAACTAAAATTGATACAAATCAATTTTTTTGAAAGATAAACAATTCATTGCTTCTGTAGTTTGCTTGAGCTAAATGCAATTGTACCGAAAGACGTCACCTATTAGGAGTTCTTATTGCGGCCTTGAAGCCGTTGAAATCACTTAAAAATAAGGAGCTTGAACTGCAAGTGACTGTACTAGTGTATATACTTGACATGGTATAGCGAGTTTTAACTCAAACTGATAGAATTATCTTCCAAAGAGTCTTGCTTATTGTTTTCTTCTTGGCTTATTACGCTATATTTTGTGAAAATACATACGTGAAGCGTTTCTGCAGCCGTCTCCAAGCCCAGACCGCAGCATTCATACCACCGCAACGTCACAGATCCTATTGTTCCCTTGTTTAGCTCCGCGCTCGCTTACAGAGGAATTTGATTTTATTACACGGAATTTAAGACAATGCAGCCTTCCGTCTGTCTCCCAGCCCTTTATGCTACAATGCGTGTTAATAATACTCACTGTTTAATGTTACTCTCAAAACAATACCAGATATTGCAGTTAAAATTTAAATTATATGTTTTGATTGCATGTGTTGGTGGATTATTTTTTAATTTGTTCGTTAGACAGACAAAACAATGATCACTTGAAGGAAGGACTGAAAGCTGAAACACAACAGAAACGATTATGTACTGAAAAGATAAAGAATGAAGGATTAGAAAGTTGCAGCCCTGACAGCCTACGGCTCTAACGATCGCACCAGAAAAATAGAAGTGGGAGTCGATTGCAACGCAGCGGCACCGGAGCGGTTTTATTTCTATGTAAATTTACATAATGATATTTTTGTCGCGCGACTTGCGGCAGAGATTTACGGTCGCGAATCTCGCGGGGTTGAGAATCGGCCCCCGGCGCGCCTCGGGTACCCAAATGAGAAACTTCTGATAAACGCCCCATTCAAACACTTTTGCTCGAGACTTGTTATCACGAATGTCGTGCACCTTTTTTACGTCCCGCGATATACATGTGCAAATTTACTTCGATAAATCGCGTATTCTATGAGGAAAACGAAAAGTCTTTGTTCGCGTTACGTGGCAACAGTCATTGTTATTTTCACGTTTCATGGCAGAAGCAAATATGGACTGTACTCGTAATTCTAGCAACATACTAAAGCTTTTTTATGTGGTGAAATATGTTGTCGCGTTACGATAGCGTATAACGTCGTCATACGTCAGTCAGACTGCATACGTAGTTTAATTCAGCGCGTTGTTTGTTCGCCGCGAGCGTTGCGCGCCATGTTGCACAGCACGTAGATTGTTACACGTACAATCGCACGCATTAGGTTCTGCATTTGCATAGCTATTAGGGAGTGTGTTCACAGCCCGCGGCATGTACGGTCCGGCCTTCACTGTTTGACAAATACTTCATTCTGCTGGGTGCCATGATTGCGTGTGACGAAGGTACGTCTAAAAAAATTTTGCTGTTAAATGGAACGACACAATTTGCGGTGTGTCAACCTTCACTAGTTTGATCTCCGTGTACATAGCGCGTGTGTGCGGTTGATGTTCTTTATTTTGCGACATATTTACTACATACGTATGTACTGCACCTCAAAAAGTAAAAATATTACTTTCTATAGTTGATTCTAGCCGCAACGAGAGAAATGAATTTATTCAATGCCACGCTCATCGGTTAAAAGTACAGTCAAACTCAAACAGAAATAAATTATGATCTCTCTGTCCGAAACTCCGATGAAGTCAGCTCATAACCTCTTTAGACTCAAGGCCTTCCAAAGTCATCAAAGCTTTAAAAATTCATACAATTTTCCTAAGTTTTGGACATTTACAGATGACTTTAACTTTGTTTTATTTTTTTATGTACTGTGAGGTTACACTTGGCTACAAAAACGCCTGACAAAAGCGTCGATTAAAGTACCGAAAAAAAAAACATTCTTCCGGCTGCTTAAAACGTCATGCCCTTGGCGGCAATGTTTCATAATGAGGATGGTGTCAAGCCACGGTCGAAGTCTACCACCAGGTGAAGTGAAATTGTCAAAAAGTTGGATTTTGGTCTTACTGTAGAGTCACGGTGCGCCTGGATTATTAGCAGTTCTTCTATCTCAGTCTTAGCCGTTACATGCACCCCGAAACGGTAGTGAGGAGTGAGCAACTATAGAAACTCACTAAAAACCAGAACAATGTTTCTATATGATGGGTGAGAGATGAGCCATGTACTCGTAGTACCAACGCGAATGACATTTTGTCATTCCCCGATTTGGGAATTACGCGCGCACCAACGTTCATCTTTACTTCAAAATCACAAACTTACTGAGTAAATCCGAGCGGTGAGCATTATCCTGATTTACTAGTTAGATAATCCTCGGACAAATCGTTGGTTCTGTCTATCGCTCTTCGTTAAATGATTTCAATTTGAAATTCAAATGAAGAAGAAATATGTAAAACTGTATTGTTAGGGGTCCGTACCTCAAAAGGAAAAAACGGAACTCTTACGGGATCACTTTGTTGTCCATCTGTCTGTCCATCCGATAAGACTCTTTTTCTCAAGTTTTGTTAAAAATATCAAGTTGAAATACAGCTACAGAAATGCTGTTACAAAATCAGGCATCAAAAATATTGTTAAAAAAAGACATGATTTTGCTTAGTTTCTTGCCCTTCTTCTTAGCAAAAGATTAATCGAATGGGCGGATTTAGGCATTATATCTATTTATAGTTTATTTATCTACTACCTTATTTATTCATTGAATTATGTATGTATAGGTAGGTATATACCTATACAATATTATTATTTTTTACTTATGTTAGTATACCTAGGTATATTTGGTTAGGCACTATATTTATTTATCAAACCAAATCAAATCAAATATCTATATTTGCTATAAGTTTATGGTCTATTCAGATTATTTATTAACTTATTTATTAATTGCATTGTGTATGTACTGTGTCATATTCCAATAAGTGTATAACTTTATTAGCCCAACTTAAGCCTAGTTTTTTATATATTTCCCGTATTATATTAGCTTAATCATATAATATTATTTTTATAAAGATTAGATTGGACATGTAAAACGTATACTTTATGTATCTATTTTACAAATAAACATTTTGAATCTTTGAATCTAACTTAACGCGGAAAAAGTTATTGCCCTTTAAATTGGCTCACCATGAAAACATAATAAAATACTTCCAGTTGACTTAAAAACCTGAAATTCCGTATACTAAATATATTTCCGTATAGTAAATAGGGCAGGGGTGAGCGCGCGATTACGAGGCGAGAGTAGGCGGTGACGAGCCACAAGTGATACTATGACAATGCTTAACCGATTCTAAGAATTCTTGCTTTTGTAAAAAGCTACACAATTGCTGAGTAACATAGATTATATTTTATTTAAATAAAATTAAGTTTTCAGTTTGAAAATTCAGTATTTGTGAACCATGTCGGGAGAAAAAACGCTGCTTAGCTGCTTTATCGGCGTGCCCTGACCAAATGGTTAGAACCCCAAAAGGTTTCTGATACACCTTCGTGTAAAATTGCATGGCATGTTATGTTTGATTAAAAATAAATAAATAAATAAAAATATACGTGATAAAACCGGTTGTTTTTCCATACGAAGAAACTGTGTCAGTTTAATGTGACTAAAGATTTCTATTTACAACGATTCTGACTTAGGTCTAAAAACGTCTAGTAAAAAATCAAAAAATTAGGGGTTTTTCATATTCAAGAAGAAATAAAGTGCCGACATAATTAGACCCTCTGGATAAATGGAGCTTAATAGATGTTAAGTGTCAAGTTAGTTTGGATATATATAACTACTCGTGGAATACGTTTGTGTTCTAAACGGTATGTACAGAACCCTCAGGACACGAGTCCTACTCGCACTTGACCAGTTTATTCTCTGAGTAAGTAACTTTGACTCACAGATACTGGCTTGCGTGAATGCTTTACATCTGCCTATAATCATGGAGTGGCAGTATCTATCAAAATAAATAAATACTCGCATCGCACAATCCGTTTAGCGCAAATAAATTATGAAGTAATTTGTAATTCGAAATAAAAGAGAAGAAACACATGAACATGCTCGCTCATAAAAAGTCGTGCCACTGAACATAATGTAATAATAATAATGTAATAATATAATACATACCTAAATTAACTGTTGTAGTAAGTTGTTTTTATTTAAGTTTTGTTTATTTGACACATGACGGTATTAATATTGCTTTTCTTAATTCTTAATGTTTAACCAAGGATCGGCTTAAATTTAGCGCCTTCCTAAAGGCACATGCTGTACCGGTTTTCTTTTCTGCCGGAAATAATGGTTGTTTTTCGAAAGTTCTCTTATTTTTATTTATTTTCTGTAGAAAAGTTACCACATCATTTATATTAGTTAAAAACTCATTGTTACGTTATTGATAACTTCATTGTTAGATAACTTATTACATTGGTAATTTGATTTTAAAGTTTTATTGTGTTTAAGTGTTTCGAATTCGTCTTGGAAATCAAATACAAAATTTATTTTCATGTACTTTATTGCCCTGAATATAACATAAAAAGCGTTATAACCATGTAGGCATATCCATTTATTTTAACTCTAAACTTAAAAACATAATCACGTAGGCAGTTTATTTGTGTTGTTCGGGCGGAATAGGGGTAGATATAAGCTATGAATACAAATTAACCGATGTTGTAATCATCAAACAATCTAATTGTTTATTATTTACTCATTATGTGCATTATTTAGCAGACTGGACAGCTTTATCGAGAATAAAAAGCGTAGTCCTATAAAATGTACAGATTTAAAGTAGTTTCTCCAACGAGCTATAGATACATAGGTCGTTGAGTTTTTCCAAGTGATGTCAACTAAGGTTTTTTATTCATTTTTGGAAGTTTCATACGGAGTGACAGACAAACAAACCGAGGCAGTAATTTAAAGTTCTTAAACGGAACCCTTAAGTAAAGTGCTTTTACTTGACCGTCATAACCATATCATTAAAACCTAGGCTTTATCTAGACATAGTACAAGGCATTAGGCGTGGCGTCCATTTGCATTCCCATTAAACGTTGTATTTACTCGCCTTAGGTGTAGCTTACACTTCACGTTTACACTATACATTACATTTACACTGTGTAGGTGAGGCTGAAAGCAATGATATTAATTCACAGTCATAGAGAAATAGTTCCATGCATAAATGATACTATTTCATACTATGAAATATTATTACGCAATGTTGGTAATATTTGCTCTATATAGAAATACATTCTCCTGCAATAGGTTTACTATTCCCCTTTGTAGCTAATTTTAACTGTTACGGTAACATAACAAAACTGTCATTATGTAGTTTAACGTGTGATTAAAACAAATGTCATAGTCCATTGTTATTGTTCTGTGGGATAAGTTGAAATGTTTCAATGTTTTTGCATAAAGTCTCATCAATATTTAAATAGTTTTAGCGCAATTATACAGAAAACAAATTTACTCAAAAGAATGAGACTTGAGTAGGATTTAAAGCCAGATTTTACTATAACTACTATAATAATCTGTGCTATAACGCGAATCGAGTAAAGCGGGTCTCCTGCACGTGTTTTGCACTACACACTACACAAAATATTGTTTCACTACACATTTTTATTTTGATCAGCAAAATGTACAGTGAGACAATGTTTTGTGTAGTAGTTTTTTAGTGTGTACGTCTTAACTCGATTGATGCTGTAGTAAATTTATTGGTATGAGTCTTTCGCCCGCGGCTCGTTTCTTCAATCTCTGCGCCCTGTTTTTGGCTTGGGTGTTATTTGGTCAACATCCTTTATAGTCATATGTTTACCAGGGTCACTACGACGATAATAAAGAAAACCACACAAAAATCCGTTGAGTGGTTCTAGACGAGAACATACATACAGACAGACATGAAAACTTTAGTTTTCGCTTTAGTACAACACTAATAATAAAACATTTAATTAAAAATGTTGAAATAGTATTTATATACACATACGACTCCTTTACTACTTTATAGAATAGAATAGAAGATATGTTTTAGGCAACTCGAACTTTGCTCTCAGGTGGCGAGTTAAGTTAATATCTTTCGATTTGTTGGCAAATCGGGCTCCTGCTTGATTCGTAAATGTACGTATCACTTTGATGAATTTTGTCTCTGTCAGTGACTTTACATCATTGTGAAATGAAATACCCTGCGAATGGCAATGAAATATTCCAATTACAAGTCAGAATAGCTTGAGTAACGAAGAGACTAATGAAAGCTACGAACAAGTAGAAGTAACGAGTCATGCAGGGGTCGTGCGCCCGCGCAATCAGAATGTATTGACAAATCTACTGCAGTGAGTGATGAGGAGGAGGGCTGAAGGTGAGGAAACAAGGCAGTCATCTTGGTGACCTCTTTCAACTTTATCTTTGTGCCAGAGATTTTGGGTCAAATTCACGATGTTATTTGTTATCTCACCGAACTACTAGCATACTTGTATCTATAGTTAATTGAGATACAACAATTTGTCTGCCGAGAACATTAAAGGTTTGGAGATGCTTTGCAGCACGGTTGCTTTGCAGTCGCAAATCGCATTGCATCTACTTGTAAGTCTTACTTCACGTTAGCAAAATAAAAACTGCCATGATATTGGAACTTTGTGTAAACAACTTGTATCGAAAAAAGAGATAAGACCCTAATAAAAGTACCCGAGATTGCGTATGAATGTGAATGACAAGCCAATAAAAAAGGTGAGCCAATTACCATTTCCTCTATATCTTCAGTCTCTGATACTAGACACGTCAACGAAGCGGGCGCGTGCCGTTACCCGTCAATACGAGTATCGGTGCGTTTCGTTCCCCCATCGGCATCGCAGCAATATTTCAGCTACCACAATAGCTGTCAGCCGCAAGCCTGACTCAATTACGTGCACTCTAGCGATACTAATATGCATGCGAAATTTAAAACAAAACGGTCAAGATCGAAGTCTGCTAAGTGGTGAGGGTTCCTTAGTTTATGATTAATACTTGCGATTGTCGGCATTTGGAGAAACTTCGATAAAAGCATGATGAACAAAAACACTTGTGCTCGTTTCACAATACTTAAGTATCATCATGTTTCTTAGTTTAATCTTCTTTATATTTTCAGTTGTAAAGACTCTCGCAAACTATTATATTTTTTATTTATATTTATTTAAAAAGACACATCAACAATATAAACACTAAAATACATTTTAAAGTCAAGACTATAGACCTCTAGTGATTATATCTATGACAGAGGTACATTTGTAAGTAACACCACACATCACATTATGGTTTGATTTGATACCTATGTTGAAAGGATTTCCTATTGAATTAAGTAGCAGCAATGTCTCAGGCACTGAATAAGTTTACACAAGTAATGAGTCACGGTTGGTCCTGCCTATAACTCTAAGGTAAAATTGTGAATACTTCATTATTTTCAAGTACTCATAATCAATCAATACATAATAACATAAAACTGCTGTGTCTTTACATTGAAGAAAAGTAATAGAAATAAAAAGGGGGTGACTAAAGAAGAGTAATAAATAGAACACAAATCAACGATTTATAGAATTCTTTTCTGTCTGTCTGTCTGTTTGTTCACGCACATCTCTAAAACTACTGAACGGATTTTCATGTAATTTTCACAGCTGTACAGAACTTAATTTGGAATAGAATAATAGCTTTATTTCATTAAAATCGGATATCGCAAAAAAAGTGATTGTCATTTAAAGATTTTTGGAATTTACTTTTCTACTGGTAGTAATTAGAAGTTATGGTACGGGATCTCCTCAACGGCTGGGTTCGAGTTTCGGCTTATTTGATTGGTCTTTAATAGCAATTTGGTAAAACATAGTGACCAAGGTCTGATGATGGGACTGGAAGGTGGGTACGGGATCTCCTCAACGAACAACAGCAGACCCTTTGAGTTTGGGCTTATTTGATTGGTCTCTATTAGCACTTTGGTAAAACATGGTGACCAGGGTCTGATGGTGGAACAGGAAGACCGGTACGGGATCTCCTCAACGGACAACAGTAGACAGTCTCATGATGGGACTGAAAGATGGGTACGGGATGTCCTCAACGGATAACAGTAGACCCTTCGAGTTTGGGCTTACTTGATTGGTATTTATTAGCACTTAGGTAAAACATGGTGATCAGAGTCTGATGATAGGACTGGAAGATGGGTACGGGATCTCCTCAACGGACAACAGCAGACCCTTCGAGTTTGGGCTTATTTGATTGATATTTATTACCGCCTTTGTAAAACATGGTGACCGTTGCATAAAGTCGTTAAAAATCATATTATTTTGTTTTCCTTATTTCCACGAAAATCTCCTCGACGCGGGCGGAGCCACGGGCAAAAGATAGTTAAATATTAACAAATTTCCGTAAGTTGATGACACTACAAAATATTAAAGCTGATTTTACCTCATTGCAAGTAGGTATTAAATCTAAAAGAAGATAGCAAACGCTTATAAAATGTATGTGATTTAAAGACACGACTTAATGACAATTAGTATGTGATGTACGTAGTATATTATAACCATTTGAATTTTCTTGTAGGTTTGATAAAAATACAGAGAATTCTGATAACTAAATAAAAACAATAAAACTAATTATTTTATAAGTAATGTAATATATATCGGCCGTATTTTAGTTCGGCATCAATTAAATGAATTTTTAGATACTTGAGTACTATTGAAGGTTGTTCGCCCTTCAACGGAAGAACCCTAAAAGTAAAATATATTCACAAAATAGTGCGCTATGTACAATGCATATATACCTAAACAAGTTTGTGAGAATTGGTCAAGAAGAACGTTTTGTACACAAAGCGTGCAACAGTCTTGAACGTTTTAACGCTCGAGCAATTCTGAAAGAACTTTTCAAAGCCTCTTCTCAACTGCCTTTGTATACAAAAGTACTTTCATGATAAAATTGTTCCCTTAATTTGATGTACTCTCTAGTATCCGTGTCCATATGATCCATGTCAGTAAACCGTGGCAACACCATCATGAGTTCATTAAATAAGCATAATGTGACTTTGGTTGATATAGCCAAATTGATACTGAAGCCTCGGTAAGCGGTTAAGACCAAGGTCAATCATACTTTCTGTGAACTAGGTAAAATTTAGGACTTCCTGTACTGATTGAGTCGATGTTGTTCTTGAACAAGAAGAGGCAAATGTTTCGTATTTTTCAAACAGGGTTATTGAACCTTGGTCCTGACCACTTACCGTGTCTGCAGTATGAATATCAACCAAAGTCACCTTTAAGGTGACTTTAGTTTATCCAGCCAAATTCTATCTGGAGACTCGGTAAGTGCCCAGTAACGAGGTTCGGTGACCCTTTTTGTGAAATTCGTAAATTTCTTTTCGTGTTCCTTACAAACGCAAGGCCTAGCCCCAGTCAATTACTATCGGATGTCAAGATTTTATTTTGCGAAATTAGCAAAAAGTGTTATCGATCCGTGTTACTGATCACTTACCAAGCCTCCAGTATGAGTTTGTATAAATGAAAGTCACCTTTTAAACAAGCTATATTTTTGTCGTCCCTGAAATCTCATAATAACCTTTTGTTTAATACATTTTGGTCAAGTAAGGTCTTTCTATAATATTGCTATTTTTTTTGCAATTCCACTTCTAGTTCCATAGTAAAAGCTTTTCATTTTTATATTTTTGTTTTCAGTGATTAGAAATTTGTAGGTTATGTAGTTTTTTTAAAAAGTTTAAGGTTTTATTTTATATTGCTAGGTAATTTTAATTTATATTGATTTGTAACTGAATAATTTTATTATAGTATTAAAAATTCAACTTGCATGCGTACTTAGATATGTGGATAAATGGTTCTCATAGATAATACTTAATCTGATAATGATAACAGAAGGATATAGACACTCGGGTTACAAACCTAAGATCTGGAAACATGTTAAAGAGAATGCCCTTGAACAGAATTTTGTGAAAACATATATTATTTAAGTACATAGCATTGCATTGTATTATATAAGTATAAATTGCAAAAATTTTTGATCATGAATTATAGGTATGTAAAGAAATAGTTGCTATGTAATTCAATTCACTTTACTCTTATTTGACATGCAATCAATTATGTAATACCTTTCTTATTAATATTTTATAGGTACCAATCAATTATTTTGTGTATTTTGTAAATATCATATTTTATGATATGAAAATTTTTGTACGGCAGAGCTTACGGCACAATATACACTTAAGATAACTTAGCAATAAATGATAATATATTCTATTCGTGATACAGCAAACTTAATTAAGTTTTATTTAAACAACTTGTGTTTTTTTCTCTGCTGAATATTTTTGCTTTAAATCAAAGTCCTCCAGTCATATAGATATTGGTACCGAAACTCACCCTTATTTTATGAAAGGAAGGCAGGGAAATATGTTTTAAAAAACAGTGTTTTTCGGAAAAAAGTCCTCCAGCCCTTGATTGAACGTTTGAGGTAACTAACTATAGGTAATATTTGTCAAAATTTGATGTTTTTGTCGGCAAATGTACCAAAAAAGATCGAATAATTCAACACCGTGACCCTCGCTGTAATAGCATCTTTACGATCATACTCAAAACGAAAGGAAAAATTGAAAGCACTTGAGTAAAAATTTTGTTAATCCCTTTGTGATTTCAATACGACACCCTGACTCATAATGAGAATGAAACATGCAGTTTATAGAAGCAAATCAACTAAATATCCATACAACATACATCCAAAGAGACAAACCAAGCATCGACCACGATAAAATATTTATACGTCTCTTAGACGGAACTCCTCCGGTGGCCTCTCAGCCGTCACATAAAGTAACAAAGGTAATGTACCAAAACGAAAAACGAATTTAATGTGTCCCTTTACGCCATGTTGGTGCCTCAGACGAGAAGAGCTTGCCCTTAATGTAGCGTGAGTCTAAACGACACACGGAATAATGTCCTAATGAATGTAGAGTTTGGGCTCGAATGTGACAGAATTACATCTTTATGACGTTTTAGTAAACGCGACTGCATTTGTGTTGGAAACGTTACAATGTTGTGACGTAGATGTGTAAGAACGAAATAAATTAAGTAGTAAAATGCAATGTAAGTTAAGGAAACTGCTAGCTGCCATTTAGACGTTATCGGCAATCTCTTTGATCAGGTAATATATAGAATACCTAGGTAGGTTGCCTAAAAGTAGGCAATGTATAAAATGTCATTTTGTCCATACCTTGAAGTGCGCGCCACATAAGTCTGCGCGTGGCCAAAATCATAAATCGCAGGCCGCCAAGTTGTTGTAATGTCAGGTGTACCTAGTGAGTGTGTAGAATGTCTATCATTTTATTAGTTTTCAGTGGTCAAGTTTGGCAATCATCATGCCAAACGTCAAGTAGTAAAACATTAGTAACTTCACCAGTCGCGCGCAGACTTATCTGGCGCGCACTTTACTTAGGCATTCCGTAAAATACCGAATATACAATCGGCATGCCTACTCTAAATGACAACTCGATGAAAAATCGACGGAAACGACATTGAAATAACGTTCACATCAGCGCGTATTACAAAGTGGCTGTTACCACGATCGCTGCGTCTCTAGCGCAAAATAGTTACGAGAAATTCTTGCGTAAATCACAGGAAACATTCGATAACTTTCGTTTTTTTTTCGTCACAATTAAATACATTTTTTTATTCAACATTGAATTTATTTTTGATTACGTTATGCCACAGGGGAAATCTGTATTCCTTCTTATTATCTCGTATCGGCATAAATCAGCAAATCGTCGACGAAAGGGGTTAGTCCTTCTATATCATCAAAATGTTCATAGAGTTTTTTATGAAAAATTTCAGAAGCAGAACTGATACCATAAGGCATTCTTAAAAATTTAAACCTTCCAAATACTGTATTGAACGTACATAGGTCTGAGCTACACGAACTCCGCTTAATTTGCCAAAATCCTTGCTTAGCATCTAGCGTACTAAAATATTTAGCTCCAGCTAAGTGAGCAGTGATCTCATCTAAGGTAGGAAGCTTAAAATGTTCTCTTCTTATAACTTTATTAAGATCTTTGGGATCCAAACATATCCGAAGATCTCCGTCTGCTTTTTTTGCGACTGTCATGCTGCTGACCCAGTCGGTTGGACCTTCAACCTTGGCTATAATTCCCTGTTCCTGCACATCTCGACACTTTTCTCCGATGATATGCAACAAAATATTTATTTGCGTTACAGGATCTTTTTGAGACAGTTCACATGCCCTGTAGTATATTCGAAAAGATTTCTTCCATCTTTCCCAATCCTTACTAAGATTGCCGGAGGTTACATTGTCCAAAGTACTATCATATTTAAATGGTTCCGGTGGTTTCAACAACGACTCCATTTTGATGGAATCACTTGTTCAAAGAAACACAACACTTCACTTCTATAGGTATAAGATATGTATCCTGTTTTATATTATTTTATTTGTGTATCTCTTCACCATTTATCGTATTTATATTCTTATAACATTTAATTAACTGCGCCATGTAAAATATGTTACTTGGACATCAATCAAACACGGGCGATAGATCGAGACTGGTTTAATGTCATACCCACATTCATATCTATCGACAGGTTATTTTGCCAATTGGGTATTTTTGTAAACTGCTTGGATCATCCGTATAGGAGGAGTAAAGGCCTGCAAACATAGATTGAGTATACATTCACTTATACGCTTCGCGATCACCGTATACTTTGAACCTAATTTTTAGGATTCCGTACCCCAAAATGAAAAAGGGAACCCTTATACGATCACTTTGATGTCCGTCTGTCAAGAATCTTTTTCTCGCGCCCCGTTACAGATATCAAGTTGAAACCAATACCTCCTACAAAAACTAGCGGCTCCACGGTGCAATCAAAAAACTAGGCTTTTAACTCAGAAAGTAATTACATTAAATGTCCGCCTACGCTTTTTTATTCTTACGGGTACATAATGACTTTCACCCAAAGGTTGCCTAGAAGAAAACGCTTTAAGCGATAAGATCGCCCATCGTTGTCTTAATTTATACAATTTTTTATTGTTTTTAGGGTTACCCAATTTGAAATGAAAAAACGGAACTGATAATAGTATCAGTTTGTTGTCAGTCTGTCTGTTCTTCTATCAAAACCCTTTTTCTCGAGCCCCGTTAGGTATCAAGTTGAAACTGATACCTTCTACAGAAGTCTATGGCCACACAGTGCTGATAAGAAATTAGGCTTCTAACTCAACGTGAAAAAAAGTTATTACCACGTAATCAATTTCATAAAGTTGACTCACCATGAAAATCTATAGGGTAAGTACCTTCTTTGATTTAGAAACTTGAAATCCGTTCAAAATTAAGTCTTATAGCAAACATCCAGGAAAAAATCTGAAAATTACCGATATATTCAATAAAATACGGCCAACTGAATTAAACCCTTTGGATACAAAGAGTTTAATAGATAAAAATACTCGCATATCCCGATAGGTTCAGAGCTCCTCACGTCCAGACTTACTTTTCTAATTTTCTATACCGCAGTGATATAAATTTAATAGTTTTATAGATCGCAAGTGTCAGGTTGATATACCATAACTACTCGTGAAATAAATTTTTGTTTTAAACAGCACGTACGGAACCCTTTGGGCACGAGTCCCACTCCCACTTGAACAGTTTTTTATATTGTTTGTTGGTAAACAATAAAGAGTATACAATGTTATGTTGTAAATTCTCAGATAAAAATTCGTCTGAAGTAGATCTCGACTTTATTACATTGTAACTACAATCTGAACCTCCTTCACTAGATATAATGTATTTTAAAGTAACTATTTTAAACATTAGAAATCTGAAGTCTCTCTCACTTTTAAAGGAATTTTATTATATATAAAGGAGGTTATACGAGAACCATTCCCAGAGTTAAATGATGCGTAACGCCAAACGAGCTTACGACACTCACAATAATGCTTTACCTAATGAATGTAAAGTTTTGGGGAGACGTTTGCTTCATTTACCTCATCGCACCGTCAACTTTGAGATATTTATACGAAAAAAAGGAAAAGGTCATAAGAAGACGCTCGTATACCATTTCAGTCGTTTATGGGGTTCCGTACCTCACGAGGAAAAAACGGAGCCCTTATAGGATCAAATTATTCTCTATCTGACTGTCCGTCCGTCCGCTCGTCCGTCTGTCTGTCAAGACCTTTTATCTCGGAAACGCGTGAAGGTATCGAGTTGAAATTGAAACCGTATACTCAAGTCTACAGTCCCTTGAAGCTGTGACAAAATCAAACATCTAAGTTAACGTAACAAAAAAGACGGCCGTTTATGCTGCAAAAAACGTATATTTCGACACCCTCAAGTTAATTCAATGTAATTTGTTATCTCCTTGCGATGGATAAATCGCCAATGGTTTAAAAATATAGAAATTCATTTTTATCATAGTTTCTCTCAAGGGAATCAAAATTTAAAGGGTATTTTCCGTTGACCTATAACTATGAAATTTGGCAAGTAATACCGTCATATACTACAAGTATAGGGAAAATCTGAAAACTATGATATTTGTTATTAAATTATAAAAAATATTGTCTATAACGAAACCCTCGGTGGGCGAATCCGACTCTCAATTGTCCAGTTTTTTTTAAATACATTATGCCATTTTTGAAATAAATAATTTAATTTAGATATGAATTTTAATAAAACATTCTTATGTGCTTTTAGATCAATTGTATAAGTATTTTCGTATTTACAGGAAGTGTCGTCAATTAATTTGATTGCATGGTTGGATCCTTGTCAAACTTTAGGATGCGTTTAGGAAATATTTTTATTCGTATTGAAATTTGTGTTTATGACGTCTTTGAAGAACAAATAAAACACAGCTCTATTCTTTCAATAAAAGATATGCAGACTTATTTAAAAGTCTGTCTACTAGAAACCGTTAAAGAAAGCTATTCTTCGAAACAGTTATCAAATCGAAAATATTGGCAAATAAAGAACAGGCTAATAACCCTTACTAATTGTAAATTTATAGTTTCCTGATAAACAGTGTACGTTGCAAGTATGTGAAAAAGTAAACACCCAATTCTCATACCTCCGAAACATGCTGCGACTCTAAACTCAAACAAAACTCCCCAATTCAGATGAGACGTATAATATTCTTTATCTGCGGCGGATGCGGAGCAGAGGGGACCAAGTAATGAGTGGCCGGAGGCGAGGCGGCCTATCACGCCGTCTGATCTCCGAGATACCAAGCCACCAGGACACACCAGCGCACACCATCACTCTTCCTACCTTAACATACAGCTGGTTATTCATCAGCGAAAGGTTTAGTTATCGTGGGCAGTTGGTACCAGTGTAGTTGAACGGAGATGTATGATTTTAAACTCTATTGATCTGGAAGGCCTTTGAAAACGGTATTGCTGTACGCAGGAGACCAATCAATTTACTATATGTTACTGGAACTGGTGCGTAGTCTAATAGGTGTCGGTTGGCTATATTCAGTGCTCAGACACCTCCGATAATGACTAGTCTAAATTGCAACGTTCTCGTATATTCGCTTTTATCTCATAAACGTCAAGGCGCATTGTTTGTCGCGTAAACATGTTCACTCGCCTTGAAGAAGGCAATCTGAATCTGCTGAAACTGGTCGGCTAACAAGATCTTCGTAATTATTGAGGAGGGCAAAAAAAAGCGGTTTGCAATATGAATCTTAATTCTGTAAAAGCTTACCCAGGAAAATAAAAAACTTGCTCTAAGGGCACCACATTTGCTTTTATGATTGAAACACTCGTATTTGCTCAAAACAAAAAAAACGTCACTTTGACAGCAACCACATAATGACGTTTTAAAATTAGTGTTGCCGGGAGAAGAAATTAGTTCTATTTAGTTTTCTGCTACAGGTTTTACTAACGAGTATATTTTCTTGAGTGACTAATGGAGAGTGAGCAGTAACCATTTTAGTAACATATCGTCAAGACATATATATTATATCCCAGTGGGGGCGCCAGAAGTATTTTCGAGTGTAGAATCATATAATAACTGCTGATAGCTTCTTCTTTTATTTTATATTAACATATATTGTATATATTTTCTATATACGGTACATAAGGTATACCTATATATTCAACTGATGCTGGGTCCACATCGGACCCGAAATAATGTCTTGAGAATAATATTATTATTAGTCTATATAATTTACATAAATTTTATTTTATTGTACAGTTATAATTACATATAAACTGAAAAATAAAACGAGTGTAGAATCTCAATAGAACTGTCAAAACTCGTGCAACCACATTTCACTGACGATTTTTACATCGCATCGTGGTAGGGGAGCTTTATCGATGTACTTCGGGTCCAAATACACGCTTTTAAGGGCATGCAGGTTTACCACACAGGCTATTATACAGCTAAATAACTACGCCAAGTGTTAATAAATACAAATACTCTGTACACCAATTCCGAGATACTCACTGGTACATGCTTGACCGGTTAGATTCGAGCCGGACCGGAAAAGAATAGATATATAAAGAGTTTGTATTAGAGGTGCTAACTAAGCTTATGAGCACGCTAGGGCTAAAGCAAAGGATCGATACAGAATATCCCCAGCCAAAGCTGAACTCAACTTCAACTTTTGTACGAGTGTACTCCACGTACAGTTTGCTCGCGCTGGTTATTTCGGGAGCGCCTGAAAATAGGTAGTTTAAAACTGAGCAAGCTTTAATAGACATTGCGACATACAGGGGCAAGGATCTTCACTTCGAAGTGCTTCTACGTTTGATGGGTCGGGACGCGGTCGCAAGGTTTTGTTTTTAGCTTGTTTATAAAAAAAACCCTTTAAAGACCCATCAACGTAAACCCTTAGTTTTGTGCCATAACTAGGAAATGGAATAAAAAGGTTACAAACTGCATTTATGGAGAATTAACCTACAGTACCTACAGTACTTGTAAAAGAAACAGTTTTATTAATAATTTCCCAATGATGTCACATATTAGTAATTCATCCGAGATGTTTAATGTCAAAGAAGTGAAGAAATGCAGTTATCATGAGGATGTTACTGACGAAACCTGTACAACTTGACATAGGTCAACAACAGCTGCTAAGAAAAGCAAGCAATATACATATTATAGGTACATATTATATCTACCTATATATACATTTATTTATCTTATTTCAAAAGCAGTAAATGTCCTTGGCATTCTGTGAAGTTATAAAGAAATATCCATCTTGCTAGAGCTTTCTGCAGAGAAAAGCTCAGTGAGGATATTAATGACCGCAGCCGAGGCCACTCTTCACGAGACATTTTTCTATCGCTTTATTCATTTTTATATTTTCATTTTTTCCTCTACAACTAAGTATCTTTGCTGTTCTATTTAATCTCTGGTCTTAAAGGCTGCTTTTTATATTTAACTTTTAGTTCTTTGCAATTGTTTTATTCTACAGGTACCACATTAAAAGATGCTGCAAAATTTACCACATCTAAAATATAATTAGCAAGGGGCTCGCTGAAAATCAGCACAGTACGGATTTTATCAAATCTTTGTTAAATCTCGAGTGTCTTCTTTTAGCAAACGTAAAAGTTAAAGTAAATTTATTTGATGTGTAAATTCCAACTTAAAAATACACTGAAATTAGTCTCTTTGATTACTGCACATTTACAATTTAATTCAGTACAATTTATTTTGCTGTATTTGGTGTCACTTGTTTTTTGGCAATAAATTATATTTTCTTTGTTTTCTTTCGGTTTTCTTATCTTTCTTCCATAAAACATATGTTCCATTTTGAAACTTCCCAGTCTTGATAAACCCATCCCTAACCGTTAATTTAAGTTAAACTTTAACCGGCATGTCTCCTATACAAGACGTGTAGATTCGCAAACTCATCCATGCGAGTCGTGGAATATATTTCTCAGCAAATGATTCATTCACGATTCTGCATCATTAAAGCCAGTTTCGTGACTCTCCTTACAAGCAAAACCATTGATATATAGTCAAACCCTAGATCTGGCGTTACAAACATGTTCGTAGTATTTTAAACCACAAGTAATTACAGAGCATCTATATTATTTACGTAACCTATATAGGCCGAGGCTTCTTTAAATCTGAAGCTAACAATTGAAATTCCGTTCTTGCTACACTAATAAATATTCTGTTACGATAGAAACATGCATAATTATTTTATTTTGTGTCTTGATAAGGATACAACAATGATAAGACTTGAAATAAATAAATTGTTGTTGTTCTTGTACCCCTTAATATGATTCCAATGAGAAAATACTTCATTTTACGCTCTACTACTTTAAGATTATCGTTATCCTAAAACAAATGTTATAGTTTCCTGACACATTCAAAACTAACCCATACATGCTAATACAATTTAGCAACTACAAACATACCTACCTATAGCTCATAAATACCTATACTTACGAAGAAAATAAAATCGTAAATATATAAAAAGAAAATTTCATCTTTAAAATGAAATTTTCAACAGCTAGAACTTTATATGATTTGTAGTGAAATTCATCACTTTGAATACTCTTAACATTATTGAGAGTGCTATAAAAACTATAAATTATCACACAGTATTAAGTTTGTATTGGGGTCTTACTCGCGATAACTAACAACATACCTTAATAGATACGTCACGTCAAGCACATATCTATTAAGGTATGTTGTTAGTTATCGCGAGTAAGATCCCAATACAAAGTTAATAATGTAGAAATTATCATTTGAAATTTGATTCAATTGATCTTTTCTAGTTTGTAATGCACTCTAAATATTATTTGCACTACACTTTTTCTTAAACCGTTGGTAATAAAACATAATTTGCATTTGAAAAATTACTCAATTAATAACGTCAAGGAACAAAACGCTCAACAAAAAGTAACAACTTAGTATGCACGTGCTAAAATACAAAATCCCTCGCTAAATCCATCAAGCGCCAAAAAAACAGCGCAAAGATCCGTTTTAATTGAGAGATTATCTTCTCTGCCTATCCCTTTTGTGCCTTAAACTTTAATAAAGCAGGAATTGTCCGACCCACTTCCCTGATAATCCTTCACGGACCCCCATGTCGTGTTGGTAGGTAATTAATATTAGAATGTTGCCACTATTTTCATTACTTATGCGAGGATACCGAAGTCGTATATTTGGTGGAGTTGGTGAATAGAACTTAATGGTGGGAGTTGGTTCAACCAGGGTTCGTTATAGGTCCCCCGTGACGTCATTACGTGCCTGACGATTGTTCGCCGTTCAGGCTACGAGTTCCGGAATTATCGACAGTCGCCTAATTCATGATTCGTTTATTGTCTTGTCCAAATTTTGAATACCTACATTATAAAGTGCTGCTAGCCTTCTGGATACACCACCTAACGACGACGGCGGTGATCTGACCAGCACTTTTTATTTATTTTGAAAATTAAGTACTAAAATTTTTGCATTTATGAAGTAAATCCGTTAGTTTTGTGCAAGTTGATCAATTTTTTGACTGTAGTTTACTAACTCTTACTGAAACACGTGTTGCAAAACAATGTAAGTATTCCAGAAGGATTGCTCCCGAAAAATAATGGAAATACAAAGTATTTTGTCGGTAACAAGTAACAATAGCATAAGCTAAGTCAAATTTCATAATTAAAAATTTTTTTGCCCAAATGTACGGATGGGCTTTAAAAGCCGCTTTTCGGGCAACTTTTTTGATGATTAATAACAAGTCAGGATGGAGACGTTATAAATGTTCTCTTAACTCCCTCTAACAAACAGTACAGTCAAAGATAAAATGAACAAGACTAAAGAACAGTCTGTAGTAATTTAAAAATACTTGAAATTCTTCAAAAGAAGCGCTGTGAAGGGTAGCGGGTGGATGGACTAAGGGGGCACCTACTCAGTACGCACCTGCCTTACTTTTTCATTCATCTTGTGAATACGAACGAACAAAAAGTCGTTTAGCTTCAAATCTTTCAGCTGCATAGCGGCTCCGTGAGCATTCTCCGGTTAGGTTATTAAAAATGTATTTCTAAAGTTTCATTTTAATATTTTATCACAGTAATAAATCTATCTATAGGTATATTTTCAGTTTAATGGGAGAGAACATTGCAGTTTTTACGTTTTTTATCAAAGAATTGTATATTTGAACAAACTTTTGTAAACTTGTTTAGAAAATCCGTCGACTTTTAAACTCTGTTAAATACTTGATTCTTCGTCGCAACAAGCGAAAGGGCCGACGGAGCATAATGAGTTGTATGAGAAATTTCAATTCAGATTTTATACGTTTACGATGAAATAAAAGATAAAAGAAATAATCCAAAATGATATGGTTTATCCCTTTTTGTCTGTATTCTCAAGTAATTGATTGCACTAATGGTATTAGTGAACTCGAAGTAAATTTTTTGAAAATTATCGAAACCGCAATAACGGTGATTTTTATTTAAAATACTAATTAACTTTTAGTATTTTTTCCAACTTTAAAAATTATTTTTAAATAGAGGCATTGGGACAGTTTTTATGAAAACCGATAAAAAATAAAAGCAGGATTCTTTTGTTATATTTGGTCCTAAATATTATTAGGGTTCAGCCAAGTTGTCGGTAATTTACGGATTAACCCTTACTGAAGGTGTTTTGTGGAAACATTCGGGCCTGCATGGCAGAGATACAAAATGGTATAAGGATTACTAATTGTCTAAATCTTCGTTTCCAATCAGTTGTAACAAGGAATTAAATAATTGTGTGTAATTCGGTTTCAGCTTTCAGTGCTTCACGAAAAGCTATCTTCACTTTCGGTTTTCACCGAAAAGTGAAATTGAATCGTCCCCGAAGTGGGAGCGAGGGCGATATAAAGTGGCTGCTCAAATCATTGGTTCACCGTTCACGCTGATTGCGTTATGTAAATGACGGCTCATTCCAGTCCCCTTCAGCACTCACTTTTCCTTTAAGGTATGTGCTGTTTCCTCATGCGGTGGTTTTCTTGTGAAAAAAAATTTAAAATTTTAGAATTGTTTCTCGTATTTGCTGCGCTCACCGTGAGTCCTGTTATATTTCTTACTCATTGATGTCAGAAAAATGTACTATATTAACAAATTAAACAGTTATTTTACATCTTCTACCAAGTATCAATAATACTTAAGCGAAGTGGACAGTAAGTACAACTTTGTTTGACATGATAAAAAGTGGATTAAGAGTAGTGGTTGATCACAATCACAAGGATATTGATGGATGTGCAAGAGGCGAAAGAGGTGTGTCAAGATCGTAGCAGATGGAAATCTGGGGTCTCTGCCTAACCCTTCAGGAGACAGGTATGAGTATACATGTATTACAAGTATAGTAGATAAACAAATGGAAGTTATAAATTGTCTATTTTGCCCTAGAAACTCAAAACCACGTGGTTTGGGAAATCTTACAATCAATTGAATAATGAAGAATTTATAGAGATATTAGATGATCGCAGTAAAAATGATCCAATCCTTATAATTTTTATGATATGTGTTATATGTTTATCTATATATACCAGTGGCGAACGAAGAGTGAACATTTTAAAAAGGGAAGCCGGAGAAAAAAATCGCCTTACTCAGAAAAGCATTAAAGGAAAACATAAAATTTTTGTACTTTGCAACTCCCTGTCAGCTAAGTGTATTTCTCGTATTGAGATTTATGGAAATGTTTGACAAAGCGAAAAACACGGAATAAAGAAATGTAGTATGGAACTATGGATGCCATTTCCTAAGCAAGCCGATGGGAATCGTGTTGTATGGACCCTTTGCCACTGGTATATAGGGTCAAATTAAATCAACCGACCAAATTCATACTGAAGACTCGGTTAGTGATCAAGAACTAGGTTTAGTAATCCTTTTGCCAATTTCGAAAAATATTTTTTTGTTCCCTTACTGGGGAGTAGTTTAAGTACAATTCCTATTGCAGGCATTACGGGGCAAAAAAAATTTTTTTCGAATTTCACTTGGAGGGTCATTAAACCTTGTTCCTGATGACTAACCGAGTTTCCAGTATGAATTTGGTCGGTTGATTTATTTTACCTAGTATACATATAAATACAAATATTTTTACTAAGATTGTCAAGCGTACTTTTAAATATGAAATTAAGCAATAACTTGTCGAGCTTATAGCAGAGCACATTGATCGAACTTTGAACGCGTGTCTTGACCCCGACTCCCGGAGTAACGAAGTCACATTTCAGCAGCACGTGACCGCCCGACGAGCGCTGGTGTTGCCATCTATGAATGCTAATCTCAGTCCACTGCGCATAGGGTTACCGTTTCGAAATTTAATAAATCCTGACTAAAAGCCGGACAATTTAAGAAAGTCCGTACGTTTAAGTCACAAAATTAAGCAATAAATCCCACGCACAGCGCACTTGCAAGAATAGAATGGGCGCTGAACTAGTTAGTAGTTGATTGTTAAAAGAAGATTTAAATTAATTTGTTTTATGTTTGAGCCAGAAGTTGATTGTTTTAAGTCGTAATTTGAGTGATAATTAGTTCAAGTGGTTGTATGTAGTTCAACAAAGATGACTGATTGAACTCTTCTATTTAAGTAATTTAATGCGAGAATTAAGCATTCATACATTTTAAGTAAACATCTGCGTGACCGCTTCAAGTACCTCTATTCGAGAGAAAAGCAGCTCAGAACTAGCACTGCTTCACTTTTAACCCCCGTCTCACAGCACTGTTGCCTCGGCCTGTTCTTTTTTCATTAATATTTATTTACAATTCGAAAACCATTTCGATGAATAGCTTTTCTTAACTGTTTCTAATTTACAGATTTTAAAATAAGCGTGCGTATCCTTTATTCATTGAAAAAAAAGCGATGTCTTTCATTAGACCTCAGTGACGTCATCACAACACATTTCCATACGGAAAAAAACATTACTTGAACGCATCCTAAAGTTTGGCAAGGATCTGACATTAAACTTAATATGATGACGTAGTTTCCTGTAAAAACTAAAATGCTTATAAAATCGGTTTAAACGGACGAACAATTTTAATATTCAAATTACATTCCTAAATTGATTTATTTATTCCGAAAAGCAGGAACAAATAGCACATCGATGTTTAAAAAACAACCGAATTCCTTCACGGTAGCGCCGTGTCGATCAGGCTCTGGAACTCACTGCCACACACGATTCGTGATAGTCCAACTATTGGTGTATTTAAGAAGAGAATTAAAGAACACTTTCTATAATTATATACATAATAACTTCCAGCAATTTTAAGTGTATGTATCTATTTTATTTTTACTTTAATATATATTTATTCAAATATTTATGTATATATTTTATTTACAGTAATCATATTTATCATTTGATTGATTTTCTGTAATTAACTCATATATTTATCCCATATATATTTAATATACTCATATAAATATTTTTAAATTTTATTATTATTAGTACTTCTTTATTCATAAATTACTTTAATATGTATTTAGTTAGTACACGTAGAATAAGGGACATTTACATCATTTTTGTTTTTATTTAAGGCCTTTCTTTTTGTTTTCTTGTATGTGCAAATATATGTTTTATTCATACCTGTATCGTGTTGTTTCTCCTATCACCTAGGTTTGCTGGTAGAAATCTCTTTTAGAGATAAGCTCGCCTCATTGCATACATTTTAAAATTACTTTGTACTATGTATATTATGTGCAATAAAGAATATGAATATATCTACGTCTAAAATCAGGATAATATAAAAAACCGAACAAAGTCCGGAAGGAAAACCGAAAACAAATCCAGACAGATGGCAACCGTAGCAATGTCATATTAGAGGATATTACTCCTAGTCCTTGATGTCGTCGCTTTGGACTGTACCGACGCCAGCATGACAGACTATCTATTGACGGTCCTTATTGTTGCGTCATAGCCGATAAGATCGTTTGTAAATAAGGAGCGTGACGTGATACTGAACTTACAGAAAATTTGCTTTTGTTAGCAGCTGGCTTCTATTTTAAAGTATCTTGCGTCTCTTAATCTGTTTACGGTAGAAAAAGTTGGAATCAAGTAATGCTACATTCACAAAGTCCATTATACGAATTTTGTGAAAATTCCCTCGATGTAATGGTAGAATTTGTTTAAGGAAAACTTCTTTTACCTTATAATGTTGGTAGCAATGCAATCCATATCCATAATTATCCGAACCTATGAATGCTGGGACATCTTGTCGTTGACTGACAGCTAGCGAAGCTGATATTACGGCAAAGGAACTATTTGATGAAACTAAGAAGCTTGTAAGCTTATAACCAAACTGAAGCGCTAACTTTCTGTAACAAGGCCACGCCGAAAAATTTACCTTCAAATTTTTCACCTTTTAAGAATAATAGAAACAACGATTCCATCAAAAAGAAAAAAGTTTCATGAGTTATAGAAATTAAACAATTAAAGTTTATTTATTTCAATGTGCAGCTTTCAAATCCAGTCTTAGGTGCAATTGTGTATGCTTATGGTATTCAAATTCAATTGTCATATCATATGGCTGTTTGGTTAAGAAAATAAGCCCGTTTAACAAATGAAATCGTACGTATTTGTTTGTCAACAAAAAAATAAGACAATTGAATTCATTCGACAGTGAAAAATGTACGATTTCAACTGTTAAACCAGCTAATTTGCTTAACTGAATAGCCATATGACAATCAATTTGAATACCATTGGCTTACACAATTGCACCTCTGGTTACAGACTTCTTTCATGAAACGCACGATAGCGGTGGCGGCAGCAAAGCGGCGCGGCGGCGGCAGCGTCGGCTGTCAAAACAGAGAGGTAAAAAATTGCATCTCTCAAAAGCTGCGGCTGGAGAGCTGAGGGTTGAGCCTGGATTAGTATACTTGTACCACCAGTAGCTTCACTACATTCATGTACCATGATGATGATCCAACATACATAAGATCTAGAAATGTTAACTAAATCTAAGTAAGCCCGTTATTAAATTTTACTTGTGTTTCCCCGTTTTCAGTTTAATTTTTATATAAAAATGTTCGTGTAAGTTAGTAAATGTTACGATGTACACATTGTGTCAATAAATTAATTTATTCATTCTTTCATTCGCTCAGTTTCATTCTCACAATGACAACCATATCATTTCTTATGCTGTGTTTTACTAGCTTGTGCCCGCGGCTTCGCTGCCGTGGTTGGCTCAATCAAACAAAAACAAGTTTTCAGCTTGGTGGTTATTTTATCAACAACCCTTATAGCCTATAATATTGTCAAGGACTAATACGATGATAATAAAAAACCGCATACAAATCCATTTATACTTTTGGCCTCATATAAAAATATTCAATGTACAGATAGGACTTTTTTACTTCTTTATTATTATTATTATAGATTTTCTATTATTTTGTCTACATAGGATATTTCTATAATAGGTCTAATGGAATATTAGCAGCTATATTTTTTATTATATATAATTAGGTTTGATTGATTAACTGTTTATATTTTGGATAATTATTTTAAAATTTTGAATATCAAGCGGAGTTACGAACCAAATAAATAGTAGTGTTGAGGTAACAACGCAGGCCTCGGTAATAATATTATGGTTTTGATAAAAGACAAAAAAACCAATAGACAGTGTATAGAATATTCTACCATTTGTGTTACAAGACAATAAATTAATTCATAATGACTCCATTCACGTCTCACACTCGCATTATTTCACAACCACATAGTTCAAAGATAATTTACTACTATAACCTTTTTCTGCTCAGCTCCGAACATGACACATCAATCATACGCCGAGATTGCATCACGTCTGGCTTAGCCGATCCGATCCGATCCAACCCGACCGATCCGATCGTGGAACACGTTCTAAATATAGCTGTTTGTACTTTATTCACCAGAATCAGGGCAGACCCTTACAGTTGTGGGAATAGAGGTGAATATGCAATGGCAGGGTATGTTAGTGTTCTATCGTCTTATAAGATTTCATGTTCAGTGTGTTAATGATAAATATGATGTACCCAAGCTGTGTTAATCAGTAGTCAAGAGTGACGTATCATCCGCTACTAAACTCATCAGCATACAAAAATATTTATACTATTTATATTTTTTCTACGTCCGTATGATCTTCGATCTTATATTGTACCGTGTAATTTTGGATCTTATACAAAGTACATTATTTACAATTTTACGTTTTCCCCGTTTTTGGCTTGGGAGTCACGCCCTTTATAGCTTATATATTTTGACCACTATATTGGTAATAAAGAAAACCGCATCCACATCCGTTAAGTGGTTCTCGAGTTAAAACATACATAATTATATACAGAAAGACCTAAAAAATTCTAAAAATTGTAGTTTTGGATTCAATCAATACCAAAACCCATTCCATTTAACATTTTGTGAATAATATTCAATTTACAGACACTTTTTAAATACTTTATTAAGATTATTGTAATATTCAGTTCAGAGGGACATTTAATAAGTACCCTATGTGAGGATGTGTAGAGAGATTTCATTGAGATCAAATAAAGACGTCACTGACATTTGCGGTTTAATCTATATCAGTTGAGCATGATAGTCCACCGTAAGACGACATAGGTAGTAAAAAGAACTCACATACAGCAACTGAACAAAAAAAAAACACATTATAAATTAGGTCTTTTCCAAAAAAGCTCAAAACATGATACCTGTAGAGAAAAGTTCGTTGCATCGAAAAAAATTGCAAAGTAAAGGCTGTTTCGTCAGTTCAAAACATACAATTTACTAAAAAACAGCAATATCCAACCTTTTCTTGATTCATCGCACTACTCGGCCGCGCAGTTATTCGGATAAGTTTATCTCTTTCGTAGCGCGATGGACTTATTGCAAAGTAAAGGCTGTTTCGTCAGTTCAAAACATACAATTTACTAAAAAACAGCAATATCCAACCTTTTCTTGATTCATCGCACTACTCGGCCGCGCAGTTATTCGGATAAGTTTATCTCTTTCGTAGCGCGATGGACTTATTGCAAAGTAAAGGCTGTTTCGTCAGTTCAAAACATACAATTTACTAAAAAACAGCAATATCCAACCTTTTCTTGATTCATCGCACTACTCGGCCGCGCAGTTATTCGGATAAGTTTATCTCTTTCGTAGCGCGATGGACTTATTGCAAAGTAAAGGCTGTTTCGTCAGTTCAAAACATACAATTTACTAAAAAACAGCAATATCCAACCTTTTCTTGATTCATCGCACTACTCGGCCGCGCAGTTATTCGGATAAGTTTATCTCTTTCGTTGCGCGATGGACTTATTGCAAAGTAAAGGCTGTTTCGTCAGTTCAAAACATACAATTTACTAAAAAACAGCAATATCCAACCTTTTCTTGATTCATCGCACTACTCGGCCGCGCAGTTATTCGGATAAGTTTATCTCTTTCGTTGCGCGATGGACTTATTGCAAAGTAAAGGCTGTTTCGTCAGTTCAAAACATACAATTTACTAAAAAACAGCAATATCCAACCTTTTCTTGATTCATCGCACTACTAGGCCGCGCAGTTATTCGGATAAGTTTATCTCTTTCGTTGCGCGATGGACTTATTGCAAAGTAAAGGCTGTTTCGTCAGTTCAAAACATACATTTTACTAAAAAACAGCAATATCCAACCTTTTCTTGATTCATCGCACTACTCGGCCGCGCAGTTATTCGGATAAGTTTATCTCTTTCGTTGCGCGATGGACTTATTGCGCCTTAAGTGTACTTCTTAGACTTAGCTCTCCCGATTGTCAACTTTCCTAGTTACTCTTAACTCGTAAACTTACTTTAATTTTAATGGTCCTTAGGAGCAAAAGCGTTGTGTTAGGATCGTAGCAGATAGCGATCTGTACTCTTGGGGGACAGGCGTGAATTTTTACACATTTACTACAGCGTAGCAGCGTTTCGTAGCTCCGAGATGTAAGCTTCTGATTTGAGTTTCCACATGCGGACAAAACCTTATGATTTCCGATTCAGCAGTACAAACTACGGGTACGATATAAGGCGACGGTAATATCGCCAACATTGTATTGAAATGCATGCATGCAATCGTTGGCTTCACAGAAACGGAAAATTGAAACGTTTTCTTGAAATTACGGAAATACCACCGTTGCGATATGAATTTAGTTGTTGTTTGAATTATCATACTTGGACATGAATTATTCCGGCTTTATAAAGAATAATATCTTTAAATTAAACCACATCAGTACTGATCATACTTAGCAGGTTTCCTAAAGAAATATAGCCGCGCAAACGAAAAAAGAAGTTTACTGACCCATACAAAATTATCAGTAGTTTCTTAAGAGGATATGTCACGCTTGCAAAGGTCACTGTTACTCCATGCGGATCGCCCAAAATAGCAAAATGTCGGTTTTAAATTAATATAAAATGAACTAAAATAGCTAAATCTAATAAAATATCGTTCAGGTCTGTATCTTATTCCTGTTCGTCATTATGAAAAAAAGTGTAGAAGAAGACCTCATTTCAATAATTATTTCTATCGAGCGAAAGTTACGAAATCGCATTTCTGTACTGAAGAAAACTAGAAAAAGGTTACGAAATTTATAAACTGATTTATCAAGTTATGGGTTTCATCTGAAAAGCAGGTATACAACTGCAAAAAGTGCAATTTTTATCGGAACATGACGCGACCAACGCAGTTGTGAGGGCGGGCAAATGAGATGCCATCAAAAACAAAACTTGTAAAAAAAAACCGAGTCTCGCAACTGTGTTCTTCTACCGTAAAAAGTTGTAAGATCCATGTAAATCCACGTTTAATTTATTCAGTACCTACTTAAGGGACCTTCTGTCGAAAGTTATTACATAATTAGCTAAAACCTAACAACATCTTTTAGTGACCATATCAATATTAAAAGCCTTTTATGTTTTAAATAAATGGATTGACAATTACAATTTCATGTTTGAAATGTAAACATGTTTGCTATGTTTTATTATTGCAATAATAATAACAAAAATATATAATTTGTATTCATTTTATAGGTATATTTAATAAACCATTGAATATTTAAAATTTAACCTCAATGAGTGTTTATCTCGTTAGTTCTTAGCGTTCCTCTGGATGGTGTTGTCCATAAACAAGGCTGCATGGCGGTAAATACCTTTGCCCAGCCGGCAATAATAAAAAAAAGTTGCGTAGAAGCGGAAATTTATGTTGCTTTATATTTTAGTTGAAAGTGGTTTGTGCAAATAAATTACTAAATGGTTTCAGAAGAAGACTCTGATATAGATTGTACTCCACTAATGCTTTTCTGAAGAAATCAATAACAATCACAGACGTATAATATAGTAGCAGATCTAACAATAATAATAAACGCATAGAATCGACGCGTGGCAATCTTAGCTCGTGAACTTTGGGCTCTTTTAAATATTGCTTGTTTCCAAACAAAATATATACTAAAAAATAGTTTAGGAATTAACAAATATGTTCCAAGGATAAGCCAGCCAAAACAACCCATTTTTATACGTTTTTTCGTACCATGAAGCCTAAATGTAGCTTATTTTTTGTATGGAAACTTGCCACGCTATTTAATCCTTATGTTTGGTCTGCTACTTAGTAATAATTATATATCTGTGATAACAATAAACTTGGCAATTAGCCCAAATATGAGCAAGTAACTTTCAATATTACCTAGTAAGTTTATTTTATTTGATATAACTCATTATAATAAAAAACATGAAAATGTCTCATTTTATTTATGAAAAAAGCACTATACTTGCTTTGACCATTAATCTTCTTAGCAGTAATGTACTATTTATTATGACCTTTACCAGTACCAAAATTAAATACAAATTATCCAAGAGATAAGAAAGGAAATCCTCACAATTGGTCTAGATAACTCCAAGCCGTTAGTTTCAGTCATCCCTTAGGTGTTTTCCAGGAGGTAATATATCGAAACAAATGGACCGACGTGATTGGAATCTGCAACCGTGTGGGGAGTGACCCAGATGCGAAGTTATCTATTATCAATCCAAAATAAACCCTATCTGAAAGAAATTGAAGGTATAATTGAGCGACGGCGGGTTTCCCGCGGCTCATTGAATCGAAAGAGACGAGATTCTACGTCAATCTCGGGATCTTTTTTCTTTTTTTTTTTTCGGCTACGTTCCGTTTCAGCCATTAGACGGTGTAACAATGATCTGGTAATCTCCGGTATTGTGTTGTTCAGTTGTTTTGTTTCACTGGATTATGCCGGACAATGACTGGAGTTGAAAAGGGCCGAGTTTTACTGTTTAAAGGTTGGTTATATTTAGGGTTCCGTTACAAAATGGACACCGCGATGTTATAATAAAATGGGCTACTCACAGCGCAGAACCGCGATGTGATATACAGGTTGTTAAGATGATATTGCGGAAAGCGGAAACAAAACAGAAAAATCATGAAAAATATAAATGTTTCACACATTTTGGTTTAGTAGGTATGTACGTTTTCTGTGTAGCACTTAATACTTTTTTCGTGATTTGAGGGTTGGTTTCATAGCAAAGTTTGATTGTATAGACGAGTACTATCGCTAGTTTTCGCGGCTTCCGACACATCATCCTAACAACGAGTATACTATTTATAACATTAGAAAAACTATTCAGGCGCTTAAAAAACCGTTTTTATGTGGTAATTATTTTATTGTACTCGCTTCGCTCGCGTGCGCGCGCCGTGTCTTTCAATCAATGTATCATTTAAAACTACTATATCGATAGTTCTTCAGGCTTCGAGGTTATTTTATCAATAATCCTTATGGCCTATATTTTAACTAGAGCCACTACGGTGTAAATAAAAAAAAAACCGCATCCTAATCCTTTCAGTGGTTTTGGCTTCGGTACATTATATTACCATTTCACCCATTTCACAAAAAGAAAATATTGTTATAGATAGCATTAATTTCTGGCACCGAAAGGTGCAATAATGTTTTAGAGCCTTTCTTTCACGAATCCCTTATATTTCAGGCATAATAACGCCAGTTAAAACAATGTATTACAAGGGACCATATCATAAAATCAGTGCCCGGGTACTTCCCCACATGTGCACGCAGTTTACGAAATGTTCCGCGACGTGTGATACTGAACATACTCGTGGGTACGGACGTGTGAGTCTGAGAGGGTGAAGCTATTTTAGAACGTGATTTTATTCATGTATCTGAATAAGGGTTCCGTGAAGAAACCCTTAGAGTGAAGCTTCGTTTATTATTGGATACAAGATTTTTAGCCACGGCTCTACCCACGCTGAAGGAGTGACAAACTATGAACACCATGTATCACACTTTTATAGAAGTTTAAATGAATTCTCTCTCGGTGAAGGCTTGTATCGAATAAAGAAACTGGGCTGTCAAATTTCAAGTTTATAGGCTCTATAGTTTGTAAGATTTCATGAAGAGTGAGTGAGTGATGTATCACTTTAGAATAGAATACTCGTAGTGCAAAATATTTAGCATATTTAGGTTTCAATAAGTTGATTTTTAAATGATGAAATTAGGACCTTGATTTATAAAATTGATTCATGTATAGAATGCATGTCAAAAATAAATATCCAAGTTTCCAAAAATTATGTCTACATGTCATATCCTACAAAATATATAATGTTACGATTAAATTGTTTACTCTAATATTTCTCTATGTAGTCTTTTAGACTGTAAAAACATTTATCTAAAAGCCATTGTCTTAACTTAAACATATTTTTGATATACCTATTAGCTTTTCGCCCACGGCTCCTCCCGCGTTTATTCAACGCTTGCTTCGTTTTTGCCTTGGGCACTATTTAATGAACAACACTTAGAGCCTATATGTTGACCAAGGTCCCTACGATGATAATAAAAAACTGCATCCAAATCCGTCGAGTGGTTGTTGAGTTTAAACGGGGAACATACTTACAGACAAAAATTCAAAAAATTGTGGTTTCTGCCTCAGTCCAATTATACGAATAACCCTTTCATTTTAAATTTAATATTCAATGTACAGACATGACATTTTTACTACTTCATTGTTAGTATAGAATAGATATAGTATAGATTTTGATAGTTGGCACTTGAAACACGTAAGGAACATAAAATCACTTGTACTTTCCCACAAGTTTATTGTTTACACACTTATTTCTTGACCGGTTTCGCTTTCATGGCATTTCCAAAGAAATAAGTATTTTTTTACATAAGCGCAATAAAGAACACTATGAATACACAATTAAGTAACCAGTTTGCTTTTCTTGTTTTTTTTTATACATTTTTCCTTACCTAAATTTTGAGCTTTTGCTTTTGATTTATGTTCAAATTACCGTTTAAGTTTCGATTTCATCAAGGATTTGGCCGTGCTACCCACGTCAGGAGAGGAAATTCAAAGAAAACCGATGAAAATTGCATATTTTACCAGTCGGGTCGCGCGCCGGGAAGCAGGCAGATCGCGAACTGAATGAAAATGAGAGTTTCCCGCAACACGCGCACACGTACCTAGTGTGTACATACATTACATACTAATGAAATGAAGACATGAAGTTGCCGTCACGTACCTGTAACAACAAGGAAATATCTCTAGTTATTACATTATATATGTAGATATTCATACATACATAGGTAGGTATTTTTGTCACCGTAAGATTGTAAAATCCGATAGATTATCATTTCGGTGCAATTATAAGCGTATGTACCTATATATAGCAGATTTTACAATATTACGCTGACATCCATATACATTCGCATACTTCAATAATCCGCCTGGTTCGTTCACTGCTGGACATAGCCCTTTTTTGGGGAAATTCAACAGACAAAGCATTCAAAGCGCAAGAAAAGTTTATTCGGGCAATAAACCATTTAAAACGAAGAGATTCCTGTAAGAAGTACTTCAAGGAGGTAAAAATTCTTACTCTTCCGTGTTTGTATAGTTAAGGGATAGAAACTTGTCAAATCTAAAAGGCAATTATTTGGATCGTTCCAAAGTAGACGATGTTAAAACTTAGTGGCAGCTTTTGAATGCAAAACTGATGTTTTGAAGAGAAACGTACTAGGTATGGCCCCCGAGATATTTAATTAATTGCCCGCTAGATTACGTGAAATAAGCAACATTCATTGTTTAAATCTACTCTTAAACTTATTCTGCACGAAAAAACGTATTATTCCATTAAAGAATATTTGGAAGATGTTGATTTACATTAAACGCTGTGATCAGATTGTTTACTATAAGTGCTGGATGCTATACGTTCGAGATGCATGTATCTGACTGATTGTTTCATAATGTAATTAGGATATTTGTTTTTGTAAATTACTTATTAACATTTTGATTTGCTTTCGTTTAATTTAGTATTCAATTTGGTTTTTAAATTAATATTTGTATGCCTTTTAGGCTGAACATAGCTGGATCACTTTATTATAATAATAACAACTAGCTTTTGCCCGCGACTTCGTTCGCGTGGGTTTCGGATATAAATTCGAATCAGACTTCCCATAGATTTATATAATAGCCTTTGCCGTTTGCGTCTATTCAATCTTTGCCCCGTTTTCGGCTTGGGTGTTATTTTATGAACACCCCTTGTAGTCTATGTGTTGACCAGGGTAACTACCATGATAATAAAGAAAACCGCATGCAAATCCGTGGAGTGGTTCTCGAGTTTTAAAATCGTTTATTCAATATTTGCCCCGCTTTCAGCTTGGGCGTTATTTTATGAACACCTCTTATAGTCTATGTGTTAACCAGGGTAACCATAATGATAATAAATAAAACTGCATTCAAATCTGTTGATTGGTTCTAGAGATATAAAAGCATTTATTCAATCTTTGCCCCGTTTCCAGCTTGGGCATTACTTTATGACCATACCCTATAGTCGATGTGTTAAGAAAGGTGACTACAATGATAATTAAGAAAACCGCATTCAAATCCGTTGATAGGTTCTCGAGTTATAAAAGCGTTTATTCAATCTTTGCTCCGTTTCCGACTTGGGCGTTACTTTATGAACACCCTTTATAGCCTATGTGTTGACCAGCGTCACTGCGATGATAATAAAAAAACCGCATCCAAATCCGTTAAGTGGTTCTCGAGTTAAAACGGAACATACAAACAGACAGACAGACAAAAATTCTAAAAATTGTTGTTTCGGCCTACGGTACCAATAACCCATTTCATTTAAAATTTCGCGAAAATATTAAATGTACAGACACGACTTTTTTACTACTTTATTATTTGTAGTATAGATATAACGTATGTTGTACAAATAAAGACATTTGAATTTTAATTGAATTGAAGATTTCGCCACTCTTGGCGGTCCTCCTGGAAGAAGCCCATACCGAAATCCTCGCACCAGTGACGTCGCTGCCCAGTCTGTTTTATATAAGACCTATCAATCGGAGATACATATACCGCCATCCATCGGTCAAGAGCGTGGTGGGCCGCCAGTTCCCTGATTCTATATCGTAAAATCAGTTGCCAAACCGAGTGCCTATCGTCGAAAACATACATATTCGCTTGTCTATTTGCACTTGAAATGACGTCACAATTCCTAAATAGTTCAATACTCATTGAAGGTTATTTTGGAAGTTCATTTTTTATCTGTTTTTGGTGAATAGCAACCATAGATGGCACCCGACACTAAGTTATATACCTAATAGGCCCGCTGGTTGTGCTTGTTTGAGAACTGTACCATATGTTCCCCCGGATAACTTCAAGGGGTTTCAAGCCTTCATACATAGGTAACACTAAAAGTTTCCGGAACTGGCCACTTACATAAACAATATTTAAAAATTTATTGCAACATTTGAAAATAGAACTCTTTGGCTGTAGAATGCAGTTTGTTTCATCTGACTGTCTATTGTTTTTACCTTGTGGCGCCATTTCAAAAATTGTGTGTCTGCATCAACATGGATTTAACTCGGGAAAATTTTCGTAGTATGATTTTCTACGATTTTAAGTGTAATTTGACAGCTCAACAGAGCATCGCTCGGCTTGAAACAGCTTTTGGCAATGAAGCACCATGCAAGACGACTGTTTGTAGCTGGTTTGCAGAATTCAAGCGTGGTCGTATCAATCACAGTGACGAATCTCGCGATGGTCGGCCGTCCACCGCTGTGACCAACAAAAACATCGATGCTGTGCGCCGTATGATTGAAACAGACAGGCATGTGACCTACCATGAAATTCGCGCATCCTTAGAAATAGGCATGAGTCAAATACAATCAATCCTACACAAACATTTGGGTGTGAGAAAGCTGTGCTCGCGGTGGATCCCACACAACTTGACCGAGGCTCAAAAAACGGACCACGTCACTTGGTGCAGTGCCATGCTTACCAGATTCAACGAAGGTGCGTCAAATTTGGTGTGGGACATAGTAACAGGTGACGAAACATGGATTTATTGCTACGATCCCAAAACAAAGCAGCAATCGAGCGTATGGGTCTTTCAAGATGAGCCGAAACCAACCAAAGTGGCGCGCGTGAAAAGTGCATCTAAGCGGATGATTGCTTCTTTTTTTAATAAAACTGGACACGTGGCTACTGTTGCTTTAGAGAATCGTCGTACCGTGAATAGTGACTGGTATACGACCATTTGTTTGCCGGAAGTTATTGACGAACTCCGTAAAAATAACCGTAAACGCCGTATCATCCTGCACCACGACAATGCTTGTTCTCACACGGCCAGACAGACAAACGACTTTTTGAAGACGAAAAATGTAGAACTCATGAGTCATCCTGCATACAGTCCCGACCTGGCACCTTGTGACTTTTTTCTGTTCCCAAAAATTAAGAACCAATTACGCGGTCAACGATTTTCATCACCAGAAGAGGCTGTCGAGGAGTATGAAAAACACGTTTCAGAGGTCACCACAGGGGAGTGGCACAAAAGTTTTCAAAACTGGTTTGATCGAATGAAAAAGTGCATAGACGCCAAGGGAGATTATTTTGAAAAACAATAAATTAATTTTGTACCTTTAATAGTATTTTTTCATATTCTTTCCGGAAACTTATAGTGCGTCCCACGTATAAGGTCCTACAATAATAAGTTAAAATAATTCAAGGGCAGATTATATTATTATAATGTCGATTTCAGAAGAAAAAAATAATTTTTGGTGAAATATTTTTTTCAGTTCCCAGTACAAATTGGTTCAATCAGCCGACTAAATTTCTATGAAAACGTGAAATAAAAGTTACAGTAATTTTTTTTAACGTTACAGATCATGTACGGTACACCGAACACTTCGCTGAATCATCAATAGCGCGTACGCCGGCGATTTACCTAATTTCCAGTTTAGTTCACGTTTGAGCCCACATCACGGCGGACGCGCTCTCACCTCACATTAACTATCAGTTACGTATCAATATATTCATACAGTGGACATCCAGTATTATCATTTAACAACCCTAGGGATACACCCTACATATCATATTGTACAACTTTCCTTTTTTGACCTCCTCTCTGGTTTCGAAGGTCTCGATCACTAATCCAGAGATTATGGGTTAAAAAATATGGGCGTTATTTTATAGCATATTATGTGGACCAGGGCCACTACGATGATGTTAAAAAACCACATCCAATCCGCTGAATGGTTCTGGAGTTAAAACGGAACATACAGATAGACAGACAAGAAGACAAAATTTCAAAAAAAGATGATTTTAGTCAATTTTACAATACCAAAAACCCATTTCATTTAACATTTTGGAAATATGTTCAATTTTTGTACTACTTTATTATTAGTATATCGATATACCTATAGATTTAGATATAACTTTCCTAAAGAAACTTGTCTCCTACTAAATAAAATATAAAATAACTAACTTTTGCCCGCGGCTCCGCCCGCGTGTTATTCGGTTTGACGACATGCTTTTTTCCGGGATAAAAAGTAGCTTATGTGTTAAGTTAGGGTATAAGCTATATCCATTCTAAATTTATTTCATCCAAATCCGTTCAGCCGTTTCAGCGTGAAAGAGTAACAAACATACACACACACACACACACACACAAACTTTCGCATTTATAATATTAGTGTGATAAGTAACTTAAGATGAGGGACAGTATGTAGCATGCAGGATGTAGCAGCGTGCGGCTGTGTGTTTAGTTACGCTTGGCATTGTCAGTCCTTTGATGGGAGACCATTGGGAGTACTTACATATGGGTTCCTCCGTGCAACGGAAAGCATGTAAAGCTGTTGATCTTGGCTGATATGGAAAGATAATGATCGCTAAGCCATGTCAGAAGGATACATAGCGGCCTGAACAACTCTGACATTAGATTTGCCATTAACCACACGAAAACAAGAAGAAGACAATATATAAAAATACTCATAGTCTGAAAAACGATTCATCATATTTAATTTCATGTGCAAGGAAGTTAGCCGTCATAAAAGTCGGTCCATAAACTAACGCGATAAACTGTAAACTAACATTAATAAAAGTTAAAAGTTAACCCACAGTTACCGAATGATTAAACTGGCCGATTGTCCCCTCGAATAAAACTCGTGAAACTGTAATAAATCAGCAATGGCTTTAACCGATCATTTTCACGTGCGTCCTAATGAATTATACACGGTATTTAGTGTTAGGGCATTTCTATTTTAAAATAACTTGGCCAATTGCTAGTAAATTCCATACCACAACACAATACGGGTGCGGAACCATAAAATGCTATGTTAAATAAATACCCATCGACAAATAGATGCCAGTAAAAGCAACATCGACGCAACAAAAAAAAGGCGCTGAAATAGTAGTAACTGATAATTCGGCACCCTGTGAGTACGGTACCCTGTTTCTTATTGTTTTACTGCCATCTAACCTTTAAAAGTGGTATTACCGTCTTTAAGAGGATAGGTTCCGAAAAACCATAATTAATTCTTCCTTGTTTGAAGAATCTAGCAATAATAGATATTTGAAAAAAATTTGGACTTCTGTCAAGAATATAATGTACACTCTTATCGAAACAGAATCTTCAGAAGTCATTCCAACATTGAGCTATAAAAAATCAAAGATGACTCCAAAAAAAGGTTTCATGTCGAGTTTTAACATTATTTGAGCAAAATCATATTATATTATTTATTTATTAAAATCTGTATAAACTTTATTATACTGTTATCCGAACAGATATTTGATACAAACTTTAGTTTTTTTTAAAATAATAAAATTCGTGATAAAAGTCGTCATTTTGATAATTTTCCAGAATTCGTCCCTCTCGCACTGCCGGTTTTTCGGCATGGAGTAACAGCGATCAATGCAATCGGAACCTATTCTCTTAAGATAGAGCTTTTAATGCCACTTTATCGAAGTTTTTTTTGTTTATATTATTTGCCGTGATAATAAAAACACCGCATCCAAATCCGTTGGGTGGATACAGACAGACAGACAGACAAAAATTCTAAATATTTTAATTTTTGCTTCAGTATAAATAAAAGTTTATTAGAATAGATTTAGGTGGTAGATAAGAAGATTTTTTGATCTTGGTATGCGATACATCACTACAGTAATTTTTCACCATTCCACTAGCGACCGGCCGCGGCAGTCAGTGCGCAGTCTGGTCCCCGGCACGCGTTATTCATTCCTCTGCTAGATAATCGGCCCATAACTTATCGATGCACGTTGAAAGTGCACCTCTACGGCTGCGATATTAAATGGGGATCATATTCGAATTATTACTTTGAATAAAAAATATATCCTTGCGGCGGAGGAGTCTATAAGCCGTATTTATGATGCAATCCTATGAACTTACATTAATGGGAATATTTAAATAAAGACACATAATCGTATATCAGAGTGTTTTAGACGAGTTTTGAAGTTGAAAGCTGATAAATAGTGAAGACGCAAACTTAAAGCAAAGTTGTATTCTTCCACTGCTTGTCTGGAAATAGGCAAGGAAAAGGGCACCAGGGTAAACGAAGGTAGGGCGAATCCAGACGGTTAATAGTACAAGAGGCGGTGACTATCAAAACGGAGTAACTTTCGCAAAGCTTTCACATAGTTGGAATTCTTAGTTATCTGAACAATAAGCAAAGGAAGCGGGTCCTTTGGCTGCTTGCTACAACTTGTTATAAATTTCAAGTAAACTAAAATTACATAAAAATGGAACTTTTGGTGCCCCTAGCAGTCAAAAGATCAAAATAATTGGGATAACTCTTCCAGATATGGGTATGTTGAGAATGATTCAACTACGAGCTGATATTTTCAAGGTAACTTAAGGTATAATTGAAAAAGAGACAAGGTTAAATTTATGGCATTTTTTTAAGGGTGTAAATACTAAAATCTGATTCAAATTTCAAAGTAAATCTATCTTTCAAAGAAAAAATAATTATTTCCCCAAAGTAACCAAAGAACCCGCTCTCAGGTCAGACGGTTTTAGGTTTTCTTGTTGAGATAACTATCAACTACAACTGAACTGCGGAAAACTAGGCTTACCTAAAGTTACTCAATTTTTAAGTTCTCAAGCTCCTATACTATATGAAATGCCTAAACGATCGTGAAATTGAAAATTGTGCGGTACGTTATATCGCTATACATAGTACTTACGCAGAAAATGTTGTATGTGTAAGTTACTACTAAACAAAGTTATAAAGTTACTTGTTTGTTTAAAGTGTAAGCAAATCATAATTTAGTGAAATCCTAAAGAACATAGTTTTAAAACAAGGCTTCACTTGCTAACAGAATTTCTTGTTATGCACACCTTGAATGCTTTGATGGCTATTGGATTTCAAATGGAACGGAACCGGATAGTACTTTTCTTGTCACAAATATTTAAGTCTTTATTGCACTTCTCGATATTACGATGAACAAACCTCTGTGTGATATTGAAGTTTTGGAGCAGTTTTATTATCGTTGTCAGCGAGTGGTCACAACGGATATAGCCGTGACTGCTACTCGATACTTTTTAAGCCCCATCGTGAGAAATTCATAATATCTCTCTTTTTTACTTTTCGTTATACAATCAAAATTTTAAGCAAATTTTATATTTTCTGGATAAGAAATATTGTACCATTATGTGCAGACCAACTAAGTATACTGATAAGATTATAAAGTTTTGTCCGAACCTGTGCGTTAGTTCACGAAGCAACGTATTTTATAAGAAAACTAGCCTTTCTCCCGCAGCTCCACCCGCGTTTTCGGCTTGGACGTTATTTTATCAACACCCATTATAGCCTAATGTGTTAATTGTAATTTCTATACTTACCAATTTTTAAACACTTGGCGTATTATCCATCGCAACGAGATAACAAATTAAATTGATATCATTGCGGTATAGAAAATCAGAAAAGTAAATCTGAACGTGAGGAGCTCTGAACCGGGATTCGAACCCGGGACCTCTCACTAAGCGAGGTTTGAATCCCGGTTCAGAGCTCCTCACATCCAGATTTACTTTTCTGATTTTCTATACCGCAATAATATTAATTTAATTTGATAATAAAAAACCCCATTCAAATCCGTTAAGTGGTTTTCGAGTTAAAACGGAACATACAGGCAGACAGACAGACAAAAATTTAAAACATTTTTTGTTTGATAAACACTTGTACTTGTCCACTTATTTATATTAATTTCCCTTACCGGTTTCGCTGTTAAAGCATTATGATACAAGTGTTTATCAAACAAAAAATGTTTCAAAAGTTCCACCAAGTGCCAACAATCACGAGCATCAACTCCAAAAATTTAAAAAATGGCAGATTTGGCTTCAGTATCTACAATAACTTTATTATTTAAAATTATGAGAAAAATATTCAATGTATAGAAAAAACTTTTTCACTACTTTATTATTCGTATAATTAGTATACATCAAATACTTGATTAACCCATGGTTATCGTTCATAATAAATATAACAATGGAATCAATTGTTTCGATCCTCGACTCTACAGATAAGCGGTTAAAATTTAAAATATTTCGTCAAGCTACATGACAAATGAGCATTAAATTTATTATGTTAACATCTCCCACTAACCTATAAACTTCGGGTTTAAGAATAAATCCAAGATTGCGCACTGCGTGGCGACACCCCACGGCGAATCCATTTGATTTGTTTTCATTGCAAAGTAGTGAGTTTTAGTTGTTTTATTTTTAAAATACACCAACTACTCTCCACAAAAAAATACCTATTTGTAAACAATCGTAAATAAATAGACCGTAAACATTTCATTGAACAAAGATTTTGAAAGGAACCAGCACAGTGTTGAGCAAAAGCAGCACAATGGGTTAAAATTGAAATTGCGAAGCTATTTCGCTTTGCTGATCGTTACTTCAGCATTTTTACTTTCTAACGCGTTTGTAGCCATAAATAATTCAGGACAAGAAGACGTAGACGGTGCAACTCATCCGGGATTCGGCACGTATAATACCATCCTCAGCAGCTAAAACATCAACTTTCAACTCGAGACTTTATTGTCTAGTAATAAGGTTAACATTACGTTGGCTAAAGTGTACACAGTGAGAGAGCCTGCACGATGGTCCCTAGACATTGTCGCCATTTCTTTCGTCTGTACTCTCCCTTTGGAGAAGAACGTCTTTATGATATGAAATTTTATATTTTAATTGAAACGCCATTTATGAAACAAGTATCATCTTAATAAATACACTTGTGCTGTTTCACTGATATTAGCTTTATTTAGGCTCCAATAAGTTTCACCTTAGGGCATCATCAAGGAATTAAAATAACTATGGATATTATAAATGTGATAGTTTTTATTGCAAATGGTAAATAATAATGTCTTAAAGGGGAGATTAAATCATAATTAGTAGTAGGAAATAGCATTTTTCATTTTTAATTCCATCCTCGAGATCCCTGATATCATTGCGTTTCATTAGCGTTTTATGTTTTTTATAGCACCAGACCAGTTTTATTGAGTAGTTATTTTTATTCGTAGTTAGGAATTGAAAATGAACAGAAATAATCGAAATTAATAAAGATAGCAAATAAAAATTATTATTTTAAAACATAATAAGGTCCTACCCTACAATAATAACTGAAAATATTTCTAGTGTAGATCATGTATCGTTAACTGATGATGTTCAAGAAGAAAAAAAATTGAACAAATATTTTTTTTACTTCTCAGTACAAAGTGGTTCAATAAGATGATTTAATTTCTATGAAAAGAAAAAAAAAACTCACAAAAAATATTTTTCGGTGTAAAGTGTTTTCTTGGGGATACTCTATAAGTCTTGAATTTTTTTCACTTTGAATTCTACGCCCTTATATACTATAAGTGCCGTAAACAGGAAACTGACTGGTTACAATTTCGTTTAAAATTTGGAGCACTTTCTCATTTGGTACACACAAATGACAATATCAGTGAACAATAGGCGTTGAAATTGCTAGTTTACTTTCACATTTATTGTGAACTAAACAACGTTTGTGTTGAAATTTATTAGCAAAGATAAATCACAGCTACTGCATTAAATCTTGTACACACGCCGTTTATTCCTCGACATAGTTTATTTTCATGTTGCCACATTTGTTTTTATAATCATACTTTACACTGTGTGTCTCTACAGCGAGCACTCTGCATGTAATTGAAGTTGTTGAATTATTGCTTACAGTTGTTATTCGCCAAATTAGGTTTGGATGATATTTACCATATCATTATCATAACATCAATAAAAATTGGCCGTAGTAGAAGCCATAGTAATACGTATTGTGTAAAAATTTCAACAGGCTACCTATTACGGCTGTAGCTGTAGAGCCCAGTGACAGACGGACGGACAGACAGCGGAGGCTTATTAATAGGGTCCCGTTTCACCTTTCGGGTACCGAACTCCAATAATTCATAATTCATTCGATTTTTCTGACATTTTATTGATATCATACACCAGACAGACAATAAAACAATAGTATTTAAATGATTTAAGGCTAAATTTGCCATTTACTCGTATGTCATCTCTCCCAGCCACTGCAATGGCGCCAAAATAAAAAGCTTGCCTGCCCAGCCTCGCCTAGTCGGTTTATTCGTAGTATTGATTTTATATTTACAGAACAGAATGGAAATAGCGCTAACGTTTCAATTAAGGACTGTCAAAGCGCACTTTGTGCCTATCCGAATTGAGCCAAGCCTAATTGTGGAAGATCAATTATAAATTTGGAATAATTTGTTTGTTGTGGCGGGATGAGCGACGAGTCGGTGTTGAAATGGATACCGCTTATCTGTTGTCGTTTTTAAAATAGCTCACGATTGTTGGGTTTAAATACGCCTGTTTTATTTGGCTCTTGCATTATTCATGCGTCTGTATCAATTTGTTTTTTGTCACTGATACTGATTAATCTCAGAGTTATATTTGAGCTTTATTGTGTTTCATATACGCTTGTATTTCACTTTTCAGTAGTTCCTTTCAACTCAATATTTTACGGATTTAGCTACGTACTTACAAGTAGCTTTCTCTTTAATCGAGACCGTGGTTTAACTAACGAAGATTTGGAATTATTAACTGGAGTGAGAATTGCTCAATCTCTCAGAAAAATAAAAAGGTGCTATCCTCCAATGACATCCTAGAGACTATGAAACTATTATGCTCATGAAATCCACTATGAAACTATTATGGCACAAAATAACATTGAGATTAGTTGGTTTTATGTTTGATTTACTAACGTTCAAGAAACTAGAAATTTATGTTTGTAGGCTTATTAAGAGATAATATTTTTTATGCTTTTCTTAAGTACGTATTAAGTACTTTGTATAGTATGAGCTTATATAACAAAATTTATTGACAAGAAAATGGTAAAAAAAGATCGTTTCCAGTTTCTTGCCCATGTTTTTAGCAAGAATAATTGAATGGGCGGATGGTTTACGTATTTTATTTTTATTTTTATAGTTGTTAATTTTTTTCAGGTGTAAAATTTTATAAAATTTGAGTAGCCGAACTTACTTGTCTATTTTTAAATGTATTTCCTGTATTACATATTTCTTATCATAATCTTCTATTTTAAAGATTTATATCGACCTGTAAAACCTGTAATTCATGTACCTATTTTATAAAATTAAACTATTTAAATTTGTACACACAACCACTATCACTTTATCTATTAATATAAATTTCAGTAGATTATACTGAACGGTGTAATTATTTTATAAAAAATAATTCTAACACAATACAAGTCTTCTTGTACAAGTTATATCTTATATATTGTACAATTATCGTGACTAGTTTCGTCCAATATGACATATTCGGTTATATTACACGAAACTAGTCATCAAACACTAAAACATACTGTAGAATTAATAAAAGAGTTAATAGTAGAATTCGTACAAGATTACGGTTATAAGGGATGTCTATTTATTCAATATCAAAATATCCGCATTAGTCCACATTCCGGGCGGCGATTTCTTATTGATTTAGCTCTCGAGACGATCGCGTGGTCCGTCAGTAGCCCTTGTAGCGCCCCGTGAGGAGCTCCCGGAGGACCCTCGACCCAGAGGGTCTCACTTACCGGGGTATGGGGATGGGCTTGCCAACGCTGGGTAATGTTACCTACTTACTTAGTGGCTGACACCAGTTCAATTCTAATTTTAGTGATGTAACCTACAAAGTACTTAAATCTATAGTGGTTTACGTCATTTCCAAAAAGATTTCACACAAAATGTTTCTTAGAAAGACTTCATCCTTACTAGCAACAAAATTTATCAATATTAATAATAACACACTGTAATTTTTACTACAAATTTTGTATGCAGTTAATTTTTTCTCCAAATCCATGATAGGAGTCCTTTAAGAAAATATCTGTATCTCATAGTTTAGATTTTTCCCATGCTGCCCTATCTCAACGCGCCGCCAGGGGGTCTAGCACGCACCATCGACAAAGTGTCTTTTCATTATATTTACTCTTTCACACATTAACAAACGCGGTATGCGTGAGAGCGCAAGTAGGATAGATAGACGCTGTATCTCTGACGCATGCTAGCCACATAACCCGTATGTCAGTAAAATGTAAATTCGTTCTGTAGATAAAGAAATCATCAAACACAAATCGTGTACATATGATTCCAAAACAACTTACAGATATTTTTACAAATTCGTAAAGTATCATCCTATTCATGTGTTGTAAAACTAAAAAAAAACCCTCCAAGTTTGTAAAATGCTTCATCATTTTTATTCCATACAGAAAATGTAAAATATTGCCCCTCCATTTTAATAATTTTAAATCTTTGATGTTTTGTGTAGTGACAAGAATTAATTAAAAGGCAATTAGGGGCGTCGACAGACTGCGATAAGAATAGCCAGATATTTTAAACAACTGATGACAAATCACTGCGTTTGATGAACACTCAACATACACTGATTACGCTTTGAAACACTAACTAGTTAATGACTGGTGTCGATCAACATCAAGTGGCTCGAATAGGAAAAGCGATTAGAGTTGTTTTCAAAACATCTAGAAAAGCAAAGAAACTACGAGATATTTTGAAAAATTTACTTACAAAAAATTTAAAGAACTCTCATATCTTTTCTTAGTGGATTTAAATCCTAAAAACAATCAAATAGTCATACGATTAGGTTTATATAGGTATATATGTAGATATTATAAATTTGGATTTCGAAAAAAGACCACCAACATCGAATTAAGTATTCGATTACCATTTATTTGATGATACTTTATTTCCTAAATGTCAGATGTAATGACCAAATAAAATAATACCTTGCGCCTTTTATGTTTCCATAAAAAACAACATTTAAGTTTTATTGTGCAATTTTTTATAGTTTCGTAAAAAAAGTGTCGTAAATTGTAAAGTAACACTTACCTGGGCAGCTCCTTTGCGGGACTCGACTGGGTTTCTTGATGACTAAAAGACGCCATTTTTGTGTTTCTTCTACTTATTTATGTCCATAAAGTTCATCTTGTTTATTGAGTTTCATTGTAATTTAGCACTTTTATTTTGAATGAGTACTTATTGTTTTATATACATAATATTTTGGCACATAAATACACTAAAGTTTATTTATAACATTCTCAGCAAGTACTACGAACAGTCATACCTAAAACGAATAAATAACATACAAATGAGCTAAAAATATGTACATCAATTTTGAAAACTCATTGCAGGCTCACCGACAGGAAACAAATCCGGGCCCCCCGATCGAGAGCACAGCATCCTACCGCCCGGGCCACAGTCGCAGGTAATTACAACGGTAAATAAGTAATGAACCAGTAAATGTGGTATGGAGCAGTAAAGTAGGCAACATTATCGAGCGTCTTTCAGTACGTTTTCATGAGCTATAAAACCTTGCATGAACTGCGTCTATTGGATCTCGTTAACTTGGAATCGGCAGTGGATTTATTTGACGTTGTTATAGCTGGAGGCATAAATTATACTATCACGGTGCACATACGTTCCTATTGGGACGAAGGTTAGACCTAACGGGAGTTTTCACTTCTGGTCTACTAGAGGTACAATATAAGAAAAGTAATTGTGCTACCTACCGCCGGCTCGCAAAAGACATTTTTGCTGCTACTCTCATCAGTTAGCTTGTGACCACGACAGCCTACAGAGGCGTCGAAACGTCAAGCACGTATCTATTATGGTATGTTGTTATTCAACGCGATTAAGACCCTAATACAAAGTTAATAAATAGACATTACTTGTATTTTCACATATTTGTCCGTCGTATAGGGTTGATGTTCCGTTAACTTAGATATTCAAAAATGGAAATATAGGTATACTTTTTCTGGAATCTCAGTGTACATTTCTCTAATGAGAGTGATAAGCTAATTCTGGTAAATCAACTTAGCTGATCTTGACTTGATCTATAATGCGGACAAAACGGACAGACAGACAGACAAATATACTGATGGACACCAATGGACAGACAGCGAAACTTCCCTAAAAATATTTCCTTTTTTGACTGATAGTCTCTTGAGTAAAAGTGACATAAGCAAAGTCGAATATTATTTTATAGTTTCTGAAATGTAGTAAGACTGTTTTTCTTTGTTTTTTTTTTCGTTATTTTATCTTTGTTTGCATCAAATACTTAAAAAAATATGGCTACTCTTCATCTACTTATAAACAAAATTGGTTTAACCAAACTGTCTTCTGGGTAACAAACCAGAGCTAGGAACACGTTTGCGACGTAAACTGATTTAAAATGTAATTAATTCTAAGGTACAATTAATAGGATTAGTATCGTTAACGTTAACTTTATGTGCCGTAAATAGAGGATTATACTTCACGTGTACACAATATATATACATATATACGTGAAGTTAATGCGTTTCACGAAGAATTCTGGATTTTAAACATAAAATATGATGAGGCGCAAAAATTTTAATTTATACCATAGGTATTATAGAAAACAGCCTAAAATAGGAGAAACTGGGTTCTATCGACTCGTCACGATTTATCGCCTCGATAAACAAAAATGTAGCTCTTGTTTCTTAGCCATAAGAGTTGTCGTTTAGAATGTATCGAGTTTGTCTGTCAGATTTATCGAATCGATGCTTACGTACTTACACTGCTGGTTGGAATTTATTAAAATAACATCAGTGGAACAGTAGGACTGTTTAATGAAGATGTTGATGATGTTTCACCCAGTGCCGACAATCGCGAGTACTGATCATATAATCATACTAAAATAGGTGATGTATTATTTTTCATACATTTTGTGAAATTGAGGAACTCTGAAGGTTTGTGAGCGGAATTTAATATACTAAAGCGACACAGGAAGTAAATGAAACTCTCTTTGTGAAGACGTTAAAAATTAATGGCAAAGCGCTCTGCTCAGAGTGATTCATCTTTGATCCCATTGAATAGATCCCGTTACCTACTTCCATCACACTGATATTATAAATGCGAAAGTTCGTGTGTGTGTGTGTGTTTGTGTATGTTCGTTACTCTTTCACGCTGAAACGGCGGGAGGGATTTGGATGAAATTTAGAATGGATATAGCTTATACCCTAACTTAACACATAGGCTACTTTTTATCCCGGAAAAAAGTATGTCGTTAAAACAAATAACACGCGGGCGGAGCCGCGGGCAAACGCTAATTTTGAAATAAAGTGAAAATATGCAAGGATTGGTTAATTTATATTGATGATGATGAATTTTGCGTTCATAGTGATGAACCAATCCAAACTCGTTCACTCTGAATTCCTAAAATTTGGAAATAAATTTATCGAAACTGTTAAAATAAATATATTATATCGTTGTGTAAAATAAAAAGTATGAAAGTAGATTTAAAGAGATTTATGAATTCTCAGTGATCTCCAGAGCTCGATAAACTGTATGATATAAATAAAGTACTCAAGAGGAAACTGAGGGTATTACGGTAAAAGGAGTTGAACAATTTTACCTACTAGTGGTGCAACCGGCCGACTGGCGGCGGCATATTGTTGCTGGTATATCGATCTGGACTAAAATTTAAAGCCTGTCATTTTAAGTGAGCAGCAGCATTTTTGGCACGGAATAGACCAACACTGCGATATCAGTGAAGTAATGAGGGGAAATCTGCTCAAAATTTTGGAATTCGCGTGTATTGTTGTTCTTTAAAGTTGGTGCTATGGTTTATGATTCATAGCTACATGTTACAACTAGGATCAAGGACTAGGATCAGAGGTTGCAGATCTCGTCCAAAATTAACGATCTCGCAGTGTTTTGCTTTATTGTAGGAGCCAGCGACGGCGCCGTCACGAATGTTAGAGAATAATTAAAATAGCCACAAAACTGACTTTTCTAACTTTGTGTTACACTGGGTTCTAGTCAAGCTTTATGAGGTAAGGCAATAAATATAATAACCAAGACTTAAAGTGTTGGTTGATTGTTCAGAAAAGAGATAGAACACAAAACATTATGCAAGTAGCGCAAAATGTTAATTTTAGGTTTCCTCATAGTTTGTAATTATTGACGGACACTAACATAATGATCATACTGAGCAAGTAAAGATAAATCTAACTCTTAAGTATTTCATATCAATAAGAGTTGTGGTTTATAATATATCAAGTTTATCTGTCAATCGATGCTTACAAACGCACTACAGTGTCTATCTTAGCAGGTGGATAATCTCTGACCACCCTTCTGGTAGACAAGCGCGACGTATGTACAGTAACTTCGGAGTATGACTTATGAACTGTAATAGTTGGCCAACTATGGCGATCGATCAGTTCTAGTCGCGCAAATAGCGATGCTTTCCAATATTTCACAGCGATACTTGTCATTCGTGATGGAACGTGGCTTCGCGACGAGGGGAACTTGGGAATGTGTGGCCATCAATATAAAGTAGCTTGTAAATATGAAATGTAGGTCAAGAGAGATAACTAACAATTTATTTTGTAAGAATTTTATTTAGGAACAATTGAGGATATAATTTTTGTGTTTATGTAAATAGAAACGTTGTCAATTCTCAAAAATAAAAGATACTGTCATGAAAAAAGGCAACTATTGCTGGCTAATGTGTTACAAATTATTCCAATGGATACCAAAATAAGGTAATGATCACCAAATCGAGCCTTAAAGGATTTATTATTGTGATAGTCTGACACGGTGGTGTATCAGGGATAAGGCTAGCGAAGCCAGCCTTGCGGCCTGTTTAAATAGTGAATTCCTTCAAAACGGCCTGCAAATCCTTACCCGTCCCGTGATGTATTTTGAAAATAGTAAATTTTGGTTTTCGTTTAACTACCTACTATGTTTGGGTAAACAATGCTTTATTTTAAAACTATTTACTTTAAAAGTATAACGAGAGGTTAAATATTTTGGTAACATTTTAAATTTAAATGGAAACTGAATTTTGGTTTACATTTACTGTTTTTGGCAAGAAAAAAATGTTTTTTTTACGTTTTTTCTTAGTACATCTGGTGATCGGGTTAAACATAAGCCTTTTTAAACCGCGGTTGTACGTTCGAAAGCTCTTTTAGTTTGAAATATAAAGCAAACGTAAAGACTACGAACAGTATGATGACCTTAATCGCTTATTCTATTAATTAATAGTCATATTGAAGACGCAGGTACGAAACTGTAACAATATTAAGAAATCGAGCATAAGGGCTGGGGTCAGGTTGATTTAACGATGCAAATACTTAAACAAGGCTTGCCCTCTGTCTTTAAGGGGAAGATTTAAATTCCGATCCGCCCTACAAGACAATCAGACGTGGCAGGTCTGGAGGTATGCCCACTGTCCATCCAACTAGAATAAAGGTTAAGTATGTAGAAAGGAATTACGTAAGACATTTTGTTGTGCTAATCCTTTCTTTTGACCGATCTGAGCCTCCGGTAGCGGCGGCCCTTCGTTTGTCCTTCGTGGACGAGGTAAGGGGACGCCAGTCATTTGTCTTCGTACATTTAGATTGTTGCCATTATAATAAGTTCCCTATATATTCAAACATGTAGTCTGTCAAAAAAGTGTTGAAATGAATATTGAAGAAACTATTTTTCTTTCGCCTGGTTACACCAAACAAATGAATACAAAATCTCTTAAATCGAGTTAACCGCGTTGTTATTGCATAAATATTATTACCTAAATTATAGTACTTGAACGTTTAAAGTCCAATAAAGTTCATTAAAATTTCATTTTCATTTCAACACTTTTTTGACAGACTATACGTTTCATTACTAGATTTTTTTATTTTATTTACAATTGGCTTTCTCTTGGTAACACAAATCTTGACGGAAAGCGTCGATGAAAGAACGAAACTCTCCTGGTACGGCTTTTCAATGTGACTTGGCGGCAAAATTTCGTTATGAAATCAAGACAAGCCACGGCCGAAGAAATGAGTAGAAGTGAAAAAAAATTACAGTGTGTTGAGTGTTAGTCTAAATCTCAGAGTGCGCCACGCCACGCGTATTTTTAATAATTAGTGAAGTTTTGTGGTTATTTTTAACTCCTCAGTGTTGCTATATCCAAGCAACTATCAAACGTTGATGTATACGAAAACAGAATCTACTTGGAAGCTTATTGCCGTGTTTATTTATTTATATAGTGTTAAAATAAGATCGGAAAAAAGAAAAAGTTTTTCAAATGTAATTCTTTTGTGAGATAAGCAAGTTATTAATGAAGATTTTTCTGCATAAGGTTGTAAATTTTCTAAAGGTCAATTTTTTAACTATCACGAAACACAATAACAAAATAATATATGTAGCAAGCCATGAAGGACGCAACTCGTTCACTTAAATTTAAAACTTCAATGGCTCGTTGCATTTGAAATGTTGTTCGTGACCAGAGTACGTGATGGTGAGAATGGTAATAAGTCCATGAAGTATGAAACTCATATAGTAACATTATTATTTTGTAATACGATCCGAAGTTGACAAAGGTAGTCCTGCGACGGGAGACTGACATGGCGTGCCGGTGGTCGGCCGGTCGGACACGGGGTCACGTCTCCGAGTGAGGGTGAATGCTAATGAAGCCTGCTTATCATTCTAAATGACAGCCAAGTTTGTCTTCCAAAGCTCCGAGCTCCGGCCAACGGGCAACTTTAATTAATTTATGAATTAGCCCGGATGGACTTCTATCGAAAATTTTAATCTGTCAAATTAATCATCTTAGAATGCGTCGTGCGCGCCAATCCACGCCGTCTAGTTAGAAAAGTTTTAATTTTGTGACGCGTTCATTATATTTCAATGTAAATTATGGAAATTTAATATTATTTGAGTTTAACGATGAATGGTGCGTTCGTGTGAGAAGCACATGTTTGGTTTGGATTTAAACTTGGAATTTTTGGCGCTATAGTATGTTCGAGTTATCATGATATGGGTGACAGTTCGTAATTTTCCGTTTCACTTATACTACTCACACCATACTACATACACCCAGGTGCAAAAGAAAATATTAGGTTTTAGAAAGAATGTTTAACATTATTGCAAAAATACAATGAATTATTTATCTATAAATTGGAACAATAATCACAGTGAATTCGTTAAATTTAACAAAATAAGATTCAGAAAAGAATAATGTCTTTTTGCTACTTGATGCGTGGATCGGAACGTTAACCCATAGGTACTGACACTACATACTCTATAATACATCGATGAATCAGTGCGGACATCTTATAGGATCGCGTCAGTATGAGTTCATCTTGTATGTGGTTTATGTTTTCGTTGCGGTTGCTTTACGTGCTATTTGTTTTGACGTTTGTTACAGTTTTTGTTGATTTTTGTTTAGTTATTGTTATTTGTTTTTGGGGAAATGCTGAGAAAAACAAAAAAAAACAGTGAACTCTCAGGCTAGTGAGTTATTGGTTCGTTTAATTTAATTAATTTAGAAATGAACAAAAAGCAGTTTGGATTATCAAAGATCAATTAAATAAAAATTGATTTGATAGCCCTTGTTAACGTTCTCGATACTTAAAAAAATCGATTCTATTTCGTTAGGGCACATAACTATAACTATCAACTTTGAACGGCCCCCCATATCTTGATAACTCGAACATACTATAGTAATTTGATATTTTTTACGGATTAAAGCCACGTGTTATAGTACAAACAAATGAAAATAGACCCGTGTCACTGAACTAAAAGTGTCATCTCCAATATTTTATACAATTTATCAAAGTGATAAGCTTGCAGAGGTAACACAGGTTCTATTAATTGTGAAAACCGGCTATGTCAAGCTAGAAAGACAAGAAAAAAAGCGTCCAAGAACAAGTTGGGCTTGCACAATATGGTTCTTTACCAATACTACAGCAAGCATTAATTCTATATCTTTTTTTTTTAGCAACTGTCAAATATCCTGCAGGTTTCCGGTAATACACAACATTAAAATTAAAACTGTAACCTTAACCAAACGGTTGTTTCACATATTTTTCATTAATCTTTTTTTCCTTAAGCAAGGCTGACAATATAATATATATAATTTCTCATCAAGACCTTATAATTATGTAAAATTACCAAATTCCAACGTTTCACTGTTTTACAGAAAAATCTCTGTGACAGACGGACAGACCAGAGAGTGAACTTTTAAGGGTTCTGTTTTTCCTTTTAAGGTACGGAATCTTGAAAACAGCAGAAGTTATAACTAATTAAATATGTAATGCATTAAGTAAAATGAAGAAATTATTATTTTTTTAAATCTGAGAGTAAAAAATATTGGACGAGTTATAACCCCGCAACTCTGCCAATGGTCAAGCAAACTTAGTCCGAATTTTGTTTTTAGTCTCCCCTGTTCAAAGGCTGACCTATTTCCTTATAGATCCCAGAGATTTGAAACTGAAACATTGATGTATTCAGTCGAGGTAGATAGAATCGCTCACCGCACTCTTCATAATTAAACCTGCAAGTTTGAATGATTGGGAGTAGACTCCCTGACAGTTCCACTGTGTGACGATAGACAACTTATAAACACTGCCTACCAATGGACGGGTTGTTATGTTTACCTCAAGGGCTTAGAAAAAATCTGTTTCTGTTTTTCAGGGCATTTTCAGGTCGTGTGGGTGTGGCGCTGAAAAGTACGAAGTGTGAACTTGGTTATGTTATAAAATTAAATTAAATTTACACGCTGTATTGATCGAATCACTATTTCAGCCAATGCTCTTAGTTGCAAAAGAAAAGTTCACCAATATCAACATTGTTTAAATAAGTTACAGAGTGTCATTGAAATGAAACACCTAAATGAAAATCCTTTCCTTTCTAGAACACCATTTTGTATTCAGGAGTTTAGTGCGTCATTTCCTCTTTGTACCTTCCATATAGAAGCTACATATACCATAGACAAGGTAGAAGACTTATGGCGTGGTTTATGATTATCGCTCTGTATAAAACACAGCTCGCCCCCGGTTTATGTGTTGTAATGTTCATTAACGTATCGTCTGCGTGTTTATTAAACTGGAACACAGTCCATCATGGTGGGCTTAGCTGATTGTGTCACACTGCTTGTAGGAAGCCTGTCATGTTCATTTCAAAACAAGAGTTTCAAAATATTATTGAAATTTAAAAATTTCAAATGAATATATTACATAAACTTATAATTTTATGATTTATTCAGACATTTCATGTGAAATTATATAGCTTTAAGTGAAAATATAACTAAAACTTGTAGTAATAAGATACAATGATGGTGAATTTACGATCGACGACAAAACGAAACTAGAAACCAAATAAAGGCCTCATAAAAGTAAAAGTGTTAAAAGAGAATAGTCGCAAATGGAGATCTGCCACAGTTGCAGTTTTTTTAAAGCGTATGTATATCCGTATGAATAATTGTTGATATGTACAAAATTTATAGCATATAATGCATATTCGTACTCATATATATACGAGTATTTGGTCCGTCAATAATTTAAGTGTACTGTTTAGTTATTTGATTTCAAGTATGGTCATTATGTAGGTCAGAATAATGTTGTGTGATGCCAAAAACAAAAACTTTTGAGGTAAAATTTAGGCGTCTGAAGAATGGCCGAGCTGTTCACTGTGAAATTTTTACAAAAATATCCGAAATTGTCTCATATATAACATCATATCCGAAAAGAAATAAATTTTAAAAGTGTTTTCTGTGAAAAATCAAAGCTGCAATAACTAAACGCGCTTTTTATGTACGAACTACAGACTTTTTTGTACCATCAACATTAAATTCAGCAACATTTATCATTCTTAACGATTTCATAACTGGCAATGTATCTAGAGCCTACATTAACACTCGATAATAGTTTAACAACGACTTTGTCAAAAAACAAACTCACAACTACTCTTTAAATAAACCCCTCACAATAACCAGAATGATAGAAAGACGTTTTCCGCGGCGCGTTCCCATCACTCAGCCAACACTCCCTACAAACGACTGACCGAATGACTGATCCAAGCGCACCTGAATGCGCCGAACGCACTTTATGGTCAGTAAAACAGAACATTTACGAGGCACGCTTTACTCTGATCAAAACAATAACGTTAGCCACAAAACGCCACTCGTTTTGGAGTGCGGGTTTTAAGTGATTCCACATAAAGGGCCCCCTGTTTTTATAGGTCCCCGTTTCGGAACCCTTGGGAAGTGAGCAGAGTTAATTTAGCATGATTTTGAAACTACCTTTTATCTCTGCCTGCTTGCTAATGAATATATAAATAAAACGTACATCAAACATCGTCACGACATGAATCTCTGAGGGGGTGCCAGAGGTATTTCCTGTGACATGTAAAATGCAAGTCGGTCTGCACTCGTACATCCACGTTTCACTGACGATTACTAATAGATCAACAGCTTAACGCGCCTTCTAAAGAACGCAGACCGAGCACAAATGTGCCCACGGAATTTGAACCAGCGACCTACGGATTAGAGTTGATGCTCGTGATTGTTGGCACTTGGTGGAACTTTTGATACATTTTTACGGATTAGAAGTTGATTTTTCGAATCTTTGACTACAGAGATAAATATAAAAGTCTAAAAAGCGTATATCACACTTTAAAAAAATAAACGAGATCCGTGGATATTTTAAAATCAATCCACATAAATCATACATTTTTTAAATACTTTCTCCTCGAGTCTTTCAGCTCAATTAGCGCAGTCTTTTTTGAGTTAATCCAACAGACAGACATACACCAAATTAAGTATTTTCCCTTTCCCCCAATCATAATTCATTACACTACATACTTTAAAATATGGACACTCACGAGTATTAATAGAAAACTTTGATAGAGCCCGACGTAATGCGGTTACAGCTATCAACTAAATATAAATATTAAATTACATAAATTATATATAAATACCCATCTTTCAAATATATTAACTAAATTGAAATGAAATATTGAACTAAGCAATTATTTAAAAAAATAGTATGCAAAAAGTAAGGTTTATCCTAGTATAGTTATTAATAATGCACTTCCTAATCGCTCTCTTTCACACGTGGTACATGACCATCAAAATAAATGTTGCCAACTTTACAACAAACCCCTTACACTTACATTACAGCAACGAAAACGAAAATAATAATACTTTCTGAGTCCACAGTTTTTCACTAATAAATTATTCGTAGCACACGCGTCTACGAGAGGTTCTACGGTGTAGCGGTTCGTAGCGCACAACGCGTGCGCCTCGCTCGGATGCCGGTACAACACTGAAGTTCAGCGGCCGCTGCATCCCGCATCCCTCTACTAGTCTATAGCTTCCAGTAAACCACCCTCGATCGCTGGCCGCCTGGTCCTTTCAGTAGCGATGCTGAAAAAAAACATTTTAGCCTATTCAATTCAAGTTTTAACCTATTATCAGCAGGTTTTTGAGACTGACACAAAAATATTTCGTGTAGTTTTTACGTAGTGTAAGATAGTGTAATAACTAATTCAGGTTTTTAACTGCTTTTTAGTTCAATTTGAGTTTCTTGAAAAGGGTGTAGGTAGGTAGATATTACACACAGAGCTCGTAGAACTTTATATTTATAGTTATTATATTATTTTAAAAGGTTCGTATTTATTTTTTAGGTAATTCGTTAAGATTTAAATAAGGAAAATACCCAATTGTTCACCATTTCCGAAAAGCAAAAGTACCCATTTTTAAAACAGCCTCACTTTGTGTTAAAAATATTTCCTTGGAAAACGAAGGTGTTTAAACCATTTAGCTAATTGAACAATTACTTTCGAAACTGGCTCATATTTTATAAGGGCAGAGTAATTATGCCGGTTCGAATCTCGGACAAACAGAGGTCTCTAATTAAAGGGAAGGAAATTCGCCATTGTCTTAGAGGGCTCACTCATTTGCAATCCTTTATCGGGGAATGCTTTGACCTTACCTCCTTTTGGAATATATATTATATTATCCTTCAAGAAGTTTCAGGCTGTAATAAACTTCGAGCTTAAATTCTTGGTTCATTCTTCTACTTTCGCTACCTTCTTCTATTGGTAAGCTCTATAATTATTTTTTCATTAACGTTGTAACGTCAGTAAAAACAGTTGCTCATGAATTCATATTCTTTAATTAAATAATTAAAAATGATGTTTTATTCGTGAATTCCGATGAATGAATGAATTAATGAATGAATGAATAGACACTTTATTATACACACGAAATAAAATTAAATAATAAAAGGTAAAGAATACACAGTATTGTACAAAGGCGGGCTTATTACTAGGAGCAATTTCTTTCAACCAACCTTTGGGTGGTGAAGAAATAATTATTAATTAAATGTAAAGGTGGGACAAACAAATAAATATTTGATAAGGAAAACAATAACCAATAAAGTTACATAACTAAATCTACATCTTACTATTACTGAATTTTATAATTATTTTAACCATTAAGGGATATTAACAAAACTTAAATAAACTAATTAAAAAAACTAAATATTAAAATTTATAATCTTACTATTACTTATTTATATAGTGTCAAAATAATAATAATCCGATCATACATATATTATTACATATGAGTTATTTCTGACGCCATTTTGTTTTTCATGATGTGCATTTGTTTTTTTTAGATAGATCATATAATATTATTTAAAACTTAAGTAACAATTTATAATCTATATTTGTTTTGCACATACATACTCGTATGTTCATATATTTTTCAAACTCAAGCACAGTACTCAAATATAATTCGAAATGAGCTAAAAATACGCTTGCCGAGGTCTCATTCTGCAAATAAGCTGTGTGTAACCAAACACAACATCGGAAGTTTGAGACCTTTTCATAAAATAACAATTAAAATATTTGAGTTTGGGCTCTCATTACTGACTAGGACAACAGGAAATTCAGTGGTTCGCACGACATACATAGCTTGTCAAACATGAGAGCGACGGTCCATCCCGTCTCGTGTCAACTCGAATCATATCCACTGCGCACGGAAAATAATTGAGTTTTCTATTTAAGATATACACTCTACAATGTTATTGACACATTCCACAGCTGCTCTGTTACAAAGAGATAAGGACCATTTTAGGGGTACAAGTAAGCTGTAGTTTCAGAGTCGGTTCCAAAACTCTGGGAGCACCCGTATGAGGAAAACCAGCCGATTTATAAGGTAGGAGCTCCTAATCAAGTTTAGAGGCAGGTTGTCGAACTTCGGTACTGTGGAGTGTAGGGATCTTAGGTAATTTCACTTGCTATTTATGTTAGTTACACAAACATTTGCAAGTTTAGGGATGCCGCAGAAGAATATTAAAGGTATAAAATACATTATGCGAAGAACTGATTGGGATCGTGCCATAAATTCAGACAAGATTACTAATTCCTCAAGAACAAGACCCAACTGATATATTATGCTGTCACTTCAACTGATGGTAGGCAAGTCAACACCCTCATGACAAGCCTAGCCGCCGAGAGACTTGCCGCGTTCCGACAAGAAGCTGTATCAAGAGAATGGATACTTTTCTTTTTTTTAGGGTTCCGTACCCGCAGGGTGCTAAACGGGACCCTGTCACTAAGCCTCTGCTGTGTAGCTGTCTGTCACAGGGGTCTACAGCTTCAACCGTAATAGGTAGACAGTTGAAATTTTCACAAAATACGTGTCTAAGGGCCTTTATCAGACAAATAATAAAAAAAAAATAAGTTAAAAGCCAAGAGGGGTTCCCATACAAGAAATTTCAAGTCTATCTTAAAGATGGTGACACCTACAAGTTTCAAATATGGTCAAATTGTTGTACATACCGCACATCCGGTGCAAGAACGTCACAAGTGCAAAAAAGTAAAAACTGAGAAAAATTTATAAAAACGTATATAATTTGACCATATACCTGGTACGTAGTTTTTCGTCTGAAGGCTCTTTTGTCTTTGCGGTTTTGGCGCAATTTAGCGAGTAACTGGAGAGACAACGTCTTAGGTTCAGTTGTTCCTCGCGCTCTCGGATGTACATGTGACGTTCTTGTACCGGATGTGCGATACATGTCTAGTGAGAAATATTGCGACTTCGGCATTCGCGAAATCTATGAATAATTGTATTTATTTAATGATGTCTCATGACCACTTAATACTAAAATTTATGGACTTGTCAAAAAGATAAGGAAAAAACGAACATAGCCGACAAAACACTACAAGAACAGATAATACAAATTCGGATTCCGTACTCAGCGGAAACCGAATTGTTTGTCATGCGCTACCATTTTAGCAGCTTGTTTTGTGTGGCGTTGATGTTACCCGTACTGTGTGGTGGATGGAACGGAACCCTTTGTGCACGAGTCCAGCTTGCACTTGGCCAAATTATTATTTATGTACTTTCTGGACGAGCAGGATTCATTCTAGGTATCAACGACAATTTCCCAGGCTTGGTAAAGCTTTAGGCAAATGTGTATTAATATAACAGTAATCATAACGGTAAAATCTGGATTTAGTGTCGCAATCTGAGAATATTTTATGGTTTAAGAGCTCGCCGACGTAGGAACTTGTCTATTTCAATCATAAATATAGTATTAGTAATAGATCGGTAATGCAGTAACGAAGGCGAGACCAAAAAGCTTGATCGGGGCAGATCGCTTTTTGTGGACTTCTGCCGGACATGGAATTAAATGTTGTCCTTTAGGGAATTGTGTAGTAAAAGACCACAAGTATGATGATAATATGAAATGCATAATGCCAGTCGAAGTGAAGGTTGACCATTTTTATTTTTGGTTGAATGACCAGCTGAAATTCACATATTTTTATCATTGCAATTTTAATCCCTAAGTATTCAAAGCAATATGTGACTAAATTCGATAACTTTTGCCACCGATTGGAGAACAAAACTTTTGTATTAGTTGTAAAGCATTACATTTAGACAACAAAATATTTCAATAGTATGTCCATGAGAAATGTATAATTCTGTGAGTTTTTTTTTTCTAAGATGAGTGATAGCCAGGTGCTGCACACGTTACCATATTTAATTAAGTCTCATAAACACAAAATTACACTAAAACCTGAAATTTTGCAAAAATAAGCTGAATTTGTTCCGTTCATAATTTACTGTAGGTCCATCCAGGTCCATAGCGTGTACGCGAATGGTCTCGCCTATCTACGAGTATCTCGCTCATCTATCTCGCTCTAACGTACGCGTTATATATGCTCATTTTCTTTTGCATTGTCAATCTGACGGTAGTATAATACTAAATCTATGATTTCAATACTAATGTATTTAGTACAAGCAAAGGGTTACCGCAATCTAATGAATTGTGACCCCATCTAGTTTGGAATTAAATTAGCCTGTCTTTCAGCAATAAATAAATACATATAAATGAAATTTAAAACGCTTGAACATTCAGAACCCATTTTCAGAATGTTGTGTCGAACTGTTACCAAACGTTGAACTTTATTCCAAACTAAATTATCTACTAATAAATATCTACCAAAAACTAAAAAAATATCAACTAATGGTAGAATTGAATATCCTCCTGAGGTTCCGTACCTTTATTTTGTTAGTTAAGACCTCACTACTTACACATAATCATAGTTATTAGTTCACGGTCATTTCCTCAGAAACACCCAGTTCGACCGCAAATAGGCTCACATAATTCCCGGCTCCCCTCCGCCGCCCGAAACCCCCTTCCGTGTTCAAAAAATATAAATATCAATGGCGCATTAAAGTGAGTTGAATTTGTTTGCGTTATAATATTTACCTGTCCGGTGACCCGTTTAATTTAGTGGGGTGGGTTCAGACGTGACCTCGGGGCGGGTTGGGGCACCCTCGGACGAATACTATGACCTGAAGGAGCGAAGCGGAGCGGGGCATAGCGGGAGAAAGCAAAAAGCGGAAGGGATACGTGAGCAACAATTTTGAAGGATTATGTAAATAGGCAAGACATTCACAAACGCAGCTAAAGTAGCATACGGATAAAAATACATAGGTTTTTTATTACAAACAAATAGTATTATGGTTCGTGGTTTAGAGTTATAGTCAGAATCTATAATAATAATATAGTAAAAAAGTCGTGTCTCTACATTTTATATTTTATTCAGAATTTTAAATGAATTGATGGTTATTATTAGTATTGTACTGAAGTCAAAACTACCATTTTTGGAATTTTTGTCTGTGTGTCTGACGTTCCGATGTTCCGTTTTAACTCGAGAACCACTTAACAGATTTGAATGCGGCTTTTTTATTATATTCGTAGAGACCTTGGTATTTTTTTATTATATTCGTATTGACTTTGGTCAACATACTATACAAAGGTTGTTCATAAAATAACACATAAGCCAAAAACGGGGCATAGATTGAATAAACGCGAACGAAGCCGCGGGCGTAGATTATTTAATTAATAACGCCGTCATCAGACAATAATAGGAAAAATTGTACTACATACAAAATCTGTCCAAAAATGCCCACTTGAAGGATCAAACCCGGTGTTCATACAGGTTCTGTCCGTCTCTAATGCAGTAGCACGTCATTCAGATACTCAAGTAACAGATTTTACTGTCGTTTCTTGCGAGGGGCGGTGTGCAGGGGCGGGGTGCCCGCGCTGTGTGCACTCGCCCTAATAATTTGATACTAGGCAGGTTTCACTCGTGGGAATTCTCATGGGTTACTGTGATGTGATCTCAGCCCTTTTGAGGATGTGTGGATGTGATGAGTAATATTCAGGGATGGTACTAAAATTTGTGCCTATAATTTGAAATATACTTGGATTTTGAGCTTTAAATTATGGAAGCTGGCATATTTAAGCGGGTAACAAGAGGATCTCGGTGCAAAATGCAAATCATAGTATTGTTTATCGTACCTCATATAGTAAAATCCTCATTACAAACTCAAAACTACTGGCATAATGAAAAATATTTTTCACGAACGTCTCTAAAACACAAAAAAATTAAATTATAGTATAGATCTCCGAACAACATAATGCTATAAAATAACTTTTTCTAAGATTTCAGTACATGTGGTACTAACTAGGAAGGCAAAGAGAACTTAGCCCTTACTGTCATATCTGAGGTTTAATATCAAATACCAATGAGGTTTTATAATGTTCTCCAATACGTACAAAATAGAAACGAGGCTACAGTTCAAATTTATTTTCGGCCAGGTATTGTCTATGGCTTACGGCGCGTTGGATCGTTGGATGGACTCGGTCTGTCAATGGATGAACTATTTGTTGCGCTATAGTTTTCGAGGAAATTTATTTATTACTTACTGTGGTTTTATGGGTTAAAATGATTATTTTGTCCTAAAATTGCTGACAGCAGGGATGATAATGATATTTGATTCCACCTGACATTCTGGAAATAACGACGGAAATTACGAACGTTTCTAGAACAAGCTTTTACAAGAATACTCAAAAATGGCTGACGACAAATTTACAAAAATGATTTAAACAGATTAGTAGGCATGAGTTTAGATAAAGTAGTGTATGAAACTATACATAACTAGGTATTAAAACACTCGTGTTCTTAATAACTATTTTATATACCAGTTTCATAACTACTATTTCCTTACTTTTGAATGTAAAGTATGCAATAGATACGTTTTATGGCATTCGCGCAAATTGATAAGTAAAAATTAGGTTTTTACAAGAAACTCATGTCGTTTTATGCATTACATAACAACTGTAAACATGCTTATAGTTTGTTATTACAATGAAATCAAATTTTTATGCCTAAAATTACATAATTTTCTGGTGAAAACCTAATTTTTACTCGGCAATTATTGCATCCTTTTAATTAAATTGTAAAGAAAACAATATTATGTTGTACATTTTGCACCGAGATAATCCCTTAAAATGTAGAGTCTCCGAACTAGAGAGATGCATTTATGGGGCGTAAAATGTAAACTTTAAGTACTCGTAGCACGACCAAAAATGGTATTTACGCAAAAATATTTAGCGAAGTGACAAATACTTTTGTTCAACTAAAAATTTTGTTTCAACTAAAAAAAAAATAATTTTGTTTAAATGCAGTCATTTCACAGTTTACTTTTACCTTGAATTAATTCTAACAATCAAAACGAAATGCCACAACTAAGACACCTTATTACCTCAACGCCACAAAGGCACTTTGCTAGGAGTCTCCTTGCACAACTTAATGCCATAGTTATATAATATAGACATAATACTTTGATACCGTAGGAGGCTTCCTAAGCGCTTAAAGGGTAAGTCGCTACATAAATGGCAACTAAATGTTACGTGTCAAAAGTCAGGAGTTACTGCTTGCAGCTCGAGAAAGTCGAGCGGGAAATTATATCACATACTGAACAAGCTGTTGGGACCTTTCCGGGTTAAGTAGAAGGCCTGTTGATAGAACATATGCCTAGAATTATCCAATAATTCACTCTAAAGCAAAGTAAACATCAAACTTTGCTTTAGAGTGAATTATTGGATAATTCTAGTTAGCTCAGTTGATAAAAAAAGAACACTATTTTCGAAACAGCTGTATTAAAAAAAATGCAATGATGCAGATTTGATTTTTCCGGGACTTCTTAGAGCATTTTTCGCTATTCCCTATAGTTTTGGATCCACACGCCCAATGTATATGTATAGTTAGCAATTAAGCACGACAGCTTAAAGAGGCATCTAACTTTTATTTCCATTTGCGGATAAAATATTTTTTTCAAGTTATTTACTCCTATTTGTACTATTCGCGAAACTCTTACTCCTCCAGCCAGTCTTAAAACATAGTAATGACGAAAAATTAAATTAAACTATATGGATCTCCATGAACCCCTTGAAAATAACTCCTTTTATTTGTCGTGTAAAATTTCTGTGGCATAATTTTATTTCCAATTCTAATAAAATAACATAGAAGTGAAAGCATTCGCAAATAGTAGAGTTATATAATTATGTTCACCAGATATTTATACCATGTACGGACGCTAGACAGCCTCCTATCAGCTACTACTAACAGTTGTTATTGCGGCGCCATAACCGTTAACAAATAGGAAGCCTGAAGTGCAAGCGACTGTACACAAGTCTTCGCAGTCTTTCAAACTAATAGTTTACTATATTAAAAGCGGCGATAGCTCAGGGGTAGAACGCTGGCCTCTCAATCTGTGAGATCAAGGTTTGATCCCCGGCCGGGCATGCACCAATGAGTTTTTCGGAAATTATGTGCAGAGTATTTAATACTTGCTACTTGCTGAACAGTGAAGGAAAACATCGTGAGGAAACCTGCATGCCCTAAAAAGCGTATATTTGTGCCCGAAGAACGGCGATAGGGCTCACCACCCATCACGTTGGGACGTAAAAATCGTCCGAGAAACGCGGGTGTGCTCGTGTGGACTGTGACTTGCATTTCACCGTTCACACCCGGAACACCTCTGGCACCCCCTCAGGGATTCATGTCGTGACGATATATTTAAAATATTAATAAGTAGGTATTATTACGAATGTTGTACTCAAGTGTGGTAATCCAGTATTTTGCAAAACGTCCAGATCGTTCAATTCCGAGTTCCTGCTCCTTACCCAGAGAATAATGCAGGAAAAACAGTAAAACGAGAAGCGAAGTTCTCCGTAAGAGTTCTAACGGCAAGGAGGAGGAAACAAATACTAAACTCCGTATGAGCCGCCCGGGAGGCACTCGCGGCGCATTTTGAATTAGAACACGAGGTTGTTTGCACTCTAGCAACACAAAGCGCTCGCTAGGCAGTCGCGCCGGGCTGCGCCTGCGGGTCACGCCTGCAGCCCGAATGAATGCTTCTATAAATGTTCTGTCAATAGGGGCATCATCGCTGCAGGCACACGCGGGGACAGTAACTAGAGTAGTAACCACACACGTCAGACTTGTGTCAGCTATTTCTGTGACTATTGTAATTCTGCCATGTTTCGCCTTTAATTTTTTCCATCTCTTTGCAATACTTGAGAGGTATTGTTTGTTACTCTACAATTAAACAAATAGGTGATGACAAAACTTTTCATTTTTATGAGTCTGGGTAACGGATCAATTACCTTTTAACTATACAAAAACCGTAGCCTATGCGCGCAAAGACATGAATAAAAACATAGTTGATTAATAATAAAGTCAATTAGTATTCTCTTCACTGTTATTGTGTAAGATTTTCGTTTCGATCGGATGAAAATATCGTTTATTTTCTTGTCGGACTTGACATTGTGAGCTTCAAAATCAAATCAAATCAATCAAATCAAAATATTTATTTTGTAAAATAGATACATAAAGTATACTTTCTACAAGTCAAAGTTAATCTTTACAATATTTTATCTTTAGAATAAAAAAATAATATATATATACTAATAAGGGAAATACATAAAAAAAATTGGGCTACTAAAATGTAATTATACACCTTCATAAAATAGAGAAATCTAGGAATAAAAATATTATAAATAAATGATGCAACGAACAAACAAGTTGATAAATAAATACGGGAAATACATCCAAAAAATATTAAGGTTGGGCTACTAAAATGTAATTATACACCTTCATAAAATAGAGAAATCTAGGAATAAAAATATTATAAATAAATGATGCACCGAACAAACAAGTTGATAAATAAATACGGGAAATACATCCAAAAAATATTAAGCTTGGGCTACTAAAATGTAATAAAGTTATACACTTGCATAAAATAGAAAATATAGGAATCAAAATATTATATATACATAATGCCTAACCATCCGCAACATTCGATTAGTATTTGAAACTTTTATAGGTGCAAGAGACCTAGCTGTATTATTCGTCTTTAGGCTATAATCATAGCAATACGTACATGATTTTCTCATCCTCTAAGACTCCTTTGTACTTCAGGACAATGAAGAAACAGGACCCATCGAGCCCCAACGTGATCTAGCTCCAAATACCCAGCAAGTAGGCCGAATAGCTAAACAACCTCAAGAAAGAAACGGCTCGGAACGAAACTGCTCTTATTGGGTCGATTCAATTGGCGATCGTTTCTTATTAAATTACGGAAACTCGGAGAAAAGTGCGAATTTACTCGTCATTGTTCCCATTCGTTTAAGGCTTTTTCTTGCAAACAGGCGATTGTTGGATGAGTACTATAATGAAGTAAAGCTATTCGTGAGAGGCAATTATGTGAAATCGAGTAGGGCACTTTTATTTCTTTTTTCCTAAAGCGAAGCGGATTGGAATTGAGGCCTGTATACAAGTAGGATATGAGTGTCCTCTATCACCTCTGAAATCTTTTGGCATCAAAAATTCAAATATATTTTAATTTTTTTACATTTCCTGTAAGAAATATAGTCGCTACTATGATAAAAAACAAAACTGCACCCAAATCCGTTGAGTAGTTTATGAGTTAAAATAGAACAAACATGCAGACAGAACGAACGAAAAATAAAACAAAAAAAAATAGTTTTGATTTCAGAACAATGCTATAATAACCCATTTCATTTAAAATTTCGCACAAATAACTACTTGAAATACATTAGTATATATTATTTAGTTATACATTAGTATATATTATTTAGTATTTCTGATAATTTTCTCCCCCTCCCATTACGAATCCTGGCTACGGCCCTGGGTTAAATTAAAAAATGTTATTGAGCATACTATTTCAAAGTTGGGTTAGCGTCGTCAGAGCATGAAGATGATCGTGATCGTCCTAACAAGTTTCATTTATAATAATTTAAAACTTATATTAGAACGAATTTCAGCAACTAATTACTAATTCCTCATCATCATCAACAACACATTAATGTAAGAAATCATTGTATTTATTTAGTTGGTATGTGAGCTGGTATTACAACATATAAATGAGAACAGAACTTAGAAGAGAAGAATCCATAGACTCCATTAGTTAACCGCAGCTAAACGGTCGTAAATGGCTGAATAGTCTACTAAACAGCTGATTAAGTCGAGTAGAGGCTGACTGATACGATCGTAGCCGCATACGAGTAATGTCTCTAGTGATTGACTCGCGACGTGGCGGCGGCGGCGCAAATGGAACGATGATTGACAGCCATTTTGTTGATGCAAGGAATGACGGACACTACACCAATATTATTTACAGCAATTCGAAAATTAAAAGAAGTGTGTCAGGACCGTAACAAGATAAGTATATGTATATAAATTGCAAATTTTCTTTGAGTTTTTACCAAGAGAGAGAAGCTAGCGAAGTTTAATGTGAGAGTTCTGACATTTAAATGTATCGTCGCTCGCACGCGAGTCCCAATAACAGCTTTCTTGAGCGATGCTTCTTTTCCAAAGCAAAAATAACTTTTTATTGAATGAGCGAGCGAAACGAGCGAGTTCTCCGAGTCTACTAGAACAATCCGGCGTTTGTATGTAATGTTTATTCGACGATAACTCAAGTATCGTTGAACGGAATGTCATGAAATTTGGCAAGCGAGTAATTAAGACAAAAAGAATTTTTAAGTTCAAACATGAGCCAAATCGGTCAAGCGCGAATCGGGCGAGCGCGAGTTCACAGTTCGTGACGAACTACTAATTAAAATATTTTTAGTTTCATCTGCCAGGTCTCGGGGAGACTGCTACGGCAAATAATTACGACAATTAGTATCATTATATGTACTTGAAAATATGTATAAGTATGTTCTTTCATAAAATAAATACCGGGGGGAAATTCAATGCATCAAAAATTTACATAATACATTAAAAATGTAACCACATAATCTATTAGTCATACTCTAAAACTTGAGCAAAGACATACCGCAGAGCAAGTAAAAAAATTAGTGATCCATACATTTACACTAGTTTACGTTTTTTGTCATTTGCTAAGGTCTTTTGAGAAAGTTATTTAGTATGATAAGAAAATAACAACGAGTATAAGTTCTCCCTAAAAGCCTATGAAAACTTGAACCTGATACGAAACAAACCAATACTCTCTAAGTCCGACAAAGTTTTAGGTCTTATATAGTTTGAGGTTCAGCCGCGCTAAGTGATAAGACTGTTTTGTGGATCTCGAACTTCCAGGAATAGAGGGATTGAGGCACAGGAGAGGACTCAAAGTTTCAAATAAAAGTTCCGTCTAGAATTGGGTTAGGCGTTTTCAGTTGAAGGAATCCGTTCGGGGAAACTTGCTGGAGACGAATAAGGATTTATATTTTTGGAACTGCTTGCGATATTGATTGAAATTTTGCTTCCTGTGATTTAAACATATAGTAAACTTTTATATGAACATAATTAATATATATTAACTGGTATGAAAGAAAGAAGGAAAATGGTATTTATTGCCAGAACACAAAAAAGTAAAATTTACAGAAATCAATAAAATATAATTATAACACACGAAACACAATAACATAAAAGTACCTGTTTAAACTTATACCTATACATAACAAAAATACATTATTAAAGTGTTATATTAGAATAATTAAAAAAAATAGTAGTTAAAATGAAATTTTATGGATAAAGTTTTATATTATATGCTTTTCCTAAATATATTGTTTTTATAAAGTTCTGGCAAATGGTAGCATACTCAGCACTTACCATCAGATAGATAGACACAATATTTATCTGCTCGGTGCTGTTTTTCAGCATGTTCCATAGACATTATATTAAGAGTAGTAGACATCACACAGTGACGCGTAGGAGTAGGAGTCTATCGACTTGTCTGCTATACAATACTATTTCCCTGTATAATGAAACTAGCTTTTGCCCGCGGCTCCACCCGCGTATTATTCGGTTTAACGACATGCTTTTTTTCGGGATAAAAAGTAGCCTATATGTTAAGTTAGGGTATAAGCTATATTCATTCCAAAATTTCATGCAAATCCGTTCAGCCGTTTCAGCGTGAAAGAGTAACAAACATACACACACACACACACACACACACACACACAAACTTTTTCATTTATAATATTAGTGTGATTATTATGTACATTGTAATAATTGTATATAATTTGTATATGTATACGTTTTAATGAAAATGTAATTAATGAATATGTACTTGTTTATGTAATAAGATATATAAGATAATCAACTTAATTAAATAAACTTTAAAATCTTAGGTAAAATGTTATTTTAAAGGAGGATTTGTGTTAAATTAAAAACGCGGGTCTGTATGAAAAAAATGTTTCATTTTGCTCTCTTTGACTTTTTTTTAAACATACAGGTTATTTGCTGCGGTTATTTGTTTATCTATTAGAATTGTTTTAAGTTTAATTTTAAATGTTAAATAAGACATGTACTTGTAGTGGTGGTGGTAAATCATTCTAGCGTTTCCTTTCGGGTATTACGGAACCCTAAGAGCAATATGATTAACTTATATTTTTATATTTAACTCAGAATTGGAGTAGAAAATAGACAGATTTTACCCGGGAGGAATATTTCTTGCCCCCTTGTCGACATTCTACTATTTCATTGAACGTCACGCCTTAGACTCATTTCGCGAAATAGTATAGCCATAAAGCTGGGTCGACACGAGACGCTCCGAAGAGCTTCAGTCGATATCGCAACAAAGCCGAACATAATACACAGTAATGTGCACTCTGCATACGATTAAGTTAAATTTCATTGTGGATAGTTATCTTTTTAGGGTTCCGTACCCACTGCCAATGGTGCCAAACGAGATCCTATTACTAAGCCTCCGCTGTCTGTCTATCTGTTTGTCTGTCACATAAGTCTAAAGCTTAAGACGTATAAATACGACACGAGACGCTCCGAAGAGCTTCAGTCGATATCGCAACAAAGCCGAACATAATACACAGTAATGTGCACTCTGCATACGATTAAGTTAAATTTCATGGTGGATAGTTATCTTTTTAGGGTTCCGTACCCACTGCCAATGGTGCCAAACGAGATCCTATTACTAAGCCTCCGTTGTCTGTCTATCTGTTTGTCTGTCACATAAGTCTAAAGCTTAAGACGTATAAATACGACACGAGACGCTCCGAAGAGCTTCAGTCGATATCGCAACAAAGCCGAACATAATACACAGTAATGTGCACTCTGCATACGATTAAGTTAAATTTCATGGTGGATAGTTATCTTTTTAGGGTTCCGTACCCACTGCCAATGGTGCCAAACGAGATCCTATTACTAAGCCTCCGTTGTCTGTCTATCTGTTTGTCTGTCACATAAGTCTAAAGCTTAAGACGTATAAATAGCCAGTTGATGTTAATATCACGGCAAATAAAACAATTAAAAATATTGAAAACCAAGGGGCAGACGCAGACACCATACAAGTATAAGAAACCTTGAAATTATTGCATTATTTATCGTTGTCGGTTTCAGTTCTATCTTAAATACACTAATACGTACAGGTTTCCAATTCGATAAAATGGTTGACATAGGTGTCGATTCGGTGTAACACGACTTTAACTTATTTGACAGGACTAAACTTAATTTAAGCTTTCTGTCCTTTTCTTTCTGTATTGGAATGACAAGGACAGATTGCTTAAAATAAGGTTAGTCCAGTCAGTGTTACACCGAATCGATACCATTTTCTAAAATAAAACAAACAAATAATACTATACAAAGTCAGGGTTGCGTACTTAAAGATTGCAGAATTATTTGTCAGACGCTATCATTTTGGCGACTTGTTTTTTTGTGGCAACGATGTTGCTATACCATCTTTTTTGTTGTTATTACCATAAGGTAGGTTCCGTACCGCTATTTGTGTTGTGGTACAGAACCTTTTGTGCGCGAGTTCGATTCGCGCTTCTTCAAATTATTTTCTAATTACAGTGATCTTACGCTTAGCCACTAATGGTCTGTTGGAAAGTGTCGATAAGCTAGGATGAAGAGCGCTTAGAAAAATAGAAATTGGCGGAGTTATAATCAATGCTGTTCGGGACTTTCTCAAAATATACGGAAGTCTTTAATGGACGAATAACTGATGTTACGAAACTGCCTGTTAGCACTCTCCGGTACGGCTTCTCGTGACGTCACGTCGGCATACGGCGTGTTGCTGGGTGGTATGCTTACTATAATTATATACTTGACATGTGACTTACGCCTTAAAGAGATTTCGGATGTAAATGTTTTCCTTGACAAATGTTAAAAACATTGGTTTAATTATGCAAGGGGTTTATAAAATAATATTATTTGAATAAAAAACTATATTTCAGTTGTAAGTTGGGCATTTATATATTTATTTTATTCATATGTTTACACAAGTTGTTTTAGTACCAGGTGTAATACTCTAAAAATAATATCCTTTCAATCAAAGATACGCATGAAACTGTAAACACTAAACGCTTTCAGCGGTAATTCAAACAAACATACTGTAATGCTTTCATATATACTAATAATAGAATTGGTAGTAAGAAGTCATGCCTGCACATTGAATATTTTTGCAAAATTTGAAGTGAAATGGGTCATGATTACTGTACTAAGGTCGAAACAACAATTTTTAGAATGTATGTTTGTCTGTCTGTATGTTCCGTTTTAATTCGAGAACCACTCAACGGATTTGGATGCTGTTTTGTTTATTACCACCGTATTAAACCTTGTCAACACACAGGCTATAAGAGGTGTTCATAAAATAACACCCAAGCCGAAGACGGGTCAAATATTGAACAAACGTTTTCACTCGAGATCCCCTCAACGGATTTGGATGCGGTTCTTTTTATTATCACCATAGTTCTCCTGGTCAACACATAAACTATATGGGCTGTTCATAAAATGACACCCAAGCTGAAAACAGAGCAGAGATTGAACAAACGCGGTTGGAGATAGATCCTACATACTGATACACACAATCACACATTCCGTGATTGCGTACAAGAAATTCGGAATCGAATCGAAAGTGTAATTCCAAAGTTTCATCCGTGCGTAGTCCCTTATATTCGGGGACATTCCGACGATTTCCCTGAAAGTAGAAGCAATTAATGGGGCGGGAAGCAAAAACTTACTTTCGCTAAACTCGCTGGCATGAATCATTGTAACAAATTTATGGGGACGGCATTTGCTGGGTGTTTTTGCCGGCGGCACACAAATCTGGGGCCCGATAATCCTGCCAGTTACAAATTCGCTGGGATTTGCAACGACGACGCGCCGCCGAGTCCGTGGGGACGCGATAAACAACCTGCCGGACGCTTCTACTGTGTCGATTATGTTATAGTGTTCTATGGAATATACAAACACCGATCGTGCTAGTGAAAATGAAATTCTACGGTGCCAAACGGGACCCTATTACTACGCCTCCGCTGTCCGTTTCTGTCACAAGGATCTATGGCTTCAACCATAATAGGTATAAACTTGAAATGTTCACAGAATACCTGTTACTATGACCTCTATCAAGACAAATAACTAAATATAAAATTAAAAGGGTTTGGTCTCCTTACAAGAAACCTCGGAAAAGTTGCATTGTTTGAACGTTATTGGTTTTGGTTCTTACTTAAAGACGGTAATATGTACAAACAAGTTTTAAATTTAGTCAAATTGTACGACACACTGTAAAGTAAAACAAAAAATAATAAAAAGTAGGGTTCCGCACGCAGACGGTGCCAAATTTTTTGTCAGGCGCTACCATTTTACCGCCTTGTTTTTTGTAGCCTTGATGTTGCTTTGGCATTATATTGTTGTTATTTACCATGTTTTTAGGATTCCGCACCCACTATTGGGGGGTGGTGAGGAACTCTTTGCGACTCGCATTATATTTAATATTAAAATAATTATATATATTGAAGCATGGTGTAATAAATAATAATAATCTTTATCAAAATTGTAAGCCATAATTAGCAAAATTTCAATACCAAATGTTTGATTCCTCTAAAGGCTAATCTTAAGCCCTTTATAATTAATTAATATGTAAACTGACTTTGCTGTAAAAGGTAATAGACAATGTAAGACGGATTGACTAAGATCAATTTTTTTTTTCTCTTGGACATAATTCCTACGGTTTTATATTTGTCTTTACTTAAGTAGGTATAAGAAAACTGTATAGATTAAGTTTATGTTACAAATGAAAAAAATCATGTTTGCTAAGTTTCTTTCCCTTCTTCTTAGCAATACTAATCGAATGGTGCGGATGGTTAGGCATTATGTATACATAATATTTTTATTCCTATAATTTCTTTATTTTATGCAGGTGTATAACTTTATTACATTTTAGTAGCCCAACCTTAATATTTTTTTTATTTATTTCCCGTATTTATTTATCAACTTGTTTGTTCGCTGCATCATTTATATATAATATTTTTATTCCTAGATTTCTCTATTTCATGCTGGTGTATGATTACATTTTTGTAGCCCAACCTAAATATTTTGTATATCTATTTCCCTTATTAGTATATACATATTATTTTTTTATTCTAAAGATATTTATTGTAAATATTTTACAAAATAAATATTTTGATTTTGATTTTTGAATTTATTTATTTAATTATATTTGTACTTTCTTCTACGAGCTACACATCTTACAAAAAATATGGAATTGATTGACTTCTGGGTTAATAATTTGGACAAGTGCGAGTTGGACTCCCGCAAAAAGGGTCCCGTATCACCACATAAAACAGGTAAAGAACCCTAAAAACATGGTAAAGAACAACGATGTAAGTATTACAATCTGACCAAATTTAAAACGTGTGTATTACCGCCTTTAGAGCTAAATAAAAAACCTTGAAAAAAAGTAAAACTTGAACGTAACGCGTTTTTGTATGAAATCTGATAACCGCCCCTAGCGGTCAGTAGCGGAACTTATCAGAATTACATTCAAAACCGCGTTACGTTCAAACTAAACGTAACCGGAATGTTTTCATGCTAAGGCTATAGATCCACATTCGAATCCTACCGGTCGAGCATGCACTTTATGTGCATAGAGTTTGTATGTGCATAGAGTTTGCATGTGCATAGAGTTTGTATGTTCATAGAGTTTGTATGGTTACAAGACAAAAACAAAACAAAAGCCGTAGATAAATCGAAGGGTCGGCCGTTAGTTCAAGCGACGGACGGAAAGTGGTCAAATCTGATTATTTGACCGGCTATGAACTTCTGATAGTAGGTCCAAGACGATAAATTAGGGCTAAGACTCTAGAGAACGCTATTCTGGGTGACTAGTGTCTAAGAATTCTGTTGAGAGATGTTTGGTAGCATAAAACCTCTATAGCATGTATGGTCAACAAAAGAAATACAGAAAACGTTATTATCGCTTTGTGTTAAATTTAATAACATAGTCACGTGGTTTCGCCAATATAATTCGTAACTAAAAGTAAAAAACTGAACATTGCTTTAAAATTTGATAAAATACACCTACTTTACCAAGCTAGTTTGGTAAAATAAGCAAACCTGTACTTAATTTAAATACTAAGGTGACATTAATGTACGCAGTCAAATCCATACTAAAGACTCGGTAATTAGTCGTTATCGAGGTCCAATGAATTTATTTGGGAAATACGATAATTTTTTTTTTCCTATTCTACAAATGCAAGCCCAGCCCCGAATCAGTATTATGAAAAGATAAAATTTTATGCTGATCCTTAATACTGATCACTTACCAAGCCTCCAGTATGAATTAATAATAAATGCTTAGGTGTGTTTTAGCCATTTTAAATTAGTTTTTTTCCCAGCATTGGGAATTGTGCAAGGTAATTTCAACTAATCTAATAGTAGGTTTTGGCAAGTGTAATTTTTTTTGTATTTTCAGCACGAAAATCAGAATTTTTCACTTTTATACAAGAAAGATATATCCCAAAGGTTTTCGTAAAAGGTTCGTCGGGAGATCCCCTGATTCTTAACTTCATAATGAGTTTTTAATTTTGCATCCATAACCATAACATACTTATAATTTTTATTCTATTGACTTATGTTTTTGCACATAGGAATTCATGAAAGGTGTGACGAAATTATTTAAGAACCTAGCTTTTGTCCGCGGCTCCGCCCACGTATTATTCGGTTTAACGATATGCTTTTTTCCGGGATAAAAAGTAGCCTATGTGTTAAGTTAGGGTATAACCTATATCCATTCTAAATTTCATCCAAATCCGTTCAGCCGTTTCAGCGTGAAAGAGTAACAAACACACACACACACACACACACACACACACAAACTTTCGCATTTATAATATTATATTTAAGTAATCGCACAAATGAACATACATGTCGTAGAATATATTATATTAACTCGTATATTTTTCTGACTTGGCCTCCACAGCCCGTTTCGGTTCCGGGTGACAGGGACAAACCAATAAGTATGTAGAAGTGTTTAAGACAGACCACAATCTGCTACACTTCCTCACGTAGGTCTGCCATTTTCATCCGGAAACGAAACGGACTTACTCGTACAAAGAAACCTTCAAGGCTCGTACGGAATAAGGCCGCTGAATCTCCAGGCGCCGCGGGGAGTCGCGCTATATCACCGGCCTACTCGAAACAAGGACGGCTAATACGATTTTCATTCTTATTTACTTGTAATTGGGGTGATGACTTACGTGGATGAGGGGAAGAGAAAAAACGTTTATCACTCTTAAAAGATAAGTGTTTTGGAATCTATGTGTGTTTGCAGATCGTAGTTTCAACGAACACACGCAAACTTATCTAGCGAGCAATCTGAATCCACTTTAGGCATTAAAAATTATAGATGAGACATTGACATACCAAACCTGGCGTCTACAGACCATTCATCATAACTTGTCCCCTGAAGTCATGTTGGAATCACTGCTTGTCATACTTTTGCTGTCATGTTGTTTGTCAGTCAGATTTTTAAAAATTATTTGATAAATTATGTATTATTATTGCCAAAGCCGGTGAAAAATAGTGCAAAAGAAATTGTGTTGAAGGTACGCCTTTTGTAAAAGAGAAAATGCAAACAAAGCACCGTGATTCCTCTCGATCAGGTTCGATCTCGTGTCAGTGCCATGACGGGTTAGTAAAATAGAGATACCAGCTTTAAACATAAACCCAATTTTATGGGCAAATAATAGTTAGCTATTCACTTATTTTTGCAGGCATATCGGAAAAAAGCGTTCACATTAAATCGCCTGGAAATAATCGTCAAAAACGTAAAAAACGGGAGCTCGACTATTTAGAACAAACGTCGTCGTTCAGCTCAAGAAATAAAAATACCGTTTTAGTACAGAGATACATGTATAGATATTCATACCATTAGATCATACGTATTGTTTGCGAAATACAAATCAATAAATAATTGATAATTTTGATTTCTTTATTCTGAACATATTATTTTCATTAAAGAGTAGTCTAATTAATATACAAAAGTAAATGTTATGAATGTGTAGTAGGTTGAATGCTACGTGAGCCATTGGAAACATTATATGCAGTGCTACCATTTCCCAAGCCAGGGGACTTCTTATAGTAAATGGTCTGTACTATAAAATTTACCAAAAAAGTGTCCTTAACGAAGTGTCAAAATATTAAGAACCAACACATTTTAAATTGAATCGTATGTCATTGCCCCACGGCTTAATTTTGATTGACGTGTGATTGACACGCTTTTTTAATTTTCAATGGTTTTGACTCTCTTTTGGTTCGGACACTTGAGCACAGACCCGATGTCCACTTGGCAGTACGTCAATGAGATGAAAACTTGGCATATTAGGTATATGGTGTCAAGTCCTTTTTTATTCACTATCCTAATGAATGAGTGTCAAGCGTACTGTAGGCCTACCATGAGCTTTGGTCACGATATACGTTACCGTCTGCGTAAAATATTTTATACGAGAAATTGTGGTTCTTCTCGTAAGCCGCTAGGGGCGCTGCACAATTTCTCATATAAATAGCCGTTTACGTGTATCGCGACTAAAACTCATGGTAGGCCTACTGATCTTTCAACAAGTCCTGATGTCGATGAGTCATAAGCTCATTGAAAAACTCGACCTTTGCCTTAAAACACAAATTTTAACCCTAACGTGACTGGAAAAAAACAAAGAAGATGGGACAAATACCCCATTCCTCCCGTAAAATGCTAAATGAGTACATCCGTTTCTTACATAACCTATGAATATTATTGAATTACGATCCAACTTTATGATTAATCTTGTAGAAACTCGCTATGTATCATAGTTACATAAAAAAATCATACGTTGTCAAATTTAATGTTACTATATTTCGCGACAGGCGGGAGTGCAGGCCATTTCATACTGACATGTATGTTATACGATACTCGTGCGAGAAACTTTTTCTCGACTCCTGTGATTGCAGCACTCACCTTTACTCGCCCGCACTCCCGCCGCGCCGCTGTGTCGCGTAGGTACTATAGCTATTGTACAGATGAATTTTATTGTACTTACATTAAATTTGACGGCTTATATTTTAAAATACAAAATAGTTGCGTTACTCTATGTAAAAGATTTGGTAATACTGTAACATGTTCCAAATATTCAGGAAGTTATTAAATGTACTTTGAAATAACAGCAAGATGCTCTGATATTAACTGTTATTACTTATTACATACCTTGAAAACATCACTGTTACGACAACACCTCTAAGAGCGAACACATTGTGCTTACCTGAAAGTTAAGAAAAGCACAAGTCAGTTTCCATAAACGCTTTTATGCAGCCATCCACTATTATCCAGCTACGAATATAAACCCACGATCATGGTGTCTCAGCCGCTTGCGCCTTATCACGGTCCAAATTGCAAATTTAATACACCCATTTGCATTTGAAAGACCCGGGACGAAGACGTTTTTGTGCTCGGTGATTTGTTCTGTTTATCTTTAAACTCGTATCTAAATTAGATGTGTGCTGGAACGCCGTACGGTTTAAAGCAGGGAATGGAGTGCTAAAGCTTACTCGATCTCGTTTGTCTTTGACTTACTAATGAAGATCTGTTAACAGGAATATTAAGTGCTACTTAAGTGCGTGTTACTGTGTTAATTTCCTTTTGAGTGGAGGTCTCTTTCTAGCGGCGGGATAAAGTTGCTGGTAAAGCAGCTTTCTGACTTTTTAATTCATTTTGAAGGTTCCTTTTTATTTCCGGACAAACACTAAATTGTACTCTTGTAAAGCATCTTTATTGAATCTGAAATATGACAATAAGCTTCGATTATCACTCATAAATAGGACGTACAAACAGTCGATGAAAAACTTGAATATAAATGTATAAGATATGACATTAATGACACTCTTGGGTATACATAATGTGATGATATCATTCAATCCATATTCAATCATTCAATATCACTAACAAAAGTTTGTGACAGTAAGCAGTGACAATTCCTTTTAACCCTCCATATATAAGTAAACAAATGGACATCCCGAGAGCCGGAAGTGTAACGTGCCATGACAAACATTAAAGTTTTCCAGCTGATTAAACAATAGCGCAGGCACTAGACATGACTCATAATAACGTATAATTTCAAGGTAACATTTCACTTTTTGGAAGCGCACAGCCGTGTCGGTTCCAGCGATGCGCTCCGACGCGTGCGACGACTTTTGAACTTGTTGGGGCTGTTCCTAAAAAATCTTCTTGAATTAGTTTTCTGTTTCAGAAATACTGGACATATGATGGTTGTGTATTTTTGCTAAAAACAAATACTACAAGCAGTTCTAATACTTCGATGGTAATATTGATAACGTCATATCGAAAAAGGAGTAAAAAATCTAAATCAACTGCGCACGTCGCGCAAATGGCATTTCTGTAAAAACATCGCTATCCATCCATCAGCCCGTGTTCGTCCACTGCTGGACATAGGCCTTTCCCAAATTTCACCACTCATGTCGGTTCTCCGTCCTCCTCATCCAGCCGCCACCCACAACGTCCTTCAGGTCGTCGGTCCAGCGGGCGCGAGGTCGGCCTACGCTACGCTACATCGCTATAGTTTTCCTATATTATTCAGGCATATTTAATGGAATATTTTCAGATTTTGACACTTTCAGAAACAAATCAAAATTTTCTCAGATTAACTACTTGAAAAATATATAGGTATATGATATTAATATGTAAAAGATTTAATTCACACAAAAATATGACATTGAAAAAGATACTAACATAAAAAAGTAAAATTACTACTATTTCACAAATGACATGCCAAAATTTAAAACAGTAAAAAAATTACAAAAATATACATAAGAATCGTCATTCAAAAATTACATTTAACTTCATTAAAAAATTCATGAAATATGATTTAAAAAAATATATTAAGCAAACCCCTTTCAAATGATATGCTGAGGTGATTTGACGTCCATCGAATAGAGAGAAAATAAATGAAAACAAAAATACTTTAACAAGGTGTGGACAAGTTATATATTAATTGTATATAACTGTTCACAATTTTAAGCAGGTCTCGGATAAATGTTGTGATGCCGGCGGACGGACTGACGAAAGAAAACAAAAGCATCAAAAGAAACAAATCTTCACGACTTGTAACCCCGAGGGTGTTCCCAGATGTGAACGGTGAAATGCAAACGAAAAGGGTTAATTTTTTATATTTGAGTCCGACATTCATAAAAGTAAATCCAGTAATTACAAAACCTATCCAGCGTGCGTACGATCTTTGGAATGGATATGTCGTAGGATGTTTAGAAAAATCGGATCTCCGCGAAAATCAAAAATTAAAAATTATACATTTTGAATCTTTGAATCCTAGGATTTTTGTAAATTATTTCGGAATAGTTTTCTGTTGAGAACTAAAGGGATCGCCTCGCTCCGATCCGCTTTGGTCAGCTCCCCAAATTTATATCAAGATCTACATATTCTGTAAGATTGTAATTTGTATTGCATACAATTTTATAACAGCGGCACGGAGAAACCCTCGTGGTTTTTGTGGTGTATTTTTGTCAATTCCTAAATTTTAATTATATACCAATAAATTAATGAATAGACAATAAGAAAAATAACAAGTAAACCTAGCGCGCTTCTCATCACTACGCTCGTTGTCGCACCTATTTTTGACTTTTCATAAAAGCAACCCAATCGTGCTAAAATATAATTTATCATCACGACATGGATGGTCGAGGAGGTGTAAGAGGGGTTTTCGAGAATGGGTGTGAAACGCAAGTCACAGTCCACACAAAAGAAGTTTAATAACAATCTAAACCATTTTACGGGATGAAAAAAAGTAACCGAATGGGACTGCACTCCATCATATTCTAACAATAATCGTTACTTTACGATATTTAATCGTAATTCTTAGTTAATTGCAGGAAGTAACGTGACCCGGGATAATGATTTTCCTGATTTGTTGTCGATCATTACGGCGGATGCGCATTGTTTACGATTATATCTTTATTATATTAAACAAATGTGAGAATATTTTTGAATGTCTTCATTAAAAACTTTCTTTTGCTTATAATTATACAATTTTAACAAGTGGTAGTTGGGGTCCGTCTCCTTTGAAGTCAAGGGTTCACTTTTCCAAAACTGTCGGCTTATACACCGGGTGTAATGTACTGCTATCTCTAAATGACATCGCATACTCTAATGATCATACTGGACAACTTTTATAAAGAAGAATACCCGCGCAAATTTAAGTTAACTTGCTCAAGCCAAGATTTTTAATAGGTTCTTATACTTCTCGTTCCACGTACGCTTAATTTTATACCGATTTCAGCCCGACAGCGCCTACCTAAGATGCGTGTGCAAATTTGACGTGCAGTACAAGCGCAATTTGTACAACACTTTTTCAAATTCAAATTTGAATTATTCATTTGCGTTATCACATACATAATAAAGATGACAGGTTTTTTTTAAGATCTTGTGATACCCCGTAGGGGTACATCAAAACAATGACAATGAGGGAAGGACATACATTGCTTAACATTATTAAAGTATTAATACGCTTAAAATATTTAAATTTTACAAATTAAAATAAAAATCACATTTAACTTTTTAATAGCTTTTTCCCACGGCTCTGCCTCCATTTATTCAAGCATTGCCCTGTTTTCGGCTTGAGTGTTATTTTGTGAACATCTATTATGGTTTATGTGTTGCCCAGTGTCACTAAGATTATAATAAAATTAAACGCATACAAATCAGTTTAGTGGTTCTCGAGTTAAAACGGAACATACATACAGACAGACAAAAATTCAAAAAATTGTGGTTTTGGCCTCAGTATTATACTAATAAGTAATAACCCATTGCATTTAAAATTTCGCCAAAATATTAAATGTACAGACACGACATTTTTACTACTTTATTATTAGTAAGTATATATATGTATATATCTAGATTTATCATGTATCAAGCCCTCCCTAGGTGCCAAATGTCAGTGCCTAGAATAGGGAGAAGATCTTGAACTTTTGACAACGCGGACTGCGCGGCCTGTAGCTGAGGAGTTATGAAGTAACAAAACTAAAACAAAACATTAGTGGGATGGTTAATGGCGACCAGTGTTCTCATGTCTTTCCCTATGTCATGTGCTACGCTAAGCAATCTTCAAATAACAAGTCCCCAGCGCCACGGAGCATTGGCGCGCACTTGTCATTGGTGTGCAGTTACAGAGCAGGATCATGTTACTAATAAAAATATTCTCTTCGGGAAAGCTTTGGCATGGGAAAGTAGGAGTAATAAACAGTAGTAAACCTTCAAAGAATGGTAAAAAGAGCAAATTTGAATTATGTTGTGAACTAAACAAAATCTAAGGTAAAAATAATAATCATAGCCCAAAATCTATACTAATAATAAAGTAGTAAAAAATAAAGTAGTAAAATAGTACATTGAATATTTTCGCGAAATTTTAAATGAAATGGGTTATTGGCACTGTACTGACGCCGAAACAAAAATTATTAGAATCTTTGTCTATCTGTATATTTCGTTTTAATTCGAGAACCACACAACAGATTTGGATGCGGGTTTTTATTATCATCAACGTAGTGAGTCTGTTCAACACATAGGCTATAAGCGGTGTTAATAAAATAACGGCCGACCCGAAAGGACAAAGATTGAATAAAGGTGGGTGGAAGCTAGTTGGGAATAAAATTAATCAAGAATAACGAAATAAAACAGACTCAAGAAGTATAGTGACTGTTCGCCCGCTTGTACAGCAAATCTATTAGCTCGGGAGCCACGGACTACTTGTCATATCTAATTCAGAAGCAGCGACTTGGCTCCGCGCAGAATGCCATCTTGTGGAAAATTGCTTTAGTGAGACACTAAAAAACGAACAATAAACTATGCCGACGTTATCTGGAATCTTGAAACTAGACATTTTGGATGCAATTTATGAAAAAATGGCTTTTAGTCTCGCCTTAGAATTTAAGAGGTCTGGGAGGGTAAAAACCAGCTGTCTCTTATACTAGTGATTATCATTTGTGTTGCCACATTCATACTCGAGATTCGGTAAGTGGTCAGGACCAAGGCTCAATGACCCTTTCTGTGAAATACGAAAAACCAAATTCAATTGAGTCGAGATTGTTCTTGAACAAGTACAAGTAAGTACCTATAGAGGCAAGTACAAGTACCTATAGAAGCACAAAAAATATTTTTCTTATTTCGCAAACAGGGTCATAAACCTCGGTTTTGACCACTTACCGAGTCTCCAGTATGAATTTGGCTATAAACGAAAGTCAAATTTTATTATTATATCCTGAGATTGTACTGCTCTCAAAATAAAAATCCAGTAAGTATTTTAAAAGTACAATGACAACAAATCAACTGTAACATGACAAATGTGACAATTGACAACACGTACTGACATCGGTCTTCACACACAATAACTACACAAGGCGTGAAACACTGCGTAGAACAATACACCTAGGCGTCACGATGCCATCACAAAAACTGTCAACTGTTTTGTATTATCGTGCATAGAAACCAAAGTGTATATCCAATCACCTCAATGGATTATCGACTCTATTCCCCGTGAGTAAGAGCGTATTGTGTTCGGTAAAGGTGCACCGGCACGGTGTGAACTGTGAACCGGCCAGATGTTTCTTACCGTTTCATACTTGCAGCGGGGATAGCGCAGTCAATTCACTTTGGTTTTGTCTCACATGCATTTTTATTTTATCTTGATTGCGATTACAAAATCCGTAAGAATTTTCACATTGTGCCTAGAAAGCGTTGAACATACATACACGTACTCACGCCTGTCTCCTAGAGGGGTAGGCAGAGACTACAGATTTCTATTTACTCGGATCCTGACTGTTGAATATGGCAAGATAAACATTAAGTTAGAGTGAACGCAGGGGAAATACGTTCCTTGCGGAGTGTGTGTGGTTTGACATTAAATGATAGAGTAAATAACATCGACATACGGGACCGCTGCAGCCTGAAAGGAAATGTAGTGACTAGAATAGAAAAAATAATTCTTCGGTGGTTTGTACATATTAAGGTGAAACCGCGACTCCATAACTCCATAGTTTTCTCGTGTTTACACTTGCAACGCGTACTAGGCAATATGGACGCACATATGCGTCTAAGGACGTGAAAGTGTTGCACCAAGTCAGTCTTTCACAAGTAGTACCTAATACTGATAAGTAATCTGATTATTTGTTATTTTGGTTCTGTCTTCTTAAATCACAAAGACAAGAAAAATAATTGTCAGTGAAATCCCTGCAGTACTCATCAGTAAATAGAGGGCACTGGCTGATTGTTTAAAAGTTTAAGTTTGGAACACTGCTTAAAGCGAAGCTCCCCGCTCCCCTAACCGCCCCTAACCGCCCCTCTCTTCAACAGACAACAACAAACTCGGATACTTGGAAAAGGTGTACCCGGTTCGTTTTCTAGATCGGGCCGCAGGTTCATTTGTATTGTGCAACTTGCTTTCACTGGGATCCGCCCGATTTATGTTTGTAGCGATATCACCTATTGGCCCTGTTGCACGACATTAAAAAAGAACAACTGAATTATAAAAGTACCTAAGTCCAAAAATAGTGTATTAACTTAAGATAAAAGACATTGAACTTTGTTACTAAATAGAGCTAGGATTCATATTCATACTATGTAGATGTTTACAAAATATACTATACTTATACACAAAATAATTTAAGCACATTCATTTAACATAAATTTAAATAAAAAAAATTGATCTAACAACATAACAAGAAATATTAAAGTAAGTCATATACAGATAAAAAAAAAAAAAAAAATCAATTAAATAAATCAAGTTAAATAATTATACAATGAAAAAAAGTCAGTAAATATCAATGTTATAAAATCTAAAATTAAACATAACAAACAATGTCATCTCTATAAACTGAAGTTAGTAATTTCGTCATGTCGAACCTTGCCTTTTCTAAAAAGAAAGTCTTTAACTGGCTTTTAAATGACTTTTCATTCAAACATTGCCGTGTACCCGTTTTTTTTTGTAAAATTTATATTAATTGTAGCAAAGTTATTACATTTAATTTTGTAGCTCGTGCCACCAAACGAGTAGAAATACTATAAAATAATTAACGCGGCTAACTCTTTATTTGTGTTGGAATATAAACCAATATTATCAGTAAAACGGATCCGGGCCACGATCTGGACTGCGATCTATTTTTTACCGATAATGAGGATTGAGAGGGTTACTCAGTTTTTTTTTTGGAAATCATTAGTATTATCTCAAAGATGGCGTACGACTAGGTGTTGTCTTTCCTAAACACTGCAGTAGAAATACTTTTATCTTTGAATATCTTCATAAAGGTAAGAGATAGAGATGTATGTTACCCATATTCTCATTATCACCGAGATTGTACCTATATCTAACGACCCTTATATACTTCGTATACCTGCTACGTTCTGTTGTAAGGTAAAAAGAAAAAGAGTATTTAGGACTAGCCTCTGCCCGTGGCTCCGCACGCGTTTGCTTAATCTTTGCCCCGTTTTCGGTTTCGGCGTTATTTTATGAATACCCCTTATAGCCTATGTGTTGACCAGGATCAAAACGGAACATATATAAAGACACACAGACAGAAGGACAAAATTGTGGTTTTGTTCTCAGTACCATACCTTAAACCCATTTCATTTAAAATTTCTCAAAAATATTAAATGTACAGACAAGACTTTTTAGTACTTTATAATTAGTAGGTATAGATGGATTCAAATGAAGGTAGTTCTCCAAAATCGTGTACAAAGTAAAATCGTTGTTCACTGAGTTCCTTCGTAATAAATATACGTAACATAATTTAGTTTACCTCCGTAACAAAAAATTTATATCTGCACTTAGATACCGGGTGGTATAGATAAAATACTAGACTATTGTCCCCCTCTATCGTCGTTGGTAATGACTTACTTCCTTCCTTTATCTTTATGGTGCGACTAATTTAACAAACATCTCTATCATTTGGGGAGGATTTTATTTATACTGGGTATCTAATTAATAACCTTTTTCCCGCTACTGGTGATAGTCCTTGGCAACTTTTACTTAGCTATAAAAAGGGGTTTAAAGATTTTGGCCTCTATCGACATACCGCATTTCTTTCCGGTCTTCGAAATGGTACATTATAGGAGCTTTTATCAAAGAATGTTTTTTGCTTGTATTCATATAAAGCAAACTCTTGATTTTCATAAGAATTTTCGTGGCGTCTACTACAGGATTATATGCAATGAGAGCAAAACTTTGCAAAAAATTAATATTTATTATTATTTATTTTTTAACTTTAAAGTAGCCAAAAAGTCGTTTCATACTAAAGTAAGCAGTTTCAGCAGAATCTAATGTAACAGAAGACTTGCAGCTGCTCTGAAGGCAAAACACCTAGCTAAAATATCACGAAAGAGACCCTCCAAAACAGAGTACCTCATACATTCACAAACACTTCAAAGCGCACTCTGTCGCTTCCGTAACGGAACGCATACAACGCAAATAAACATAACGGATCGTTACATAACGATAATAAACACATAACGCTTTCATCCTTCACTAGGAAAAAAACGTTACGAACATAAACATTCTGCCATTGTTTTATTCTTCTTTGCTAACTGATCGAATTCTATAGTTGCATCTGTTGAGTGCCGATGATTTCATTTGTCTAGAAGATTGAACCTATAGTTTTTATTTGAAAGTTGTTTAAAATTATCATGTTTATTAACGACTAGCTTTTGCCCGCGACTTCGTCCGCGTGGAGTTCGGTTCACCCCCTTAGGGGGCGAATTTTCAAAAATCCCTTCTTACAGGATGCTTACGTCATTACAACTGTATTATGTCTGTATGCCAAATTTCATCGAAATCCGTTCAGTAGTTTCGGCTGTGCGTTGATAGATGAGTCAGTCAGGTTTGCCTTTTATATAAGTATTCAGAATTTTGCGAACATGCATGTATATTGTATTCATAGAGTTTTTAAGCTTAAAATTGTTTTTAATTAGAGTTGAATACTGTTGGTGTAACAAGAACGATGTTTTTTTCTATAATTTGAATGCATACAACAACGAATGTTAGTTAATTAGTTACATTTTAAACAATAATTTTATTTTCTGAATAGGTTATTAACGTCATACATAGTATAGGTAGATACCAAGTACCTGTCCAAATAAGATTTTTTTGTTGTATTGTTCCTGAAAAGATAAGCCACAAATCAACGTGGCACAATGCTTCGGTGAGGTGGTGCTGGGCGCTGTATGTCTTCTAGCTGTAGAGATACGCACATGTCATTAATTGGGAGGTCCGAAAAAATCTGATAACGATAAGGGAAATGGCTGAACCTGGGTTCACAGGATTGAGGGTACCTCTTTGAGGCCAAATATTAGAACTAGTTTTTATAGGTCATCACTAGGTCATCATAACGACTACCTAGCAACCACTTCGGGTAGCCAGACTGACATATTTTGGCATCAGAGTGGTGCCCTTTATCCTGTAAACCCAGATATGATCTCCAAGAATATCAACATGGCTGAATCTTTAAAGATCAAAAGGTAAAAACACAATTAAAAACTTCATCTCAATTTCCCAAGCGAAACATTTTGTTCTACCAACTCGACAATTATAAGCTCTAAACCGTGGTGGTTACGACGGCGAAGGTATGTGGCGGGAATAAAAGTGCACAGCTAATTGAGCTATTTTTAAGTTGTATCTTGAACTAAAAATATAATTTTGAACCATTTCTTCAGATATTACCATTGACGTACTACCAAGTGGACCTCGGGTCTATGCTCAAAAGTGTCCGAACCAAAAGAAGTCAAAACCATTGAAAATTAAAAAGGGTGTCAATCACACGTCAATCAAAATTAAGCCGTGCAGCAATGACATACGATTCAAATTTAAATATTTTGTTTCTTAATATTTTGACACTTCACTAAGGACACTTTTTTGGTAAATTTTATACTAGATAGGTGGTAGAGCTGATGCCGGGCTCGACTGTGGAGGTACCACCATCTTACTCGCAAATCCTCCCGAAGTTATTCGGGGGAGAGTAAGAGAACAGCTCTCAAGCAAAACCAGGTGGCCCACCATTGCCTGGGACCGATGGATGGCGGTATATCCATCCCCAAATGCCGAGCCTTATAGAAAACAGACTGGTGACGGGCAAAAATAAACTAAATAAGTGTAAATAAGCGTTCACGTTTTATCAGTTGTGAGTTGCGTTGAATAATTTAAGGATCAATCTATCCAGTCTAAAGAGTCCTGTGCCACCGTATGCACCATATCGTTTACAACTTACATACCATTTAATGACGTCTACTCCTGTAAAAATTTCATTTTTATATTTGTTATTTCTAAAACTGATAAAATATGTTCGTATTTAAAAAGCCGTAAAGATTATTAATTTGTAGATAAAGTCATTGCTTTCAATATTTAAAAGGTCACTTAAATTGTACACTCTTAAATGTTTAATCATTTCCCAATTGCCAAATGTTAGCTGGTAGAAAATACTAATAAGTTTAAGCTCGCCTTTGTTTAATAATTGTATTTTTTTGCCATTAATATTTTTTATTATTATTATTACACTTATAATATACAGAGTTATCTATTTTAAAAGGACATATAAAGATAAGGTAAGTGACTTAATTTAAAATTAAGTTAGAGCGTCATTTTGGTAACAGGGGAAGCTTCCTGTATTAATTCTGATAGCTTGTGGACAACCTTAATTGTGCGTTAGCGTGAGGATAAACAAAAGATTACGAACTAACTTTTCTTTTTTTTAAAGAAACAATATACAGTTATTCCTCGAAACTTTCATTTACGTTTCAATGTTTTTGCTCGGGAATGGTTTTCGTGGAAAGGTTTTCTGGGCCGTTAATGCTCTCTTGTTGTTTTTTTTTAATATTTTCACGTAAAAATCAGTTTAATAATATACAAAGCGTATTTTGACAGGTATATTAAAATTTCTTATTACTTTGTAATTAATTTGTGAAGCTAAAAAAAAACTTGTGATGATAAAAAAATATAGAAATAAAAATGTATAAAAGGTACTAGAACAGATAACAATTGATCAAACGACACAATAATGTGTATGTTATTGAGCATTCGGGATAAATCTCCACATCTATGGCAAATTCACCTCAATCCGCTGACACATCCTCGAGTTATCGCGTGGGTGGGTAGACAAGATAAACATCGAAGCTACACTATGTATAGCAATACAGTAATAAAATTTTTCGTTTTTAAAGGATCCCTGAAGTCCTAGCACTAATTCTTTGACCCTTCCAAAGCTTCCTCAAAGTGTCCCTCAATTGCGTAGATCGCTTAAATCAATCTGATTTGTCGAAGTCGAGATAAAACAACGACGAGTAATAAAGATTAATGAAGCGTTACAGCATTACAGCAACCGTTCTTCTCGCCATGCGCCGTGCGTCGTGCTATACACTGCAAGAAATTACACCGCCTATAAAAAAACTTGAAAATTAATTTAAATTAAAACATTTCCTTTAAAAATTTTAGATACCAGTTTAGATTTACAATATTTCTTTTTATTTACACGGCTACTACCGTTAACACGGTATCCTAAAGTTCCGTACCCAAAGGGTAACCAACGGGACCCTATTACTAAGGCTGAGATTCAGAGTGCATTTGGAGTCCGAACTCAAGAGGAACTCAATCTTACAAACGTCGCTCTAGTATGAGATCACGTCGCTTTTTGACGTTTGTAAGATTGAGTTCGGCCTCAAAATGCACTCGGAATCTCAGCCTAAGACTACGCTGTCCGTCTGTCACCAGGCTGTATCTCATGAACCGTGATAGTTAAGACAGTTGAAATTTTCACAGGTGATGTATTTCTGTTGCCGCTATAACAACAAACAATAAAAAATTAAATAAAAAAAAATATTAAAGGGGCCTCCCCATACAACAAACGTAATTTTTTTGCTCGATATTGCTAACGGCAACAGGTTGACACTTGAAATATTCACGGAATATTCAGTTATATATTCACTTTAAAAATAAATAATTGAATTAAAATAAAACAAATATTTAAGGGGGGCTCCCATACAACAGACATGTTGTTTTGCCGTTTTTATACGGAACCCTTCGTGCGCGAGTCCGACTCGCACTTGGCCGGTTTTTTGTTTTGTTACTTATCCATTTAGACCCGGCAAGCTATTACTATAGTAGCTTATCTTTTTCAAAATGTGAAAATCTATGAGTTAAATACTTAATATTCTCGTGTAAGTACACTAAAAAAAAATTTCTAGGACATTGTATAACGCTTGAGAATGACACAGTGGCTTGTGAATAGATCATCCTACAAACGACTCAAATGAAAGTGCTCACTCAAATCAATCAACTGACAAGTAATTTGTCAGCTTTGTTACACACAGCCGGGTCAGAGATAAAACAATCATCACATACCCTCACTGGAGCTTTGATAAAGAGTAATGATGCCGTGATAGCGTCCGTCAATCTGCCCTTTAGTTGCACATAGAGGTTCACCGAAACATCGATAGTTTTTTTGTCGTATGATCAGTTTTATCGCATGCTACAATAAGTCAGTTTCTATGCGACGCTTGCAGGGAATTAAAGGTTAACTTGTGCGGACTAACTTGTTATTGGTCTTTTTAGTAATAACCACAGATATCTTGTAACTGTAGCCGGGATCAATGGGTTAATGTGCTTATCAAGTAACGGAGACAGTTAACAAATTATGTTAGTGTTTAAACTTACTTAGTACACTGACGTCCATAGTAACATCAATTGTTTGTGATAGTTTCAGTAGCGTCTAGAAACGGAGGCATTGCTAGCTATGCTAGGGTGAAAAAAGAAATCCAAACACATATTGCAAAGGTAATAAGAGGGAAAATGGATCAACGGAAATGTAACTACTAAAAGCCTCGTGGCTTAGATTCATATTGATAGGAAACGGCTACTTACGATTTAATAGTCAGATTTCGCCTCACTAGTTTCATACTGTACAAAAAAAAATGTATTTAGTCCAGTTTCTCCGGAAGCAAACTGATTACTCGGGGGTTCCCCGTTTACCACCGCCCCGCGTCACCATGTTTGCCTCCGTTCCTATCAATACAACGGCAATTCCTACAATGGCACAAATATTAAAGAAGTTTGAAATCATAGACAGATTAAAAATAAGGCCTGTGTCATCTTGAAAAAATCCAAATAATATATTCGATAATTTCATGAATATTTATCGATAAGTAACATCCCGATGCTGAGTGGGACGCCTTACTAGTGTCATGGAGCCAATCATGCGCCCGCAGCCCGAAGGACCATTAATTTTGGATGGCCCAATTACTGGCACTTATCAGTGGCGGTGATAGAATAACAATTAGGAGCCGGACTTGTGTGGCTTCTTGCCAGGATCTCGGCTGACTTGGATGTTGAGAAGCGACGCGCAGTTTATTGGGAAGAATCATTCACTTCTCATAAAACAAAGACACACAGTCTCTAAGAAAAGTTCGTAAGAAAGTGTCCGAACATGTGACGTGCATAGTAGCAAAAATCTTCAACCAAATTAAGACGTTACGTCGTTAACATAAGATGCAATGTCAGTTGTACGAAATCGTCATTCGAATTTGTCACCCCATAGCGGTGACAAAATGCATCGCGGACACTTTTTGAGCGAGATTGTGAGTCTAGTTGTTTATGAGAGGCCAATAGGAAGAATGTTCGGAGACCCAAATGTACATGTTTTACTAATAATACACTGACATTTGACGGATAGTATCAGTTACATGAACGTGTTATAAATATGAGTATGTAAATTAAACAAAAATAAAAAAATGGACAAGTGCGAGTCTGACTCACCCACCGGGGGTTCCGTTGACTATATTTTTTATGATTTAATTACAAATATATAGTTTTCAGATTTTTTCCTATGCTTGTAGTATAAGACGGTATGACTTGCTAATTTTCAGAGTGGTCAACGGAAAATACGCTATAAATTTTGATTCCCTTGAGAGTGTCGGACTGTAGACCTGACCTGAGCATATGGTTTTAATTTCAACTCGATACGCTCTACTTGTTCCCGAGATAAAGAGTGTTATTCTTAAATTTATTCTTTATTAAAAATTAAAAGTGTTGACAAAAAACTAAATGTGCCGCTACAGGATTCGAACTGGCTCCTTCCGGATTAGTAGTCGAGTACTTCAACCACTGGACTGTAGATGCGATCATGTAATAAAAACCGGTCAAGTGCGTATAGGAACCGGATCTGGACTTCAGATCTGTAATCAGATGGAATGCTGAAGGCTAGAGGCCCGTGACAAACAGACGAACAGACAGCACTCCGTGTTGCCCTTCGGGTACAGAACCCTAAAACGATCTCAAATAGTATTTAAAATACGAATCGAATATTATTTTACCGAATTTTATGCATATAGCATGGCTTTGTTTTCTCGTAGACATGCAATATAATGATATTCCACATTTAATTTTCTTTAAAAGGGCAATCCCAAGGGTTGGCGCATCACGCCAAAGATAGTTCCCGAGATAACAAGTTTTGAGACTTGACTTTAATTTATTACCTCCTGTGCATTGTCTGCCTTTGTTTGGATCTATGAATACTCTTGGGCAGCAATTTAGTAGTTTAGAATAACATGTCTGTGAAACTCTTTGCTCTGGAGCATTCTAGAGAGAAGAATACATTATTATTTTATTAATATAGAATCATGAGTATCGTAAAAGGCGACTAAATGATTATTAAAGAGACATGCCAACAATCTTCAAATTATTTTTTTGTCCAACCAAATAGTAATGTTAAAATATTAAAGCTTTGGATTTAATACGATGTAAGCTCATTTTTTTCACCGAATCCTAATACCCTCTATGGTAATATACGACGGTATGTTGCAGTAAATCCCCAAACCGTGGCGTGTGTAATCCGTCTAGTTTTTAACAAGGCCGGTTTTTCCTGTCACGGGGCCGGTGGCGGCCTGCTTCCGCGATACGTCGCAGCTTTCTGTTGCTGTTAGACAAGTTTACAAGAAAAGACGTCTTAAAAGACGGTCTTTTTCATTTTACAAGATTTACATACGTTTAACAAACAATTCTTATTTAAAAATCGTTTGTCAAGTGTATGAATTGGGAAAGCTCCATTGATGTACTTTTCACGTAAACATGGTGTTAAGATAAAAACCCTTTTCTTTGAAATTAAGTACTACCCTACAAACAGCTCTTACTTCAGGCCAATCCGGAAATAAAAAGAAATTGCTGTTTCATATATTTTGGTTATTTAACTTTTCTTTAGAAAAACTGCGTCTTTTTTTCGCAATTTAATGGTTGGTACCATAGTTTAAGAAGTCCACATCCTGTTTCAAGAAAAAAGTTTATCAAATTAACATGATGTATAACTCAACCTGAAAAGTAAGTCAGGGCACGTATAAAACCACAAAATTAAATGTACGATTTATGAAAAAATACTTAAATATAATTTGCTTACAAAGGCTTTATTTAAGAACTCATTTCATTTTTTATGGAGCCCACTGAAAATTTTGCTTAAATATTAGATTACTTTTGAAATTGGTATTTGAAGTAAATACCAAAAGTTAATTAAACAGCAAACGAATCTCCTTAAGCTAAATTGAAATTGTAAAAACATCAAACGGAACAAAAAAATAATATGAAATACCTATATAAATCGTTTAAAAAGAAATAATTGAAGAGATTATTATGAATCAATCAAAAAAACGACTTCAAAAAGTTACAAGCATTAGCTTATTTAGATAAATTATTTAAAATTTACGTTTGCATATTTCCGCTTACAAAAATGTTTACTTGATGTGTTATGTTCTTTACTATAATTTATACACACTTGGTGTTTTTATACATGACAAACTATTTTAACAGTGAAAACATTTGTCATGTTTATCCTTTCATTTGACTAATGGAATCAATTCGAATTTTTCTGCTACACCGTTGCTATAAAAAAATCTTTCAATAAAGAATAACTTTATTTTCAAAAGTAAAAATAGCACGTAGACATTTTAGTGACATCAAAAAATTTAATAAAAGTACAAGTTA